>OZ020612.1:21973999-22622621 GCA_963971575.1 Liopterus haemorrhoidalis | reverse complement strand
GTGGCCTTAAAGCTGTCTTCAAGAGGGGAAAATCGGAGATCATTTCCCGTCTGCAGACCATCTGCTACCTTTCTGATACTGCAGACCATCTGCTACCCTCTCTGGTCTGCAGATTGGAAAAAAGCAGTGCTGCATATCGGCAGGGTTTGGGATGCGACCGATTACTGGGAAAAAACTCTCTCGACCTTCTCGTGAAGGTAAGACGAGAGCGTCTCGTCTGTGCCGAACACGTTGCGGGCAAACCTGGACGGTATTGGCGAGACTACAAACCCCCTCTTCTATATAATAATAATAATACGTACAGGGCCCGCATATTCCAAATAGCGGAGTCCACACTCTGTAGGTTGTGCCACCACCATCCTGAACGATTATGCACATTCTGTCTGCTTGTCCATCTCTTGCAGCGTCGAGCTACGTGTCTCGACATATTGCTGCTCTCCGCGTGCTCTACTATCATATTAGACATGCGTATGGTATTGACCAAATACCGGTTATACCGTACGTTCCTTCTGACATAGAATCGGTGGTGGAAAAAATTCCAAGTGCCGAATTTATTGGAATTATCTTTCCCCACCTCGAGGTTACTGACAGCCACTAAGCCGGACATAATCCTCCTGGATATCGAGACCAAACAGATGTTTGTGATCGAATTCTCAAGTCCAGCTGAGAAGAATATCTCTCTCAAGAGGAGGAAAGAGGTCCAAGTATATGGACCTTTTGTCCGAGCTTAGAAATCTGTATCCCGGGTATAAAGTTAAGCTTGTAGTCCTGATAGTTGGTGTTATGGGTGGCATGAAAGCCTCCTATCGAAGGGAAATCGAGTCCATTCCCGCCTGTAGATCTTCTGCCAACTCTTTGATCTGCAGGATGCAGAAAGCAGTGCTGCTCGGGTCGCTCCGCATTGTGCGGGCACTGGATCAGGCGTAATTTCCGCGGCTGCATATCGCCAGGGTTTGGGATGCAGTTGTGTGCATTTAGCTCCATTAGTCTCTAGTAAGACTCAAAAAGTTGCTGAAGTTTGAGATTAGTGGACGCTTGTCAAGACCTGACAAACCCCATAATAATAATAATGACGCGGCTCAAAAGGTTGCTGAAGTTTGGAAATTAGTGGACGCTTGTCAAGACCTGACAAACCCCATAATAATAATTATTCAATGTTAATAAAATTTAAGTTTTTTACATTCGTCATAATATAAAATATTAGTACAATTTACAATAAAATAAAACATATTATAGTTGAAGGTAATGGGATTCGGACCAGTTAGAAAATAAAAACAAATTTATTAACTTCGCTAACGTTTCGATTTAATTTAAATCTTCATCAGAGCTTAGTTAATAGTCACGATATAAAATAACAATTTTAAAATTAATAGAGAATACATCATATTGTCCGGTTATTGAACTCAGAGATAAGCCTATCGCTTATCTCTGAGTTCAACTGCCTCGGTAATATTTCTATAGAGTCCCGTTCCACTGTGGTCTGAAAAAGAATTTTTGACCAGAAATACGTCATCCGAAAAGTCGGTACTGCTCGAAAAAATATTATCTAGGCAGTTGTTCCCTCTGGTGTTAAAGTATACCAACCTTTATAGACTAAACGCTCTAAATATGTCTAATGTGACGACGTCATAACTTCTGTTTTATTAAAATGATCATTAAAATCGCCCCCTATTATGATATTATAACCAGGTCTGATAAAACGCAAGGTCTTTTTAATAATTTCTAAAAATAAGCTTCAATTTCCAAAAGGAGATCTGTGTATATTAATAACTATAGTTTTACAATTATATTGGTCTCTTAATATTTATTAAGAGACCAGTAATTTCGCAATCCTGTTCAACAGCAGTGGCACACCCAAGAATTTTTGCTGGAGGGGGGGGTAGACAGAATTATTTTAATTATGAAAATATAATGTGATGACCTAAAAAAAAGTCCTCACTTCTAAAATACAAGTAACGACCTAAAAGAAAAAATGTACTCATCTCTATTTTTAAAATTTTCTAGTGTGCTTGTGTTTTTATTTTTATTTCTTTCCTTCTTAGGGGGAACCGGGCCTCCTCCCTGGGTGCGCCACTGTTTAACAGTGAGATCATTCAAAAAATTCAAGATTTTTATATGCATTCTTTTTAAAACTGAGGTTCTAATGAATATGATAACACCCCCATTTTTAAGCGTTTCCCTACAAAAGTAAGTTACTATACTAAAACCTTCGATTAATAGCAAATACAAATTAAAAACAAAATAATAGCAAATGATTTAATCCAAAATTCTTGAATTGGAATCAAACTGTATTTAAACAAATAATAATTTAAATAAAAGCAGTATAATCTTATTTTAAAAGAAATTTTATTTATTTTAATTTTCATTTTGATTAATTTGAAAACATTTCTTTTTTTATTTGAAAACATTAGATTGAAAGTAGGCTTTAAAAGTAATAATTACTGAACAATTTCGATTTGATTGCCTTTTTCATGAAATTAATGTAAAACTCAGTTGAATACGAAATGTTTTCGATATTTTAGAAAGTCTTTTTGGAAAGTCAAAGAAAAATGTGAATGAAAATATCAGTATGTACTTTTATTTAGTGACTTTATTGGTTATTATGGTTAGCTTTATACAATTAAAATATAAGTGAAGTGATTACTATATTGAGAATTGGACTTACATTAATGATGATGGTTTCTTCTGGGATTTTTGTTGTGCAAAATCTTCTATTAGGTCCTGAATGTCTAATTTTTGAATGATATCACTTTCTATGCACATGATTGACAAATTAGTAAGTCGTTATGTAACATAGTCGTTCGTAATTCATTGTTTATTCTTTTTATCCGTGAAAATGAGCGTTCTCCAAAACAATTGGAGACCATTAAACAAAGGAATATACTTGAAGCAACTTCCACATTCGGGAAAATGTCTTCTAATTTATCTGCTTTTATTAGAGCATGTAAAGCTGAGATACTCAAATCCGCCGATTCATTTGCAAGGTTTTTTAATAAATTTAGTAAAATTGTATTAAAATTGCACTAATAATTGAGCTCCTCTTTTTTCCGTGTAAACGACGACCTCGACATTTTGGGGCCCCCATCAAGCCGGGGGCCCTGGGCTCGTGCTCCATGTCCTCATAAAACCGTCCTCTAATAGAATCTTGCCCAAATACCGCATATTTTTATAAGATCACCCGCTACTAGTAGAATTCTATTAGAATCTGCTCTATAATTATAAAATTAGAGCTGATCGTGTGCGGTGAGACTATGTACAACCACACGCGGTGGCTCTGCTTGTGGTTTATATTTATGTACTGTAATCCTTTGTCATCGCGGAACTTACGTCCCACTAACATACTGTGGTCAAAAAAACGTGAGTAATATTCATAGTCCAGTAACCTTGTCATGATTATGGGGCGAAAGTTGCATTAAGTGGGGGTAGTTAGTTTCGTTTCTTTTTCTTGTATGGGATGTGCCTGAGATGCAAAATCCAAGTTTTCGACCTCGGCAGCCCTCCTGAACACTTTTGAATATCTCAAAAACTGCTAATATTTCGCACTTTTTTCGGTTTCTTCCCATTTTGACCATAAAGGAGCACGTTTTCGACAAATACCTTTCTATGCATTTTTAAACTAGATTAAATTTGCTACAATTTGAGATCAGAATAGGCTAGGTAGCCCTAATAGTTTTCGAGATACAGCTTTTCAAATTTTGTTAAAAAATCTCTAAACTTGAAAATTTTATGCTAAACCTTGTCATGAAGTCCTAATATAAATACAACGCACATGAAAGTTGGTAAGCATTAATAAATAGAAGTAATGGTATATATAACATGTGGGTAAGTATTAATTATTGATAAATTGTTATTCAGAGTGCGGATTTCACGGGTACAACAAATAAATACAATATGTACTTTAACACTATTTAATTAGAACTTTTAATAATTAATACATTTATATGTTGACAGAAACAAGTACATTCCATAGACTACTATGTTGCTAAGTAAAACAAAAAACAATAAACATAATTTGGTGCGGATATTTAAATTGCTATATCCAACACTCCTCCTCAATTTAAATATACATTTAAATAAAATATGAACAATTTACTCTGTATCTATTTTAACAATATTTATGCTTTTACGAAGTTTTGCAAACTGTTCACCAGGAATTGGTTTTGTCAAAACATCCGCTATTTGCTCTTTAGTATTAATATAGGAAACCGTAATTTGCCCTTTGTTCACGAGATCTTGAATAAAGTTGTACTTTACATCAATATGTTTCAGTCTTCGATGTTCCCATCTTCCCAGTAAGTGAATACACGACTGAGTGTCTTCAAAAATCTTCACTGGATAGTTTACCTGTAGACCATATCAATCAGTAAATAAGTCATCCAAATAAGTTCGCTCGCTGCTGTGGCCAATGAAACATATTCAGCTTCTGTTGAAGATAATGAGACACAGTTCTGACGTTTTGTTGTCCAACTGACCGTGTTTCCATACACTTGCATTAAAAATCCTGACGTGGATTTTCTGTCTTCTTCACTTGCAAAATCAGCATCTGCGTAACATAAAAGAATTTCTCCTCCTCCTTTAATATAACGCATACCGAAATCCAGTGTGCCTTTTATGTATCGTAAAATCCGTTTGAGTCCTTTCCAGTCTGCTTCTGTAGGATTGCTCTGGTGTCTACTAAAATAATTTACTGCAACGCTCAAGTCTGGTCTCGTTGTCAGCATTACATACATTAGACATCCTATCAATTGTCTATATGGCTTGGATTCATCTATGCTTGCTTGATTATTTGTTATACTAGGTTTCATTTCCATGGGAGTCTTGATCGGGTTGCAATTTTGCATGTCAAAACGCTCTAATAATTTTTTCAAGTAATATGGTTGACTCATTCTCATCTCATTATCCGATCTTGTGAAATTTATTCCAAGAAATGACTTCAGTTCTCCCAAATCTTGCATATGGAATTGATTCTGTAGGGCTGTTTTGATTTCGTTAATTTTATTGATACTACTTCCAGCAATAATTATGTCATCTACGTATAAGAGAAGATAAATCTTAATGTCTTCAAAATTTCCAATGTAAAGACATTTATCAGCTTTTGATTTTTCAAGTTCAAGACTCTTTACAAAATCGTCAAACGTTGCATTCCATGTTCGAGGGGCTTGCTTCAGTCCATACAAGGCTTTATTTAATTTTAATACTTGATTTTTCTTAATTTTAAAACCTTGTGGGATCTTCATGTATACCTCTTCTTTTAAAATTCCATGTAAAAATGCGTTCTTGACGTCCATTTGACAAGTAAAAAGATCCATTTCTACAATAAGTGACACTAATGTTCTCAGTGTAGCTAAACGTGCTACCGGAGCATATGTCTCGTAATAATCATACTCCTGTTTCTGAGCACAGCCTTTTATGACAAGTCTGGCCTTGTACCTATCAATTTCTCCATCTTGAGTACGTTTAATCTTAAAAATCCATTGGCTGTCAATTGATTTTCTGTTTGGTGGAAGTTCCGTCAGTTTCCAAGTATTGTTTAGTTCCAATGATTTTATTTCTTCTTCATCATGTCTTCCATGGATATCATCATAACATTCTGGAACATCATCTACAAATGATTCTGCTTGTAAAGCCATTACTGCATAATCTTCCAATCTTGCAGGTTTCTTCCTTTCTCTCTTGCTTCTTCGAAGAATTTGAACATTTTCATGCTTGTTTCCTTCTTTTGTTTGATCTTCATCTGAACTGTCATAGCTTTCTATACAATTTTTCTCTGAAGAATTTTCTTTTACAATTTTATTTTCCATAATTTCTGTAGATTCTTCATTTGTAGTAAAATCTTCATCATCTGGGAACCATTGGTCATTTGTTGTCCCTTCGAAAGAAAATTTCATTTCATCAAAAACTGCATCTCTTGCGGAAATTATTTTCTTTAAATCTGGACACCAAAATCTGTATCCATTTGGGCAATAACCAACAAATATGCACTTCAATGACCTTGAGTCAAACTTCCTGACTACAAGTTCTTTCGGAATTTTTACGAAAGCTATACATCCAAAAATCTTGATTTTCTTCAAGTTTGGCTTCATTCTATACCACAATGTCGCTGGTATTCTTCCTTCTAAAGCTGAAGTTGGACTTCTATTTGTAATATAAACAGCTGTCAAAACTGCTTCAGACCAAAAACTCTTATCAAGCTTTGATTTTAATAACATACATCGCGCCTTTTCCAATCTGGTCCTATTCATACGTTCCGCGACTCCGTTTTGCTGCGGGGTATATCTCATAGTAAATTCAAACTGAATACCTTTTGTCTCGAAAAATTCCTTCAGTTCATTTGAGATATATTCTCTTCCATTGTCACAGCGAAAACGACTTATTTTTGTACCAAAATGTGCTGTTGACATAGCCTCAAAAATTTTAAAATATTTTGGTACTTGTGATTTTACTTCCAAAATATATGCACAAGTGAAATGAGTAAAATCATCGATAAAAGTGAGCACATACTTCTTTCTCGTCGTATGAAATCGGCGTAATAGGTCCAATAAGATCACTGTGAATCAGTTCAAGTGGTCTCCTAGCTCTTACCCTTTTTGTGTTGTGAGGCTGCGAAATTTGCTTACCTTCGATGCACGTATGACATTTATTATGGCACGGTTTAGTCAAATTTGCATTCACACCATCAACTTGACTTTGTAATTTACAGATGTTCTCATAACTTAAATGTCCTAAACGGTTATGCCAAAGTTCCACAGTTTCATTTAAAGCAGCTATGTGGGACTGACATTTCTTTTCTTCAAAAGTTAGTGTGTAAAGATGTGATTCTTTTCTGTCTGCAATAGCGATAGTTACATTATCTTTCTGGATAAATCCTTTAGCCTTTTCAAAGACTACTCGTAAACCTTTCATCTCTAGTTTACATACTGATAATAAATTGTAACTAAGTCCAGGAACCAATAAAATATCAGTTATCAAAATTGAAATTTTCTTACCATTCACATGGCTTATAACATCCATCTCTCCAACAGAATGTGCAAACAAAAACGATCCTGTTTTTGCAACTTTGATTTTCATTGGTTCTGCTAGCTTTTTCACATTTTTTAAAGAAGCATTTTCATCCACTAAATGTTCAGTTGCTCCCGAATCCAAATACCATCTGATTTCAGCCATTGGTGTTATTGAATTCCCATAACTTGTTGCTGAAAAGCAACAATCTTTATGCAAATCTTCAGAAACATTTGCAGAATTTTGCTTCGGCTTCTTAATTGTATTTCTACAACATTCTGATTTCTTATGGCCTTTCAAACCACAGTTGTAACACTGAAACTTAAATCGGTTACTATTTGATTGTGAAAGTTTCTTACTAACAGAATTTCGCCCATTTTGTGACCAAAAGGCTGACGACGATGCAACATTTCTTTGATTTTTCTCATCCGTGTCTTTCCTTTTCGTTTCTTCATTAAGAAGTCTGTTCTTCACAAATTCAAGAGTCAACATATCTGATGATAGTGTCTCCAGGGCTGTCACTACATTGTCGTAACTTGGTGGAATGGTTAATAACAGGTGACATACAACGTCCGTTTCTTCCAATTTCGCTCCAGACGATCTAAGTTCTCGAATGAGTTTGTCAAATTTTAGAAAATGATCACAAAGTAACTCAGTTGAAGGATTAAATTTCATTAATAACAAAGTTTTTCGTACTAGCAACTGGCTTGCTATTCCTTTCCTTTCAAAAACGCTACATAATGTTGTCCACAAATCAAAAGAAGTTACTTTGTCCTTTGCGTATTCTAAGTAATTGTCCGCAATCCGTTGTATAATTTTAGACTTACATTTGCAGTCACGTTTCTTCAGTGCTGTTAATTTATTTTCTTTTGCTATTCGTTTTTCTGGCGTGTCATCATCTTCAAACTCAACCATTTCTAAATATGGTTTTTCAATGAAAATGAGCAAATCCAGTTCATCCAATAGTGTTTCTATACGAAACTTCCAGTTACTGAAGTTCGTTCCATCGAACAACGGAATTTTATATTTTTCAACCTCATCAACCATTTTCAAATTGAGGTTACCAACGTTAACGATAAATTATAATTTTGTACCTCGTCTTCAGCACAGCTCTGGGCCCGTAACCTGATAAATTGTTATTCAGAGTGCGGATTTCACGGGTACAACAAATAAATACAATATGTACTTTAACACTATTTAATTAGAACTTTTAATAATTAATACATTTATATGTTGACAGAAACAAGTACATTCCATAGACTACTATGTTGCTAAGTAAAACAAAAAACAATAAACATAATTTGGTGAGGATATTTAAATTGCTATATCCAACAATTATTATAAATAATGGTAACTTTCAACAACAATACGAGTGTAACTATACAAAGAAGCTGAGCGACTGGTTTTTGACGTACCCTCCATTTCGTAAAACCGATGTGATTATGTCCTTAAGTAGTACGACTTGTAGGAGAGAAAGGGGTCAATTGTCATATGGTCAGAGATATTGGGAAGAAAGCAATGTTAAAGGTTGTAGGAGAAAAATTCGAGCGTAAAACCAAAATATCTAGAGACACGGCACGGTCAGAACATAACTGTAGTGTTCGATAGTTACCCTACAGAGCCTGACAAAAAGAGCACGAAGTGCTCTGAACGTAATCACCGAGTTCAGGCACATTCTTCTACTGAGGTGATATTTGAGGAAACAACCAATCCTATGTTTCCTAAGAAAATTTTTTATCCAACGATAAATACAAATTAAGATTCATCCAACTTCTGAAGGTGAAATTTGAAGCCAAAAACATTGAGCTTTTTCAGGCTGAAGAAGATACTGACACACTAATCATCACTACAGGTATCAGAAAGGCCCCTGATTTTCAGGTCGTGGTTATTGCAGGAGAGGACGTAGACTTGCTGTTGATCCTCACTGGATGTCCTCAGATGTCCTATAAAAGGTTCCATATACGTTCAGAAGTGTGGAAGAGGCAAAACACCAGATGGCTTCACTGAACCATCTCAACATCTACAGACAGTCAGCTCATCACTTTCACTCATGCCTTCAGTGGCTGTGATTCCACCTCGTGCTTCTTCGGCCACGGAAAACTCAAGTTGCTTCAAATACCACAGAAGCCTCAAGTTGCTTCAAATACCACAGAAGCATGTAGACCTTAAAGAGAAAGCTGCAGTTTTTTTCTAATCCAGCTGCGACACCTGCCCAAGTAGCTGAAGCCGGGGAGAAAATCCTCATTGAACTGTATGGTGTAGAAAGGTCCAGTCAAACTCGAAACGACCTGCGCTACAAGCTCTTCACAAAGGCTGCAGTCAAGAGCAGTTGCAACCTGGCTAAACTTCCTCTCACGCAAGATGCTGCAAAGCTACATTCGTTTCGCACATACTACCAGATGCAGCAATGGCTGGGCTACAAAAAGAATCCGCTGGAATGGGGATGGGTTGCTACAGCCCGAGGCCTTCATCCAAAGATGATTTTCTGCAGTTGCAAGAAGGTATGCAGGAATGCTTGCAGCTGCAGGAAAGCAGGTTTGAAATGTTCTGTTGTCTGCGGGACCTGCAATGGCCAGTCCTGCGAAAACGTACCAGAAATGAAGATAGACGTCGACGACAACAGTCTCGACTTTGACGACCTCGACGACGACGAGTTAGATAGGCTGCTCGACGATATTGATATTGAAGATGTCGTGGAACAACATCAGGTATAGTTACACTCGTATTGTTGTTGAAAGTTAGCATTATTTATAATAATTAATACTTACCCACATATTATAAATACCATTACTTATATTTATTAATGCTTACCAACTTTCATATGCGTTGTACTTATATTAGGACTTCATGACAAGGTTTTACCTTGGGATATTGAATATATAATTTTTCATTTCTGGCGATTGAGGACGATGAAGAAAACGGTGAACAGTGACTTCCCTCCACCCATAATTTGATGTATTTTTGAAGATTTACCTAAATTATTTTTTTATGGGAGGGCAAGTCTAGCGGAGGTCTCCCTACGCCACTGGTTTTACTTTATACCGGGAAAAGCGTTATCCGAGCTTTATCCAACGATTGTAAAAGCGACCCCTAAATAAAATTATTTCGAGGTTAATTATATTAGCATTTGATTTCTGTTGATAATGCTCACAGATCTTCATGTAGTTATCATTTAAAATTTTCAATCCAATTTTTCTAATACAGTCTATTCCAAACGATTAGGCGGAACTAACCGGAATTTTCATTTTTATAAGTTGTCATTAGCTGAACAAAATGATCAAAAGCTTCAATAAGTCGGTAAAAGTAACTAGAATTGAAAATCTAGTTCTACCTAAACCAAAGGAACAGACTTTAACTGGCAAACAATATCTTACTTTATTGAAATCTCTTCGAAATATTCATCCATTATTACAAAATAATTTTGTCCTTTATACACTTTTTCGATAAATCCTAAATAAATTTCCAAAATATCTTGTTCATCGCCCACAATTACATTACCATCCATTATCATAATTAAAAATGTTAATAAAACCTGTTACTTTGGTTTAGGCGGAACTAGATTTTCAATTCCAGTTACTTTTACCGATTGATTGCAGCTTTGATAATTTTGTTCAGGAAAAGCCAACTTCAATATATAAAAAAATAGCAAATGACAACTTACAAAAATGAAAATTCCGGTTAGTTCCGCCTAATCGTTTGGAAAGTTTAGTTTAGTTTAGTTTTATTCTTGTCTTTCATGTACATAAATATTACATAATAACAATGTACAACAATAATACTATTACATAGTAATAAACAATAAATATGGAAATTAGAGAATTATTGCAACCTCTGTTCTACTGATCTTTTAATAAAGTTTTCCTTTATTTGACATGTGCGCATGCGCAGTTGATATATCCTTAATTTCTTTCTTTTATTAAAATACAAGCAACCTATATTTAATTTAAATAACGGCAAAGCATTTTTTATTTAAAGCACCTTAATTTTGACAGGTCTTCTGTCAATGTAACCTCAAAATTAACAACGGAGTAAATTCGAACAAAAAATTGGTGACTTTTCTTGTGAGTAATGATGCAAGCTAAAGATAAAAAACGTTTACGATTTAAATACGAGGACGATGTTATTCTTCTCCGAGAAATTGTGTCACGAAACCCTTTTGCGAATGGTTGTGCCGTATGCGAGTATGCCGTATGGGAAAAAAATAGTCTGTTGCAGTTAACTCATATAAGAGTTGCAGTTAACTTCTATATTCATTACGATTTCGATCTATCAATTTGGCATATTTGTCAAAATAAAGTATGAAGCAAGAGCACCGTTGCAATAACACTCTTTAAAACATCATGAAAAATTTTAATACAGGATACTTTATTAGAGATTTCTTTTAATAAAGTCAGCTTTTTTCACTTTGCAATATCTCTCTATTATCTAAAAAAAATCCTTAACGTCATACAATTCTCTTTCAATTAGGTATTTTTTAACATTGGTCTTGAAGATGAGTGCATTTTTTGACAACTTTATTTCATCAGGAAGCGCATTATAGTATTTACAGCAATTGAAATGGTGCCCATTTCTTTGGTAACAGGTTAAATTGTGTGGCCTTGGGACTAGTGCATCTTTGTTCCTTGTGTTATGGGAATGTTCGATTTTTAGGAACAGTTGTTTGTTTTTGTAGACGAACATACAAAGAGATAGAATATATTCTGCTGGTTGAGTTAATATGTTAAGTTGGGTGAAATATTTCTTGCATGAGTCTCTGGAGTTCAGCAATTGAAAAGACTGTACTTATATTTACAATAAATGTCAAAATATGACATCTGAGTGTCATTCTAATAATAAGCCCAACCTCATCTACGGCTTAATTTAGGTTTTACTTAACAAACAATAAGTTTCACTCAAATATCGGTGGAATGGAATAAGCGTCACTTAACAGTTTAAAGTTATACTAAAAGTTTAAGTGTTAACGGTGCAACTGGCCCTTAAAGGGGCTTTTGCACAGAAGTACATGTTCGAAGACCATGTCGTAAGGCAATGTCGTAAGACTAAAAAATATTTGATGATCGTACTTATCGAAATTCCCTAGTTGTTGGCCAGGTTTAAAAGATTATAGATGTTTGAACTTTTACAATCGTTGGACAAAGCTCGGATAACGTTATTCCCGGTATAGAGTCAAAAAATCTCTTATCCGGCCAACGGCACTTCAGATAGGGGGCAGTATAAGTTATTCCCTTGCTCTGATTGGTATTTGTTACCCAGCAACGGTAGAAAATTTAAATTGACATATGATAAATGTCACATTATAACGTTTTATTTGAATTTTTATTAGTTATATAATTGTGGTTGCAGCAGCGTAGTGGTTAGCTCACTTGCTTTGAAAATGTGGAATCATAAGCTCGACTTATCTAGTTTGAAATAAATAAATAATAGGTTCCCAACGCCTAGATAGGCGTATAAGAGGCAGAGAAGGTAAGTTCTCCGTTTCTAGACCGCCGGTCATAGATATGAAAGCCGTGGTAAGTGTGGAGTTTAGACCGGTCCTATTATCCCTGAATGAACAGGTACTCATTATGGACAAAAAGATTTAAAAAAAACTTGGCTGTAGCAACCATAGGCTCAGATTCTTTACAATAAATGCATGTATATCTGTAATTTTCGGATATATAGGGCATACTTCACAAGGCACGTAAAACGGGTGGTTTCGCCTACTGTAAAAAGAAATCGTTAGGTCATCTTAGAGGCCGCTAGTCGCGACCTAAAATCTCTAAAACCTAGACTTTGCCATACGAAATAATAATAGTACAGTAATCCCTCGTTATCCATGTATTTGTTCAGCAGTTTTGATTATACGCATTTGTGAAATAATAATTTTACTTATTTTTTAATAGCGTAGCAATGAACAGTAGCAGCCGATTACCACTGGAATATGCTGGTAGCACTTTGAGCGCTTCGAATCTAATTGACCACTATCACCCCTTCCACACTATGTACACATAATGCCTGTTTTGGTATATGTATATATGCAGTATTACTCGCGTTTTTTTGTCCACAGTATGCTAATGGAACGTAAGCTCCACGGTGACAAGGGATTACAATAGATGAATATGAATCACAATCATTGCCACCGCGTGAGGTTGTACATGTCTGCACCGCACACGAGTGGCTCATCAAAGGGCGGTGATCTTATGAAAATTTACACATGGGTGGTATCTGGGCTCGATTCTATTAGAGGACGGTTTTATGAATATTTGCACACGAGAGGCTGACACTAACGCGGCGGATATACCACAATAAAAGAATTATCTCAATCGAATATTTCGACATCTCTCTATTTCCCCAGGCATGCTCAAAGATGTTGTTAATAGTAATAGTGATGTCAATTTAAAATATGACTTTTCTAATATGTCAAATATGACTTTGTCGTGTGTCAAACAATACCAACTTTATTTTATTTATAATAAAACCATGGATAACTATTATCTGTCTCATTTTATAATACGTAACTAACAGGGAAAGTTTATTTTTTATGTTATATATTGACAATACATTTATAACATTATCATAGTATTGGTTTACACGGATACGCCACAGTCTGTTTACATCACAATAGTCACCAAAGTAATCAGATCTAGTTTCGTATTACAAATTGAGACAGATTATAAAAGCTGTTCACTTTTGTAAGAACAAACTATATCTGCTTATTTTGGTGATTTTTATAGTGTATTACTGACCTTTAGAAACTTGGTTATATTGTAAAAAAGGATTTACAGTTTTGGGTTATGTTTGTATTATTTTAGGTTAGTATTATATTTACAAAATATTTAAGATGTCACTATTCAAAATGAAATATCACAAATGTTATTTTTTTAAATGACATATTTTTAATCTGACTTTTCAAATTATTTTTCTGTAATACCAACATGACATACAGCTTCAAAGGTGCAAACAGTTGAAAACAAAATTTCCACTTAGTTTGTTCTTACAAAAGTGAACAGCTTATATCCGAGAATAAAAAATGCATTGCAAAAGTGAACGTTGGAATAAACATCGGAATAAACTTATACCTCCGATAATTATACCGCTACTTATCCGAGATTTGTAAAAGCGGCCCTTAGTGCAGTTCAGTTCTTGTTCTGTTAGAAACGAATCAGAGTAAATTTGTTTGCTTAATTTTGATTCCTTTATTTAGATAAATTGTTGTTATAAGATTGGGTAAGATTTTTATTCAATCTACTTTTGATTTATACTTGAAGCTGTTGTATTGTGATCGAGGTATATTGTGTTACTAGGAGCTACTGCCTCTCAAAAATCAAACATTAAATTAGATTGTAATGTGCAATGTTGGAAATATGGGTTCCGCGCGAGGTCTAAATATGAGCCAGGGCATATTCAACAATTTTGTCCAGCTGACACCCACATGGACGTTGATGAAGTCGGGCAACAAAGTCCGGATGATGAAGATGCTGCTTGCATGTTTTGTGATGGTTGTTTTCTACAGGATCAAAGGGGCGAGCTTTTGGTTCGGTGGTTCAGATTTGGTAATCGATTGTTAAACTGTTACTTTGAGTTTGTATCTTAAACAAAACTAAAATTCATTTAAACAACCCAAATTTAAATGGGGGCCCATATTTCATTCAAGTTTCTTACTTATCCTGATTCGAACATTTTACAAATTTTCATAGCTGTCTTTGAATCACATTATTTTTCTATTTTTCGAAACAATGCAATTTTGAATATTGTATATAAGTCTTGGATCATTTCTTCAAAAACTTAAAAACTAATGTATAGGAGAAGGAACTTTGCTTTTTAGGGTTTTGTTGGTATGACCAAAAAACTCTTATACCGTCATTTTGTCGTCTATCTGTCTGTCTGTCTGTCTGTTCGGTAAAAATTGTAGCCAAACGGCTAAACCTAGAGAGTTGAAATTTGGCATGCTTATACAACTTTTTGACCCGTACATAGGAAAAATACTAAAGCATCTAAAAAACATATCCCCCTAAAAATATAAACAAATATCTGCTCATCGAAAAAAATATATATATATATATTTAAATTCTGAGTAGGGTATCAAATGAAAGCCCTTAGTAAGTGGATTAAGGATCAAAATTTTATTTTTGCAAAATAAATTATTTTGACGCGATTTTGCCGAAATTGTGTAAAAAAAATTTGTCCCACACCCTGCAGCCCAGATAGTTACAGTTATAGTTAAACTAAAAATCTGAAAAAATTCTAAGTAATGTACATTTGTGTGAACCGGAACAGCACAACGGGAATTTTTGATCAGATTTTGTTTTCGGAAAATAACGCATTTTTTCTGTTTTTTGCTTGATTATGTAACAAAGTAAATCAGCATGCTTTCATGGGGTAACGTGACAGCACTGCGTCCTAATTTGTAAGCTAGGGTTCCGGTCTCGAAACAATTTTATTTTTTCTGTTTTTTGCTTGATTATGTAACAAAGTAAATCAGCATGCTTTCATGGTGTAACGTGACAGCACTGCGTCCTAATTTGTAAGCTAGGATTCCGGTCTCGAAACAATTTTATTTTTTCTGTTTTTTGCTTGATTATGTAACAAAGTAAATCAGCATGCTTTCATGGTGTAACGTGACAGCACTGCGTCCTAATTTGTAAGCTAGGGTTCCGGTCTCGAAACAATTTTATTTTTTCTGTTTTTTTTGCATTTTTATTTTGTTTAAATTATTTTTTCAAAATTCTAGTTATATTTGGGCAAATGTTGCATTTAATTTTTAAAATCGTAAATTGAATAACCAGTGGAAATTGTTGAAATTGAATACACGAAATCAGAGGGCCGGAGTTATGACTTAAAACAACCAATGGAAGCCATAGGCGCAATTTTCAAAATCTTAATGAATTTTGCTATATAAAAAAAAATACTGCACATATTTAGAAACCTAAATAATGATATTAGACATTCGAATTAAAATTTAAAAAAAATATATTTTAACATAAAATTTATTTCGGCATACCAAATAATCATCATTCACTTACTAAATACCTGCGAAACCCTGAAATTTGTGAAAATTCACACTTCACATCAATTTTTTCTCTATTAACTGGTGTACTTTTTATTTTATTATTTATTGTTTTTATTATTATTTTTAAAAATTTATTTCTAAACTCTTGCAAAGAACACACACACATATAATACACAATAAATTTATTAAATTATTTTAGTAAAGTATCAAAAAACTTTGTACATCATCTACTAACATGTAATTAATAACAAAATGCTAATTAAGCTTTTAGGTACATACCCCAAATATAAAGGTAATAACCCTTTTTTTTATAATATCTATTTTTTTATCAACTTTATTTACAGGAACAATAATCTCTATTTCTTCAATTTCATGAATAGAATTAAAAATTAATTACTTTTCTTTCTTTTACTTTACATTCCTTTATTAAGAAAAAAGAAAAATTATATTCCTTTAAATCTTCTATTAAATATTTTTTAGTACAAGCTATAGCTTCAACTATGTTTTATTTGCAATTTTATTAATAATATTTAAAATAAATTTTATAAGAGAATTATTAAAAGTAAATAAATTTTTAATAATATTAGTCAATTCAACTTTATTATTAAAAATAGATGCAGCACCATTTCATTTTTGGTTTCCAGAAATTATTGAAGGCACCTAACACTTCTTCTACCAATCCATGACTTAATCCAGCAGATTTTTTTTATTCAACTTTTTTCTTTTTTTATAAATATTTAGAATTATTACAGCTGCTGCGACCTTTCTACAGTACGACGCCATCTTGACTACTCTCCACAACTGATCAAGTGGACACAGGCTTGAGAGTTCTCGCGAGAGTGCTCTCGCCGACCAACTCACCGGGTACTCTAGCCGAGCAACTCGCCGGGTACTCTCGAGAGTACATCCGGTCGAAATCAGCTCTCTAGTGGACCAGCCCGCGAGTTGCTATCGAGAGTTACCTACTCTCGCGAGTACCTACTCTCAAGTTGACAGTCACCTTAACTGACATCTAGGCTGTTAAATAAAATACTACTGTTAAGTTGTCACGAGCTCACTTTTAAAGATTAAATGCGGCATTTCTGAAACAAAATGATGAAAAGGCCCATTCAATTTAGAAATTCATAGAAATATCTTGGTTTCGTAGGTATAACCAAGAAATCCTTGACACACCTTGGCTCTTGGACCGATCTGGATCAAATGTTGCAGAGTTACTCTTTAGAACCCTGCGGAAGTAGTGCCACATAGAACTGTTGAGGGTTTCGTAGGAATAACCAAGAAACCCAACATTTTGAAGTAGTTATAGGTATTAGGTCAAAATGTTGGGAAAAGCGCGTAAATCGTTATTTAATAAGTAATTTTTATATTATGGTATTATGCCTATCATATGCTAGAGCTAGATCTTTCTGTCTGTACGGTAGAAATTGTAGCCATACAGCTGAACATACAAAGTTGAAATTTTGCATGCTTATATAACTCTTTGACCCACATACATATAGGAAAAATACTAACGGCTAGTTTTACAATCGGCAGTTAAGGCTCTGGCTAGTGGTTAACGTGGAAACTTATGGTAATTATTATATTGCAAATATGTCGTTAGCCATTGATTTGAGCTAACCAACAGGTAACCATGAATTGTAAAACCGGCCCTAAGAGACGGTTTCAGAAAGCTTAGTTAACTGTAACCAAATGGTTGCTATGTTTACTTATGGGATTGTTATATTGTATCCGAGTTTAACCAAAAGATTAAACTTGGCTAAGCTTTCAGAAAGAGATCCTAAGAGTTCAAAAAAACACATCACGAGATAAATATAAAAAAATATTTTTTTAATGAAAAAAATAATATTTTTTTAAAATTTTGAATAGGGTATTCAATGAAACTTCTTAAGCGTGGCTAAACGAGAATTTTTTTATTTTTTATGTCTAAACTATGTCTAAAAACTTTTGTCCCGCGCCCTATTTCCCAGAGGGGTTGATCTAAAAATCTGAAAGAAATCTCAATAATGTACATTGATGGGAAGCGAAATAGTTCAACAGGAATTTTTGATCACGGTATTTTTTCGAAAAATAAAGATTTTTTTAATAAAAATATTTATTTATTAATTTTTTACATTTATTGTGTGATATCAAAAGAATGCTGTTAAGAAAAAGATTAAGGAACGAAAAGTGGTTTTTAAACTTTTTAAATTTTAACCTGTTCTTTTCCAAAAATGTACCAAAAAAATACTGTCATCATAAGACTGTTGATTTTGATCCAGTATTATGGATGTCTACGACAATATTTTTGATATCCTCCACTAATTAAAAACCTACGAAACCCTGAAATGCGTGAAAAATCACATTTCATATAAATTCTCACCTACTATTTGTTATAACTTACTAAATACCTACAAAATCCTGTAATGTAGGAAAATTCACACTTATCAGTTTTTAATACCGTGAGTTTATTTTATAATAGAACATTTATTTACAATTTATTTATAACTGTTGATTGGCAGCAATGTAAAATGCGTTTATTTATTTATTTTTATTTTTTAATGGACTTTGCTGCTTTTGGTAAATAGCCAGGACAATTTTTATTTCTTAAATATTGCACGCCTGAACGGGATTCGAACCCGAGACCTTAGTAACGCAGAGCACATGTGTAACCACTACGCTACGCCGTTCGGCTATGCGTTTATTTTAAAATAGAACATACTGCATAGCTTACTCGATTATAGAGATAAACAAACGCAAAACTTTTTTTTTTTAGGAAATAAATAAGAATGAAAAGTTAAAAATGTATTTATTAAACAAATAAAATTTAAAATTTGGAAAAAACCTAATATAGAAATAATCTACAACAATAATTGCATAACATTGAATAACATTAATTAATTGCATCGGTCTTATTTTGTGGGTTTCATTTTCTATTCTAGCTTTTAGTTAAATTTTGGCCATTAAAAATTTTGCTTTTCATACATCCCCAATTAAAAAAATTGTTCGGTGCTAAGACGGCTACCTGGCGGGCCATTGTATTTCGCCGCCACGTCCAATCCAACATCGAGGAAATATGTGATTCAAAAATGTTTTAATTATTCTTGCATTATGCGCTGGGGCACCATCGTGTTGACACCACACTTTACCTGGAATATTTAGTGCATTTAATGAAGGTTTTGCTCTATTTTCTAACAAATCCAGATTTTTTAGTCAGTAAGGTTTCCGTCTATAAAAAAGGACCAATCCAATGATATGCGTTCCTAACAAACCTGAACAAACGTTCATCTTTTCTGGCCGTTGTGTTCTGGTAGTATTACAACAATGTAAATTATCCCGACTCCAATACCACCAGTTTTGAGAATTAACTTCACCATGAATGTAAAACGTAGCCTCATCGGTAAAAAGAATTTTATTTACATTATTTTCATTATTATTAATTCTCTCGCAAAATGATTTCATTTCTCATAATCGTTTAGAAATAATTCCAGGTGATTTTGTAATTTATATGATTTAAAATGTTCCTTCTTAAGGAAATTGTAAACGGTGCTCTTACTGACACCCACGCTTTGTCCTATTTCTCTAGTTGATATATTAATATTATTTTGTACCAGTGTAAGGATTTCATGTCGTTTTTCATTCGTTAGCACACTAAGCGAATCTTGTTCTTGTGCTGAGAGTGGGCGCAACCATTGGTATAGTTCCTCTAGCGAAAGATTTCCCATCGAGGCCAACTATAAATTGTCTGGTATAAGTTCAAAGATAAACCATTGGCAGCGGGATATAACACTATCAGACAGGGATCTATTTTATTACGATTCTAATTTTAGTGGGAAGTTTGAAAGGTTATATACAATACCAAATTATTAAATATAACAAAATATTATTAAAATTATACATTATTCCGTGCAGTAGCGGACTGGCAAAATTATCTGACCCTGGAAAATTGGGGTCAAGAACCGGCCTCATTGGTCTAAGGACGGGCCCCATTGCTTCAAGAATCGGCCCTATTAGGACCGGCATACCGGTAAATTGCCCGGTATCCCGGCGGGCCTGTCCGCCACTGATTCCGTGTCTTATTACATTACAAATAAAAATAATAAATGAATAAACACAAACAACACAAAAACTTCAAACATAGAAAAGCCAGAAATTTACCAGAACAACGCCTATGACATAGTTAGTTTGAGATTTTGTCGGTAGAGTATAAAATTTAAGTTAGCAACAAAGATATACGTATCGAGAAATTTTATCAAGAATAGAAAATAAGCTAGACTTAGGTATGTCGGTTCTTCTTTCCTCTTAGTTTGTTAGATTACATTTAATGTTCTGTTTCTTTTTAACTAACTGTATGTGTGCATACATTCGTCCTTGATGGGAAGTTTTTCGCTAGACGAACTTTATTAAACTCTTTCACAATTTTTAACACTGTTGAAGCACTAGGAGAAGAACGATTAAGAAATGTTTAGGTAAATAAATCGGCAACGTGCCTTTAATTAAAATTACTATTGTAGCACCACTATTTGTACTCGTTCCCGACAGCTATACATTTCAAAACTTTTTACTTTTAAGCAAATTTAATTTAAAACTGATATTAAGTATAGTTAACTATAGGCAGTGGCGCAGCCAGGATTTTTTTTTGGAGGGGGCCCGGAAGATCGAATTATTTAAAATATAAATAATGTTCTCACTTTAAAACAAAAAAGATCGTCAAAAATCCAAGTGAAGAGCAGAAAAAGGTCCTCACTTCCAATTACTTGCATTATATATATATATATATGCAAAAAACAAAAGGGTGCTCACCTCTTCCTTGGGGGGGGGTCCGTCGCCCCCCCCTTGGCTGCGCCACTGACTATTCCAAACCTTCAGGCGAAACTAGATTTTGTAATCTAGTAATTTTATCTATTAAATCGGACTTTTGGTCATTTTGTTTAAGCTTTGTAAATCATACTCACATTGCAATTTCTAGATTAAATTGACTGTTATTATAAAATGTCCTTTTCATTACATTTTGATTTTTAGTGTCATTCTTAATAAAAATTTCCTATTTTTTTTTCTTCAATATATGTAAAAGTGTATTATAACCTATTATAACCTGAAACATGAAATAACCCAAGCAATGTACCTGCCCGTGACAACCTAGAAGAATGAATTTCCCATTTTACTTAAAGCAAAGAAATGATCTATAGTAACAAGTTAACAATCCTGTTAACAATCCTGTTTAAAATTCACATTTTACTTTATTTGGTGTTGTTTAAGATCACGTAAAATCGTATTAAAATTTTCACAAAAAATTTCCGTAATTTTCCACCCTTGGGCCAACGAAGGCCACATGCCAATTTTTTTATAGGGGTTTTATGACACAAACTTTAATTCTTTTCATCTGCATGAAAACTCTGCATGAAAACGCAAAAAATCATATTTTTATATTACAAGATCACATGACCATTTAAGCCCTTTGGGATCCTGCAAATCGCATGCCTATAAAAGACTTTTAATTTGTTTTAACTTTCTTTTAATAAAAGGGCAAGCATTATTGAATCAGAGAAAAACACAAAATGTTTGTGCAAGTGGAAATGTAATTTTCCATATGACCGGAAAGCATGCAGGGGTTTAGTACCATTCCTTTCTTTGTTGTCACAGGGTAAATATTCTCTCCCCCAAAAGGCATGTTGTATGAAATCGGAAACCACAAACTGTCATGAGCTCCCGGTCTAATATGTTGGGTTTGTACGTGTCAGTTCTAGCAACAAAATTTACCTACTAGCGCCCAATACAAAAGGAAAGTCAAGGAATACAAAATGATGTGCAAAACAAAAAGAAAAGAACAAGAAGAAGCAGATAAAAAAAAGATATAAGGCATAAAGAATAAAACAGATATATGGAAGTATATAAACAGAGACAGAAGAAAACAAAAATCCGAACTACCAAGCAATATAAAAATCGAGACCTGGAGAGACCATTTTAAAAAACTGTATGGAGGAATGCAACAAAGAAACCACAATATTAATAATCAAATAAGATACAGTAATGAAAATATAGAAGAAATTACAGAGAATGAAATAGACAGACATATAGCAAAACTGAAGAACAAGAAAAGTCCGGGAGGAGACAACATAAGAAACGAGGTATGTAAGAATAGCGCAGAAAACGTAAAAACGGAAATAAAACAAATCTTTGAAAAAATATTCTCGGAGAGCTAGAGACAAAGAACAATTTGCCCAATTTTTAAAAAAGGTAATAGAAACGACCTAAATAACTACAGATGAATTACCCTAATGAACACTCTCTACAAAATATATGCCTCAATTTTAGAAGAAAGACTTACGGAAGACATTGAGTGTAGAGGTCTACTGCCGGACAATCAGGCAGGCTTTCGTAAAGGGCGAAGCGCCATAGACAGCATCTACACCCTGAAAATCACGATCGACATAGAAATTAAGAAAGAAGGCGGAAAATTATACGCAATGTTCGCGGATTTGAAACAAGCCTACGATATTGTGGACAGAGAACAGCTATGGGAAGTGATGAAATAAAAAGGAGTGGACTCTCACCTGATAAAAAAAAAAAATCAGAGAAATCTAAACGAAAACTTCCAACAGAGTGAAGATAGGAGAGGAGACAAGCGAAAAATTTTGGCCGGAAAGAGGGTTAAGACAGGGATGTCCGCTCAGTTCAATCCTGTTTGCGATCTACCTGGCCGACCTGGAAGAAATACTAGCAAAATGGCAATCAGGGGGAATGATAATCAGAGGGAAAAAATCTGGTCACTGGTATATACAGATGAGATTGTGATAGTAGCAAAAAGTGCCCCAGAATTGAAAGAAATGATCAGGAGATTCGAGAGATATCTAGATAAGAAAAACATTATACTGAGTACTGAAAAAACTAAGATAACCGAATTCCGGAAAAGTGAAGGAAGAGAAAAGAAAGAAAACTAGGCATGGAAAGGCACGGAGCTCGAACAGGTAAAAGAGGTAAAATATTTGAGATATGTGTTTCAGAAAAACAATAAAGACGGAAGACACGTCAGTGACAGAGTCAAAAAGGCAAGAAGTGTGATGGGACTAATTTGGAGCATAGGTGAGAGAAAATTTAAAAACAATTTTAAAAGAAGAATGTTCCTTTTTGATAAACTGATAAAGAGTGTACTACTGTATTGGGTAGAGATATGGAGTTGGAAAGAATATGAACAAATAGAACAAATTCAAGAGAGGTACATACGGTGGTCATTCGGACTGGATAGACAAACTCCATCATACATAATACTGGCAGAAACCGACAGAGACAAGTTAAGAATCGACACTGGAAAGAGAGCAACAAAATTTGAACAAAGAAGCAGAATCAGTACAAAAGAAATTCTTAGAAAATGCCTATCAGAAAGAGATAAGAAACTGGAGACTGACTGGTGGAAGGAGAGGAAAAACTACTTCGAAAGAAATGGATATAGCCTGCAGGAAAAAGCAAGAAAGGAGCAACAAGGCGAAGACGTCATAACTTTAATAACTGATAGAGATAGAGACATACAAAAACAAGACCAACAAAATAGAATCGTCAAGTCGAGGTACAACGCAAACTACAGGAAGATTAAAACTCTAGGCCAACCAAGATACTTAATGGCAGACGGGAAGCATAAAAAAATAATCGCAAGATTTCGCTGCGGACACGAGGAGAACACCGATAATTTCTGGTGGAAAGAGATAAGGAAATTGTGTAGGATGTGCGGAGAAGCACAAGAGAATACAGAACATATAAGGAAATGCAAGGAGATGAAAGTGGAAACGAGAAACAGAGAACAGCTATTGAATGGCGAAGGAGGAGGAGTAGAGAGGATGAGGATAACCTTCCTCAAAAGAATTCCTAATTACGAGCAGGTATGTTGTAAGTTGTAAGTTAAAAAAAAAATGTAGGTCAATAATAACGAAGTGTCCCCAAGCGTAGTCGCGCGCGGCATCCTAACAGTTCCAAGCGTTTACATTTTAGAATTACTGATTTTTACATTCAAGCATCATATTGCAATAAATACGCAAAGTCAAGAACACGGACATTTTACCAGGAACAAAGCTCTTATAAAAAAAGACGAACATAGACTCACACTGTACGAAAAAAGCTCAAAATATAATGCAATTAAAACGTTCAATGCCCTGCCCGACGACGTGTTCATTTTCATTTGCAACATAGACAATTAGTGTGTATACTTTCGCTCATTACTGATTTAAAAATTAATCAACATGTAAATACAGATGAAGAAAAAATAATGATGGTAACTTGGTATAATTCCCAAATGAGTTTAAGAGAAGTTTTTGCTGTATTTAGTGCAACTTATCCAGATCGGCCAATACCAAATCCCTCTACAATTTCAAGACTAGTTAATAAATTTCATCGCGAAGGATGTCTTAAGTCAAAACATAATAAAAAAAAGAACAACATCCCACGTGCTTACAGAAGAGAAGCAGTTGGAAATATTATTACAAGTGGAAGAAAACAATCAAAATTGGATCTGTTTTTCTTCTCAAAAAAAGAAAAGTTTCGATCATACAAATTTCAAAATCATCAAGAATTGTTAGAAAGGGACGCAGCAGTACGTATGGATTTTTGTTTTGAAATGTTTGAAAAAATTAATTCCGACCCAACAATGCTTCAAAGAATTTTATTTACAGACGAAGCAACGTTTACTCTAAATGGTGAAGTGCACAGACAAAATTTTAGGTATTGGAGTCGAGAAAATTTACATTTGTTTCATTCCTCCCGAACTCAAAATCCGCAAAAATTAAATGTTTGGGCAGGGATAATAGGAACCAATATTATAGGGCCTTTTTTTATTGACGGTAACCTTAATGCCGTAAAATATCTAGCCCTTTTGCAAAACCAAATATTACCTTCGTTGCGAAACCTGAATATTAATGGACAAGTATGGTTTCAACATGATGGCGCACAAGTCCATCATTCTAGAATAGTTAAAGAATATTTACATAGAACTTTCCCAAAAAGCTGGATTGGAAGAGGAGGGTCGATGAATTGGCCAGCGAGATCTCCGGATTTGGCACCCAATGATTTTTTTATTGGGGATATTTAAAGGCCAAAGTATATAATGGAGAACTTAGGGATGTTGCTGAACTGCAAGACATAATTGTTTAAGCATCCAACAATATACCTCAAGAGCAATTGCTGAATGTTTTGAATCATTTTTATGATCGCTTAACATTTTGTATGCAAGTAAACGGAGAAACTTTTGAACATTTATTATACGTTTTTATTAGTTATTTATTTATTATTATTATTATTATTATTTAATTTGTATTTTCAATAAAATATTTTGATTTTGCTAGTAAATATAGTTTTTTCTATGTTGCAAATGAAGACCCTGGGATAAGAAGGCTACAAGCCACACTTTGTATAATTTTAAGTTGTTTATTGGATTATGATCGTAAAAACGATATTTGCTACACAAAAATATAATTTAACATTTCAATAACAGATGGCAGAAATAAATCGAAATATTGTTTTTCCCATTCAGATATTTTTCGTTGAAATTTGCAGAATAAGGTCATAAGCCACAGTGTTTTCAAGATGGGTTCGTATTTATAGACAAAGAGCCTTTAAAATTTTGCAATGTCCGTTGTTTTAAATTTGATACCAATTATCCAAATACCCAAATACTGTGTTTGTAAAATATGTGTAAAATAGCGAAAAGGTGTCGATGAATTTGTTATAATTTAAAATAATTGAAACCAAAGTACGATGGCCCTATTAGAGTTAATTTCAAAAAAATTAAAGACAGAAACTTTTACCATATATACCGCCAATACATCATGGCTTCTATACCAGTTTAAGCGGCTTTAATAATGAAGTTGACGAAATTAATGATGATTTTCCGGTAAATGAAGAGCCAGAGCAGCTCAATTTAATAAGGTACCTGTTATTATTACATTATAACAAATCATCCGTCAGTTGAATATTTAATTTTGAACAATACAGATTTTTTAGAGGGACAGTTTTCTTGTTATTGATTGTAACACATTGTTTTGTAATTAAATAATTAATTATTATTGTTTGCATAAAAAGAATATAAGCCATAAAAAGTATGATATATTTTAATATAAAAAGGGTACATGCCTCATTTTTTAAACAAAAATACTTATTATTATTAACATGTAAACATTATTTGCACTATATTTCCATCCTAGTACATATTTTTGAATCTATTAAAGATCTTGCGTATATTGAAAATTGTGTAATAACGTGCATATGATTTATAGATTCTTCTAAAATATTCTAAATGAAATAACTCAAAAACTCAGTTTTGTGGCTTAAATCCTTCTTATCCCAGGGTCTTCAAATGAAAATGAACACGATTTATATTGCTGTCAAAAACTGTATCCATGGTAATGACATAGTACATGTTGCATAAAAGAATAAATTCACTGTATATACAGTATTCTTCATTTGTAATGTTTTACGTGTAATTATCTATTATAGTCGGATTGCTGATAGGTGACTGTTACATGTATGTATCAAGTAATGCATTTATATAATAATTTAGTTGTTATTTGTCTTAGCTGTCAGTGTATGTTAATAATATTAATTAATAGATCTTGCGGCCAATTATTAAATTTACAAACTTTAATTTTAAATCTGCTGGAATATTTTAAATCCGAAATAGAGAACAATGGACCACTTATTTCTCTATCTTGTGTCCGTCAAAGAGTAGCAGCTGCCTTAAAGATTTCGGAATCAACAATTCGTAGAATTATAAAATGTAATAAATCTGAACTTCTCACTAACAAAATCACGAGAAAACGAAGGAAATTAAAATCTGAACCAGTTTATTTTATTGATACATTGGTACAAACGTATGGTCATAAAGTACTAAGATTACCTCCTTATCACTGCCAGTTTAACCCTATTGAAATAATTTGGGGTATAACAAAAAATTATTATGATAGACATAATGGTCAAAACGGATATAGTGATAACGAAGTTTTGAAAATGTAGCAAGTAGCCTGTGATCAAATTAGTTGTGAAACTTGGGCAAAATCTGTTAAAAAAATCGAACATTTAATAAATGAATGGTGGGAAAGGGAAACGATTGTTGATGATATTAATCCAATAATAATAAATACAAAAAATGACAGCGATAGTTCAGATGACGACGATATCATGCATTTCAGTGAATAATTTTTTTTAAATAAAATAAACATTTAAATACAACTTGTAGCAATATATTATATGAATAAATATATTTTTAGTTAATATTTTATTACTTTGTACTTAGGGGAAACATAAAAATTTAATTTAATTAAACAACAAATTATAATCCAAAATTTACGTATGAGTATAAGTTTTTCCTTATTTATAATTATTACCTTAAAATTAATAATTTTGTTTGTTTGAGTACTGCTGTAAATTTATTTTCATGCTCAAATTAGTAAAGATATCTACGAATCATGCCGTTTCTTTCTAATGCCTTGTTTTTTTGTAAAATAAAATGGAAGGTTAGTTGTCAACTTGCGTTATTATACGTTACTGTGGGTATGCAAATAATTATAATGATATAGACAGAGAAAGCATATAGTATTGTATATCGATACTTGTAGCAACGAACAGTCACCTATCAGCAATCCGACTATATATCAATTTTATAATTATGTAATTTTGTAACATTGACTATGCAAGCTCATTATTAATGTACTTGTTCAATAAATGAATATGAATATGAATATAATGATAGAGAAATTTAAATTTATATTTTTGTTCTTAACAAAAATAAGTGAAATCATATTTTTGTAACCCCCCTTCATAAATTTCTGGGTACGCTACTGTGGAGTATATTAGAACGCTCGTTTTGGCGCCCCTAACAGCAACAGCGTGTCGCCCTGGGCCTGTGCCCCTCTTGCCCCTGCATTTTTCCGCTTTCTGTTACTATGATAAAATAAACTCACGGTATATATAGAAATTAACAGACACGTTTAACTAATATAAATACAATCGTACATATACAATTAGCAAGTGTCTGTATATAGTGTAGGGCCTATTTTTCCAAAGGTTCTCGTGACTGGCTAACTGGGGACACACTTGATTGGCTGACAGGTATTTTGCAATTTATTCTCTAAGAATCTACGAATATAATTACATATAGAAATGTCTAGGATTTCGTAGGCATAAACAAATAACTCTAGGCACTCCTATATCCTTTGACCGATATGAACAATATTTTGCAGATTTAATCTCTAAGAAACTGCGGATAAAATAAAATATAGAAATGTGTAGGGTTTCGTAGGCAAAAACAAGTAACTATAGATACTCCTATATGCTTTGACCGATATGAACAATATTTAGCAGATTTATTCTCTAAGAAACTGCGGATAAAATAACAGATAGAAATGTCTAGGGTTTCATAGGCATAAACAAAAAATTCTAGACACTCCAATATGCTTTGACCGAAATGAACAATATTTTGCAGATTAGCAAACCTGTAAGCTTACAGACAAAATCTATAAGAAACTGTCCATAACAACACATAAAACTTCTCCTTAGATACGATCGTCTGTAGCTTACAGATTTGCCACAGAATTACCGCATTATTCTCTAAAAAACTGCGAACAAAATAACAAATAGAAATTGTAGGGTTTCGCAGATATAAACAAGAAACTCTAGACACTCCTATATGCTTTAACCAATATGAACAATATTTTGCAGATTTATTTTCTAAGAAACTGCTGATAGAATAACATATAAAAATGTCTAAGATTTTGTAGGCATAACAAGAAACTCTAGACACTCCTATATCCTTTGACTGATATGAACAATATTTTGCAGATATATTCTCTAAGAATCTGGGGATAAAATAACGTGTAGAAATGTCTAGGATTTCGTAGGCATAAACGAGTAACTCTAAACACTTCTATATCCTTTGACCGATATGAACCGAAATATTTTGCAGATTTATTCTCTAAGAATCTACTATATAATTAGCAAGTGTCTGTATGTATGTGTCGGTAACATTGTGACGTCAATTTTTCTTGAGATTCTCGTGATTGGTACGTCTCTTGATTGACTGACAGGTGACACGATAAAAAATAAAACCAAATACACATACAAACAATTGAAATATTTATATTATAAATCCGTCATTGTTGACGGATAATAATTTGGTTAAGAAAATAATGAATCATTAAAGTTTAATTTTAAAACGTATATTTTCAGGTACTATATGTAAAACAGCTGGATGGGGTGAAACATTACAAAAGGATCTAGTGACAACCGATGCGGGGCTCATTATCACATTTGAAAACAAATCTTTGCTGTTTCCACAGCAGTTGCGTGAAGTAAACTTACCAATAATAGACCACGAAGAGTGCAAAGACTTGATATACAAGGGTCTAATACGAATCGAGCCTAACTTAGATATAGGTAAAGAAAATTTAATAACAAATAGTGTAATTTGTACATTGGAACGAAAAGGTGGTAAGGATGCTTGTCAAGGAGACTCCGGAGGACCTCTGATGTGTAATGGTTTGTTAAATGGTGTTACGTCTTGGGGCCTAGGATGTGCTCTACCTAACACACCCGGAATATTCACCGATATTTCTGATTATCTCAGATGGATAGAGCAAACATGCGAATCTCTTCCTCCTGAGTTACGTCAAACGAAAGCAAAAATCAGACCAAAATATTCGACAAGATCAGGAGGGAAGAAAAAAACAGAAATGAAACCGATAACAATATTCATATTTCACTTATTTTTGAATATATTGTATAATAAATAACTATTGTTTTTGTTTTCTGATTATTGGCAAAATGTGTGTTATAGGTGATCCACAATATTAGGAGGATTTACGTCATCAATTAAAGTTACTAAAACAATGACGTAATTTGTTAGTACGTTTACATGCGAAAGTTTATTTCTTGTAATACAGCACATTGCCACCTACTTCATAGTATTGCAATATTAGTAGTGTTTAAGTTTCACACACTGTGTTAATAGTTTGGTTATAAATACAAAATCTAAAGCTTCACGAATAAAGAATATAAGAATACGTTAATCGAACTCTTCGTTTTTGAATCAGAAATCACAGGAGTTTTTCACCGATGGCATCATGGCTCTACCCGAAAAATGGTGAAACGTTGTCGATAATAATGGAGCATATTTAGTTTAAATAAATTCGTTTTCACTTTATAACAAAACCAGTTGAATTTTACTAAAAAAACGCCACGAACTTTTTCCCAAACCATATATATAGGTTTAACTAAATATGAATAAAATTATACAAATTCTTGACTTAATTCATCGAAATTTAATTTATATGTTTAGATATATTACATTTTTAAGGTTTTTAGTAACTTTGTGACGCAAATCCTCTAATAATATAGATTTTCATTTTATTATCGCTTCATTTCCCCTTATTCGAAATTGAAGTTATATATAGGCTATTCCAAACGTTTAAGCGGAACCAAATGAAATTTTAATTTTCTTAAGTTGTCACGACCTATTTTTTAATATTTGAAATTGGCTTTTGCTAAATAAAATGATCAAAAGCTTCAATTAAACGTTAACAATTACTATAATTCAAAATTTAGTTCCGCTTAAACCAGTGTTTCTCAACCTTTTGTGGCATGGGGCCCCCCAAAACAACGTAAATATTGTCTGCGGCCCCCCTATATATATATACATATATACATATATACATATACATATATACATATATATATATATATATATATATATATATATATATATATATATAGAGAGAGAGAGAGAGAGAGAGAGAGTGAGAGAGAGAGGAAGCGATCACAAGGTGTATCAAGATAGAGGAAAGACGATTTTTCTCGAAAAGACGATGTGTGAGCAAGTTGGGAAAAAAATTTGGTGATCAGAGTTTACCCAAATAATTGGATGGTAGTATTTTCCTGAATAAACCGGAAGTACAGGATATCAAGGACAACTTCGATTTTTTATATAGGAACGTACGGCATGTTGGGTATATTTTGATAAAGCTTTTGAAAAGAAACAACTTTTACATAAACATGTTTTTAATATCTGTTACGGTTATCTATAATGGCTTACAAGTATTTTTATTTACAAGTGTTCAAAGTTGTTTTCCATTTTGAACACTTTCGCATCCTTACTTTTTAGTTAATAGTAGCTCGGAGCATAACAAAAAATATTGCACGTTCAAGTCGTACCTACTTGAAAGTACTTGAAGTACCTCCAACGCGAACCGTTTTAATTAGTTGTCAAAAGAAGTATAATTTATTTTATTTATGTTTAAAAGGTATATTTTAATGAACATTAATGTCACATAATTATGAATATATCTTACAAAATTGAGCGTTTTTCTATTATAATTTCATGCTTCGATCTTATATGACTTCGCGGCCCCCCGGTTGAGAAACGCTGGCTTAAACCAAAGAAACGGGCTATATTTACGATTCTGTGAAAATAAAACGAACAGTGACTTAACCTATAAAAATTTCAGAAAAGATACGCAGGTGTATAATTGCAACGTGTTTAAGGCAGGATCTATTTCTATTTTTGCAATAAACTACATGTTTGACATCACTGTCCGTGATCTTGTTAATTAAGAGAATGAACCGTCATGACGATTTCAATTTTTCTAACTATACAAACGATTTTGGAACCAAGTACTAAAAGTGACGGTACAACGCAATTACTACTTCGGTAGTTCTTTCTACGTAGTTAAAACACTTGTTAAAATTTATAGGGAAGGTTTGTAAGTGAAGCGATATAAGTTTAACTCAGTTACTATTTGGGTTCTTCTGATAAACTGATACGTTGGACTAAAACTGAAAATATATTTCAGTTATGAAGCCCAAATTGCTCTGGCCCCCAGTTGCGTAGCTGTCATTTGTTATTATTTATAGGTTAGGTTTGTAAGTGAAGCGATATAAGTTTAACTCAGTTACTATTTGGGTTCTTCTGATAAACTGATACGTTGGACTAAAACTGAAAATATATTTCAGTTATGAAGCCCAAATTGCTCTGGCCCCCAGTTGCGTAGCTGTCATTTGTTATTATTTATAGGTTAGGTTTGTAAGTGAAGCGATATAAGTTTAACTAAGTTACTATTTGGGTTCTTCTGATAAACTGATGCGTTTGACTAGAACTAAAATATATTTCAGTTATAAAGCCCAAATTACTCTGCCCCCCCCCCCTAGAAATGATTGGAGAAAAATGTGTGCGCAAGTGAGGACATTTTTTTTAGATCATCACTTGTATTTTCACCTGTCCATGAAAAATGATGCCCTCCTCAAATATTTCTTGGCCCTCCAGATTTAACTCAAATATTTCCTGGCTCCTCCAGATTTTAAGAGCTAGCACTGCCACTGTGATGAAGTAAAACGAACGCATATCGTGGTTTAATCGGAAGTATATTTTGAATTCTAGTAACTCTTACGGAATAAGTGAGGCGTTTGATCATTCTATTTATCAAAAGCCCACGTCAAACTTTAAAAATAGAGCTCATGACAACTTAGCAAAATGAAAATTCTAGTTGCCCAAAAGTCACTAGACCATTTTAAAATGAAATAACTTTTTTATTTATTAATAATTTATATTTATTCTTTTATCAACACTTCTTGGAAATAAATTGTATTTATGGTCTATTTCAAATTAGAAAAAAGTAGATAGCGCTGCGAACCGAGTACGATATACACTGGACAAATACAGTATAGCGGGAAATTTTAAATAAGTTACAACTAGGACATGGGCGTAGTAACTGGGTTAGCAAGTATCGGCAGTACAAGCAGTAATTTATAAAATATATTAAAAACGAATGAAAGGGATACATCTTGTAACTTAAGTTCTCAAAACAGGCTCGAGAATTAAAAAGGAAATGTGATACGCGATGGACTGTTCAGTTCAGAGCATGTGAGACTGTTTTAGAAACAATTGAATCTATTTTTGTAACATTAAACAATCTTATTTCTAAAACTGATGTAAAAAAGGATAGAAGATGTGAAGCAAAAGGTTTAATTTTACAAATTGATAAAGAATTTATTGTTTTACTGCTTATTTTTATAAAAAAATTAAAATTAGTTACAACTGTATCTAATTATCTCCAATCCCCTGATATGAATTATGTAAAAGATTTAAATTTAGTTCAAGAAATAATTAAAAATTTCAAAACTTACGAAACAATGATAATGAATGGAATTCTACATGGAAATTTGCAGATAATATTTTTTTGTCTCTTAGTTTAGATAAAACAGACTTTTTTGACAAACCAAACAGAATGAAATCTATTCCAAAAAGGTTACAATATTTTATAGTAGATTGTAAAATAGATGATTCTGTAGACATATAAGTAAAAAATGATAAAGATGTTGTCAAACTTAACTTACACATCCCTATACTAGATAAAATTATAATTGAATTAAAAGAAAGATTTACAAAAAATGATACTATTTTAAAAGCATTATAAGCTTTTGACCGCACAGATGGTTTATTCCTCAATAAAATTCATTTAACTAAATTAGCAGAACATTATAACATAAATTGTGATTGTTTAGACTCAGAAATAACGCTGGTTAAGAAACTTTTGTGTAGGGAGGAAAATAAAAATATTAAATCACTCATGGAGTTCCTGTCATTCGTTGAACAATATAAGCAAGCATTTGAATGCATTTATAATTTGGTAAAAATTTGTATTTTAATGCCAGTATCAACAACTTCTTGTGAAAGATCATTTTCCTCTTTAAAAAGAATTAAAAGTTATTTAAGAACAAGAATGACAAATGAACGATTAAGCAACATTAGTATATTAAGTGTAGAACAAGACATATCAAAATTAATAGACCTTAATGAAGTTGTAGACAAATTTGCAAGTTTAAATAAAAACCGAAGGATTAAATTAGTATAACAAGATCACTGCTGTGTTTTGTATTTATCTTATTTTCTTTTAATTATATTAGAGAACATTTTTTGTTTTATTTCTTAAAGAATATGTTTGTTTTTGTTTATTATATATACAGTATAATCTCCTACAGCACGCGCTATCTCGTTTCGTGTTGTAAAAGATTCGTGCAGTAGGAGACGCTCGATTTTAGTATAGCACGTTACAGTAAGAAGCGCCGATTTTGTGTTATTTCACGTGTTATACGAGATTTTTGACGTGTTGTAATAGACTGATTTTGAGTCGCAAATTTAGTTAGGGTATAGGAGAGTATGCTATAAGCGATTCTACTCTTTATTATGTTTATATTTGTTTGGTACCAAATAAATTTAATATTGACAACATTGTTATTTATTATTATAATGATAAAAAATATATGCGCCCTAATTTTCTTCCTGGTCCCTACGGGCCCCCTTGATTTCAGAGCCTAGCGCCGCCACTGTGTTTTAACACTTGCTGCTCGTTATGCCTTGATTACACGTAACGAGTACAGTGGCGAGACAATGTTCTCGGCCGAGTGCTCGGTTGGTATAAACATATTACCGTGCATTCGGCCTAGTAGGATGGCGAGACAGTCACTCGGACCCTTTTCTATTTACTAGACCGAGTTACCAACCCCCACCCTACCAGCACTGACTCGCTAGCCTACTCGCCACTCGTTTCAATATGTGCGCGCACCGCATCCATTTATTGCATCATTTTTAGTACAGCGTGTTGATGTTAATTGTTATCGTTGGTTTCGAAAATGGCTAATAATAAATGGGACTATGATACAGCAATAAAATTTATTCAAGTGTATAAATTACATACATATTTGTGGAAATTTAAATCTTCGGACTACAGAAATAAACAAAAATGTGACGCTGCATACGTTTCAATTGTGCAAGAAATGAATATTGATGGAATGAGATCAAGAGTGGATTGAAGAGCTTAGTATATTTTTTAATATGCGTTTTACGGTCCATATTTTGGTATACAAAACTTACCTGTTTCTTGATCGAAGTGAACTGACTCGCCGCAAAAGTCGAAAAGAGAATAATACGTATTCACACTCTCTCGCCCACACCACTCTCTCGGCCTAGTGACATTTTGCAATGTGTAATCAAGGCATTATACTGCTGCGCCTGCGATCTGCGAATGTAAATGTCACCCACCGACAATATAACAAGTCGAGTCTTTATCAAACTATAGGAAAAGTAGAGCAATGGCAGTTAAATAGATGTAAAGGTATTGAGAATTAAAAATGCAGAACATTTTGCAGGACATGTAATGGGGCGGGACATTGAATCAAAATGCAGGACTGTCCAGCGAAATGCGGGACAAATGGTCACCCTAGGTCACCCTATCATTGAAGGAAGTCTGGAGTAGTTAAGTGAAGTGACAGTTATTTTTTAATTCATTAAGGTCGATAATCGTGTATCAAAAATTGAAGTAACTGAGTGTAGTTTCTAGTGTTGCCAACAGTTCTCACAACAACAAAAAATACCATGCCACCCGCATTAGCTACCAGATCTCAAAAACCGTCAAAAATAACATCATCGGCGAAAAGTAATAAAAACTCTTACAAAACAATTTTAAACAACTCACCGTCAAGTCCTAATTGCAGCATAATTAACGTTACTAGGAACGATTCCGAGGATGAAACTCCTACGAAGCAGGACTCCAAGACTATTATACAGGATTTGCGTTACAGGTTAGCATCCACACAATATGCACTAAATGAATTGGAAGAAAATCACGCGAAACTTGAACAAAAGTTAGCACGTCTGACGGAGATAAACGAAATGTATATTGAACAACTTAATGACCATCGTAAAACAATAGAAATTTTAACAAAAAAAAATTCATAGCTGCACAGTAACCAACAGTTCAACACAGACTGAACCAGTAGATAAACAAATTTTGATAAACAGACAGGCTTCAACAATAGGCGCTTTCCTTTTACCACTTTACTTAAGAAATCTAAGCTAAGCTAAGTTAATCTAAGTTGTAAGAGCGTTCCATTTATAAGACACTGGCTAAGATACACTAAGTTTTTTCCTCCCCCCTTTCCCTTGCTAAGACATTTGACTAACTTCTTAGCTTAGCCAAGCATTTTAACTTGTAAACGGAGCTCATATTGCGACAAAATAAAAACATTTCTGTGACGAACACAAAAATTAAAAAACAAGTTCTTTTACTCTCGGACAGCCGTGGCAGAAATATAGGAGAAAATATTAGAAACAAAATTGACAATAGTAACATTAACGTAGTTACCATATTTAAACCAAATGCCAATTTTAATCAAGTGACACAAGATCTACCTTGCCTAGTGAAACATATTAATAAAAACGACACAGTTATTATTACAGCAGGAACGTATGACAACAATTTTATAAAATTCAAATTGGCAGTAGAAAGTGCTATTAAATCTTGTGCTAGGACGAACTTAATAATAAACACTGTACCCTACAGATATGATAAACCCGATATTAACGGATATATCTATGAAAAAAATCAACACATTTTTAGACTTTCGCTGACCTTCAATTTTAAATTAAATGACGTTAATATATTTCTTAAACAAGAAGACTATACTAGGCATGGACTCCACCTAAATTCAATTGGTAAAAACAATTTAATAGCATTTAGTGGGTAATAAAAGCATTTAGTGGGTTGTCTTCATTCCTTCTTTTATTAACTTCCTGTAAAATATTTTTCTAACTTTACCTTTTACACTTTATACTTTTCTCCTCGTAGGAGTTTTACTTGTTTACATCTACTAGATGTCAAACAATTCATATTTTCCCGGGGCTAGGAGTAGGAAGTTTTCTTTTTGTTACCGGCATTACCACAATGCCTTGCGTTAGAGTCATGTGACTCAGCAAGTAAAATGGCGTCATAACTGCCTTAACATCTTTAAGTTGTTTTCTTCAAATTCTGATGTATTTAAGTGTTTCTTAACAACTCGATTACTGTTTTTCATACCATGGGTCTACGTTCACATACTTATGTAACATCTTGGCGACATGCTTAACAATTTCGGTAAGAAATTGTACAGTTTGTGTTTACTTTTATGACCGGTACCTTTTGTTATAGAAATCCTTGATAAAGTTTATGAAGAATAAACGAAATATTGGATCAATTATGAAATAATTGCATTATCCTTCGCTTCTCTTCTTTTTCCCAAATAATTTCCTATGATAGTGCCTCAACAGAAGATCAAAAATTCTCCGTGCTGGTTATATATATATATATATATATATATATATATATATATATATATATAATTTATTAGTTTGTATGAAAGAAAATCAAAACTCTTTCAATACTAATTGTTCTGTCCATAAATATAATACAAGAAACAAAAATGACATCCGTCTTCCACGGATCAAATATAAGGTAAGTGAGAATGTATCTGGTTTTATAGGTGCTAAATTATTTAATAAATTACCAAATGTAATAAATGATTTTAGTCTTACAAAATTCAAAACTGTTATGAAAAAATACTTAATAGAAAAATCGTTTTATACTGTAACTGTGTTTTTAGAACAAGACATCATGTTGTAACATTATTTTTATTGTGTATTGTGTGAATCTGTAATTATTTTATTTTATTTGTATTATGTACTATTGACATGTCCTATATCCTTGTATGTGATAATTTGGACCAATAAATATTATTATTATTATTATATTATTAAGTCAGGTGAGCGTGGCGGCCACTTGATTTCTGAGTTTCTGGGCAGTCAGGGCCGTGCGGTGATATTTTGGCGCCTGGGTCAGACATTCTTACAAGGCGACTTTATACGGAAGTGATTAGTCATTTTTATATGTTTATTCCAAGATTTAATGCAAAGTTTCACTGAAACACCCCTTTGTATAAAAGGATATTCTTTCTGAAAATTCTCATTAAATTTGCAAAAACGTTTTTTTTTTTTTTGGTTACATAATAAATGTTAAGGGTAACGAAAATAAATAAATATTAGTACAAGATAAATTCACAGTTTTGATCATCAATAATAGTTTTGAACACCAATAATTAAACACTAACAATAGTAAACAAATACAAATACCTTAACAATATTATTATTAAAGTTATACGCTAAAATTAACTGCAAAAAACATCTTACAACTGACTAAACTTAGAAACTGAAAAATAATGCACTCACTAAACGTGATTGTCTATTGTCTATGGCTACATTGTTAGCTGCAATCAAAACGTTTGATTAGATGCCGCAAACCTTTGATAATACTTTGCCGGTTTGCATTTACACCGCCTCGCCTAACAGTCTTATACTTATATCAAAGTAACGGGAAGCGGAGATCTCGTCAAAGGTTGGCTCCCACAGGAATTATATTTGCTTTCTGGAACAGGTGCTTATATTTAATTTATAAATAACTTGAATACACTTCGCTGCCGAGCTCTTTCTGAATGCGGGACATGCTAAACAATAAATAGGTTTCTGGGACGATTTTAGGTACCGATATTAAAGCGGGACATGGATCAATAATCCGGCACTAAAAAGCGTAATAAATCTTAAAAACAAAAAGCCTAATAAATATCAAACATTTGTGGAAATTATCAAACGCCTTTATCGCATTTCTTGGACTCGTCGTAAGAATCCTCCTCTGTCTGGTTATCGCTATCGTTTTAGCTGGAAAGGCGTAGATGGAGTTGCAGAGGAGGCGAAAGCACTGTTAGATACATTATAAGTCACTCACTGCTCATTTGTACGCCGACCAAATAAAATGCAATATTTAAAAAGATGTCACAAGCAAATAATAAAATTTTTATTATGAAAATATTATAAAAATAAACAAATGTGAAATATCTGAAAGACGCCTGGAGCGATTGCTCCATTGCTCCATTCCACCGCACGGCCCTGTGGGCAGTAGCACCATCTTGCTACCACTATGCCTCTGGTGTGTCCTCGACTATAGGACGCACGAACTTCTCTAGCATTTCTCGATACTTTTCGCCATTGACTGTTAGTGCGCTTTCTGCCTCAACTTCAAAGAAATAAGGCCCATTAACTCTTTCCGTATTTACACCACAACTAACCGTTAACCGTTACTTTTACGGGTTGCAGACTAGTATTGGGCGCGTGAATAAAATTTTGTCACGTTAACGCACGCTCACGAAGTCAGATTCAAAATAACAGACACGCACACGAAATCATAACTTTTAAATTTCACGGTCACGCACGCGTGCTTCACGGGCACGCGTGTCGTGACTCACGCGTGAATTGTGACTCAAGCGTGAATAGTGTCACGCCTGAATTTTTTCTCGTTAGAATGGCCAACCCACGCCCCTCTCAAAATTTGGTTAATAAGAAACGAATGTTATGTAGTAATATAAAAGAATTATATTTCTTTCATTTTCCTCTCTCCGCGTTAGAAAAATAAAGAAAGTACACCAGAAGGCAAATAGAACATACATACCAATACTTCCAAAATATATTATATGATGATATTTAGAAATAATTAAACAGATTAATTTATCACATTTATGGCCAATAAGTAAGAAGGAAAGATCTATAAGATCAGCCAATTTAAAAAAATTAATTCTTAATAATAAAACTTAATTTTTAAATTCATCCTATTATTAAAAGATGAAAGTTATATGACGATTTTAAGAAATTTAAGATATTTTTGTTTTTTTTTTTTTTTAATTTGATATGAGCTTTATATGTTTTTAAATGTGGCAAATTACCATGGTTAATTTTTGCTAATATTTCAAAAAATGCAAAATAGGACGACATATTACAAAATTATTTTTAAATTAATAAACTGGCAATAAATCCATAGAAATTGTTATATCTATGACTGATTATACGTCTGTTATATAAACTCTACTATATTTAACTATATACACAGTGGCGGCGCTAGCGGTGGGTCTGGGGGGCCCAGGCCCCCCTAAAAGTGGCTCTAGCCCCCAGCTGGCCCCCTAGAATTGCTTGGAAAAAAATATATTTTAGAAGTGAGGACCTTTTTTGTTTAGGTCATCACTTGTATTTTCATATGTAAACGATAAAAAAATATTTCCTGGCCCCCCCAAGTTATACTCCAAATTTTTTTGGCCCCCCAGATTTTAAGAGCTAGCGCCGCCACTGATTGACAGCAACATTGGCGGAGATGGAGAAGCAAATACGGAAATCGAAAGTGTGAAAGAGTTCACTTATTTAAGATGCAAGATAACAACGGACGCAAGATGCAAAAGAAAATTGATGAGCCGAATAAATCAAGCAAAAATGGCATTCAATAAAAAGAGATACAGTCTGTTCCAAACGGTTAGGCGGAACTAAATGGGAATTTCGTTCTTTTAGGTTGTCACGAGAAGGGACCTTGCTTGGGTTATTTAATTTTTCTCGTTGGAATGTCAAGATTTAAAATTCCAACAATGAAACCATGGAAACGAATGACATATGACAAATTAAATTATATTTTTAATATATTTTAATGACAAAAAAATAAATAAATGGGAAATTTGTATTAAGAATGACACAAAAAAATCAAAATATAAAGTAAATGACATTTTAAAATGATATTAACTATAACCAAAAAATGTTTATTGTAAGTATGATTTACAAAGCTTAAACAAAACGGCCGAAAAGCACGATTTAAAAGATTAAAGTAACTAGATTGCAAAATCTAGTTCCGCCTAACCGTTTGGAACAGACTTTATATCATCACATCTAACAACAAAAACAAAAGACTAAGAAAAAGCTTGCTTAATGCTGCGTTCAGAACCTCCAAATTAGGAATTAGAATTAGTACTTAGAATTAACATAAATGTTTGGTATACGTAACTGTACGTTATCGTTCACAACCTTCTAAATTAATACTTATACTTATGAATTAAAATTAGAAGTTTGTAGACTCCAAACCCTTACGTTAATTTATAATTGACGCATGCGCAGGAAGCATTTGTCAACCTAAAAATTTCTATCGCCATATTTTTTTTTTGTTTCTATCCACATTTTTCTGTTTTCTATGAGCATAAATATTAATTTTCCCTCTATTTTAAATCTTTCCAGAACTAAGAAACACTTAAAAACTCATTAGCAAATGTAAACAGCTCTCATATATCGATCGATAAACTAGAAATCGATAGAAATTTCTGTCAGTGTCTTAATTTATATTGTGAACAGTATTTAATTTCTACGTACAAACTCTTGGACTCTAGGAGTGACCGAAGAAAGAGGATGGAAGCATTCGAAATGTGGTTCTATCAAAGAATGTTGATAATTCGATGGGTAAATAGAGAGCCAAACGAAGAGGTATTGCGGCAAATGGAGGAGGAACCATGCTTGTGGAGAATGTTACAGAAGAGAAGAGATGTTTGGAATGGACATGTTATAAGACAGATGACGGAAAAAACAGTAGGGGTAGACCAAGGCTAGAGTACATAAAACAGATAATGAAATATATGAATTGCAAGACGTACGTGGAACTAAACAGACTGACTGAGAACAGGAAAACATGGAGAAATGCTGCAAACCAACCTATAAGTTGAAAACCCCAGGAGGAATCAGTACATTTTATTAGAATTGTTAGAATGTATTAATATTTGTTTTTGAGAAATGACGTAAACTTGAGAAATGACGTTGTTGAGATTTCATCTTTCAACTAATAAAGATTAAGGTTTCAAGTAATTAAAGTCAAGTCAACAAAACCAAAATATAAAGCTACTATTGTTCTAATATAAAAACATAAATTTTAGGCTGAGGCTGCATAATAATGCGGTGACATCATGGCGTCAAGCTTTCATATAAGATAAAATACTTGTGCTGAAGTAGTTCTTTTCTGGCTATGACTGAATAAAGATGTTTAAAACCTATGTATGCGTTTTATTTAACAATCTCCAAAAACCCATTTTCCAACAGACATGAAGTCACATTTTATGATTGGATTAAAATATTTGAATTAATTGTTACTTTATCTGTGAAAAAAAAAAATATAGTAATTAGTAAATGCGGAACTAAATCATAATCATAATCAGTATATATTGATTAAAAATTCTACAACAAAGAGTCAGTATCATTCAAGATAGCACATTGCTATCAACACAAGTCAGACCAAGGATGAGAAATCTATCTGAAAACTTTCACACTTTTTCTTTCCAGTATTTGTAATAACTTTGTAGTCGTATATTAACTTGTGTAATTTCTTTTTAATCTTGATTTAACCATATTTTGGTAACTATATAATTTTCATTGTGTTGTTCACTTAAGCTGAAATATATATTAAATATATTTTTGTGTTTGTAATCTTGGGAATAAAATTGTTATTAACAACTTGTCTCTTATTTTGTTGAACTGTGCACCTAAATATTATTTTGGGGAAAAAGACTTTCAGGTCCAAAAGAACCCATACGTGTTGAACTCGGGTACCAAACTACTATTAACGAGATTATCACAGTATTTTGAAAAGATTTTGGATATAAACAAAAGACAAAACAGGATATATCAAAAGCAGGAAATAAAACAAAAGGAAGAAATAGATCCGAGAAGGAACAGAGGATAAACTCACCACTACAGAAACGTTGGAGAAAGCAATATATAAACTAAAATTTGAAAAGGCACCAGAATAAAAAATGCGCGAGAGAAATGGGATGATAAAAACTGGTGGAAGTAATAAACAAAGCCATTAAGAGAGAAAAAAAGAAAAACCGGGACTGGGAAGTTAGAGTTATAACACCGGTATACAAAAACGTGGACAGTACAAATTGTAGAAAATACAGAGGAATAGCACAAAAGAGTACTAGATAAGCTTCTGGTATCAAAATTCTGGTAAACAAGGATCAGAGAAAAACTGGCAAATACCATAGAGGGCATTCAATGTGGATACAGAACAAACAGAAGGACCCAGGATCGCAATATATTAGGTCGTCAAGGATGAAATTTGTAGAAAAAATGGCAAAGTTGGTTGATAACTTACAAAAATAAAGAATTATTTTATTCATCAAAGTATGCACCCATATTGTCTATTCGCTTTTGCTATTTAAGTGGCAGGTTGTTCAGGATGGTGGTATAAAACTCTGGTCAATGAATTCCTGGAAGGCCAGTTTTACAGCATTGTCGGAATTAAACTGTTTTTCCTATTAAAACGTTGTCCAAATTGCGGAAGAAGTGGTAGTCAGTGGGGGCTAGGTCTGGTGAGTATGGAGGATGATGAAGAAGTTCCAACTCCAATTCCTGTAGTTTTGCCACAGTCATTTGTGCAGTGTGTGGTCTAGCTTTATCATGGAATAAGATAGGAGTCGATCTGTTGACCAATTTAGTCTGTTTTTTCTTTAAGTTTTTGCATCATTTCGTCCAGTTGGTTGCGGTATATTTCTGCTGTGGTCGATAAGCCAGGTTTTTTTTTGTTTGATTTTTAATTTACTTGTACGAAATTTGGCGAACCAGCTTGATATTGTCTGCTGCGAAGTAACACTGCCAAATACACCAAATACACTATTAATATTTCGCGCGGTCTGCGATGCCGTAGTTCCACGTAAGAACTCATACTTCATAATAGTACGAATTTCCGACTTTCCATTTTCAACAAAATTATTTTTTTTAGTTTTGATATTTTTTAGAGCATACAATGATTTCTTTAAACAGGCGAGATGTGTAAATTTCCAACAAAAAAAAAAAAAAAAACAAAACGGTAAAATATTAGGCCAATGTCAAATAAGAAGCTGTTAAAGTTGGCAATATTATTAACTACAAATTTCATCCTTGACGACCTGATAGTAGGAAGTTGCATTGAAAGCCGCTGTTCAGGTATAGATGGCTCTAGATGCGTATGCTACGGATAGATGTATCTTGTATCATTTTGAAGTGTGAACATTTTCTACTAAAATTCAATCATCAGACGCCATCCTTTGTTTACACAAGTGCTTTTCTATAACCGAATTATAATGGAATGAGTTGTTTTTCCGATGTGTACTTCAACACTACTTTGATTTGAATAAAAGTGCAGCAGAAGCTCATCGATTGCTTGTGGAAACTTAACGTGAATGTGTTCTATCGGAAACAGTATGTAGAGATCGGCTTCGATGATTCAAAACTGGTGATTGTTGCGATAATTGAAAAAGTTCGAAGATAAACAACAGCAAGCTCTATTGGAAGAAACCCCTACTCAAACACTAAAAGAATTGGCTCAACAGCTCGAAGTCGATAAATCAATCATTTCACGGTGTTTACAAGCCATGGGAAAGATCCAGAAATAAGGCCAAAATTATTTTTCGCCGAAAATGCCATTGTTAACATTTCGATTTTTTTGCTTGTAAGGCATAAAAAGAAGACTTTCTTGTGGCGTATCGTGACCGACAATGAAAAACGGATGTTTTTCGACAACCCGAAACGCATGAAATCATGGGTTGATCCTGGTCTACCATCAACGTCGACACCAGAGCGAAACATCCACGGTCACAAAGCATCGCTCTCTATATGGAGGGGTATGGAGGGTGTCGTGTATAATAAGCGGTAGTGGCGCTAGCTCTTAAAATCTGGGAAGGGAGGGGCAGGAAATTTTTTAGTAAAATTTGTGGAGGCCATATACAAGTGATGATTAAAAAAAAGGTCTTTACTTCTAAAATGCATTTCTCTCCAAACCATTCTGGGGGGGGGGGGGGGTGCCTTCATTTCCTACACATGTCTTTGAATTCGGTTGAAATGGGTAACTGAAGATATTTGGAATAAAACAGGTTGTGATATCAAATTTACCTGTTTTATTTTAGACTTTCCGTGGTAGAATAAAAATTCATATTGACACAAAAAATGGTCCCCAAAAATTAAGTTAAATAATTATGTCCGGCTTCTGAAAGCTTAGTTAACTATAACTAAATGGTTAGAACATGGTTGCTATGGTTAAGTATGGGATTATTATACTGTAATCGAGTTTAACCAAATGGTTAAACTCAGCTAAGCTTTCAGAAACCGGCACTTAGTTGTAAACTCAAATAAAATTACACTTAAAACGAACTGAATTACCTACATCTATCTATCTATCTTCTATCTATATATATATATATATCTATATATATAAAAGCAAGTGTCCTGACTGACTGACTCATCACCGCCCAGCCCGAACCCTTGGGCCTAGAAACTTGAAATTTTGAGAGTATATTCCCTCCATGACGTAAGCACCCACTAAGAAGGGATTTTTCGAAATTCAACCCCTAAGGAGCGAAAAGGGGTGAAATCTGATTTCACGGATTCTTTAATATCTCTTCGGGTCGATGGGATATCGACTTAGTTTTTGCTTAAAAAGATTACACATACATATGCCGAAAAACTTATTTCAGGATTTTGTCCTAATCAACCCCTAAAGGGGTGAATCTACAATCGGGGTGAATTTTACATTCCGTCGTATTTCCTGTGTTTGTTGAGTTATAAGGTTTCTTTTTGGCACATAGGTGTCGTTTTATAATATCTCAAATTGGTTTTGACAGTTTTTTAAAATTTCACCCCTAAAGGGTGAAAAGGAGTAATATGTGATTTCAAAGATTCTTTAATATCTCTTAGGACCAATAAGATATCCACTTGCTTTTTGCTTACAAAAAATACCCGTACAAAACCGAAAAACTAATTCCAGCATTTTATCCTTATCAACCCCTAAAGGGGTGAATCTACAATTGAGGCGAATTAAACATTCCGCCGTATTTCCTGTGATTGTTGAGATGTGATATTACTTTTTGGCACATAGGTGTATTTTTAAAATATTTCGAAATGGTATTGACAGTTTTTTTAAATTTCAGCCCCAAAGGGTGAAAAGAGGTGACATGTGATTTCAAGGATTCCTTAATATTTCTTAGGACCAATAAGATATCAACTTAGTTTTTGCTTACAAAGATTACCCATACAAATGCCGAAAAACTTATTTCAGGATTTTGTCCTAATCAACCCCTAAAGGGGTGAATTCACAATCGGGGTGAATTTTACATCCCGTCGTATTTCCTGTGTTTGTTGAGTTATAAGGTTTCTTTTTGGCACATAGGTGTCTTTTTATAATATCTCGAAATGGTTTTGAGAGTTTTTTTAAATTTCACCCCTAAAGGTTGAAAAGGGATGAAATGTAATTTCAAGGATTCTTTAATATCGCTTAGGACCAATAAGATATCGACTTGCTTTTTGCTTACAAAACTTACCCATACAAATACCGAAAAACTAATTTCAGGATTTTGTTCTTATCAACCCCTAAAGGGGTGAATCTACAATTGGGGTGAATTATACATCCCGTCGTATTTCCTGTGATTGTTGAGATGTAACATTACTTTTTGGCACATAGGTGTATTTTTAAAATATTTCGAAATGGTTTTGATAGTTTTTTTAAATTTCAGCCCCAAAGGGTGAAAAAGGGTGACATGTGATTTCAAGGATTCCTTAATATTTCTTAGGACCAATAAGATATCGACTTGGTTTTTTCTTACAATAATTACTCATACAAATGCCAAAAAACTTATTTCAGGATTTTGTCTTAATCAACCCCTAAAGGCGTAAATCTACAAACGGGGTGAATTATACATCCCGTCATATTTCATATGTTTGTTGAGCTATAAAATTTATTTTTTGCACGTATGTGTCTTTTTAAAATATCTCGAAATGGTATTAACAGTTTTTTAAAATTACATCCCTAAAGGGCGAAAAGGGGTGAAATGTTAATTCAATGATTTCTTAATATCTCTTAGGACCAATAAGAAACCGACTTGGATTTTGCTTACAAAGATTACTCATACAAATGCCGAAAAACTTATTTCAGGATTTTGCCTAATCAACCCCTGAAGGTGTGAATCTACAAACGGGGTGAATCTACAAAATTATACATCCCGTCGTATTTCCTGTGTTTGTTGTGTTATACAATTTCTTTTTTGCACAAAAGTGTCTTTTTAAAATATCTCGAAATAGTATTGATAGTTTTTTAAAATTACGTCCCTAAAGGGTGAAAAGGGGTGAAATGTGAATTCAAGGATTCCTTAATATCTCTTAGGTCCAATTTTTGCTTACAAAGATTACTCATACAAATGCCGTAAAACTTATTTCAGATTTAGTATTTTTAAAATATTTCGAAATGGTTTTGACAGTTTTTTTAAATTTCAGCCCCAAAGGGTGAAAAGGGGTGACATGTGATTTCAAGGATTCCTTAATATTTATTAGGACCAATAAGATATCGACTTGGTTTTTTTCTTACAATAATTACTCATACAAATGCTGAAAAACTTATTTCAGGATTTTGTCCTAATCAACCCGTAAAGGGGTGTATATAATAATAATAATAATTCAATTCAAGGATTTCTTAATATCTCTTCGGACCAATAAAATATCGACTTGGTTTTTTCTTACAAAGATTACTCATACAAATGCCGAAAAACCTATTTCAGGATTTGGTGCTAATCAACTCCTAAAGGGGTGAATCTACAATCGGGGTGAATTTTACATCCTGTCGTATTTCCTGTGTTTGTTGAGTTATAAGGTTTCTTTTTGGCACATAGGTGTCTTTTTAAAATACCTCGAAATAATTTTGACAGTTTTTTAAAATTTCACCTTTAAAGGGGTAAATGGGTATTTTTTTATTCGATAGAACGTTTTTTGGACATAGATACATGAAATTCGCAAAGTATATTCTTTCCATGACGTAAGCACCTACTAATAAGAGATTTTTCGAAGTTGACCTAGAAGGGTCTAAAAAGGGGGTCAAATATGATTTCAGGGATTCCTCAATATCTCTTAGGACCAATCAGATATCGACTTGGTTTTTACTTACAATGGTTATCTAAACAAATGTTTAAATAACATAGGAATTCAGAATTTTGTCTTAATTAACCTCTAAATTGAACCCTTCGTATTTCCAGTTTCTTAGTTCCAATCTTTGTTGAGTTATAACACTCATTTTTGATAGAACATCTCTTGGACATAGAGACATGAAATTCGGTAATTATATTCCGTCTATGATGTAAGCACCCACTAAGAAGGGGTTTTATGAAATTCCAGCCCTAAGGGGTGAAAAGGGATGCAATTTGATTTCAGGGATTCCTCAATATCTCTTAGGACTAATGAGATATAGACTTGATTTTTGCTTAAAAAGGTTACCCATACATTTTTTTTTATTCAGGATTTTTCCCTAATCAACCCCTATACGGGTGAATCTACATTCGGGTTGAATTATAGAAACCTGCATAGGATTCTATTCAAAATATTTAGAAATCATTTTTACAGTTTTTTTAATTTCATTCCTAACGGGGTAAATTGGTATTTTTATTCGATAGAACGTCCCTTGACATACAGACATTCGGAAAATATATTCCCTCCATGACGTAAGCACCCACTAATATGGAATTTTTCAAACTTCGGTCCCTAAGGGGGTAAAATTGGCTGAAATGTGATTTCACGGATTCCTCAATATCTCTTAGGACCATTGAGATATCGACTTGGTTTTTACTTACAAAGGTTACCCATAAAAATATAAAGTTATGTCAAAATTATACCCTAATCAACCCCTAGAGAAGAATTATAAAACTCTTCGCATTTTCTTCGTTTGTTGAGTTATAATATTCCTTTTAACATATATATGTCTTTCTAAAATGTTTAAAAAGTTTTACGGTTTTTTTATACTTAGTAGTTCGAGCCCTATATAGTGTAAAAGGGTATAATGTTTTTTCATGGTTTCCTCAATATCTCTTAGGACAGATGAGATATCGACTAGGTTTTTGCTTACAAAGGTTACCCATACACATGTTTAAAAACAAACTGAGGATTTTACACTAATGCGTCCGTCAGTATACCGTAGCGAAGCACGGGTACTCAGCTAGTCTATCTATATATATAAAAGGCAGTGTCCTGACTGACTGACTGACTGACTGACTCACTCATCACCGCCCAGCCCGAACCCCTGGGCCCAGAAACTTGAAATTCGGAGAGTATATTCCCTTCATGACGTAAGCACCCACTAAGAAGGGATTTTTCAAAATTCCACTCCTAAGGGATGAAAAGGGGTGAAATGTGATTTCACGAATTCCTTAATATCTCTTAGGGCCGATGGGATATCGACTTAGTTTTTGCTTACAAGTATTACCTATACAAATGCCGAAAAATCAATTTCGGCATTTTGCCCTAATCAACCCCTAAAGGGGTGAACCTACAATCGGGGTGGATTATACATCCCGTTGTATTTGCTGTGTTCGTTTAGTTGCAAGATTACTTTTTGGCACATAGATGTCTTTTTAAAATATCTCGAAATGGTATTGACAGTTTTTTGAAATTTCACCCCTAAAGGGTGAAAAGGGGTGAATTGTACTTTTAAGGATTCTTTAATATCTCTTAGGACCAATAAGATATCGACTTGCTTTTTGCTTACAAAGATTACCCATGCAAATACCGAATCACCGATTTCAGGATTTTGTCCTAATCAACCCCTAAAGGGGTGGATCTACAATCGGGGTGAATTATACATCCCGTCGTAATTCCTGTGTTCGTTTAGTTGCAACATTACTTTTTGGCACATAAGTGTCTTTTTAAAATATCTCGAAATAAGTTTGACAGTTTTTTAAAATTCCACCCCTAAGGGTTGAAAAGGGGTGAATTGTGATTTCAAGGATTCCTTAATATCTCTTAGGATCAATAAGATATTGACTTACTGTTTGCTTGCAAAGATTATCCATACAATAAGCGAAAAAATTATTTCAGGAATTTGTCCTAATCAACCCCTAAAGGGGTGGATCTAAAATCGGGGTGGGTTATACATTCCGTCGTATTTCATGTGTTCGTTTAGTTGCAACATTACTGTTTAGCACATAGGAGTCTTTTTAAAATATCTCGAAACGGTTTTGGTAGTTTTTTAAAATTTCACCCCTATAGGGTGAAAAGGGGTGAATTATGATTTCAAGTATTCCTTAATATCTCTTAGAACCAATAACATATCGACTTGCTTTTTGCTTACAAAGATTACCCATACAAATTCCGAAAAACATATTTCAGGTTTTTGTTCTAATCAACCCCTAAAGGAGTGGATCTACAATCGGGGTGAATTATACATCCAGTCGTATTTTCTGTGTTTGTTGAGTTATTAGGTTTCTTTTTGGCACATAGGCGTCTTTTTAAAATAACTCGAAATGGGTTTGACAGTTTTTTTAAATTTCACCCCTAAGGGTTGAAAAGGGGTGAATTGTGATTTCAAGGATTCCTTAATATCTCTTAGGACCAATAAGATATGGACTTACTGTTTGCTTGCAAATATTACCCATACAAATACCGAAAAACGTATTTCAGGTTTTTGTCCTAATCAACCCCTAAAGGGGTGGATCTACAATCGGGGTGAATTATACATCCCGTCGTATTTCCTGTGTTTGTTGAGTTATAAGGTTTCTTTTAAGCACATAGGCGTCTTTTTAAAATATCTCGAAATGGTTTTGACAACTTTTTTAAATTTAACCCCTAAAGGGTGAAAAGGGGTGAAATGTGATTTCAAGGATTGTGTAATATTTTTTAACACCAATAAGATACCGACTTGGTTTTTGCTTACAAAAACTACCCTTGCAAATGCTGAAAAAACAATTTTTTGATTTTGTCCTAATCAACCCCTTAAGGGGTGGATCTACAATCGGGGTGAATTATACATCCCGCCGTATTTCCTGTGTTCGTTTAGTTGCAACATTACTTTTTGGCACATAGGTATCTTTTTAAAATATCTCGAAATAGTTTTGACATTTTTTTAAAATTACCCCCTAAAGAGTGAAAAGGGTTAAATTGTGATTTCAAGGATTCCTTAATATCTCTTAGGACCAATAAGATATCGACTTGCTTTTTGCTTACGAAGATTACCCATATAAATATCGAAAAATTTATTCAGGATTTTATCCTAATCAACCCCTAAAGAGGTGAACCTACAATCGGGTTGGATTATACATCCCGTTGTATTTCCTGTGTTCGTTTAGTTGCAACATTAATTTTTGGCACATAGGTGTCTTTTTAAAATATCTCGAAATGGTATTGACAGTTTTTTTTTAAATTTTACCCCTAAAGGGTGAAAAGGGGTGAATTGTGATTTCAAGGATTCCTTAGTATCTCTTAGGACCAATAAGATATCGACTTGCTTTTGGCTTACAAAGATTACCCATACAAATACGGAAAAATATATTTCAGGATTTTGTCCTAATCAACCCCTAAACGGTGGATCTACAATTGTGGTGAATTATACATCCCGTCGTATTCCCTGTGTTTGATGAGTTATAAGGTTTCTTTTTGGCACATAGGCGTATTTTTAAAATATCTCGAAATGGTTTTGACAATTTTTTTAAATTTAACCCCTAAAGGGTAAAAAGGGGTATAATGTGATTTCAAGGATTGTTTAACATTTTTTAGGACCAATAAGATATCGACTTGGTTTTTGCTTACAAAAACTACGCATGCAAATACCGAAAACCCAATTTTTGGATTTTGTCCTAATCAACCCCTTAAGGGGTGGATCTACAATTGGGATGAATTATACATCCCGTCGTATTTCCTGTGTTCGTTTAGTTGCAACATTACTTTTTGGCACATAGGTGTTTTTTTTTTAATATCTCGAAATGATTTTGACATTTTTTTTTTTAATTTCACCCCTTAAGGGTGAAAAGTGGTGAAATGTGATTTCAGTAATTCCTTAATTCTTTTAGGACCAATAAGATATCTTGGTGTTTGCTTACAAAAATTATCCATACAAATGCCGAAAAACTTATTTCAGGATTTCGTCCTAATCAACCTCTAAAGGGGTGATTCTACAAACGGGGTAGATTATACACCGCGTCGTATTTCCTGTGTTTGTTGAGTTATAACGTTTCTTTTTGGCACATAGGTGTCTTTTTAAAATGTCTCGAAATGGTTTTAACAGTTTTTTACCTTTAACAAATATCACCCCTAAAGGGTGAAAGAGGGAATTATGATTTCAAGGACGCCTTAATATCTTCTAGGATCAATAAGATATAGACTTGGTTTTTGATTATAAAGATTACCCATACAAATACCGAAAAATGAATTTCAGGATTTTATCTTAATCAACCCCTAAAGGGGTGAATCTACATTCGGGGTGAATTATAGAACCCTTTCTATTTCCAGCGGTTGTTAAGTTATAACATTCCATTTTGGCATATATGTGTTTTGACAGTTTTATTTCACTCCTAAAGGGTAAATTAGTATTTTTTTGTTAGAAATAAAAAATTCGGAGAGTACATTTTTCAGAATGACGTAAGAACCCACTAAGAAAGGATTTTTTCAAGTTCGACCCCTATCTGGTGAAAAGGGGTAAAATGTTTTTTCACGGATTCCTCAATATCTCTTAGGACAGATGAGATATCGACTAGATTTTTTGTTACAAAGGTTACCCATACACAAGTTTAAAAACAAACTGCGGATTTTATGCCAATGAGACCATCAATATACCGTAGCGAAGCACGGGTTTTCAGCTAGTATATATATAAAAGGCAGTGTTCTGACTGACTGACTCACTCATCACCGCCCAGCCCGAACCCCTGGGCCTAGAAACTTGAAATTCGGAGAGTATATTCCCTTCATGACGTAAGCACCCACTAAGAAGGGATTTTTCGAAATTCCACTCCTAAGGGATGAAAAGGGGTGAAATGTGATTTCACGAATTACTTAATATCTCTTAGGGCCGATGGGATATCGACTTAGTTTTTGCTTACAAGTATTACCCATACAAATGCCGAAAAACCAATTTCGGGATTTTGCCCTAATCAACCCCTAAAGGGGTGAACCTACAATCGGGGTGGATTATACATCCCGTTGTATTTCCTGTGTTCGTTTAGTTGCAAGATTACTTTTTGGCACATAGGTGTCTTTTTAAAATATCTTGAAATGGTATTGACAGTTTTTTGAAATTTCACCCCTAAAGGGTGAAAAGGGGTGAATTGTGATTTTAAGGATTCTTTAATATCTCTTAGGACCAATAAGATATCGACTTGCTTTTTGCTTACAAAGATTACCTATACAAATACCGAATCACCAATTTCAAGATTTTGTCCTAATCAACCCCTAAAGGGGTGGATCTACAATCGGGGTGAATTATACATCCCGTCGTAATTCCTGTGTTCGTTTCGTTGCAATATTACTTTTTGGCACATAGGTGTCTTTTTAAAATATCTCGAAATGGGTTTGACAGTTTTTCAAAATTCCACCCCTAAGGGTTGAAAAGGGGTGAATTGTGATTGTGAAGGGGTGAAGGGTGAATTGTGAGATATTAAGGATTCCTTAATATCTCTTAGGATCAATAAGATATCGATTTATTGTTTGCTTGCAAAGATTATACATACAATTACCGAAAAATTCGTTTCAGGAATTTGTCCTAATCAACCCCTAAAGGGGTGGATCTACAATCGGGGTGAATTATACATTCCGTCGTATTTCCTGTGTTCGTTTAGTTGCAGTATTACTTTTTAGCACATAGGAATCTTTTTAAAATATCTCGAAATGGTTTTGGTAGTGTTTTAAAATTTCACCCCTATAGGGTGAAAAGGGGTAAATTATGATTTCAAGTATTCCTTAATATCTCTTAGAACCAATAAGATATCGACTTGCTTTTTACTTAGAAAGATTACCTATACAAATACCGAAAAAAACATTTCAGGTTTTTCTCCTAATCAACCCCTAAAAAGGTCGATCTACAATCAGGGTGAATTATACATCCCGTCGTATTTCCTGTGTTCATTAGTTGCAGCATTACTTTTTGGCACATAGGTGTCTTTTTAAAATATCTCGAAACGGGTTTGACAGTTTTTTAAAATTTCACCCCTAAGGGTTGAAAAGGGGTGAATTGTGATTTCAAGGATTCCTTAATATCTCTTAGGACCAATAAGAATCGGATTTACTGTTTGCTTGCAAAGTTTATCCATACAATTACCGAAAAACTTATTTCAGGAATTTGTCCTAATCAACCCCTAAAGGGGTAAATCTACAATCGGGGTGAGTTATATATTCCGTTGTATTTCCTGTGTTCGTTTCGTTGCAACATTACTTTTTAGCACATAGGTGTCTTTTTAAAATATCTAGAAAAGGTTTTGATAGTTTTTTAAAATTTAACCCCTAAAGGGCGAAAAGGGGTGATATGTGATTTCAAGGATTGTTTAATATTTTTTAACACCAATAAGACATCGACTTGGTTTTTGCTTACAAAAACTACCCTTCCAATGCCGAAAAAACAATTTTTTGATTTTGTCCTAATCAACCCCTTAAGGGGTGGATCTGCAATCGGGGTGAATTATACATCCCGCCGTATTTCCTGTGTTCGTTTAGTTGCAACATTACTTTTTGGCACATAGGTATCTTTTTAAAATATCTCGAAATAGTTTTGACATTTTTTTAAAATTACCCCCTAAAGGGTGAAAAGGGATGAATTGTGATTTCAAGGATTCCTTAATATCTCTTAGGACCAATAAGATATCGACTTGCTTTTTGCATACGAAGATTACCCATACAAATACCGAAAAACTTATTTCAGGATTTGGTCCTAATCAACCCCTAAAGGGATGGATCTACAATCAAGGTGAATTATATATCCCGTCGTATTTCCTCTGTTCGTTTAGTTGCAACATTAATTTTTGGCACATAGATGCCTTTTTAAAACATCTCGAAATAGTATTGACAGTTTTTTTTAAATTTCACCCCTGAAGGGTGAAAAGGGGTGAATTGTGATTTCAAGGATTCCTTAATATCTCTTAGGACCAATAAGATATCGACTTGCTTTTTGCTTACAAAGATTACCCATACAAATACGGGAAAATATATTTCAGGATTTTTGTCCTAATCAACCCCTAAAAGGTGGATCTACAATTGGGGTGAATTATATATCCCATCGTATTCCCTGTGTTTGTTGAGTTATAAGGATTCTTTTTGGCACATAGGCGTATTTTTAAAATATCTCGAAATGTTTTAACAATTTTTTTAAATTTAACCCCTAAAGGGTAAAAAGGGGTAAAATGTGATTTCAAGGATTGTTTAACATTTTTTAGGACCAATAAGATATCTACTTGGTTTTTGCTTACAAAAACTACCCATGCAAATACCGAAAAACCAATTTTTGGAGTTTGTCCTAATCAACCCCTTAAGGGGTGGATCTACAATCGGGATGAATTATACATCCAGTCGCATTTCCTGTGTTCGTTTAGTTGCAACATTACTTTTTGGCACATAGGTGTTTTTTTTTAATATCTCTAAATGATTTTGGCATTTTTTTTTTATTTTCACCCCTTAAGGGTGAAAAGGGGTGAAATGTGATTTCAGTAATTCCTTAATTCTTTTAGGACCAATAAGATATCGACTTGGTGTTTGCTTACAAAAATTATCCATACAAATGTCGAAAAACTTATTTCAGGATTACGTCCTAATCAACCCCTAAAGGGGTGATTCTACAAACGGGGTAGATTATACATCGCGTCGTATTTCCTGTGTCTTTTTAAAATGTTTCGAAATGGTTTTAACAGTTTTTTACCTTTAACAAATATCACTCCTAAAGGGTGAAAAGAGGGAATTATGATTTCAAGGACGCCTTAATATCTTCTAGGATCAATAAGATATAGACTTGGTTTTTGCTTATAAAGATTACCCATACAAATGCCGAAAAATGTATTTCAGGATTTTATCTTAATCAACCCCTAAAGGGGTGAATCTACATTCGGGGTGAATTATAGAACCCTTTGTATTTCCAGCGGTTGTTGGGTTATAACATTCCATTTTGGCATATATGTTTTCACAGTTTGACAGTTTTCTTTCACTCCTAAAGGGTAAATTAGTATTTTTTTGTTAAAAATAAAAAATTCGGAGAGTACATTTTTCAGTATGAAGTAAGAACCCACTAAGAAAGGATTTTTTCAAGTTCGACCCCTATCTGTTGAAAAGGTGCACATAAGTGTATTTTTATAATATCTCGAAATGCTATTGACGCAGTTTTTTATATATGCAGTTTTTTAAAATTGCATCCCTTAAGGGTGAAAAGGGGTGAAATGTGAATTCAGGGATTCCTTAATATATCTTGGGACCAATGAGATATCGCCTTGATGGTTACTTACAAAGATTACTCTTACATATGCCGAAATACTTATTTCAGGATTTTGTCCTAATCAACCCCTAAAGGGGTGAATCTACTATTGGGGTCAATTATACATCCCGTCGTATTTCCTGTGTTTGTTGAGTTATAAAATTACTTTTTGGCCCATAAGTGTTTTTTTAAAATATCTATAAAAAGAAAAAAATGTTGAGAACCACCGGTCTACAATGAGGGTCAGAGACGTAGCGGGGGGGGGGGGCATTGGGGAGAAACTTCTTCACACATATTATTATTATTACATTAATGATTATTAACATAATTTTTTGATGATAAAAAAAAACTATAATTTCTACAAAATTATCTGTAAAATCAGAATTGGTAATAAATATTAATCACTTTTCACATACAAGGGCTTATTTTAAAGATAAAATTACAATATAGAGTGGTCAAGTGTTAATATTTGTAATTTTTATTCATTTACTGAGTAACAGTCATGTGAAATTGAAAAAAGTATAGCACTATAAAATTAAAATTAAAAATAAATCAAAATACAAATTTAAACTTATTAAAATATTTAATTTATTTACTTTATTTTTTATTAAAATTTATTTACTTATTTTCTTATTAAAATTTTGAAATTTTATTTCATATCTTGAAATTAAAAAAAAAAATCAAATTGATTCGAATATACAGGGCGTTTGTTAGAAACGGGGCACCCCGAAAATCTCCTAGTTAAACTAGACAAAAAGGCGCATCTAAAGGTTACTATAAGAATTCTGAGGCACTTCCGGTTTCACCGGAAATGATGTCAACTTTTAATCTAGCATAAAGAATCGATAATTTTATATTTTTTTCCTAGAAGTACATTAAATTAGCTTTACAATGACACCAAAAAGTCATATTTTATGTTAACCATTTCAAAATGGCGACCATTTATTTACAAAATAATAAACATAAGTTGAACGTAGCAAGCTTTGAAAACAATAAAAAAAGAAACAAAATATCTCTAAAATAAACTGTTATAACTGTAGTAAGTTATTATATGAAATAACATGAAATAACTTAAATTTTAATTTTTCAATTAAATGTTTTATAAATAACAAGAGTTTAATAGTTTTTTTTTTTTTTAACAGGTATTTAAATTTTTTACAAAATGAAGTGGAGGATTTGTTGGATGATTTACCACTTGCTGATAGGATAGGAATGTGGTTCCAAGAAGATGGAGCACCAGCTCATAACGCTAGAAACGTGTGTGGCTATTTAAATGGCCAATACCCAGATAAATGGATTGGAACACATTCACTTAATCCCTGCACGATCGCCGGATCTCACGCCATTGGATTTTTTCGTTTGGGGGTATTTAAGAGATAGAGTGTATCGGACAACACGAACGACGATAGAAGATTTAGAAGAAAGGGTTAGAAGTGCAATTCGGGATATCCAAGAGTGTACTCTTATAAGGGCGATGGAAGAGTTTTTATTAAGAATGAGAAAATATGTGGACAATAATGGTGGTTTGATCGAACATTTGTATTTTTTTTTGTTTTTTTGTAAAATAATTGTTGAAAGTAATAGTTTTTTTTCTCTAAATAGTCAAATAGTTTATTTTAGAGATATTTTGTTTCTTTTTTTATTGTTTTCAAAGCTTGCTACGTTCAACTTTGTAAAATTTATGTTGATTATTATTTTGTAAATAAATGGTCGCCATTTTGAAATGGTTAACATAAAACTATGATTTTTTGGTGTCATTGTAAAGCTTATTTAATGTACTTTTAGGAAAAAAATATAAAATTATCGATTCCCTATGCTAGATCAAAATTTGACATCATTTCCGGTGAAATTGGAAGTGCCGCAGAATTCTTATAGTAACCTTTAGATGGGCCTTATTGTCTAGTTTAACTTTTTTTCTGAAGATTTTTTGTATCTTTACAAATAAAGGAGATTTTCGGGGTGCCCTGTTTCAAACAAACACCCTGTATTTTGTCTATATTTTATGATTCCCAAAAAATACAGGTTGATTTATAAATATTAGCACTTTTCCCTCTCACTGTAAGCTACTTCGACTTTGGTCACTCCCCCAATGACGTAATAAGACTTCTCGCCACCGCACCCCGCGTGCAACGATGGACTTTAGAGGTGGCTACATTCGCCTCTTAACAGCGTAGGGGAGAAGACCGGCGTAGCCGGGCTGAGGCCCGTAGTAACATTATATTGTGGTTTTAAAATATCTTTATTCAATGATAGCCAAATAACGACTACTTTGTTCCTGTAAATTTTGTATTTAGATTTATCAGCATTTATTCTAATTAATACATATGAACAGTCGCTTGTTTTTGTTTTAATTTTGCAAACTTGACAAAAATAATAGACAAACATTGAATAAAGAGGCTAAAGGAAGGAGGCTATATTAATTTTTACATACATATTTGTAATGATATAGTGAGTCATGAAAACATTAGGTTGACGTTGTCAGAGGTTGTCAAGAAAATAATATAAAATAGTTTTTGTTGTTAATATTGATGTAAAATAATAATAAAATATTTTGCTAAAATCTAGCTCTTTGTGCAATGATGATTTTCTTTCTTCTTAATTCGTCCGCTTCTTCTTAAAGGCTGCTTAGCTTCTTTTGTTTTCGCATCAATTCGTTCGCTTCTTTTTACAGGCTGCTTAGCTTCTTCTTCTGTTTTCTCAACTTCATTTTTCTCATTATTTTCCTCGTTGTTTACTGGCTTTACTTGTTTATCATCATTATTGTCTCCTATGTTGTCTTAAATTTTTTGCTTTTCGCCAGTTTCTGGTAAAGGTTTAAGAACACTTTTCTTTCTTCTAATTTTACTGCCAAATTCATTTTCTAACCAATAAGAACCTGCTAAGTTCCTGCTTTTTCTGTTATTTTGTATTCTGGATCTCTATCTTCGACCCATACTATTCTACCTAGTTCCAATTCTTGTCTTTCTTGAATTCTGTGTCTATTATTGAAATTTTTAGCTTGTCTTAATTTTAATTTTTCTTCATTTTCCTTGAATTTTTTATAATTTGGAAGTTTGGGTACAAGATTTTTTCGTAAAATTGGAATCGTCGTTCGAAGTTTTCGCCCCATAAGCAATTCAGCTGGAGAGTAACCTGACTCTAAAGGTGCTGCATTATAGAACAGAAATCCTAAATTACCTTCCCCACTCTTAATTATATTCTTAGAAATCTGTACTGCCTTTTCAGCTTGACCATTAGATCTAGGAAAATGTGGGCTGCTAGTTGTAATTTTGAAAGCATTTTTCTCTGCAAATATTTTTACGAAAATCATAATTGCAACAAAGAGCTACATTTTAGCAAAATATTTTATTTAAATTGTTTTTTATTTTGTTACAGAGGGGGAGATGTAATGATATAGTGAGTCATGAAAACATTAGGATCACGTTGTCAGAGGTTGTCAAGAAAATAATATATAGTATATTATGTTACTAGGAGTAGAACGCGCTCTTTTTTGTGCTGAGCTCAAATGTTGCTGCCGAGGCGCAGCCGAGGCTTGCATATTGAGCGAAGCGTTCTACTTCGAGTGACATATACTATTTTTTCTTCAAGCGTAGGTATTAAAAATTTGCAACCTAAATACTTATGACTTTATAGTTTCAGATGCTATTGCTGCTAATTCCGGCGGTGTACATTGAATTGGTTGAGACATTTTTTAATTTGTGATCATTATATTGTGTATTTTGTAACTAATCACAGAATGATCACAGAATAATAAAAAAGTAACTCACTAATAACGTAACTAATTTCTGAATTCACTACAAACCACGCTAGAACCATATTAAATTGACAGATGTTTTGTTTATGGCGACAGCTGCCATCAGTTCCATCTGTTGATAACTATATGAACTATTTACTAGTATAATAATGTTCACATTATTTTACTAGTAAAAAAATGAATATTTCTACCGAATGTATTGAACGATGTAATGTTAGCATTATAATCCGCTTGAAGAAAAAAATAGTTTTTGTTGTTAATATTGATGTAAAATAATAATAAGATATTTTAATAAACATTACAATATTTTTCTGACGGAAATTACAATGCCTGCAAATATTTTATTGTTTTCGTATTAAAAAGTGATTATTGACATTTATTTTGATAATTTAAAGTACATTCATAACTTATAAATTATAAATAAAAGACAAGAAGAAAATAGTTTTTAGTTATTTTATAATTTAATATAAAATTACGTATTTAACCTGAAATTTGGCAACTTGTCAAAATGGTTAGCTGTACTGCGATGTGGACGATCAAGAACACAAAATGTCAAAAGTAAAGGAATAACTTTTCATTCGTAAGTATATTTCATTCATATTATGTTAGTGAAGCGTTACTTATGGACAATGGCGAACAATATTTTGTAGTCTGGATCGAGTTGCATAATTATGTTATGGAAAATTTATTTTTGTTTTCATTTGTAAAATACGATTTGTTATTGCCATAACATAAAGCTGGTTTAAACTATATAATTTAGATATATGAAAAATATTTTCCGTAGAAAATATTATCGCTTGCTGTACAGAGCCTTGTTTATAATTTTTTGCAATCTGAATAAATTATCTAGGTAATTGTTTGTGGTACCTCCCCAACTTATAATAACATACTGTACTAGAGATTGGACCAACCCATAGTAGAAATATTTAAGTTTATCTGGTGATAATATGTTACGTAGCCTCCTAAAAATATAAATGGTTTTCCTTTGATTTTTACATAGATTGTCTATATGGTTGTCCTATCTCATGTGACAATCGATAGTTACACCTAGATATTTTGTTTTGTCTTTTTTATATAATATAATGGGACTCGCATAATATTTACATTGAAGAGTTAATTCAGAAAGTAGGGGTTCGGAGTTTACATTTAAAGAGAATGTTATGAAGTTAGATTTTCCTATATTCAGGCACAGTTTATTATAGTGTAACCACTGTATAACGGTTTTGAGATCTTCTATTGGAAAGCTTTTGATGTCATCCCAAGTATCGGTTTTTAGAAATAAAGCTGTACCGTCGGCGTAAGATATAATTTCAGAGTGAATATTAACATTTAACATATCATAAAGGTATACTAAAAAAAGGCATGGGGCCCAAAATTGTGCCTTGTTATATTTTTCTACTATAAGTTCTGTATGTATTTATTTACTTGTGTGTATCATTAATTTTATAATAATAAATTACAGATGTATTATAATGTTTTATTGATTGTTTGTATTTCTTATCTTAAGCTTCTTTTGAAAATATCAAGATTGGTATTTTATTTTTTTGTACGCATACCAATTATTTTAATAAATTGCCCTACGCCAGTGTACAGCCGGAAACTATTGTCCGCCATTCTGAAATACTATCCTGGTCTGTCCAATTATCATATAAGCCTCCTTCTTTAGGTATTTTAATTCCATGTAGACAAGGGCATAAAATGTCAACAGAAGGTGACTACCAATCAAAATCTGGAAGAACGAAGTGAGGCAAGCTACAGAGACAGTTAGTTAGTTAAAAATTTTGGCGTACAGCAACGATGGCTATTTGCGCCTTATACTGCCCATCTATATGACTAAGATATAAATTAAAATCAATAATTTAAGCAATAAATAAACAAATACAACCTGTACATACACAATAAGAGAAACCTTGCACGGAAAAACACAAATAAATAAGATAAAAAGTTTGTTCGAAAAATTGAATAGACGCAGAGTGATGGTAAAATGCTGTAAAGGAGTCAATCGAATATCATAGTCAATAATAAAACACATTTAAATAAGGTGTAAATCTTTATACAAAAAGCAGTAAGTTCTATTCTCTCAGGAAGAGTATCAGCCTGTCCATGAGTACTATGTTGTCACCTGAACCAACTGACAGGCCAAAGACGTGTAGCCGAGACAAATCTGTGTCACACGTCTCACAAATAGGGGACTCTTCACCTCGGAGGTGTCCATGGGTCCACCAGCATTGGCTTATACGGAGGCGTGTGATGACGATTTCCTCACTGCGGTTAATCCGGCACGAAGAATAGCATGGTAAACGTCTCCCTAAATCTATCTCAACTTAACATCCTGCATGCTGCTCCACTCATGTTACCAGCTGGATAAAACCAGATGAATCTGCGTGATTTGGAACATCTGGTATCTAAATATGAAACTCACATCAATCGTAGGTCTGTGGGAGGCGGCTTTTGCAGCGACATCAGCCGCTTCATTACTTTTAAAACCAACATATCGCGGTATCCAAAACAGCTCTATGCTCACATTCTGAGCATTGAGATTGTAGAGTAGCAACCGGATCTTTAGTACAAGAGGATGCACTCGATCCTGGATCTTAGATACTGTTCAGAGTGCTCAGCGAGTCCGTCAAAATAACACTTGGACAACTTTGCTCCGACGAAACAGAACGCAAGGACTTAAAAATAGCGTACAACTCAGCAGTGTACACACTCGGTAAACGGTACTAAAACTGCTGACGTGGATTCAAGACAAAACGAACGCACACTAGATACTCTGGAAAACAATCTGGAAGGGAATATAATCTAAACGAAAACCAGAAGATGTACCATGATCTACTCCACAACGCTTTACACCAAAAGGTGAAAAGACTTAGGATTAAAGGATGAATAAACTTAGAATATCGTGTCAAAACTCTTTAAGTTAACTTCTTTGTAAAAGAAGTTTCTTAAAAAGTGTCGAATAACATGTATTCGTCAAATAATATGGACGACGATTTAACAATGCTAGCAATTTTTAATGTTACTGTTGTGCTAATTAATCGCAAACAACGTCATAAATACAGAATATCTAAAGCACGATGGGAGTTTAGACCAATTTTGCAACCAGGGCCGCCACGTTGGTGTCAGCCGCCCGTGTGCAGACATACATAAAACCGGCTTTACTAGAATCGAACCGAATGTCGCCTGTACGCAAGCTTGCCTAAGATCGCCCTCTACTAGTCTATAGAATTGACCCCAAATTCCTCCCATTTGTTGCGTCGCCCGTGTGCAGCGCACACACTGCGGCCCTGTACGTCGAAAAGTTTCCACAATTAGTTTATCTATTATATATTAAACAATATATATATTCATTATTAAACAATAATCTAACAATGGTAATTATATATTTCCAGTATTTCAATACCGTGACCCCAGCAAATGTTGACAGGTTCTATCTATCTACATACGACATATTGAGTATGTTTTCTCATTTTCTATCATTCTTTCCTATTGGCCGGACTTAAAAACGTAGACGTGAAATATAATAATATGAATATTCTACTTGAACGTTTCTACGTCTACATCCATCTACGTCTGATTGGAAACCGTATCATGCATTTTCGTATAACATATAGGGTGACCAGACGTACTCTTTTTTAGAGTATTATACTCTATACTCTTACTTTATATGAAAAGCCCTGAATATACTCTTTTTTGCTCGTCACTTGTGTTTTGTTTTTTGTAGAGATTGAGGACCTTTTTTTTGCTCATCAGTTCTATTTTGGGAATGAGGACCTTTTTCGTTTAATATACTCTTTTTCTGTAAAAAAAATCTGGTCAGCCTAATTACATATATATTTTCACGTAGACGTAGAATCCTACGTCTACATCAATTGGAAACCATCCTTAAGTAAGTAAGTGATTTACAGAACTCTGAATTGATTTCCTAATGACCTAATGAACTTTATTTCCTTACTTGTTACTTGTTAATAATATCTATTGTTAAACTGCATTTGTTTTATTTTGGTTATTTTAACTTGAATTAAAGAATAGTAATGAAATTGTTTATGTTGCATATTTGAGGCTCTTGACCTTGAATTTTTAATGCTTACTATACATTTTACATATCCTTCTACAGCTGACATAACGTTTTGCATCGAGATAAGTTCATTACTGATACTGTCTTCCGACTTTTGTGGATAAGAGTGTTTTGAGAATAGTTTGTTTTGAGTTCGTGATTTGTAAACAACTAAATAAAAATGTACTATTTACGTGAATTGTGTTGCATTTGTTTAACTAACAAAGGCAAATTAATACATATTTGTAATTTTAACAGTGATTTCACCACGTACTATTCTAAACTTACATCTGCAATACCTGAAATGGTAAGTGATCATATTTGTAACTTGTAGTGAAATAAAATTATGGTCACCGCGTGATGATATTCAGGGCCAGCGCTGTACCCATTGCTCCAGTGGTGTAACTACAATACTTGGGGCTCTCGATCAATCTACCAAGATTAAAAATAAAGTTATTTTTTTCTTTTATCTGTCTCGGCTTTAATCATTTGCTTTATATTTTGAGTGCCACTTACATATACACGTTTCCTTACGATCAGTAGTAAATGGTCAAAAAGAGTATTTCTAAGAAATATGCCAAAAACATTCATAACAAATGGCAAATATATTCTAATCTACATTAATAAAATTGGGTATATCGGTTTTTTTTTATTGTTTCGGCCTCATATTTGGTTTCTACAGGTTTCAGTTAATTAAATATTAGATTATTTAAGGTGACCATATTTTTTAGTTCAAAATTCGGGACGGGAGCTCATAGACCTCCGTCTATGAGCTGGTGGCGGTGATTGATTATTCAAATGTAATTATTTAATTCTTTTTTTTTTTAAATACAAATTATATACAATTAATAATTATAATTTATAATAAATAAAAATTTCCAAGCACTGATAATTAACTTTTATTAATAAAAAGAATATTATAATAAAAAGAACAAAATCATAGTACTTTTTTTAATGAATTGATTTGATTTTTCATTAAAATTACTTAGACGGGGGGGGGGGGGGGATTATTCAAATATAATTGGTTAATTCATTTTTTTAAATACAAATTATACAATAAATAATTATAATTTCCAATCACAGATAATTAACTTATTATATTATTAAAAGGAACATTATTAAAATCACAGTATTTTTTAAATTAGTTTTTCCGACCTATGGATCTTTTTGAGTAGGTCTTTTTTGCTTTGAAGCATTTTATAAAAATCCGCACAGTTCTTATAATTTACTTTAATCAGTAATATTGCTTTTAATGTGTCTACATCAAGTTGAGTCTTGTCACTTGTCCAAAAGCTCTTCATCTAGGAAAATACCATTTCGGTAGATTTTTTGTTGAAAATTTTGTAAAAATAATTTTAGTTGATATATATTAACAATACTTAATGAAAATAAGTACCTTTTCTAAAATTCGGCACAATTCGGGACAAAAAACCCGGATTCGGGACAAATATTGCCTCTGAATAAATTCGGGACGCAAGGCGGAAATTTCTGACTATCCCGGCCAATTCAGGACGTATGGTCACCTTAGTTTATTATAAGCCAATATCCGCAAAAAAACAATTTTTGTCTGGCTGTCTGTCCGAGATTCACGCAAAAACGGCTGGACATTTTCACGTAATTTGGTATGAGGATGTAATAAAATCAGGATTTGAACGTAGGCTATACGGTATCTCAAAATTTAATTCGAGGTTAAAATTTTAAAAAAACTTAAAATATCTGTCTTACTAACTAATTGACTTAACAGAAACATTTATATAACAAAAATTGTTTATAATAAGAAAACAAATCTTTTTCGTTAAATACATATTTCAATTAATTGATTATTTGGAGAATTACGGGGGGGGGGGGACTCTAAAATTAAAATCTACATATATTCTATACTAGTTGGAGTACCTGTACTTCATACGGTTTCTGTAATGATATTTTTGCTGTAACGTGAGTCATTTTCAATAGGGGAAACTTTTTAAGATCGCAGCGCCATATGCGGCAAAATTGGAACATTCGAAAGTGACATTAAACTGCTACTCTTGTACATGGTGAAAATTAACATGAGTTGTATTTATATTTTTCCGAGCTTTTTTTTTATTTAAATGTAATCTACGATTTACAAGATATGTAATAATATACAATTCTATAGAAATTACAAGGAACTATTTAGATTTTCATTGTATTTTCAATTCTTTTTGACTGTCTGTCAATATAATAGCCACAAAAATATGGTAAATATGATAGTAAAAATTAATATCTCTGCCTGAAAAAGTAGAAGGGCTTTTACATATATCAACTGATGATTCACCCAAAATTTGCTTGGGGTAAGTGCTTTTTACCGATCGCCAACATCTCCACGAATTGAGGTCCCTACATAACGTTTTGACTATTTTTAGCATGATGTCTGTCGGTTTAAATTCTTAAAAAACTTTTGATAAAAATCGGTTAACTAAAAATGGGAGTTTCGGTTTTAAGATTTTTGCGAATATTTCACAACAGAGAAATATTTGGAAAAAATTATTTAACAAAAGTTGCTATAAAAGCAATAACTAACAACTACTATTTGAGACATTTTTTGATAAAGCAGCATAAATTAAACAAGTACTTTGTGATGGCGGTCGGTCCTGTGGTGGCTACAGCTGATTTTTTCAGTCTTTTCTTGGACGTAAAAAATCACTTTCCATAAAATGCAACGAGCAAACGTGCATGCATGGGCTTGGATTTTTGCCCATTTTTAGGGTTTTGTAGGTATGACCAAAAAACCCTTATACCGTCATTTTGTCGTCTGTCTGTCTGTCTGTCTGTCTGTCTGTTCGGTAAAAATTGTAGCCAAACGACTAAACCTAGAGAGTTGAAATTTGGCATGATTGTACAATTTTTTGACCCGCACATAGGAAAATTACTAAAACATCTAAAAAACATATCCCCCTAAAAATATAAACAAATATGTGCTCAACAAAAAATAAAATATTTTTTTAAAATTCTGAATAGGGCAAATGAAAGCCCTTAGTATGTGGATTAACGATCAAAATTTTATTTTTGCAAAATAAAGTATTTTGACGCGATTTTTGTCAAAATTGTGCAAAAAAATTTTTGTCCCACACCCTGTAGCCCAGATGGTTTAAACTAAAAATCTGAAAATTCTAAGTAATGTATATTGGTGTGAACCGGAATAGTACAACAGGAATTTTTGATCAGATTATGTTTTCGGAAAATAATGCATTTTTTGTGTTTTTAACCAAAATATGTTAAATATTTAATTCGTTATGTAACCATGTTGATACGTCACCGCTCATAGCTATGTGCGATTAGTCATTGGTTTTCTAATTTGGCAAGCAGGTAACTTGCGAACTAGGGTTCGAATCCCGTCAATTTTAATTGTTTTGTTTTTTTTTTGCAGTTTTCATTTGTTTAAATTATTTTGTCAAAATTCTAGTTATATTTTGGTAAATGTTGCATTTAATTTTTAAAAGCGTAAATTTAATAGCCAGTTTGAAGTGTTGAAATTATAATTTAATTCTGTTTGATGTATACGAAATCAGAGGGCGGGGCTAATGATTTAAGCAACCAATAGAAGCCATATGCGCAATTTTCAAAATCTTACTGAACCTTGCTGTGTAAAAAAAAAATACTGCACATATTTAGAAACTTAAATAATGGTATTAGGCATTCGAATTAAAATTCATAAAAAAATATTTGACATAAAATTTGTTTTGGCATCCCAAATAATCATCATTCAGTTATTATATACCTGCAAAACCCTGAAATGTGTGAAAATTCACACTTCACATCAATTTTTAGTTTTTGGGTCTATAAAAACCTACGATTCACTTTCTCTCTGCCTCCAAACATCGTTTCAATTGATATATTTTTTTTTCGATTTAGTTAAATTATGGAATGTTTAAGAGGGATTCTTCCTTATTCACTATTTACCTTGCGGCACACAACAAAATTGATTATTTTTTTCCACGATTCACAAAAATAAAACAAAACAAAAAATAATAATAATAAAACGTAATTCTCCATTGAACAAAACAAAACAATATCATTCTCGTATCTTCCGCAAATTGCCACCAGATGTCAGGGCGCATAAGAAGTTTCTCCTATAGAACGCAAAATAATCATGTCTTTATTCTAAACCACTCTTTTTTATATAATTTTAATGTTAAGTAAATAATAAGTGAGATACTTCATTTATAGGTAGCTCTCCCCATAGCTCCCCAAATTTAATAAAATCTGCATTAAACACAGTGGATTAGTTTCATTTCTCAAGTTCATTTTTGCTGTTAAGTAAATGATAAATAAGATATTTCATCCTTATACGTAACACTCCTCTTGCCCCCTAAATAGTCTTTCTTGATAATTTTCTTTTTTCCCCTATTTAACTTTTAAAAAAATTTACGATGTCCTCCCGTATCTCATCAAATATTCATCTAAATGAAAAAATGCATAAAAATGAAAGAGTTATTTTCTTATTATAAACTATTTTTGACATACATGATTTGGCTGTTGAGTCAATAATAAGGGAGATATAATTATATTTTAGTTTTAAAGTCCCCCCCCCGTAACTTATATATTCATCTAAATGAAAAAATTCGTAGAGATGACAGCAAAATCAAGTTTATAATAAGAAAACAAATCTTTTAGTTCTATATATTTTTATTTTTTTTTGATTTAATGAACATTTGGGGAGTTACGGAAATATTCCCCAAAACTAAAATCTTGAAGTATCTCACTTATTATTTACTTTAAATCAAAAATGTATATGACGAAACATTTTTGTTTTCTCTTCAATGAATTTTTAATAAGAAGATTATTTAGGGGCTAAGGAAAATGGTACTAGACTTATGAGGTTGAAAAAATACGTATAATTATTCTAATTAGTTCTTGTCGCCATCTTAAATCTGCCGCTGTTAATAAGTGCTACGGGTAAAAATTATTTCATTTTCATAAAGAATATATGTACTAAGTGACATTATATTATCATCAAGTATAATATTTTTCGACAAAGGTTTTAAACTGTAAACAATCATGTCGAAAAAATGTTGACGTATTATTTGAACATATCTACACAAAACTATATAAATTAAAAGTTATTTGAAATCCACAAATATATTTAAAAAATTACAGAAGTTGCTGTCATTTTTACTGCAATTAAAAATATCATATTACTTATATAGATAAAAATTCGCTGTTAATCTTGATATATAGATTGTTACTAATTTTATTTCAGATTTATAGTTTTGTAAAAGACACTTTTATTCTCTGGGGGTTATACGTAGCATTAACAGTCAAAATGGATTTAGGATTGCATAATATTTTATTTAAGCCGGCTATAAATTTAGCGGGACACTGTGGAAGTGAATTTTGATTGTACTTCATCTTTGTGGAGTCCTGTACAATTGAGCGCTAACTATTTTGTATTATGAGTTGCCAAGCGTGAGGCTCTGGCAATTGCTCCGGTCGCCCATGTGTTACGCCGGACCTGTATTCTATTTGGAAGACAAATTTTTTGTACGCAATTTTTGGTAAAATTTCCAGTTCATGTTGCGAATAACCAGCTCCGGGTAAAGGCAAGGCGACAGGCGCACATTCCCAGGGCGCCAAAACAAACGCTTAAATAAACATATTCTAAGGCCCAGTTGCACAGTAACCGCTTAAGTTTTTATTTAGGCTTAAGTTTTAGTTTATGGTTTAGTTGTTGCACAGTTTCAGTTTTTTGGTTTAAACTTAAGCTTAAACAGGAAAATACTTAAGTGGTAGATTTGTTTGGTTTAATCCAAAATAAACTGTCAAATAGGACAGGTTATGTGTCATATTAAAATTGATCAGATTAATTTGATTGAATGAAAATGTTATATATTAATATATTTCGCCGCATACCCGTCTATAGGCATCGGTATGATTATATTAATCAATGGGATGATGAAAAAATTTACAATAGATTTCAAGCAAATAGTAATATTAAGTAAATAAAGTTGTAATTCAATATTATATCATATTAAACATTTAATTTACCATCCTACTAATAGGTAAGTTAGTGCCTTGGTACACAAATACCTAATATTTTATGAAATAATATTTACAGGAACCACGCATTCACTTCAATACAAATCCTACGATATTATATTATTGGAAGTATGTTAATGGTAAGGGAGTTTACTGGTTGCCATAAATCTACAGCTTCAAAAGATATAGGAAAAATATCGAGAAATATCGCAATTTGTACCTTGCGTCATCAATATATTAAAATGCCTAATATTCAAATGGAACAGTGTAATGTACGCCAAGACTTTTGCTATATCGCACGGTGTTTTCAATTGATTGAGCATTCTTCCAGATCTAGAAACAGATGTTAATTTTATAAACAATATACCTAATACAGTAATAATTCAAAACAGAAAATATAATAATAACATTCGAGTTAGGAACAATAATAAATGTTTATTTTTCTAATTTATAATGTATAAATAATAAAATTCTTTATAAATGTAAATATCTTGTCTATGACCTGCTGGTAATTTAAAATGTGTTAATTCTAACTCTTTCTCTAAACATTCTGCCATTGAACCACCTCCAGTGAATACTTATTGTCGGCATTTTTTTTTTTTTTCTTGTACATGTTTTAGTTTTCTTTCTTATATATATTTTAATATTCTGCTTCTCTGTAAGAGTGACCGATTACATTGTTAAATTTATCATGTATGTTCGTCCAAGGAGATTTTTTTTTCTTCCACAACATTTAATTTATTTTTTTACACACAATAATATATTGTATTATCTGTCTCATTTTGTAATACGTATATTGATAATACATTTATAATATGTCATAGTATTGGTTCACACGGATACGCCAAAGTCTGTTTACACCACAACAATCACCTAAGTAACCAGATCTAGTTTCGTATTACAAATTGAGACGGATTATATTTATATTTTTTAAATAAATTTTATAGAAGACCAACTCATCTAAGTTCGTCCTACATTTATTTTTACGTTTCGTTTACCGTATTTTCCATTGCTGATAAAATTTACATTATTTGTATAATAAACTATGTACTTGACAAGTGACATTGACAAATAACATTGACAGTTATGTTTATATTGAATTTCAAAATTTCCCCGCCAAATATTTATTTTCCATATTACCAACTTTGTGAATTTATCACATCAGTTGGCTTAGCTAAGTATTTTTATATTTTTGACTGTGCAACATCTGGCGCTTAAGTATTTGGTTTAAGCTGAAGCTTAAGGTTTAGCTAAACTCATACTTAAGTGGTAACTGTGCAACTGGGCCTAAGTTATTATTAAGTTTTTTTATTTTTATTTAGATCAAAATTATTCATTTTCATTTCTATATCTTAGAAAGTGTGTATCTAGAAACTCAGTTTTCTAATATATCTTATGGGAAATCAATTAATCCGTTTCCAGATTAAAAAATCATAAAGAAAATCCAAAAAATTAAACTATTATATGGTAAAAACCATAAACAAACATTTCTCAACTAAATGCAGAAAATGCAAAGAAATGGAGAATGAGTAAGAAGGAACATTTTTTCACTATAAATAAGCATTTGGTATACCGTTATACAGGGTGTTTGTTTGAAACGGGGCACCCCGAAAATCTCCTTTATTTGTAAAGATACAAAAAATATTTAGAACAATAGTTAAACTAGACAAAAAAGCCCATCTTAAGGTTACTATAAGAATACTGAGGCACTTCCGGTTCCACCGGAAATGATGTCAACTTTTGATCTAGCATAGGAAATCGATAATTTTATATATTTTTCCTAAAAGTACATTAAATTAGCTTTACAATGACACCACAAAAATCATATTTTTATGTTAACCATTTCAAAATGGCGACCATTTATTTACAAAATAATAATCAACATAAGTTTTACAAAGTTGAACGTAGCAAGCTTTGAAAACAATAAAAAAAAGAAACAAAATATGTCTTCATATATTTTTAGAAAAAAATATAGGAACATTCTGGAAAATGCTAGTCAAAATGTATGTATTTCGTATGGGAAGTTTACATTACAATCATCACAATTAATACTGTTCATATAGCTGCTCTATTTGTGGGGCTTGGGTCACCGGTCCGACAAAAAAAAAAAAAGAAATTAAGTTGGCAACACTGAAATTTTTGCCAACTGTAATGAGAAGTTACTAGTAACTAGAAGTTATCCCTATTACGATAACAATGATGAAATTATTGATTTTATTATAATTTTCGTTCCATAAAATTCCAATATAGTACTCTTATAACACATATAACATCATTCTATTTCCTACAGTAGTTCTACTATATTTTTGTCGATTGCCTTCAAATAATAAATTTTAGTTCTACAGATTTTGCCTCTACAATGTTACCACTAGATAAAAGTGAAATGTTTTTCCACTTTTTTTTGTAATATTGTCGTAATGCACGCAAAATAGCGCGCACTACAAATTAAAATCTGTTTTTATTATACACTAATTTATAATTAAATACTTTAATTGAACATATAAGTAAGAACATATTGATCTATGAAATACGTTTCTATTATTGTAAAGCGAATAATACTTAGAATTTGAGAGAAAACAAATATATAGATTATTAATATAGTTTAAGAAAAACATTAAACTGATCAAAGGTGATAGAGGCCAAGAATAAATACGCCAATAATAATTCGAAATAAATATCTGGAATATTAAAGACATTTAATTAAAAAAACGCCTTACATAATAACTGATATTTTTAAATCTGATATATGAGTAGAATATAATTTTACCTACGACAACCTGGTCTACAAGATATGCATGGAAATTTAGAACATTTAACTCTTTAACTGATTTATTTTTATACATTTTTGCAATGAATTTGTAATGAGTGATTCTTAAACTCTGGCCAGCTTTACCCGCTGTAGCCGGCCTTTAAGTGATTAAATTTGTTTTATATTGGAACTAGAAACTGTACAACTGCGGATTGGATATACCTGAATGATATTAATTATAAAAAGGAAATTAGGAAATATGTAAATCGATTATATTTAAAATAACATACATACAGCGACTTGAAAAAGAGGATAGTGAGACAACTATAGTCTCCATATAAATAATATTTAACCAGAACTGTAAAATAATGATTATTTTTGTAATCTACTATTTGTGGAAAACCATTACTCATATAACCGCAATCAGAAATTTGATTGAAATTACTTAAATAAACAGAATACAAAATTCTTGATACGATTAGAAATATTCAAAAAGTAATCAAATCTTTACAAAACTATGTTAAAATTTGGCATTTTTCATATTCTCAAAATATTTAGGTCTACGTCCAACATCGCTCTTAATTTTCGCTTCCCTTAAAATAAAACATTCATAAATAATAATCAATACACTTTATTATTCTAAAAAAAATATTAACTTTTTCTTACATTAATCTTCACAAAATATTACAATGTAAATAAAAATATATTTAACATACAGGTTTATTATCGAAAACATTTATCGTACGTATATGCAGGGCATATATTCAAAATAATAAAGCAGTTAGATAAAAAAAATAAATAAAACACTAAAAAATCTGATGAGAAAAAAAAAATTAACTGTAGTTGTAGCCCTAATTATTTTAATAATTATCATACAATTTGTTGATTTTTAAAAATTGTTGATGTGGTCATTTGCCAAAAGTAGAAACTAAGTGAAATCTTTTTCTGTACCTGTTATCCTACTATTCATTTTAAGAACCAGTATGGAAGTATTTCAATATTTTAAGAACTGATATGCTCGTACCGGTTGAATATCGTCACTGCATATATTTAAGTATTTATTACAATATATACGGAGTGATTATTTAATGGCGAGACGACGTCACTGGAAATTTTAATAATTTGCCGTTTCATACACTTCGTAGCAGGCGATTATGCGCGCATGCGCATAATCTTTTTTTCTTCATAATCAAATTTTCCTCAAGGTTATTATAGTCATAGTATTCTGCTAGGAGGCACGTAAAATTCGGTGACGTCGTCTCGCCATTAAATAATCACTCTGTATAGTTTCACACATTGGTATGTGAATTTTTGTGACGGAATGTCATGACAATGTTTATTTAATAATTTTAAATAAAAATACGCCGTTAACCTGCCAAAATTAAGGTAAGCTTGGAATTGCAATAAGGCGTTTACGAAAACTCTACCTTACTCTACCGGTAAATACCGGGAACATCAACTGTGTTCGAAAACAAGTTCGGTGAAGTTGTATAAGCATGTAGCTGTTTAGCGACTGTCAGATTTCCTGGGGAAGATTTACTATACCCCACTCAACATAACCTTATTCTAGCTAAACTATTCTGACATAACTAGTATTCTAGCTAAAGCCTAGCCTAACCTAACCTTTTTAAGGATTATTTAGGCCATCTGTATAGAGGCAGCACATAAGGTTATGTTCAGTGCGGTATAGTATGGATTGGCCAATGTACCATATCCACCGGTAGAGTTTTCGTAAACGTCTAGTGATTTGGCCAAGATACACTTTAGGTATGCATATTTATATATAAAAAGAATGCAGTTTGGATAGCAGGATCACCAGACCTGTATCTTTTTTACTAGTTTATTGCACTGTCATTTATTATTTAATTATTAAAATTTATTTAGTTAACTTCAACTTTTCTTATGTCTTTCCATTTGAATCCGGTCGCAGTAGCACTACAAATATTTTAAGTCGCAGCAAGAAAACCTTTTTCATTGTGCCCAGCACGTATTTTCTCGTTCTGATATTATAGTCCAGGCCTTATAGTGTGACATCGGACAGTGTTTCTTTGTTCCTCATTTTTTATCACATTTGACCATCTAATATCAAGATTCATTGTAAGCAACAGTTTTGAAAAACTTCGCAAAAATAATCTGGAATACAGAAAAATATTTAAAAAGTTTCCCTCAGTATTATCTGTCTCATTTTGTAATACGAAACTAACAGGGAAACTTCATTTTTTATGTTGTATATTTAAAATATCATCTTAGGGTGGTAATTCTGAAGTTACACTTTTCAAAATATTTGACAATGTCAATTATGACATTAAATTATGTCAACTTACTAACACGAATTGTATAAAACACAAATTGACAAGTATTTGAAATATATTTTATACAACCAGAACAGAAATTATGAATAAGCGAAATAAGATGAAATAAATATTTGTATATAATTCAAAATATTAGACATGTCAATCACAAATTTGACATGTCAATTTGGTATCTGACATGTAGTTTTTGAGTGAATATAACCTCAGTATAATGAAACTTCACCAAAAATGTGAAAGCCAGATTTACAAGTTTACATGGTTTCAAAAAAGTCTATTTACACCACAACAGTCACCAAAGTAACCAGATTTAGTTTCGTATTACAAATTGAGACAGATTATAGTCAAAACCAACATTTTTTAATAATAAATAGTTTAAATGTCATTTATAACATTTCAATCTATTATAAGCAGTTCACTTTTGTAAGAACACACTAGATCTGGTTATTTTGGTTACTTTTATGGTGTGTTACTGACTTTAAATGTCAATTAAAAATATTCCTTACGCTGTAAAACCGACTTTAGGTTGATAAGGTTATGATCATTATAATTAAGATATCATTTTTCATTATGACATATGTCAAATGGATAGACATTTTAAAAAAGTGACATTTTTAATACCAACATGACATACAGCTTCAAAGGTGCAAACTATTGAAAACAAAATTTCCATTTAGTTTGTTCTTACAAAAGTGAACTGCTTATATAATATCTACTTCTATTCTATTTTATTTTATTATGGCCTAGGCACACAGCCTTTCCGCCAGTTTTAATAAATACATTTATACAATGTTCCATTACTCGACGAAAGTAACCGCGGTTGAAGTTTCCCGTTCCGAAAGTGTATAATCCGTCTCAATTTGTAATACGAAACTAAATCTGGTTACTTTGGTGACTGTTGTGGTGTAAACAGACTTTGGCGTATCCGTGTGAACCAATACTACGACAATATTATAAATGTATTGACAATATACAACATAAAAAATGAACTTCCCCTGTTAGTTCCGTATTACAAAATGAGACAGATATTACGACATTAACCTTTTCAGGAAAATTGTTAGGTTTCGGACCGCGCTTACTGAAAATTTTGGTTACTTTTTTGTAACCAAACTAACCGTAGAAATATCGCGGTTAGTGTGGTTATTTCCTCCCACTACAAACTTCAGATCTAATGTAAACTACAAACGGCGGGAATTTCAAAACAATTACAATAAGGCGAGAGTTAAGTGGAGGGAATTAATCGTTTCTTTGTAGTGCAAGTAGTAAATTATAATATTATTTTACTATAGTCTATAATTAAAACAGTAAGAATGAGTGTAAGTAACTGATTTTTAGTAATATTGATCGATGTCGTGAAAAATAATATCGGGATTAATCATATATGTTCTTATATAATGTGCCATTGTAAACAAGTACTAATAAAACAAATATTTTTATTAATAAGTTTGTAAGAGAATATCTATAACCTATAACGTCCATAAAATGACAGTTCAGTTGTCTGTTTTATCAACTGTGAAGTGTGACTACCGTTCCGTAACTAAAACTCGTTTTCAGGTAACCACTGGGTAACCACAACTTCCACGACTTTACCGTAACCGCGACCGCGGTAGTTAGGTGTGCAGTTACGGAACATTGTATTAGTTACAATATACTTTTTTTTTTTAACATACAATAAATAATTAAATAATAAATATAAACAATGTATATATATAAATATAAATATAAATAAAATAAATTGAATCTAAAGTTGTATATTGGAAGAAGTTAAGAATTCATACACAAGCGAAGAAGTTTCAGAGGAAGGGTTAAGAAGGATATTAGAAAGGGATATGGGACCATTATATTTAACAGACTTAGATAGGTTGGTGGAGAAGATTGCAATTGTAGATGTTGTTGGGACAATTAAAAATTAGGTGAGTGGGATTTCCAGGTTGTCCACATGCACAAAGATCCGAGTCGATTACATTAATTCTGAAGAGATGGCTTGGTGCTGAGCTGTGGTTGAATCTTAGCCAGCTAACAGATAGAAGAGATGGCACCTTTGCTAAGATTCATATTATGGAACCAGGGGTGCTTCATAATAGTAGGCTGGAACTGGTAGTAATACTGTCCTTTAGTAGATGACGATAATGTCCAATCTTCTTGCCACTTCTGCTTTATAGAAGAATTTATGATTGAAAGAAAGTGATTAAAATTTGGTATTTTGATGGAAGATTCATGTGGAAGGTTTGCTCCTTCTTTAGCTAATTGATCAGCTAGTATGTTCCCATGGATATTGACATGGCTAGGAATCCAGGATAGAGTAATTTTGTAATTTTGATTTTGAAGGTCATGCATTCTTTTCTTAATCGTAAGCGACAGTAAATCAGATTTGGTATTAATACCTGTGGATTTTATAGTTTGAAGGGCGCTGAGAGAATCAGTTAATATAAGGGCCTTACTAATCCGAAGTCTACCTACTAAAGATATTGCATGATTAATAGCAAGCATTTCTGTTGTAGTAATATCCATAAATATAGGTGCCTTTTGTATAATTTTGAGATTGACATCTGGTATGTATATTCCATAACCCGAACTTTCTGAACTTATTACTTTGGATGCGTCAGTATATATAATTTTGAAACCCGGAAACTGAGTGTGCAAAATTTCATTTAGATGCAAGTTAATGGTGTTGCTATCTGCATTCTTATTTATTCCCAGATTTAGTATGATTGGTTTTGATGAAATTTGTGGTTCAAACGGCGAAGAATAGCAAGGAAGTAGAGAAGAAGTTTGTATGTGTTGTCGCTTGGTTTCAAGGCTTGAATATTGTTGAACTAACAATGGTTTCCTTTTTTTACGCCAGTAATTTGTATTATTGCACATATGCACAAGCTGAGATATACCAGTTATAACAAAGTTATTGTCGACCATCATTTGTTTCGATATAAATTTAGAGACAATATATTGTGCTCTAAGATGTAATGGAGTCTCAACTGCTTCAACTAGCAGTGCATTGGTAGGCGTAGATTTCATGGCACCCAGTGCTAGCCGAATGGCCTGGTACTGTACTCGATCTAAAAGCAGTTGATTGGATTTAGTTAGTGGAGACATTACAATAATTGAATAATCTATAGAAGAACGGATAAGTGAGCGGTATAATAAAAGAAGAGTTTGTGAGTGTCCACCCCACCATGTTTTGGTTAGCGATCTTAAAATATTCAAAGTGATTCGAGCCTTATTAGTGACGTGTTTAATGTTTTTAAGCCAACTAAGTTTCGAATCCATGATTATTCCCAAGTATTGAGTGTCTTTTCTATAAGCTATGGAATGGTCGTCAAATACGATTTCTGGGATTATAGTTGGAGTTTTACGTCTAGTGAAAATAACTGCAGTGCTTTTGCTAGGTGATAACGTGAAGTTATGATCAAACAACCATTTTTTTAAGGTTACCATTGCCTGATTTAGCTGTGAAACTGCATGATTTAAATTTTTGTGCGAAGAGTATATTATAATGTCGTCTGCAAACTGTAAGGTTTTTGCATAGGGCATCAAACAACTATGTAAAGATTTTGTGTAGATGTTAAATAGAATTGGTGCCAGTACTGATCCCTGGGGTACACCTTTGTTGCTAGTTTGAGGTCCATATAAATTATTTTTGTCACGAATGTAAATAATTCGTTCACTAATTAATTGATGAACTAAAATGACATAATTGCTTGGAACGCCAATTTCTTCTAACACCGAGGATAGAATGCTAAGCGAAACTTTATCAAAAGCTGAGCTAATATCTAGAAAAACGGCAACTAGGTACTCTTGTTTGCTGTACGTGATGTTTATATCCGTTGTGAATTTGACCAAGCAAGTTGTGGTAGATCTGCCCTTACGAAAGCCGCATTGTTGCGGAGGCAATATCTCCTTATTTTCTAGCCACCAATCTAACCTTTGTTTTACAAGATGTTCTAGAGATTTCAAAAGACAAGATAATAATGCTATTGGTCTGTATGATAGATGATTGGCAGGGTCTTTACCTTGCTTAAGGATGGGAATTATATGTGTAATTTTCTATTCTGAGGGAATCGGTTCTCCATTCAATATATTATTGTAAATTTTTAAAATAAGTTCCTTAAGTCGGAGCGGAGAGTGAAGAATATGATATATTATCCTGGCCAGGTGACGATATTTTAACCAATTTAAGGATAGTATTGAATTCGTCCATAGTGAAAGGCGATGAAAGAAATGCATCGTCATGTTCTGTATTTAATACTATAGGATTGGGGTTAACAAAACATGGAGCAAGATGATTTAATAGCTCTTCAGAACACGTAATACTTTTTTGCTGAAGTTTGGGAGAATAAGATTTTCTGTCGATTTTAATTGTTCTCTAGATTGTGGATATTGGAGTAGCTGGACAAAGTGTATTACAGTATTTAACAAAAGATTCTTTTTTCTTCTTTTTGAAGATAAGTTTGGCCCGGGCTATTGCATTTTTGGCTAAGATAAAATTTTGAAGAGAAGGACATTGTTTATAGTTTTTTATTGCTATAATTCTATTATGTTTTAAGGAATTGCACTCATCATCCCACCATGGAGTAGGACAACGAGTGGATTTAGTTTTGATTAACGGGATAGAGTTAATTGACGCTTCTTGAATAGTTCGGTACACAAAGGAAGAGATTGAGCTGTTGTCTATCAGATCTTGGGATTCGGGCATTTTTTCTGAGGCTGAATCAAAGAATAAAGTCCAGTTTGCCTTTTTTAGGTTGTATTTAGGAATGCTGTTTTGTACAGTGCTAGATCTTGCAGTGTTATTAGGATAAGCAAATTGTAAAATGATTGGGAAATGATCACTTCCACAAGTATCATCAGCAGTTTCGCAGCTAAAGAATGACATGAGACATGATGAACATATAGAAAGATCAACAACACTTGGGGGAGATCCTGGGGGAGTTAATCTAGTTGGTTTACGATCGTTCAATAAACATAAGTTAAAATCGTCAACAATATCTTCTATGATTTTTCCTTTGTTAGAGGTGTCTTTGATTTCGCTTCCCCAAAGATTACTGTGTGCGTTGAAGTCACCACAGAGAACAAATGGGGTATGAAACTGGTTTACAATAAATTTAATTTCAGGTATAGTTATGTTTACATCAGGAGGAATATAAATCGAAGCGAATATTATATTGTGCGTTTCTATTGCTATTATTTGAATCAATGGATTGACTGTTCGAACTGGAAATTCTTTAAAATTAACGTTATATTTGACAAGTATAGCTACGCCGCCATAACCGTCGAGGCGATCCTGCCGTAGTATGTTATATCCAGAAACTCTACAGTGTTCTGCTGGTTTCAACCAAGTTTCAGACAATGCGGCTATTTCGATCTGGTGAAGATTTAAAAGCTGAAGTAGGTCAGTTTTGTTACTGTGGAGGCTTCTCAGATTCCACTGCAATATCTTAGCCATTACGATAAGTAATCTTAGCACTAGAGACTGCTTGATCGAGGATTCTATAGAAGAGGTTTAATAACTGTTCGCTATTAGGTATGGGTTTAACTAAGTTATGGAATGATTCTATGTCTCTATCGGAGATGCTAAAAGAAGATGGAGTTGACTGTTGTTTATTTAGATGGAAATGTGAGGAAGCAATGTCATTGCTTATAACGTTAGAATTCAAATTATAAATTGGAGATGAATTAAAACTCCGGGGTAACTGCCCATTGGGAGATATCAAAAGATCTTGATGTGCTGATACGTCATATCCGTTAGGAGAAACAGGGATGTCCCGTTTTCGTCTCTTTGTTTTTTTACGTAGATACTATCCTAGAATAACTCTTGGCTATTGGATTGGAGCTATTGGAGAATTGAGATAAAATATCTTGATTGGGAAGACTTGGAAATATTTGTGGGGAATTAATATAAGAGGATGAACTACTAATGTTATCTTTAAGACTTGGAGCAGTGCGTCTTATTATTTGAGATGCTTCTGAGAAAGTTATACTTTCGTTTGACATAAGACGTTTTAACGCCTGTTGCCTTTTCAGTTCAGGACAATCAGGATCAAACGTCATATGGGGTTGTTGACAGTATCCACATAATGGAGTGTTGGTGCAACTATCTTTCTCGTGTGGACCTGTACATATGGAACACCTAGTCCCACTTTTACAATGCTTACTAACGTGGCCATAGCGAATACATCTGTAACACCTCAATACTGGTAATACATATGCTTCAACATTGAGTATGGTGTAGAATAGTGATATAGTCTTGGGAAGATAGCGTCCCTTAAAAGTTATCACAATAGTTTTGGTTGGAGAGTATGAAGGAGGAAATTGATCGGGAGGGCTAGATTTGCGGTTGATTCTACGAACTGAAATAATAGGTATATTTGACATTGTCTGTTCCTTAATTTCTTCCACAATTAATGAATCATCTACGCCTCTTATAACTCCCTGACAGGAAACTAAATGCGATGGGATAAAAATATCAAATGTATCTTTAAGACTATTATTGGACACGAAATCATTAGCATCGTGATAAGAATGGAACTCTACACCTAACCTATCCTTGCCTTTCTTTGAAATTGTCTTTATTCCCTTTACTTTCTGATTAGTCAAAAGTTTTCCCAGCGTGATTGGATGGATGTTGCTCAGAGGCGCATTGTTGGCTGTGTCTGCAATCCTTTGTATAAACACTATGTATGGAGACGGATCAGATTTGGAAAAAAAGTTTATTTTCTTTGCCATATCAATTTGGTTATTTGTTGTCGGAGTTGTAGTCATTGTAGTCTCCATCTGAGGGGGACCAGGGCTATTAACACTCATATTTACTTACACTTCACAACACTACACTTTAGAAGTTTTTATTATGAATTGTTTATAAATAAGTATTTTTTAAGTAAATAGTTGCAAATAACACTAAGTAGAACTAATCACAAGGCAGTTTTATTAACTTCGATGTGACTATTGAGAATATTTATTTTCTAAATAATTAAGATGTCACTTTATGACATGACATATGTCATCCTCCATATTATCTACTTACATTAATTATTTAAAATATGTATTATCTGTCTCATTTTGTAATACGAAACTAACAGTGGAAGTTCATTTTTTATGTTGTATATTGACAATACATTTATAACATTATCATAGTATTGGTTCACATGGATACGCCAAAGTCTGTTTACACCACAACAGTCACCAAAGTAACCAGATCTACAATAGTTTCGTATTACAAATTGAGACAGATTATACAGTCTGTTCCAAACGGTTAAGCGGAACAAAATGGGAATTTCGTTCTTTTAGGTTGTCACGAGAAGGGACCTTGCTTGGGTTATTTCATTTTTCACGTTGAAATGTCAAAATTTTAAATTCCAACAATGAAACCATGGAAACGAATGACATATGTCATTTTTTTACGTATTTTAATGACAAAAAAATAAATAAATGGGAAATTTGTATTAAGAATGACACAAAAAATCATAATATAAAGAAAATGACATTTTAAAATGATATTAACCTTAACCAAAAAATGTTTATTGTAAGTATGATTTACAAAGCTTAAACAAAACGGTCGAAAAGTATGATTTAAACGATGAAAGTAACTAGATTGCCAAATCTAGTTCCGCCTAACCGTTTGAAACAGACTGTACATATGTTTATTAAAGGTTAAACAATAAATGACATATAATCTGTCTCAATTTGTAATACGAAACTAGATATGGTTACTTTGGTGACTGTTGTGGTGTAAACAGACTTTGGCGTATCCGTGTGAACCAATACTATGACAATATTATAAATGTATTGTCAATATACAACATATAAAATGAACTGTTACTGTTAGTTCCGTATTACAAAATGAGACAGATAATATTATCTGTCTCATTTTGTAATACGAAACTAACAGGGAAACTTCATTTTTTATGTTGTATATTTAAAATATAATCTTAGGGTGGTAATTCTGAAGTAACACCTTTCAAAATATTTGACAATTCATAATTGACATTAAATTACGTATATGTCAACTTACTAACACAAAATGTATAAAACACAAATTGACAAGTATTTGAAATATATTTTATACAACCAGAACAGAAAATATGAATAAGCGAAATAAGATGAAATAAATATTTGTATATACAGTCTGTTTCAAACGCTTAGGCGGAACTAAATGGGAATTTCGTTCTTTTAGGTTGTCACGACAAGGGACCTTTCTTGGGTTATTTCATTTTTCATGTTGGAATGTCAAAATTTAAAATTACAACAATGAAACCATGGAAACGAATGACCTATGTCAAAATTAAATTATTTTTTTATGTATTTTAATGACAAAAAAATAAATAAATGGGAAATTTGTATTAAGAATGACACAAAAAATCAAAATATAAAGAAAATGACATTTTAAAATGATATTAACCTTAACCAAAAAATGTTTATTGTAAGTATGATTTACAAAGCTTAAACAAAACGGCCGAAAAGCACGATTTAAGCGATGAAAGTAACTAAATTGCCAAATCTAGTTCCGCCTAAGCGTTTGAAACAGACTGTAATTCAAAATATTTGACATGTCAATCACAAATTTGACATGTCCATTTGGTATCTGACATGTAGTTTTTGAGTGAATATAACCTCAGTATAATGAAACTTCACCTAAAATGTAAAAGCCAGATTTACAAGTTTACATGGTTTCAAAAAAGTCTATTTACACCACAACAGTCACCAAAGTAACCAGATTTAGTTTCGTATTACAAATTGAGACAGATTATATGTATCAAAATTTTACTAGTAGTTCTTAGTTTATAATATTATCTGTCTCAATTTGTAATACGAAACTAAGAGGAAAATTTCATTTTTTATGTTGTCTATTTAAAATATCATCTTAGGGTGGTACTGCTGAAATGGCACCTTTCAAAACATTTGACAATTCATATTTGACATTAAATTATATGTCAATTTATTTTTTTAATTGAAAAGTGTTTTAATACAACCATAATAAGAACATAGCATCAGAAAATATGCATAAGAGACAACAATTAGATAAATATACAAAAAACACATATATAACGCTTATGGAAATCTTTTAGAAAAAAATGGAACAAAATTAAAAAGAAGCGAAATTATAGACCTTGTGGCAGATATTTTTTTAGTAAATCTTGGTTTCCTTTTTGTTGTGAAATATAAAATAATTTACCCATTTCAATTTCTTTAGATTTCTGAAGGAGAAGTAAGAAAATTTGAAATGAAGGTGTAGAAAATTTAAGACCGACGAACATGGGAAGAGGTAATAATAAGAAAACAGATAGAACCACAGATTTACATTCAAAAAATTAATATTTTTGTTTAATGTTATTAAATTTTGCAAAACAAGAATTAGATTTTAAGGGCAGCAGAATAAAATGATAAATTATTATTATATAATATGTCTGTTTGTTTTTTATATTTTATCACGATATTTCATTAATAATCGTAATATTTTTTTACTATTCTACGAGTAATAATCGAAAGTTTGATGAAATAAATATGAATATATACATTCAAAATATTTGACATGTCAATCACAATTTTGACATGTCAATTTAGTAATAACCTCAATATGATGAAACTTAACCATACTATTAAAAGCCAGATTTACAAGTTCACATGATTCTACAAAAGTCTATTTACACCACAACAGTCACTAAAGTAACCAGATCTACAGTCTGTTTCAAACGGTTAGGCGGAACTAAATGGGAATTTCGTTCTTTTAGGTTGTCACGAGAAGGGACCTTGCTTGGGTAATTTCATTTTTTACGTTGGAATGTCAAAATTTAAAATTCCAACAATGAAACCATGGAAACGAATGACATTAAATTATTTTTTTACATATTTTAATAAAAAAAATAAATTAATAAATGGAAAATTTGTATAAAGAATTACACAAAAAATCAAAATATAAAGAAAATGATAATTTAAAATGATATTAACCTTAACCTAAAAATGTTTATTGTAAGTATGATTTACAAAGCTTAAACAAAACGGTCGAAAAGTACGATTTAAACGATGAAAGTAACTAGATTGCAAAATCTAGTTCCGCCTATAAGCTATTCACTTTTGTAAGAACACACTAGATCTGGTTATTTTGGTTACTTTTATGGTGTGTTCCTGACTTTAAATGTAAATTAAAAATATTCCTTACGCTGTAAAACCGACTTTAGGTTGATAAGGTTATGATCATTATAAATAAGATATCATTTTTCATTATGACATCTGTCAAATGCATCGACATTTTAAAAAAGTGAAATTTTTTAATACCAACATGACATACACCTTCAAAGGTGCAAACTATTGAAAACAAAATTCCCTCTTAGTTTGTTCTTACAAAAGTGAACCGCTTATAACCGTTTGGAACAGACTGTAATATTATATATAAATAAACCATATGTATTGATGTAATTTACTTTCTAATTAATGTTCTTTATTAAATTGTTTACAAAATACTTCAAAATGAATTAAATACAGTCTGTTTCAAACGCTTAGGCGGAACTAAATGGGAATTTCGTTCTTTTAGGTTGTCACGACAAGGGACCTTGCTTGGGTTATTTCATTTTTCATGTTGGACTGTCAAAATTTGAAATTACAACAATGAAACCATGGAAACGAATGACCTATGTCAAAATTAAATTATTTTTTTATATATTTTAATGACAAAAAAATTAATAAATGGGAAATTTGTATTAAGAATGACACAAAAAATCAAAATATAAAGAAAATGACAATTTAAAATGATATTAACCTTAACCAAAACATGTGTATTGTAAGTATGATTTACAAAGCTTAAACAAAACGGTCGAAAAGCACGATTTAAACGATGAAAGTAACTAGATTGCAAAATTTAGTTCCGCTTAACCGTTTGGAACAGACTGTATTACATGAATAAGTTAAATTAATTTACGGATTTTAGAAATGTTATCCAATAAACACGGCTTCTATTTTTCACATATTTTTTTATTTTTTCGAAGTTGGGAACACTTACCTTATCAGTTTTAGTACATTTGACACAGACTCAATTTGTGTAGATTTTTAGTCGTTGTTTTGGTATGGGATATCAGCAACGTTGCCCGTCGCGTACCTTTGGAGGTAATCTACACTCACACTATAAGGATAGTGGTTCTGAATTTTGAGAACCACACATACATAGTTGATAGATTGACAGTTCATCGAAAACAATTTTTTTTTTTTTTTTTTAATTTTTGGCCTTTGCTGCTGTGGCAATTAGCCAGGACAATTTTTTTATTTGAGAAAATTTCCATGCCTGAACGGGATTCGAACCCGAGACCTTCGCAACGCAGAGCACATGTGTTACCACTACGCTACGCCGGTCGGCATCGAAAACAATTTAAACAATTTTGAAATTGACGGATGTCAAAAATTATTAAGTGTCTTTAATTTTACAATAATTTTAGAAAACCACAATATACACAATTTAGGCACTCAAGTATTGCATAGAAGAAAAAAAATGTATCAATTCACTTTCAACTTTTTATTGTAAAACTTCAAAAAAACAATCAAAATAGAAAAACCGTAGAAATTTTAAAACTTTTCTTATTTTTAAATAAAACGAATGATTGTGAAATAAAAAAAAGAAATAGTTGGGATAAAAAGAGATATATTAATCATGTTTTGTCAAATTTTTTCACACTTATTTTAGTTAATAATTAATTTAATTAAAGTCTTTTTTTTACACAATCAATCAATCAATAATATTTTTATTCTTGCCTTTCGGCCTTGAATTGGAGTAAATTATTTTCTCTTGTTTACATTCTAAAATATGTGTATGACCTAAATATCCCAATTAAATCTACAGTCTGTTTCAAACGCTTAGGCGGAACTAAATGGGAATTTCGTTCTTTTAGGTTGTCACGACAAGGGACCTTGCTTGGGTTATTTAATTTTTTCACGTTGGAATGTCAAAATTCAATATTACAACAATGAAACCATGGAAACGAATGACCTATGTCAAAATTAAATTATTTTTAATGACAAAAAAATAAATAAATGGGAAATTTCTATTAAGAATGAAACAAAAAATCAAAATATAAAGAAAATGACATTTTAAAATGATATTAACCTTAACCAAAAAATGTTTATTGTAAGTATGATTTACAAAGCTTAAACAAAACGGCCGAAAAGCACGATTTAAGCGATGAAAGTAACTAAATTGCAAAATCTAGTTCCGCCTAAGCGTTTGAAACATACTGTACTTCCTAATTAACAAAAATATAAATAACTAAATAACTAAGAAGAAATCTTATAACTACGAAAATAAACTATTAAAAATGGCTAAGCAGTATTTTATTTCCTCTGGAACGTCTAGTATTTCTTTGCGTTTGGTCGAGTTCGGCATCTTTTGACTCTCGTCATCCATTCTATACCGCTTCCTGCCTCCTCCAAGATTTTTTCCAACCGTGTTGGCTCTTCCCCTATTTCTGGACAGCATCTTAATTTGTTTATGGTTTCTGGTTCTTCTCTACATTTCCGGCACTTCTTCTCTTCTTCATCCCTCCAAAATTGATTGGCTGCCGCCTCGTTCCCGCATCGGAATCTCGCAATCGTCTTCTGGTGTCTTGGTAATGTTTCGCCTTTTATCTTCTGGTAGTCTTCATTGTATCTTGTTTTGTCTATTCTGTTCTGTCTTTCTTGGCCCTGTACATCCGTGTCTCTGCCCACCATCCTTTGCAGGTAATCCTCGCCTTCATCCTGCACTCTCCTTACTTCCTCCAGGCCATATCCATTTCTTTCATAGTACTTTCTTCTCTCTGTTCCCCAACTTGTTTGCGTGTTCTTTTCGTTTTCCTTCCTACATTCTCTCAGAATTTCGTTGCTAGTCTGATCTTATGCTCGAATTTTGCTGCTCTGGCCCCGGTGTTGATTCTGATTTTGTCCCGTTTTGTTTCTGCTAGCACTATATAGCCGGGAGTCTATCTGTCTAGCTGTAGCGTTCATTTGATGTAAGTCTCTTGTGTTCTTTCTATGTCTTCGTATTCGCTCCACCCCCATATCTCGGACCCGTACAGTAGAATTGTCTTTATCAATCTGTCATAAAGGAACATTTTTTGTTAAAATCCGTCCTGAATTCCGTCTCTCCTATGCTCCAGATCTGTCCCATCGCGTTCCTTGCCTTTTTTTGTCTGTACTTTATGTGTTTGGTATTTCCGTTATTTTTTTGAAATATGTACCCCAAATATTTGATTTCCTTCACCTGTCCAAGTTCTTGGTCTCCCCATTTCCACAGTTCTTTCTTCTCTCTGTCGCTTCCTTTTCTGAACTCTATTACTATTGATTTTTCTGAGTATCGTTTAAACCTCAGCAGAATTTCCCTTAATTCCGCTGCGCTTTTTGCCAACAATACAATGTCGTCAGCGTACGCCAGGGACCATATCTTCATGCTGCCCACTTTTATACCACCTGTCTGCCATCTTTTTAGCACGTCTTCCAGATCCGACATATAGACCGAGAACAGTATCGGACTTAGCGGACACCCTTGTCTCAGTCCCTTCTCCGTCCAGAAAACCGTACTCATTGCGTTTTCCGTCTTCACTCTGTTGCTGGTTTCTTTATAAATTTCTCTAATTTTGTTTATTAGCTGTTGATCTATTCCCTTATTTTCCATTAAGTCTCACAGTTACTCTCTGTCCACCAAGTCGAATGCTAATTTCAAATCTGAGAAAAGCGCATATAACTTCCCCTTTTCTTTCGTTATTTGTACGTCTATTACGTGCTTTAAAATATAAATGTTGTCGATGGTGCTTCCTTTTCTAAATCCTGCCTGGTTGTCTGGCAGTATTCCTTTCTCGTCCATGTCTGCTTGTAGGCGTTCTGCTATGATTGCGGCATAGATCTTATAGCTGCTCTCAAGTAGGGTAATTCCCCTGTAGTTTTGCAGGTCTTCTCTATCTCCTTTTTTATGTAGTGGAACTATTAGTCTTTTTCTCCAATTTTGCGGCATTCCTTTTTCTTTCCAGATTTCGTTGAATATGTGTGTCAGTCTCTATTTTATCTCGTCGTTTCCATTCTTCCATACTACATTCCTTACTTGATCTTCTCCAGGGCTTTTTTTGTTTTTCAGTTTCTTAATCTGTTTTTCCACCTCTGCTTCTGTTATCTCTTCCTCTTCTCCTACCTCCTTTTCTTCTGTTTGCATTGCCACGCTTCTAGTTTCTGTTGCTCCGTATAAGTCTATGAAATGTTCTCCGATCATCCTGTTCGTGTTTCCATCTTCTTCTGAAAGCGTTATATTTTCAATTCCTTCCTTGCATTTTTCCTTTCTTTCTTCTGACCAGTCTTGCGTGTACACCCAATTATCTGACTCTTATCTAATATATCCCTGTTCCTTGATCTGTATAACCACTGGCTGGTGTTCTGTGTCACATTTGTTTCCAACTTTCATTTTCTCTATCTTCGTCAGTGCCTCTGTATTGACTATAATGTAGTCAATCGCTGAATTCTCTCTTGCCCCTATATATGTATATTCTCCCTTTTTGTCTCCCCATATGTTACCGTTTAGTATGTTCCAGCCTCTTTCTTTTGTCAGTGTGATTAATTTTTTTCCTTCTTTATTTATTTCTTTATTTTTTGAGCTTCTCCCTTCTTGTGCTTTTGTCCCTCCCGTCAATTCGTCTTTTCGCCCAAGTTTCTACCATACCGATAAAGTCAAAACTACTTACGTATTCCCAGAATTCTTCGTCTTTGTTATTTAACTCTGCTATGTTCCAGAATTTTTAATTGTTCTTTTCTTTGCCATTTTGCTTTTTGTTCCCTTTTATTTTTATCCTTCATCATTATCCTTTTCGTTTGCCTATTGTCGTTACCTGTACTTTCCTTCTCTGATTTTTTGAGTCTACCAGTTTTGCCCTTTTCTCGTCCCAATACCACAATTTTTCGTTTCTTTTCTTTTACACAAAATCCTTTAAGCTTACTTCGAGCCTTTCGATTTCTGCTGTCCTAGATTTTTACTAACTAAACCTAACCTAATTACTTACCTAGTTTTTAGGTACACAGTACTTTATTACCCCCCGCATTAGCCCATTAAAAATAGTGTAATAAACTACAGTAAATATGATCAACTTAAGAACTTAAGTTAGACATTGTAATAAAATTAATTATTAACTAAAATAAATGTGAAAAAGTTTAACTAAATATTTTTAATGTATCTCTATTTCTCCAATTATTTTTTATTTATTTAATTCACAACCCTAATATAGCGAAAAAAAATATATGAAGTATCTCTGGTCTTTTGCAATGTTACGCATGCGCCGTTGAATTGTAACTATACTACCAACATTGTAAAAAAATATTGTATCACTATGGTGCAAGTGATACAATATTTTTTTTGGAGCGTAGCCCGTTTTTTTCTTATTCATGTGCCAACACTCTGAAACATGTGGTAATTCAAGCTTAATAATAATTTTTAATTTTATTTTCAGTGCTTCGTTGAACTGAATGAAACTCCATTTGTATGCGAAGAATGTTGCAGAGCTATAGATGCCATTTATGAATTCCGGAATAAATGCCTCAGGAACAAATCTATTCTTCAAAAGTACGTTAAAACATTGCAATCCGTTAGTTGGGTCAGTGGTCAAACCAGTGTGTTATTAGCCGATATTGGTCAGACACTTAGGAACGCGCCTCTTTTAACGACATCACCAGAATTTCTTACTACTTGTGAAGATGCGAAAACTGATGATAAAATTAAATCCAGTATTACCGTTGAACGCCCTGATGAGCCAGTGCCTGTAAAGTGTGAAAATGAAGAAGGTATGTATGTTTAAGGTTGGGTTGCACCGATAAGCAAATTGGCCTATTACCGATTGATCGGTCGTCGATTACTTATATGTATATGGTATCTTCCGGGTAACGATACACGTGTTAGTACCTTCCTCGGTACTACACGAGAGACGGTTGAAAAGTAATCGGCCTAGGCAAGAGATGGCGCCACCAGTATCAAATCAATGTTACTTTTCGTAAATTCTAACCTTCAAATACTACTGTAAAATTTTCAACCAGCTGCGTTATTTATCAGGTCGTCAAGGATGAAATTTGTAGTTAATAATATTGCCAACTTTAACAGCTTATTATTTGACATTGGCTTAATATTTTACCGTTCTGTTTTTTTTTTTTTTTTGTTGGAAAATTACACACCTCGCCTGGATAAAGAAATCATTGTATGCTCTAAAAAATATCATTTTTTTTTTTTAAATTAATTTTGTTGAAAATGGAACGGTCGGAAATTCGCACTATTATGAAGTATGAGTTTTTACGTGGAACTAAGGCATCACAGACCGCGCGAAACATCAAGAGTGTATTTGGATCTAGTGTTACTACGCAGCAGACAATATCAAATTGGTTCGCCAAATTTCGTACAGGTAATAAAAACAAAAAAAAAAAAAAAACTGGCTAACCGATCACAGCAGAAATATACTGCAGCCAACTTGACGAAATGATGCAAAAACTTAAAGAAAAACAGCCTAGATTGGTCAACAGATCGACTCCTATCTTATTGCATGATAACGCTAGACAACACACTGCACATATGACTGTGGCAAAACTGTAGTTGGAACTTCTTCATCATCCTCCATACTCACCAAACCTAGCCACCACTGACTACCACTTCTTCCGGCAATTTGAAGCAACTAATGGTCATTTTAGAATTTTATTTATTTTTTTTAGCGTATGGCTGCATACAGTTACATTATATAAACAAATCACATAATACCTATAAAATAGCACAATTATAAGTAGTAAAATATAATGTTTCTAGTTACAATATAAAAGGAAAAATTAAAAAACAAATTGAGAAATGATTACAGTGATATGTCTGTATTTGACAACCAGTTCAAAGCACTTTCTGTCACCAATACAAAATCTTCTACTGTCCCTTGGAAGGCTCTGTTAGGGCATTCAAAGACGATGTGTCTCATCGACTGACGTTCTGCGCCGCAGTCGCAGTTTGGAGTCTCCCGCATCCCCCATCTGAACAAAGAGTCACCGCTTCTACCGTGGCCCGTTCTAACTCTGTTCAAAGATACCCATGTTTTTCTGGGAAGGTCAAATCCATTTGGAGGTTCCTCGTGGTTAAGTAAGGAGTGAAACTCAGCTGGAGCCTGCTCCACCCATTTTTGCTGCCAGGTTTCTTTTGCGTTGTAACCGGTTGCCGTAGAGATCCTTGCTGTAATAACTGATGGGTGGCGGGATTTAAGTCTGTGGAAGTCGGTACTGGCCAGGTCCGCATGTATAGGAAGTTCTGCATTTTCATTAATTTTCCCATACACTCGCAAGAGAGCTGACAGGCGGCGTATATGGGGTGGCTGAATATGAGCGAGAACTGGAAGCCAGTAGGTAGGTGTTGACCTAATGGCGCCAGTTATTATTCTCATCGTTTCATTCAGTGCTACGTCCACTTTCCTTGCATGAGGGCTATTTATCCATACTGAGGCACAATATTCTGCTGTTGAGTACACCAGGCTAATATTCGAAGTGTTGACGAGTTTGCTCCCCACGAAGAACCAGCTAGTTTTTGGAGAATATTGTTTCTGGATCTGAGTTTCGCAGCAACGTTGCTTAGATGTTTGTTGAAAGAGAGTGTCCGGTCAAGAGTCACTCCCAGATATTTTGGTGTTGGGTTGAAAGGCAGGATTATTCCGTCGAGAGTCACATCAATGGGCGTATGAGCCAATTTGTTGTTTAGATGGAAACAGCAAGTTTCAGTTTTTGCAGTACTGGGAGTTAGTCGCCATTTTTTGAAATACTCGCTAAGTAAGGCTAGATCTTCTGTTAGCGTCTTTTCCAGGTTGAGCATATTTCCGTGCTGTGTTGTTATGGCAAGATCGTCTGCATAAGCGAATTTTTTGCTTGCTGTTTGCGGCATATCGGAGATATACAGATTAAAAAGTAACGGTGCAAGTACCGATCCTTGAGCAAGACCATTGTTCAGCATGCGAGTGGAACTAATCTGGTTGTCCATCGCGACCCTGAATAGCCTGTTGCTCAACATACTGTTTATAAGGGAGACTATTTTGTTACACTTAACAACCTTAATCAACTTATACAATAAGCCCTCTCTCCAAACAGTGTCGTACGCAGCTGTTAAGTCTATAAATACTGCTCCAGTTTTTAGACGTTGCTTATATCCCACTTCAATATGCGTTGTTAATGCTAACACTTGCTCTTCACAGCACCTGGAAGGTCGAAAGCCCGCTTGTTCTATCGGAATTATATTTTGAATTAGCGGCGAGATTCTTTGGTGAATAAGGCGTTCCAGTAATTTGTAGCATGCACTCAGTAGGGCGATTGGACGGAAGTTTTCCGGACAATCGTTTGGTTTTCCCGGTTTGGGGATGGCGATAACTTTAGTTAATTTGAACTCAGACGGAAGTTTGCCTGAGTTTAAAATATCCGAGAAGAACTTGGCAAGCCACTCTCGGGACTTTTCTCCGCAGTTTATCAAAAACTCGTTGTGCATACTATCAAATCCGGGTGCCTTTCCTAGATTCAGTTCTGATAGTGCTTTGGTAACTTCCTGCTTTGTGAAGTTTTCTGAACAAGTTGTTGCACTGGCGCAAGTTCTTTTTAGAGTTGTCAGTTCTTTTTTGACTAATGTGGAGTGAGTCTTATGAGGTTTTGCTCGAGACATGTTAACTAAATGATTGGCTACCTGGTTTGGTGTGACTTTTGACGGAGCTATGCTAGCTTTGTTAGAGTTCCCTAGTTTGCGTAGTAGACTCCAAGCTTTTCTGCTGGAGTGCTTAAAGCTCATATTCTGCACCGTGCTTCGCCAATTTTCCCTTCTTGCATCGTCTAAACTATGAACTAGTTCATCGGCAATTTCTGTGCTGCCACTAGTTTTATAGTCTTCGTAAAGTGTTTTGCTGCGTTCATCCCAACCGGGGATGTATTGCTTCCTGAATCCTCTGGGAATATGTTTCTTTGCTGTGGAAATTACAGCTTTAAAAAACCGATAATAGTTTTCCGCTTTGGGAGGGATCCAACGAATCACCTTATCGAGTTCAGATGAAAACTCACCCCAATTTGCCTTTCTGAAATTCCATCTAGGTCTTGGGATGGACTGGATCATTGGGATTTGAATACCTATGTTAACGATCACGGGGCGATGCTGGGTGTGAGGAAATCCCCTCAGAACTTTCCTAGTAGTAGGTAGGTGATGTCCACGGCAGTCATGGGAAACAAAACAGAGGTCTGGAGAAGTCTCGGTGTTTCATCTCGCCGATCTGAACGTAGGTCGATCTTTGGCGTCAAAGATTAGGTATAAGTTGTTAGCTTCTGTCCATTCTACTAGTCTCTATCCGGCTTCGTCATCAATTGCATACCTCCATTGTGAGTGGTGACTAATAAAGTCACCGACGTAAATAGCAGGATGTGTATGTGGAGGAAGCACGTCAGCAGGCCACGGTGTTTGGGGAGGTTTGTAGATGTTTATTATCGTCATGTTTCCGAGAGCAATAGTAATGATATGGACGTTATTGTTGTTGCTCGTCGATATTAGTCGGACATTTGATAATCCTGCCCGGCCATAGGTTGCAATACTGTAGGTATGGTGGAAGGTAGCGCCAATTAAGAAATAGCCAGGAATTTTACCCCTGGACCTCAGCTGGTGTTCATCGGATGTGTGACACTCTTGTATTGCAGCTATGTCGATTTTGTTCTCTATGAATAGCTTAGACATACATTCACTTTTTGCTTTGCTTATCCCTTCTATATTAAGGTGGCATATTCGGACGGATTGACCGATAGTCACTGTCGTATGGCTCGGAGATGAGCCAGTTGTATGCATTGTAAAATTGCCAGGAGACCAGTTTTGGTAGTTTGGCAGCCAATAATAATTTTAGAATCAAATTATCATTCAAGCGCTCCAATTGTTTTTTGATACTGTTCGGCGGTAAGTTTTTCCTTTGTCGAAATAGATCAATTTTTTCATCGCTGGTCACGATAGGCCACAAGAAACTATTCTTTTTATGCCTTGCAATCAAATAAATCGAAATGTTTAAACGATTAACAATGGTACTTTCAGTCAATTCGAGTGGCAGTCATCTCCCTTCTTTCTGGATATTTCCCATGGCTTGTAAACGTCCGGAAATTGTTGATTTGTCGAGATATTAGGCCAATTTTTTGAGTGTTTGAGCAGGGTTCTCTTGCAGTAGAGCTTGCAGTTGTTCATCTTCGAACTTTTTCAATTGACCTGGCCGTTGTTTGTCGTGAACGTCACAATCACCACTTTTGAATAGTCGAAACCAATCTCTTCATACTGTTTCTGATGGAGCAAATTCACCATAAGGTTTCACATGCAATCTATGCGCTTTAGCTGCACTTTTTTTTAATCAAAATAGTGTAGAAGTACATATCGGAAAAACAACTTATCGCATCCCATTTTAATTGTTATACAAAAGCACTTGCGTAAACAAAGGATGGCGTCTGATGACTGGATTTGAGTAGGAAATGTTTACACTTTAAAATGACGTGAGAGACATCTGTCACTGCCCACAGAATACGCACCTAGACCCATCTACATGTGAACAGCGGCTTTAAATGCAACCTCCTACTATATCAGAGGTTGGTAAATTAAGGTCCGTAGACCGAGACCTCTATTTATTGATCTCTTTGATTATTGCAAAAATATTTTTTACGAAACAAATACGTAGTTACCTATTTAAATTTGTGATATAATTTGATTTTTGTGATAGAGGAGAGTGGTGTAAGTTATTCTTGCTTATTTTACATAAGTTATCTTTTTTCGAATGAAGGTTTTACATTCTTAATTTTTTTTTTCAATCCTTTTATCTCAAAATATCCATTTACGTTTATAACTTTTGCTACGATGCATTAACAGTTCTATATTATAAAGTTGGAACAGGCCCAAGGTACAGTTGTTTACATCTAGAGAAATAGTCCGCCAAATTGCAAACTTAGCTAGAAGGTAGGTTCTATTTCTACTAATAAATAGACGCATTTGTACATATATAACTTAGTAAATATAAATAGAAAATATAAAATCCCTTAATTATTATTCGACTTTGAATTTATGTAACTCGATGCTGTTACTATAAAATGTACCTATATACTTAGAACTGCTCTTTTCATATTCTTGGTATAAATTTTACATCATTTACACCGAATCACATTATATTAGATATGCTTCTCTCTAATGATAAAATATATAAGTTATTAGATTTTAACATTTCTAGAATCAAAATGGCCTCTTAATTTCAAAAGTCGCAAAGTGTCACCTGTCCCAAGGTACATCATTCTCTTATAGAATAAAAATTGAATATATTCACGAATAAAATTTGTTTTACATTTTTATGGTTTTGTATGTACCTATAACCACCGAAAAATCATGATTTCGTACCAATACACGCCGGTACGAAATCATGATTAAAAAAAAAATATATTGTATGGGTGAAATCATATTTGACCACCTTTTTAACCCCTTAGAAGCCGACTTTCGAAAAATCTCTTCTTAGTGGATGCTTACGTCATGGAAGGAATCAACTTTGCGAATTTCATATATCTATGTCAAAGGAAAGTTCTATCGAATAAAAAAATATCCATTTACCGTTTAAGGGTGAGATTTAAAATGTGCTAAAAAGTTATGTTGCAACTAAACGAACACAGCAAATACGACCGGAAGTATAATTCACCCCAATTGTAGATCCACCCCTTGAGGGGTTGATTAGGACAAAATCCAAAAATAGGTTTTTCGGCATTTGCATGGGTAGTTCTTGTAAGCAAAAACTAAGTCGATATATAATTGGTCCTAAAAGATATTAAACAATCCTTGAAATCACATTTCACCCCCTTTCACTCTTTAGGGGTTAAATTTAAAAAAGTTGTCAAAACCATTTCGAGATATCTTAAAAAGACATCTAAGTGCCAAAATTTAATGTTGCAACTAAACGAACACAGAAAATGATGAGAGATTTATGGCAACCCTACTCATTAAAAAAAATTAATATTTTTTTATAATTTTGAGTGGTATATCAAATTAAACCTCTTAGCTACATGGATCAACTGGCAAATTTTTATTTTTGAAAAATCTTTTTTTTTTTCTGATTTAATACAATTATTATCTCCCAGAGGGGTTGATCTAAAAATCTGAAAAATTGTTGTGATAACCGGAATAGTTCAACAGGAATTTTCGATCAGAAAAAATAATTTATTTAAAATTTATTGTGTTGTATTAAACGAAAGCTCTTAGGATGTAAAAAAGGAGCGAAAGGAGTCTTTTAAAATTCGTTTTTTAAACACGATTTTAGCCAAAAATGCGCTAAAAAAGTTCTTGTACTTAAACTTACGAGAGGAATTTTTGATCAGATTGCGTTTTTGAAAAATATTGCAGTTTTTATGTTTTTGACAAAATTAATATTATTTTTAATTCATGGCTAAATTATGGCTACTAATGTAATGAATTTTTTGTATTTATGGCTAAGATAGTGTGTCGTTTTTTGAAATTAAAATAACAATAATTTTTTTTAACAGCTGAGCAGCTTAGAACCAAGTTCCTATGTATAGACTCTATGAACGCCTTATGAAATACTTACAAATCATTGTAACAATAACACACTGTTAATAGTAAGAAATACACTCTAGAATTGAAAAAAATAAAGCAATTTATCAATATATTTCTTATTAATCTAATGAAGGCTTGAAGAGGAAGCAAATGCAAAAAAACGACTTTTGGCAGATTATTTAATTTTGTTGAAAAAAAAAAAAATAATAATAATTGGAAGCTCTTAGCACTTAAAAAACGAATAAAAGTAACTATTAAAAAACTGTTGATTTTGATATGATTATAGAACAAATATTCATAGACATCCAGTATTATGTTGGCTTCTTACACTTATTAAATACCTACAAAATCCTAAAATGTGTGAAAATTCACACTTCTCATTAATTTTTTATTTGAATTTAAAAAATGTAAACGTCATTGTTCCCAGATCTGTACTGTACTATTTTTATAATCTTGAGATGGTAACTCCATATTTTATGGTGTGACATGAATTGCTTATTTGTTTTTACTTATATTGTAGGAAACAATAATGAAGATGCAGTAATCATGGTTCAATATGAACCAGGTTCATATATTATAACTACTGGTGACCTTATCAACGATGCAGTTCAGAATTGCATTCCCTTATTGATGACGAATGAGAGTCCTGAAAACGAATCAGCTGTGGTTTGCGAAAGTGGTACAATCAACGATTGGGAATCTAACAGTGGAACTGGTAAATAAAATACGTACATCCTGTTAACAGTAAGATATTTTCTGTCATTCTCATACTTTGTTTCTACAAATTTTAGGTAGGGTTGCTAATCCATGTATTTTTGCCCGGAGACTCCGGAATGTTCTCAATTCTTCAGGCTGTGGGGCAAATATAAAAAACTTTGGGAAATTTTAATATCATTACTGAACTAGAAAAATACGGCGAAATAGTATAAATAAAATTTCATAGCTTTCTAGACGACCTTTTTTCTCGATCATATTCTCGTACCTTCTAATGGCGCGTTTACATTAAACTAGTAAACGAGCTGATTACAAAGATGGCTACTATCCTAATGCAAACGCTTGAGATTGAACTAGCCCTAGTACCCGCGCTATTAGTTGGGATCAGAGCAGCAGTTAGGAAAACTTGCGCTAGGGGCAGAACCGTATTTATAGGGGATGAGCAAAAAAAAAGATCCTCATCACTCAAAATCCTAGTGATAAGCAAAAAAAAAAGATCCTCACCTCTCAAAATTCAAGTGATAAGCAAAAAAAAAAAGGTCCTCGCCTTCGCAACGGCGCCCCTTAGTCAAGCCCGTCAGCGCCCTTTTCCTTAGTGCACCCCCCCCCACTTACTGCGGCTCTGGTTGGGATAGGATAATAGTATTGCATACGTGATAGTTACTAGCCTACTCCCACCACTACATTTTTCTTTGTTGGGAGTTCTCTCATGTGCACTAGACAAATGTAAAGAACAGGTGTAGATGTTTTTGTAGTTATTTAAATAAAAAAAAAAAAAAAAAAAAACGCTAAAAGGGCTTCTTTTACCTTTACATAATTCACACTTATATGTAAGGATAGGTTTTTTTATTTTTACACACAAATATAACTATTATAATAACACAGTGACTATTTTATGAAATCGCGAGAAAATAGTAACCGCAACCAGAAAAATGAAACAACCGTAAAAGATACGGAAAATCCGGCCCGAAAGGGCTCGCCTGCATTCGTTGGACTCGCCCCTAACCCTGAGAGTACAATTTGTTTGTTTCAACCTCAAAATATTGCAAAATGTCTAAAATCGCGATTTCAAAGAATATTATAAACTATCCGTCTATGTGGTCTGGAACATTGAGGAAAAAAGTAAACTGCCAATAAAAAAATCTAGGCTGTAGCCGAAAAAAAAAATTCTAGTTAAATATTGTTTTTGTTACGAAGGATGTTTTATAAATTTTAAAAGCAGTATTTTTAAACCAAAACGTGTACTTATTATGCATTATAAAGAAAAAAATTGAAAAGAAAATTGTAAAGAATGAAAATTCGAAAAAATATTGGACAGACAGTAATATTTTTGCAGGATACAATAATTTATAAAATGCTTCAGGCCGGATAGAATTTCAGCGCGGGCCGGATCCGGTCCGCGGGCCGCCATTTGCCCAGGCCTGCACTAGACCAATAGGAATTATTTATACTTAACTTGTCAAGTTAATTCTGGTCACTTGCATAAGAAAGAATACTAAAAATCTGTCTGTTAAAAATCGTTGTTGATTTGTGTTATTTTTGTAGAATTGAATGAAGATGAAGATTTAGAAGACATAAACATTTTGACAGAGTCGAATCCATATATTGTCACTAGCGGTATTATAATTTCCAATGAAATTAACAATACGGAAGAGAATAATACTAATGAGGATATACTAAGTTCTGTACCCTCTGAGTTCTTAAATGGGAGCAAACAATTTGATATTTCTGATCGAGCCATACAAGACTGCTATGAAAATAAAGATGAAGTAATATCCAGTTCAATAGGTAAGTATTAAAATAAAAGCGATACCATTGCTATTTGTGCAATAAGTAAGAAAAAGTAAATATTTGCTATACCAGGCGTAGCCGAGATCAAAAATACGCCATGTACGGCAAATTTATGACGTGCCCATATTTCCTACATTATTGTATTTATGTATCTTACTACGACTTCCCGCAAGTAGAACTTATAATATGTACCGTAAATATAAAAGGGTAACCAGATATTTGGTTGCGATTAGTATTGATTTTTGTTGGTAGTTCATTAAGGACACTTTATTCAAATGACAGTTCTGTTTAAAACCATAACCATAATATTCTGAGGTGCTCTGCATATCACATATGTATATGTAAATATGCATCAACAATATTTATTAAACGAGATGCTTTTAACTGATTCATCGTCGATTGAAAGCGATGATGATGAAGAATTTATCATGGATTATTTGAACACAGTAGAATTTCGCGCCATAAAAAAGTGAAAGGGAGTAAGAAAAGGAGAAAACCCAGGATTCGATCATGGTTGTTGTGGTTTGTAATCAATCTATCTAACTTCTGTAAATAACATCTTTTCAGTAATTTTGTATTTTCGGAACGAAAAATCGCATTCTTGATTGAAATCTAGCATTTACGGTACATTCTATTACTGTGACTATATTATTTAGTTTCTATTGTACATTTGAATATGAATATTTTCGGACTTAACTATTCTACCAACAATAAACCTTGAATATATATTGTTATTACATGAGGGTCATTCCATGTCAAGTGGTCTAGGGGTCCCTGCTCGACCATCTCCAATTTTGCTGAAACTTTATGGGTGTATACATATATGTTTGCAATGATGATCTGTAAAGTTTTAGCTCCATATGTAGTATAGGTGGGGCACCAGGGGGTTGCCTATGGAAGTCATTCGGCCGTGGTGTGGCTCGTTCGTCAATAATCGGCAAAGTTTCACATGCTTCTGTTGCACAACTAAAGCAGCTAGCACTCTGAAATTGCATACTCTTGTTCAACTTTTTCTGCTGAACACAAAAACTATAGTATCAAAGCTTATTAATGTGTGTACTTGACACAATATGACCTGGAAGTGGCCAAAAATATTCATCGTAATGAGTTTAAGCCATACTTTGACTTTCCATAACTTAATGAGAAAAGCTTTTGACAGCTTTATTTCAAACCAGCTTATTATTCATATGAACATCAAAGCATTGCTTAAGTATTAGCTTCCATGTTCATTTGCTTGCTAAGATATTTGCCTGCAAAAATGCCACCAAAGTCAAAATGAGCAAATCTAACCTATTTTCAGAGCTAAATATCACAAAATGGGTCACCTTCGATTTTATTTTTTCTACCACCATTGGATAGAGCAGGTTTTTTGCTGCTAGAATAAGCTTTTTTCATTTTGGAGTCTTTCTGTTTAAGATGCAAAATGCTCATATTCGCGCAAAACGGAAAGTTCGGAAAATGTACATTTCACATGCCTTCATTATTAAGACCACTCTAACCAGCAGATAAAAATTTGGCAAACTAATTCAAATTTGGGGGGTCAAACACAAAAAATATGTGGGAAGATTACAGAGCCATTCATCTGTCACAGTGACATTTGAATGTGAAACCGCATGGGAAACTTCACCGTGATTAGCATAAGCCATGCTTTTTTGCATCATAAATTTCAACCCTGACCAACCAGTTTATATTTTGAGGAGAATTTTAGAGGAGAAACACCAATAGCCGTTAAACTGGCATTCAATTTTTCAGAAACCTCCAGTTCCTCACCACAGTTTGATTCCGATGAAGCTGATGCTACTGTTGATTTACTTTCTGTAAACTGTTTTCTGCAGGAGGGACATAGTTTTTCACCAGGCCTTATGTCACACATTGTTAAGTCCTTCAACTGATTTGCAGTTGACAAATCAATTGCTCGTAAACCCTTCTTCACGATGTGATTCTTCTTTTCAAAAAAATTACAACATGACCTTTGCAAAAATTCAAATTTTGTCAAAAGCAAAGCTTCATGATGCAGACAAATTTCTGATGTTTCGTCGAACTTCAATCCAGAACGCTGGCTAATTAATAATTGCTCATTTAATTCAAAGTTTTTTATTAATTTCAACTCTTTTCTGCTTGAATAGGATGTTAAATGGCAAGTGGAATTCTCCACACGGCCGATGCTACAAGGAGCAAGATCGCCTCCACAATTTTGTAATTCCATAAACAAAGGTTGCAATAAAACAATATATGATTCAATAAAATATCCAATATTCTGAAAAACAAATAATTGTTATATTCAAAATAATTTTGCACGATACATTATATTAAAACAATTATTAAAATTTGTTTGACAGCAAAAAAATTTACCCCACACAAGAAACAGGAAACGTTAATTATTCCTTTTGTAGGATTTGATTTTGAAGCTCAAATTTTGACAAAGTTTAATTGAAAATGTATCATTACGCAACTAAGCCTAAGAGTTTCAACTTAAAACAGTTTTAAAATGCAACAGGGCTCATAAATTGGCCAGACAACTAATTATATAAGATCTTTTATTTTAAAATTGTGGTTTTAGAAAAGTTGGGCTTGATTCTACAGTTATGAAGCTCCTTCTGCAGTTTCACATGTCACTGGGACAGGTGAATGGCTTTATCTTAACACACTATTTTTGTGTTTGACCTCCCAGATTTGAATTAGTTTTATCTGCTGGTTAGAGTGGTCTTAATAATGAAGGCATGTGAAATGTACATTTTCCGAACTTTCCGTTTTGCGCGAATATGAGCATCATGTTTAAAGTCATTTTTTGCACCTTAAACACAAAGACTCCAAAATGAAAAAAGCTTATTCTAGCAGCAAAAAACCTGCTCTATCCAATGGTGGTAGAAAAAATAAAATCGAAGGTGACCCATTTTGTGATATTTAGCTCTGAAAATAGGTCAGATTTGCTCATTTTGACTTCGGTGGCATTTTTGCAGGCAAATATCTTAGCAAGCAAATGAACATGGAAGCTAATACTTATGCAATGCTTTGATGTTCATATGAATAATAAGCTGGTTTGAGATAAAGTTGTCAAAAGCTTTTTTCATTAAGTTATGGAAAGTCAAAGTATGGCAAAAACTCATTACGATGAATTTTTTCGGCCACTTCCAGGTCATATTGTGTCAAATACACACATTAATAAGCTTTGACACTACAGTTTTAGTGTTCAACACAAAAAGTTGAACAAGAGTGTGCAATTTCATGGTGCTAGCTGCTTTAGTTGTGCAACAGCAGCATGTGAAACTTTGCCGATTATTGACGAACGAGCCACACCACGACCGAATGAGTTCCATAGGCAAGCCCCTGGTGCCCCCCCTATACTACATATGGAGCTAAAACTTTACAGATCAACATTTCAAACATATATGTATACACCCATAAAGTTTCAACAAAATTGGAGATGGTCGAGCAGGGACTCTCTCAAAAATTAGACCACTTGACGTGGAATGACCCATGAACTAACCTCATGGGGTGCCTAATTGTACAAAACTATGTATAATAACAAAACTATGGAGAAGTATCAGTGTGCAGTGTAGGACGTGTGTAATATCTGTCTTGTGAAACGCTCATTCTGAAGTGGCATCGGTGAAATTAAATAATGTGATTTATACCAGTATATTGCTAATTATGTGATGAACAAAAATATATAAATTAAAATAAAATTATATTTGTGGAAAATAAATAACGGTGAAAATTCAATAAAAACCAATAGAACTGTATAAATATTGAAAATTAACCATTTCAAACCAGTTTAAAATCGCTCACTAGTTGTCATAGGCGTAGCACTAAAAATATTGTGGGTCGTGTGATTTGAATAAAAATGGCTCAAACAAGGCATAGAAGTCAGAATACTGAAGAAAAGACAAGAGGTGGAGAAGAAAATGCTACTAAATCTGATGTTTTGCTGTTGCGTGAATCTTTACAAAACATAGAAGCTGAAATTAAAGACTTCAAAAAGGCTTTGGAGAGAATAAAATATATTGAAAATGAAGTAAAGAAATTTAAAAAATCTGTGGAATTTGTGTCTGACCAATATGATGCTTTAATGAAGGATAATCACGAAAAGGATGGGAAAATTAAAAAGTTAGAAGCCGAAGTTGAAACTTTGAAAATGGAAAAGGCGGATACAGAAGATATATCATACAAAATATCAAACATGGAACAGTACCAGAGGAACAGGAACGTTGAAGTCTGCGGTATACAAGAACAACAAAATGAAGATTGCGCACTGTTAGTGCAACAAATAGCAGAAAAATCTGAAATTGATATAACAAAAGATGATATTGATATCGCTCACCGTTTAAGAAAAAGGAACTCATCTCAACACCACCCTATAATAGTCCAGTTCAAAAGTAGGCAAAAAAGAGATTTATTTCTAAATAAAAGGAACTTAGTCATTCTTGACCAAACTATTCCCGGCACTGAAGTTGGCAAAAGAATCTTTATTAATGAAAACTTAACTGCATATAATAAAAAATTGTTTCAAGAAGCAAGGGAAAAAGCAAGAGAACTAAACTTTCGCTATACTTGGTTCCGAAATGGAAAAATTCTAGTTAGGCAGAATGAACAATCAGCACCCATTATCATCACCCGGAAGGAAGACTTAATCAAGTTGTCCAAAATTCAAGAGAATCGCACACAGCAAAATAAATCTTAGGTATGCTTCCTATATTTTGTATTTATTTTGATGTTGCATTTGTTATTATCCTATCTTTTTAAAATTATGAATGGTATAGAAGATTTATTGATACAGATAAATAGATCAACAATTAATACATTATTATGTGATAATATAAAAGAATTTAATAAACAGATAGAGACATTTTCAACAAAAGATGAATATAGTATCAGAATATTTCACTCAAATATAAGAAGCATATCGAAAAATTTCGACGAATTAATAGTACTGATTTCTCAAATACAGCGTGAATTTGATATAATTGTCCTCTCAGAGACTTGGCATATCCCAAATGTAAATATTTTTAGTATAAATGGATACAATATATATTATAATGAAGGTGTATATAACCAAAACGATGGCGTTGTAGTATATGTAAAAAAAAAGTATTGTAATAACATTAAAATTAAAACTATTGATTTCCAAAATAATTTAAATGTCTTGAGACTAGAATTGTACTTAAAAAATCATCATTTTGGTATAACTGCAGTGTATAAGCCACCTCCTTTTGTCATAAATACCTTCATAAATAATCTTTCTGCCTATTTTCAGCAGCACGGTAAATTGTCAAACGAAATATTTATAGGTGATATTAATATTGATATAATAAACACAAAAGATGCAACTATAAACGACTATCTCAATATTATGAATGAGTTTGGATTTAGATCATGTATTAATAAACCTACAAGGTATGATAAAACCACCATAGACCATATTTTTCTAAAATCAAATTTTGATAATATTAACATGCGGCCAATAGTTTTAAATTCAAAAATCACAGATCATAGCCCCACATTTTTGCAAATAAACACAAAATCTTATTGTATATCTGAAAAAACCAAAGTAAATTATAAAATTAATAAAATCAACTACAAAAAGCTCAAAACTAATTTATCAAATATAAATTGGGCATGTCTAGATCAAAATAATATTGAGATGGCTGTTAAAAACTTTACTGATAAAATTTTATTAAATATTAATTCCTGTACTCAACAATTAACTTGTCACGTAAAGAAAAAACGAAAACCTTGGATTACTCAAGGTTTGATAAAGTCAATAGAAGTTAGAGATCGCCTGTACAGACAATACTTGCTTTCTCCCAACAATGACAAGATAAAACAGTGTTATGTGGTCTATAAAAATAAAATACATTCTCTTATTAAATTAACAAAGCAAAAATATTATCAACAAAAAATTGAAATAAATTTACAAAATCCAAAAAAGCTATGGCAGTTGGCCAATGAATTTGTTAATAAAAATACGGAAAAAATGTCAGTCACAGATATCAAAATTTGCGATAATAATGTTACATGCAAAAAGACGATAGCAAATGAATTTAACACATATTTTGTCAATGTAGGTAAGAAGCTGTCCTCTCAGATACCCAAAAATTTCCATGCAAAAAATAGTATGTTAACAGCAATTAATAGAAATATTCATTCACTTTTTTTTACTCCCACAAATGCTGAAGAAGTCACAGATTTTATAAAGACTTTAAAAAATGGTAAATCCCCAGGATATGACGGTCTAACTGCCGAGACATTAAAAGAAATCTCTGAAATCATTGCTCAGCCTCTTGCAGATATATATAATAAATGTTTATCAACGGGATATTTTCCAAAACTTTTCAAATTAGCTGTAGTTAAACCAGTTTATAAATCAGGATCACGGAATCAAATAGAAAATTATAGACCTATTTCATTAATATCAAATCTTGCAAAAATACTTGAAAAAATTATTAAAAGTAGATTAATATCATTTTTGGAAAACAACGACATAATTTCAGAAAAACAATTTGGCTTTTTAAAAAATAAAGGAACAGAAGATGCTATGGCTCAGCTAACAAAATACATTTATAACGCTTTAGACAAATCTACACCATGTTGCGCTATATTTTTAGATCTTGCCAAGGCATTCGATACCATTGATCATGACTTGTTATTGAGTAAATTAGAAATTTATGGGATACGTGGAGTAACGCTACAATTATTTAAAAATTACCTCTATAATAGGGAACAGAAAGTCATAATTGATGATCAATATAGCAATTATGAAAATATAAAGTGCGGCGTACCCCAGGGTACGGTAATTGGCCCAATATTATTCCTGATTTATATAAATGACCTGTTAAAAATGTCCAAAATTAAGAACAAACTAATCGCATATGCTGATGACACGGTATTGTTTGCTGAGGCAAGCACCTGGCAAGATTTGAAATATATAGTAGAAAATGATATCAAATGTATTAAAGAGTGGTTAGACTCAAATATGCTAACTCTAAATTTCAAAAAAACTCAATTTTTACCTTTTTCAATTTATAACAGCACTCAAACAAATTTAGATTACCTGATATTACATGAAAACAAATGTGCAATTAATAATACCTGTAAATGCAAAATAAAAATAAACAAAACAGACTCGGCTACATATCTTGGCTTAAATATCGACAAAAACCTGCGATGGGATACGCATATTAATAAACTATCAACTAGCCTGAGGAAAACACTGTACCTTATGAAAAGACTACGGGAAATTATGTCAATTAAAGTACTATACAACTTTTATTATGCTTTGGTACAGTCTATACTATCATATGGCATAATTGCATGGGGAGGTGCTGCTGAGGTGTATATAAGTAAAATAAAAATACTACAAAAAATTATTTTAAAAAAAATGTGCAATAAATGCGTCACCTATCCATCTCGCCTTATACACGATGAAGCAAAAGTAATGGGAATAACTAACTTGTACATTCTAACTATTTTAAAATATATAAAAAGCCCAGCGATACATTATTTCTACAACATTCATATGATACTAGAAATAAGCCTTGTGCCATTTCAAATAAAGTTTATAAGGCTGTAGGTCAACGTTGCTTCATCTTTCATATTCCAAAAATACACAACAAATTTCAAATATATTTGCAAGAAAATAATATCTCAGTAGGTACGTACAATTATAATAAATGGGTGAAAATATTTTGTAAAACATTAAGTCTGCAAGAGGCATCTAAGTTAATCAAAGTTAATTTAACTTAATTAAATTCAAATTTAAATAAGATACATTGTTTATTTATTTATTTTATTTAATTTTTTTTTTCTCTCTGTTTTGTTAATTTGTTGTTTTTTTTTTTTTCTTTTCTCTTTTCTTCAATGTAAAAAGAAATGTGCAAGCACGCACTCTACAGTGCACACGTATGTAAAATAAATTATATGGTAGCCACATACAGACTGAATAGTCTTTAGTGGTATTTTGTATGTATATTTTTCAACAAAATTTATTGTATTTATTTTATATGTATATAATTATTTTTATATATATAAAGCATTTTTTGTATTTACAAATTGAAAATTGAAAAATAAATTTGAATTTGAATTTGAATTTGAATTTGCCCATTACTCACATACGGTAGCGAATGCTGTTCAGGATAAAGAAGAACACCTCAGAATTTTCAAATAGAAACTATTGCGCCGGTAATTTGGCGCAATATATAGTCCGGTACAAGAATATGAAATAATCTCTGGATAAACAGAGATAATAAGAAGGCCTTATGAGGATCATTTTGTCAGGTTTCCAGATAACGACAATATCTAAGGAGTATTTTAGAGCTTACAATGTACTGCAAGGCCTAGGGCAGGGGTCGGAAACCCGCGGCTCCGGAGCCGCATGCGGCCCTTTGCTAATAAAAATGCGGCTCTTAAATTTTCAATAAAAATCTGACCAGCACAGAACCTACAGTTACCAAAAAATATCTCGTGTGTTAAATAAATTTAAAAAAATTTAGATGTGTATAGAAAACGCCGTTAACAGTGTAATATTCGCGACACTAGCACCTGAAAAAAATGAGACTACTATGATTGAAACACCACAGGACATTATATTTAAATGCTGGAACTCCTTTCCAGCTAACTATTCTAATGCCTGAAGATTAGTTTTTGGGATTTAGTCATATTTGGGTACACATACAATTGCGAACATTTTTTCTCTACGATGAACTAGGTACATGAAAAAAAAACATAGAAGCAGACTGCAGCATAGAACGGATGCAAGTCTAAAAGTGGAACTGCTTCTGAAATGCACGAAAATTAATAATGGTTATATTATTTTTGCAATAGTTTGTTGTATTTACGTATATATAAATAAAATAAATATTTATAAAAAATATAGTTTTATTTAGAAGAAATATTACAGGCACATTAAGACAGATCCTCCGCACGGTAAAGTAGGTCTTTCGAACAGTAAGCTATGCACGGTTGAAAAGATCTATCAAATTGCAAGATAAGTACGGTAAAAATGTTCTAATATGGTTAAAAAGATCTTTCGCATAATGACTTACGCATGGCGAAAACTGGCGCAATTTTTTTTTAATGGGCTATTCATTTTGTTCCTTGAAAGAACTCTTTTAACGTTACGAGAACCTTGTCAAAGGAGCTGAAAATTTACAACCCCGAGGTTTAGAGGTGAATGAGTAGTCAAACGTTACGAACGTATGTATCAACCCAATATATTAATTAAAATATCACGCTGTTAATTGTATTTGTAGCTGGACAGTCGCATTTTTACTTTTTTTACATTTTTATGGTTTATTGTGTTTGTGATAGTTGTGATGTTGTTATGGAGCGTAGTTTTTATATTGTCAGGTATGTTATGTTTAAGTCTTTCTCAGTGGTGTAGTGGAGCGGGAGCGCAAGGTGTTGGCACTCCCGCACTTTTTATTTGAGGTGGAACGTGCCCCCGGAGTTTTTACTCCAAGTATTTAAAAAATCGAACAGCTGAATTCGCTCGAAAAAGATATGACTCGTCTAAAACCACCCTTCCTTTAGATACTTCTTAATCCCCGAATAATATGACTTCAGTGGGCGAAATATTCCTTCAGATTTAAATCCATCACTCCAGTGTTACAAGGCAATACCGTGTAGTTCTACTGAATGCGAATGAGGATTTTTTTATAGAGCATGTCTCAAATTTAATGTTCATAAATCTGCATGGTGCTCCAATTGAAATTTGGAAACCACAAAATTATGTGCTAAAGTGGATCAGAAACCATCATTTATATACAGACACACAAACACGTATATGGGAAGTTCAAGAAGTTAAGAAGAATGCCATCTAGAGATTTTGATAAATTGAATTATTCTTTGTTTTTTACTATGAATTTTGATTATTATTATTTTTTTTTAGGGTTTTGTAGATATGACCAAAAAACCCTTATACCGTCATTTTGTCGTGTCTGTCTGTTCGATAAAAATGGTATCCAAACCTGGCATCAAATTTGGCATGCTTATACAACTTTTTGACCCGCTCATAGGAAAAATACTAAAACATCTAAAAAACATATCCCTCAAAAAAATAAATAATATGTGCTCATCGAAAATAAAACATATATATTTTTTCAAAATTCTGAGTAGGGTATCAAATGAAAGCCCTTAGTACGTGGATTAACGATCAAAATTTTATTTTGATGTGATTTTTGCCAAAATTGTGCAAAAAAATTGTGTCCCACACCTTGTAGCCCAGATGGTTTACCTCCCAAATCCAAGTGAAGAGCAAAAAAAAAAGGTCCTCATCTCCCAAAATCCAAGTGAAAAGCAAAAAAAAAAGGTCTTCACCTCACAAATCCAAGTGAAGAGCAACAAAAAAGGTCCTCACCTCCCAAATCCAAAATGCGGGACAAAATGTTAAAATGCGAGACTTTTGCGGGACAAAATGTTAAAATGCGGGACGAATGGTCACCCTATGTTAGTAAGGTACAAACTACGTCCTATGAACCTTATTAGTTGCGCTACTTTTTAGAACTACTTTCCCTAGACGCAGAACAGGGTAATTTAAGCATTTTCAAAAATCTTTGATTCAAGATAAAATATTATCGTACCAATTATCGTACATTAGTCAAAATTATCTTATTTTACGTACGATAATGAAAACTGTATCGTACATCGTACAGAGAGTCAAATTATCGTATGTGTACGATAATTATCGTACAGTTGGCAACACTGGGAGTGATAATGTGTTCAACAGTTTTTTGTGTGTTACATGTATCAAATATTGGAGCGGTTTCTTGCTCAAACAATATCTATAGATTTTTATTAATTTTGACCACTTGCATAAGAAAGATTACCTACCAAAAATCTATCTGTTAAAAATCGTTGTAAATTTTTTGTTATTTTCATAGAATTAATTGAAGATGAAGATTTCGAAAACGAAGAGCCGAGTCGAGAGCAGAGTCCATATATTGTCACTAGTGGTATTATAATTTCCGACGAAATTAACAAAATGGAAGAAATTGATACAAATGAGAATGTACTAAATTCTGTGCCCTCTGAAATTGTAAATGATAACGAACAGTTTAATATTTCTGATCGAGCCATACAGGACTACTATGAAAATAAAGATGACGGAACAACCAATTCAATAAGTAAGTAAATTAGTATTAAATTAAAAGAGATATCATAGATATTTGTTCAAAAAGTGAGGAAAAGTAAATATTTTACGTACCAGGCATGAGACTTTTTGTCAGCGTGTTGTCGAGATCAAAAATATGCTATGTACGGTAAATACACATTTCCTACGTGTCTTTATTTTCTACGTTATTGTAATAATAATAATAAATAATAGATTCCCCAACGCCTAGATAGACGCATACATAGCAAAACTTCACGCCCTACTGCTTATAATGGTGGGTTTAGTCAACACAGCTTTAGTCTTAACGTTGGTTTTAGTGTTAGTTTTGGTTTTAGATTTTGTCTTAAGCCTAATAAATGAGTACGAGTTTATACAATGATTTGTTTATACAATGATGTTCCGTAAGTGTGTTATTTTGAAATATTTCCAGTGTAGAGTTGTCCAGTGACAGTCCAGTGACAGTTTTCCTGTGTAGAATTAATTATCAGTTCTCATTCAATCAAATTTCTAGAGAAATTATAAATATTAAGTATTCAAATAAAGGTTTAAAGTATAATATTTTATTTTATATGTGAGTATAACCTAGCACCAACATTATAACCTCTGAAAATATTCAGTAACAGAAAATTTCATAAAATGGATTTACAGAAATTTGTACACTTTTTTAATAGTACTCAGTTATAATTCAAATATACTGTATACAGCAACAAGACAAATTTGACCAAAAATTAATTATAAACCAATACTGTTTACATACATTGACAAATAACTGTCCTTTTCCGTGTCAAAAGTTCAGAAGGCAATAGTGGCGCTGTTTCGGTAACTTTAGTCGCGAATAGTTGTGACTATTCACGACTAAAATTGGGTAGGAATATTACTTTCCATATGCAAAATTTGATTGGCGATTCCAAAGAGCGCTCATCGAGATACCCGGCCGGAAAACTTTTTCCGTCCATAGACTCCTTGAGAGAGATGAACAGATGGAAATCCAAGGGCGCCAGATCGGGGCTGTGAGCTGGAGGGTTGATAATGTCCCATTCGAATGAATCCAAAAGTTGTGTTGTGGCATGGGCGGTGTGAGGACGGGCATTATCAACCACGCAGCTCACAGTCCCGATTTGGCGTCATTGGATTACCATCTGTTCATCTCTCTCAAGGAGTCTATGGGCGGAAAAAGTTTTCCGGCGAGCACACAAGGAAAAATGAACAATTCAACGTTAAGAGATTAATAAACTTTTATTACTTTGCGTTCATAATAATATCATTGTCACACTGAAAACAGTTTAACAACAGAAGCTATTGTTAAACTGTTTTTGGTTACTTTTTACTTTGAAAGATTAGCAATAGTACTCGTTTAAGGCGTGTCATTGATAACCTCAAATATTTTAAAAGGTTTATTTAATACAATTTGTAAGTATTTCCACGTCAGATAATTATTTTATAATATTATTATTAAGAAAATTCCAAAAGAAAGTTTGTTGTAATTCATTTGTCAAATTACTGTTGTGTTGTGTTATCACAGAAATTGTTTTATTATACATTGTTGCTATGGTGACCGCATTTCACAATAATCCTTAGATTGTATTCCAATATTTTTTATACATGAAATTTAAAAATTTCTATAAAATAAGTGATGCAAAGTATAAAAAATAGTATATTATGCTCGGTTTAAACAACATATTGTCACACTTGTTACGTGTGACAATACATAGTCTTATAAAACTCGTATAATAGGTACTTTCCAGATAGGTGTGAAATACTCTGAACTACTCCGAAATGTTCTACTCCAAACTACTCTGAAAATTTTTGCATGTGGAACACTTTAGTTGAGTATTTAGTGGAAAGAGGCGCTGCTATCTTACGAATTAACAAATGTCAAAGAAAAACTCTCCAAAATGTATAAATTATTTTATATTTTACATATTTATGATAAGATAAATGGATTTTATTTAATAATTAAAAAATACACAGTTATAAATGCGTAATAAATCTTTAACAAATTTGAATTGCGTCAGCTGTTTACCCCCACTACGAAGGAACTCCAAGTTCTAAAATAAAGGTAGGTACTTCAGGGGACGGGGGCAGGAAATTCTGGTGTAGCTGAGAGTGTGAAGTACTTTTGCTTGGAACAACTAGCGAACTGTTCGGAGCAACTCCGAGCTACTTTTTACAGCAATCTGGACAGCGCCTATTAATATACTATTCTTCCTCGCTTGTAACAAAACTTAAGTATAAATAGTGCATTTATTATTTTTTAAAGCATTTTTCTCGTTGGTATTAAAATTAAACTGCAGAACTAATAACTAATAAAGACACTTTGTCATACACATAACTTTTTCTAATAAAATTCTTCTAATATTGGAAGATGTTCTTTCTCTGCATGACAACTATACACACAACAAGGAGTACTTAATCTTTTTTTTTTTAAATTTATCTTTTTGCTCGTTGTAAAAACGGAGTGAGAATAGACAGAAACAAAAAAAAAAACAAAAAAACAAAAACAAAACAAAAAAAAACATGCTGAACCATACGTAAACAAAGACAGTAGGTATACTTTTATCAAGTAGTGTTTCCTTTACAGCCGGTAGAGGGATATGCGATAATTTGAGTCACCAACTGCTTCTGCTAATGTACTACCCAAATATAATTTTAAAAAATTGTTTCAGATTCAACTATTCAGAGCTACAAACCAACTTACATCTGTGGTGTGTGCAACAAGAAATTTAATACAAAGATTAAATTTAACATACACTTGAAAGAACATAAGGAAAATAAATGTTTAGAGTGTCATAAATGTAATAAAACTTATGTGTCTGTACAAAGCCTTATGTCACATTTGAAAACTCATATGTCGGACATATCTTGTAACGTCTGCCATAAAACCCTCGCATTTGAACATTATCTTTATGAGCATATGACAATGCATAATGGAGAAGAAGCTTATCAATGTCAAAAATGTGACAGAAAATTTTGTACCAAAAGACAACTAAGATGGCATAAAAGATCGCACTCAGATCAACAGACTTTTAATTAATTTTCCAAATTTTATCAATAATTAGGTGACTTGTCCGTACTTCATTTTTTTGTTATATAGTATATATCATTTTCTTATACATAACTAAAAGGAAAAAAAAAATTATGTTGTATGTTTATAGTAAGTTTGTTCGTTTCGCTGCCTGGCGTTTTACTGCAGAATGCGGCTGTATTTGACACGGTGTTTAATTTATTACTGCAAAACGGCGCTGTAAGAATTTAAGTTACTAAACACACAAATTCTATTCGTTTCAGTATCAGTGAAATTGGAACATGACGTGAGCAGTTGTTACTTGAAGGCTCTATTTGACTATAGTATCCTATAACCTATAAAATTGGACATTTATCATTTCTTAATCAGGCGCGCACGTAAGTGGTTTCACGCCCTCCACTGAACATTAAAAAAACTAAATTTTTCAGAGACACATTTTTCTTGTAATAGAACGTGACCCAAAAACATTAGCTTCCGAGACCCTCTAAATAAATGTTGGTGTAGGGAGCCCTGATATGTTATTATATAACGTACCATTTATTGTCCACTAGGTAGCGAGCCTGTGATATAATATGAAGTCTGATCTCAAACTAAAATGAGATTTCTGACTAAAGGAGCTCGGGTAAGACGTGAGTGTTATCCAGGGTTCATCATATGTGAATTAAATTATATGTATTAGTGTACTTACCAACCGACTGGTATCAGGTATCTTGTTAATTAGTCTAGATCTTAGCTGTTCGCTTAAGTTCTTAAAGGTAAAGATTTACACACGTTAAGAATGACGGTTTAAAATTAATGAATTTGATTTATTAAAAGTAATATTTACAATTAGTTTAAAAGATTAAAATATAGGTAAAAATAATGACAAAGATTAAAATAAATATAATCGGACAGACTACTAGAATGCCGACACAGTGCCTCTAAGAATTCAACATATTAGATGTTAATCTAATTAATCATTTTTAGGCATTTCTAAGAAAAAGGGTTTAAGCATTGTTAAAAGAGATGCTAGCGTTCAAAGTTATTAAGCAATAACTCCGAACAAATGTCTCTTTGAACAATGAACCATTTAAAAATATATTTCTAAAGTTACGTGTTGAAACGTAAGGTTTCTAATTTTTTATTATTTGAATTCTCAAAAATATGTACCCTTTAAAAATCCCAAAAAATGCCTTTCAAGGAAATTCTCGCGACGGGTAGTTTGTGAAAGTTAGTTTTTGTTCCGGCAGTCTAAACGATTCGTTACACTGGTTTCCAAGTCCCCCTAACAAAAAATTGGTTTCAGAGTCCCTCTAAATTAATGTTGGCTTGTAAGTCCCCCTATAAAAGTAATGTTGGTTTCAGAGCCCCCCTAAAAAAATGTTGACTTCTGAGCCGCCTAAAAATTGTCAGCTTCTGAGTCTTCATAAAAAAAAATGGCTTCTGAGGCCCCCTAAAAAATGTTTGCTTCTGAGTCCCCCTAAAAAGATGTTTGCTTCTGAGTCCTCCTAAAAAATGTTGGCTTCTGAGCCCCCCTAAATAAATGTTGGCTTCAAAATCCCCCTAAAATAGGTAGACAAGTGAGTCAAAAAAAAAGTCTGGGGAGCGCCTGTTGTCAATCGTAGTTGAAACTTTTTCAATGGAACTATTATTATTGTCTGATCTGATTATTAGAGTGATTTTTCAAATACAGATAAAGATGACGAATAAATTCTGGATATAGATACATTGTTTTTCTATATTGTCATTCATATGTATAGTGTATCATAAATACAATACACACTTTCAATTATTTTCAATTTACTGCCAATTTTTTTCCATTCAACTGGCTCAGAAGAAGCTTCAAGATTTCTTAATGCGGGGTCTTACGATTATCAGTTGTTTTAACAAAACGAACAACATCTAGTGACTTTACAGTAAACTACCAATTCAAACGAACAGAAAATTTTGATGCAGCCGTAAACCGTAGACACACAGTAGCGAAACGAACAGACCTAGTATCATCTTAGGGTGGTAATTCTGAAATGGCACCTTTCAAAATATTTGACAATAAATTCACATTAATCGGTGAAATATGTTTTTCGAAAAACATATTTCTCTAAATTATGTTTTACAATTTCAAGTTCTCTAAATTATGTTTTACAATTTCAAGTTCTCTAAATTATGTTTTACAATTTTTGACATATTAATTTGGAATCTGACATTTGTAATTTCTGAATGAATATAACCTTAACCCTCTAGTGCCGAAGATCATGCATAAATCGATGTAAAAATACAATACGTGCAAATTTCATCGAAATGCCCGTGGCCGCCAAAAGACGACTGCATAATGAAACACTTACAAGTACCGATTGAGCAAAATTACATGTGTTTTTGCTAAAAACAATCAGTTGAGTGTAAGAGTTGACGTATTACGGATGTTCGCCTTACGTTATATAGGTACAGAGCCGTAGAAACGCCCTGGCATCGGGGCAAGTGCAAGGGGCGCGAGGCCTGAGGGGCGCCATCGGGATTTTTTTGTCATATCTTGTACTTGTATTTTAGAGGGGAGGACGGTTTTGTTTTTCGTCGTCACTTTTATTTTAGAAGTGATGACCTTTTTTGTCTTCACTAGTACTTTAGAAGTGAGAACCTTTTTTTAAGGTCAACTCTTGTATTTTCACCTGTCTATTAAAATAAAAATGATGCCCTCCTTAAATAAAAAAAGATAAAAAGGGCGTTATTGCGCTATTTTAAATTACATTATTTTACAAGTGTCTACTTTAATTATTTCCCGAGGGCGCTATTTTAAGTATTTGCCAAGGGCACCATAACCATGCTACGGCTCTGTAAAGGTATTAATAAAATTTAATAATTTACAAAACTAAAGGGAATGTAATTGTTGAATAATAAATGCACCAGAAAAATAAAAGCATTATTATTATTATTTTACCCATATAAACCTTTTGGCATATATAAACCCATTTGGTACTACCCGCGCAGATCTGACTCAGGGCGGCCTTATCGTTTATAGGTCTACAGGTAATAAGTTACATTTTAGGTTATATTTGAATACAAATTTAGCATTAGTGACTCTCCATTAGCCCAGTGTAATTTTTGTCCAAGAAGTAAAATTGGGGCACTAGAGGGTTAATATAATTATTAAAATTAAGAAGCTAAATTTAAAAGTTCAGATGGTTTCATAAATATCCATTTACAACACAACAGTCACCAGATCTAGTAAAGCATTACAAAATTAAGTATATTTATAATACCGTGTGTCTACTTTTTTTATTGAACAATATATTTTTACATATTAATTTTAGAGCGAAATTGGAAGAATAGATAAATTTCAGAATTAAAAACTACGTTTAATGATCCTAAATATTTTGATCATGATAAATAATAAAAATGAAATTGACAATTTTTGTCACTACTTACTAATAATTGTAATAGTATTAAAGTAAACGTTAATGCCCAGTTGCATAAAAGTCTTAAAACTTGATGTAAAACACAAAATGGCCAATTAACGCAAAGCGTTTTTAATGAGTTTCAGCTTACATCTAGTTTTAAGACTTTTATGCAACTGGGCATAAATGAAACATTTTACGATTTAAGTTTCCACCTGAAAAAATGTGTGGAAAAAGTTTTTTTTTTATTTTAAACCATTTTGTTTGTACAAGTTTTTAATGTTTTAACCAATAATAAATAAATATCGAATGAAGTAGAAGTTTCTAATTAACCCCCCATCTCCCGATTCATATCCTTAAGCCGCGTCCACACTATGTCGAACAACAGGGATTATCATTTTCCGTTCGGCAAACCTGCGAGGAAGACATTCTAGTTGCCTAAGCAGCGTTGTTAATTATTTTAAATGGCAAGCTCGTAAATCCCGAAATCGTAGATGTTAGATGCGTCCAAGTCTCCAGACTCGAAACAGATATGTAGGAAGCGATCTGATGAAGGATCTGGTAATGGACGATGTAGACCAATTAAATCTCGAATACAGATGTGGGCGAGGATTCAGAAACTTCTTCCGGATTCGTCCTTCTTCTTGTCTGTTTATTGTTATGAATAAGCCAAAGAATACCGTAGCCTTGAAACGGATGGCGAACATTGAACTTTGATTCATCCGAATGTTCTTGCCTTTTATAGAAGAAAATAAGGTTTTCCATATAAGACGCGGTACCTGAGACCGGAGGGCCAGTAATATTCAGACCTTGAAGCTCGGCGAGTCTTTAAGAACAGAAACCCGTATTCACCAAGATCTTATAATTGATCCAATAGTTATGGGAGCCATATAAGTTATAGGTTCAACAATACAGTTTGGTATTCACCAATCCAAATCTTTCAATAAATAACCATAGGGAGATTTAACAAGTTGCCATAGTTATTTTTCATGTTTAGGTTGTAACACTGTTAAAATTTAGCGCGGTACTGGCCAATATAACCTAAAAAGTTTTTTCTCCATATATCTTGCATATTGATGCTAAAATAACCTTTACAGTTTCGACAAATCTTTAGTTCATTGCCGCCAGGAGATATTATTTTTTATACAGTCAACTGCACCTATTAGTCTTTCCTAATTCCCCAAGTATGCATCCAATTGAAATAAAAATGTATTAAACAACAGCATAAGTCAATGGCTACCCCCTTCCCCCCGCACCGTACTCTTTTCTTATCCTAGTACTCGTAGTACATACAAAGGGTTCCGAATATACATGATAGGTATTGTGTTTCGAAAAGGAATTGACCACTCTCACGTACTGATTCCAATAATAACTAATTTTTTAACTAGTTTTAACTAATGTTTGTCCACTAATGATGGTTTTTAAGAAACTTCAGTTGAACTAGTGTTACATCTATTCAATTTAAATTTAAAATTCCCTTAATACCTCTTATATTCTGTTTACAGCAACGAGTCTCAGGATTACTGCCATAAACCCATTACCGCTTTGTTAAGCTTGTCAACAAGAGCGGCCATTTCATTTTGGAAATACTATACATGAAATACAGCAGACATAGAGGATTATGGTATAAGATGTCAAAATCTCTTAAAGGCCTCTTGCTCATTTTTTAATTAGAAAATGATACAAATCTATATATATAAAATCGTAACTAAGCTACCTACTCATAATCAACGCCCAGCCCAAACCACTGAACCTACAATCATGAAATTCGGCGAGTATATTCCCTCCATGATGTAAGCACCCACTAAGAACGGATTTTTCGAAACTCATTCTCTAAGTGGGTGAAAAGAGGGTTAAAAGGAGTAAAATATGGCTTCACGGTTTCCTTAATATCTCTTAGGTCCAATAAGATATCGACTTGGTTTTTGCTTACAAAGATTACTCATGTAAATATTAAAAAACTTATTTCAGGATTTTGTTCTAATTGACCCCTAAAGGGGTGAATCTACAATCAGGGTGAATTATAGAACCCTTCGCATCTTCTGTGTTTTTTGTGTTATAACATTCCTTTTTGGCATATAGGTATCTTTTTAGAAAATTTAGAAAGTGTTTTGACCGTTTTTTTAAATTTCACCCCTAAAGGGGTAAATTGGTATTTTTTATTCGATAGAATTTCGTCTAGATAAAGAAACATAAAATTCGGGGAGTAAATTCCTTTTATGACTTAAGAACCCCCTAAGAAATAATTTTTTGAAATTCGGCCTCTCAAGGGTTAAAAGGGGTGAAATGTGTTTTCACGGATTCCTCAGTATCTTTTAGATCAAGAATATATCGCCTTGCTTTTGCTTACAAAGACTACCCACATAAATGTTGAAAAACTTATTTTTCAGGATTTTGTACTAATCAACCCCTAAAGGGGTGAATCTACAATCAGGGTGAATTATGGAACCCTTCGCATCTTCTGTGTTTGTTGTGTTATAACATTTCTTTTAGGTATTTAGGTATCTTTTTAAAATATTTAAGTGTATTGACGTTTTTTTTTTTAATTTCACCCCTAAACGGGTAATTTGGTATTTTATATTCGATAGAATGTCGTCTAGACAGAGAAACATAAAATTCGGGGAGTATATCCTTTTTATGACTTAACAACCCCCTAAGAAATGATTTTTGGAAATTCAACCCCTAAGGGGTGAAATAGGGTAAAATGTGTTTTCACGGATTCCTCAATATCTCACAGGTCCAATAATATATCGCCTTCATATTTGCTTCTAAATATTATCCATATAAATGTTGAAAAACTTATTTCAGGATTTTGTCCTATTTATCCCCTAAAAGGGTGAATCTACAATCAGGGAGAATTATAGAACCCGACGTATTTCCTGTGTTTGTTGAGTTATTAAATTCCTATTTGGCATATGTCTTTTTAAAATATATCGATGGTTTTGACAGTATTTCAAAATTTCACCCCTAAAGAGGTAAAAGGATATTTTTTATTTGATAGAACATCCCTTGGACATAGATACATGATGTTCGCAAAGTATATTCCCTCCATGAAGTAAGCATACACTAAGACGGGATTTTTCGAAATTCAACCCCTAAAGGGTGACATATAATTTCAAGGATTCTTAAATATCTCTACAGACTAATAAGATATCGTCTTGGTTTTTCTTGCAAAGATTACCCATATAAATATTGAAAAACTTATTTCAGGACTTTGTTCTAACCCACCCCTAAAGAGGTGAATTTCCGAACAGGGTTAATTATACAACCCATCATATTCCCTGTCTTTGTTGAGTTATAAAATTCCTTTTGGCATATAGGTGTCTTCAAAATATCTTGAAATGGTATTGACAGTTTTTAAAATTTCACCCTTAAGGGGTAAATGGGAATTTTGTATTCGATTGAACATCCCTTGGACATAGATAAATAAAATTCGTGAAGTATATTCCCTCCATGACGTAAGCAGCCACTAAGACGGGATTTTTCGAAATTCCACCCCTAAGAAGTGAAAAGGGGTGAAATGTGATTTCAAAGATTCCTCAATACCTCTTAGGACCAATAAGATATCGTCTTGGATTTTGCTTACAAAGATTACCCATACGAAAAACTTATTTCAGGATGTTGGCCGAATCAACCCCTATAGGGGTCTACAGTCGGGGTGAATTATAAAACCCTTCGTATTTCCTGTGTTTATCCTTTTTTGGCATATCGGTGTCTTTTTAAAATATCTCGAAATGATTTTAACAGTTTTTAAAAATTTCACCACTAAAGGGGTAAATGGGTATTTTTTACTCGATAGAACGTCCTCTGAACAAGATACATGAAATTCGTAAAGTATATTGCCTGTATGACGTAGTTCCCACTAAGACGGTATTTTTCGAAATTCAACCCCTAAGGGCTGAAATGTGATATCAAGAATTCTTTAATATCGATTGACCCAATAAGACATCGACTTGGCTTTTGCTTATAAAGATTAACCATACAAATGTCGAAAAATTTATTTCTGGATTCTTTCCTAATCAACCCCTAAAGGGGTAAATCTATAATCGGGATGAATTATACAACCCGTCGTATTTCCTGTGTTTATTAAGTTATAACATTCATTTTATAACTTAAAAGTTAACCGTGCACATGTTTAGAAACATACTACGAATTTTACACAAATGAACCTCTAACGGGGTGAATCTACACCTGAGGAGAGAGTCAGCAATGTGATCTATAAAGAATCATGACTTACAATAATTGCACGATGATGGCAAACCGTCAATAAACCGTAGCGAAGCACGGGTACTCAGCTAGTAATTTATAAAAGAAATACAATTTTTTAAGTTATTTACTCCAGTACAAATAGGAACAGAAGGGACTAAAAATATTAGATACTTTTCAATTGAAAATAAATTTAAGTTTATTAGTAAATTTAAAATAATAACATTAATCTAAGACAGTAAGTAAATCCTAACATAACAATATTAGACCACTTTCAGGTCAAAATAAGTGAAAAATAACTGAAAAATCATGTAATTCAAAATTATGCAAAAACAATATGAAAATAAACACAGATATATGTTAGATAGCTTGCAAATTATCTAAATTTAAATGTTTCAAAAATGAATTTAAAAAACAAAATTAAAAAATAAAAAACCTACAAACATTAAAATTTATTTAAAATAAATAAGATTTATAGAATTTATATAAAATGTATTAAAACATATATTTATAGCTATCTGGTAGCCTATGACAATAAACAGTTTATAGACAAAAAACAAATGATTTTGTTCAATTGTTTAACTGTCGGAATTAATTTTCTCCACGACCACTATAGAATTTATCAATTCTAAAACCAATTTTGACTAGAGAAAGTTAATAAATATTCTAACACAAGAGTTGGAATGTTATTCTAAAGCACTTATCTTCTTATGCATTTTTCGTGTATTTCATTCCATCACTTGTTATGAAATAACTATTCCATGCTTGTTGTAATTTGTTATTCTTCACTATAAGGAATGTACTACTCCGCGCTTAAAAGTAATACAACCGGTAACTATACGCGTAGGGATACATTAAAATATATCCAATGTTTACATTAGTGTTGGTAACCGAAACCGGTTTTTCGGGTACCCGATTCCGGTTTTCGTGTAAAACCGGGTTTGTAATTTTCGTGTTACCCGGATATGCGGTTCTGATCACCCGGTTCCAAATACCCGGTTCCGGATACCCGATTTCGGATACCCGATTTCAGATACCCGATTTCTGATACCCGGTTTCGGATACCCTGTTTCGAATACCCGGTTCCAGATACGCGATTCCGAGTTCTTAGATTAGATACCCGGTTCTAAGGTCGGGAAAACACCAGAGAAATTCAAATGAATACAAATTCCCGATGTTGATCTAAGTAAACTGTAAACATAAATATATTTAAATTAGTGCTGGGAACCGAAACCATAAAATAAAGTCAGACAGAAAATAGTGCAAACTTCCTAAATTCCTAGCCATACCATAAGCGAGATAATTTTAGTGCTAGGAATCGAAACCGTTATTTCGGGTACCCGGTACTGGTTTTCGGGTAAAACCGGGTTCCTAATTTTCGCGTTACCCGGATACCCGGTTCCGATTACCCGAAACCGTTTTTTTTTTTTTTGGAACCGATTTTGGTTCCTTCAAGATCGATTTCTGACAGTACTAGTTTACATTAATTAAATGCAACATAATTTCCTAAAAAGTACTAAAATGGTGGCCGATGTGAGGCAAATTAAACTAAAATTAAATAGATAATAAATAAAAAATAAGTTTAATTAATTGATTAATTTGTTATGTAATATAAATTATTTGTTAAGATAAAATGTTTGTTAAAATAATTATTTGTTAAATTTCTTTTTTTTTTTTTTCTAGTGGTCGTGGAGAAAGAACAGTCTGTGACTCGGTTGGAAGAGAAAATTCGATGTTCGTGGTTCTTCACTCTCGCCTGCGGCTCGCACTCGAAGTGTTCCACTCGCATCAAATTTTCTCATTTCAACCTTGTTACAGAATATACTATTACAATCACAATGAATATGCGAGAATTACCGGAATATATAATAATAATAATTTTAATTTTATTGAACCTATTAATGTACATACATCCTGGAGCTAAAGTCATTGTTCATTATTGTATATGAGAACAATATATAATATGAAAATTATTCTTGTATTATGAGGAAATACTTTTAGAAACTACTTATATAATGTAAGATACACATAAAATGTCAGTACTATAGGTAGCATCAGGGGCGGATTTAGCATGTACGGGGCCCCTGGATGAAAAATTTGTCGGGGCTCTAGTTTCAATCTACCCTAGTTTTTGCCCTAGATTTTTGTTTACTAGTAAAAAAGGATAATATTCTGGACATATACGTATATGCACATACTTATATCGTTCAAATACAGACATTAATATTTTGAGACATTACTGTAACATAAGATAAGTGATTTTACAATTTTTTTCTTCATAAACTATCATTTTGCTTTAACAAATCCTGAAATGTGTAGAAATACATTTATATTTTAATAAAATATAAATAAGACCTAAGGGAGTTTAAAATATATTAGTAATTCATACGCAAACAATTTATTGAATTAATAACATTCATGGCGCAGCCAAGGGGGGGCCGACGGACCTGGGCCCCTCCCAGGATCAGCAGATTACACGGCGCTGCTCGGAGAGTTGAAGATAAAATTTGTTAACCACAACAGTAGTTAATTTTTAAATTACTTCATTGTTAACAATATTGGCATTTTTTTTTTCGTATAATTAATTTTTTTTTTAAGATTGCCTACTCTTGATAAAGTGACATAATTATTGTTCAAGTGAAAATACATCACTTTCCAAATATGCTCCAACGAATTATATGAAGGGGAGCGTTGATCCTTTTTCCCCCTGACATATCGACTAAAACATTCGCCCAGTCAAATGATAAAACTGTTTTAAACAACTAATTACTCAATTCAGATAAGATAAAGTGGAAATATGACTTCGGTATAACCTTCAGAATGTAATTTTAAAATGACACCGCAAACGTGAAATAGAGTAGAAATAGTAGAAATATAATAAAGAGAGTAGTTTTGGAGACAATTGCGCTCGTAAAATCGGTATTTGGTTTTATTTTGTAGATAAATGTGAATATCAATTTCTTCTTCGGTATTTTTGAAATTATGATTTTTTACACACAAAAAGGACTGATATAAGTTGTACTGAACAACAGTGGCGTATTCAGAGAAGGGAGGGGGGCACAAGCCCCCTCTAAAGGTCCAATGAAATGAAAATTTAACAAATTTATCATAATCATACAGCAAAATAACTTATGTATTTTACAATAATAATAAGCTATATTTTATTATGACTAGTGATGAAATTAACAGAAAATGCATATTTACATATTATTTTTAGATTTTCGTAGGTATAATCAAGATATCCTTATTCCATCACATGAGTCTGTTCGTTCAGTACAAATTGTGGGCAAGCGGCTGATTTAGAGAACTGAACATAAGTAAGAGAAATATTGAGACTTCAAAAATATATCCCGCGAGAAATATAAATAAATATGTATTTATCGAAGAAAAAAGTGAAAGTTTTTGATACATGGAGTAACAATTACATTTTTTTTATCAACAAATAATGGAATTATTATTTGATATAAACATCAATATCCAACAGCAGGGGTGTCGAACTGATTTGGGTCGCAGTCTATTTTACATACAAAATGATAAGCAGTGATGGAACTTTAAATATCCCGAAGGGTTTCTTAACATTTTTTTATAAACAGAAAAGGGGAAGAGAGTATATTTTACATTTTTAAATATATTTTTCCCCTAAATAAGCTCAAGTGATTTTGATTACCACTTCAGGGGCCACCAAAATTAAATTGAGGGCGTTATGCGGGCCGCGTGCCCTCGAAATTTGATTCGGTCCTCCCAAGACAAAATCCTGGCTGCGCCACTGATAACATTACTAAGCCTATACAGTTATACGCATATATACATACACATAAATAATTGCTGCTTACTGCTATTATACTTATTATTAGGAATTACAGAGTGATTATTTAATGACGAGACGACGTCACCGAATTTTACGTGCCTTCTAGCAGAAATACTGGTGAATACTATGACTATAATAACTATGATTATGAAGAAAAAAATGTTATGCGCATGCGCGCATAATCGCCTGCTACGATGTGTATGAAACGGCAAATTATTAAAACTTCCAGTGACGTCGTCTTGCCATTAAATAATCACTCTGTATAATTAGGAAGATATATACACACAAAATGACGCCGCCCTGGTACCTTTATTGAGTGGCAGGGACGCTCTGGCATTTTTCTTAATTCAATAAATGTAAATACTATACAATTTATTTTTGTCAGTTTGACATAATTTTATCGCTTGTTATATAGTAAGGAATATTTCTGAATATTTGTGTATTTTGGTTAAATATGTTGATTTAAATATTTTATAAATATTTCAAGATTTTGAACTTTATTGTTTTTATTTTGTCTAACGTAAGCGCCCTGCCACTTTTTTTAGGACTACACCCTTGATTTTTTTCTTATTATGATGTTTCAGCGAGAACCAGCGGCAGAATCTACTTAAGTTAGTTAACGTGTATATTATTTAAAAGTATAAAGTTTATTTAATTAAGAAAAAAAAAATTATCTCTTAAAGTACATCCCTTTCCATAAAAAAAGGTACTATTATATAAATTAACAAAAACTCAAATAAAGTAGTACTTATTCTTAAGACATTTTTTTAAAAAGTATGCAACAATCTACTACCTACTCAAAGGGTACATTCGATTTGACGCTCCGAGCGTTCCGAGCACGTTCTGTACACTCAAACGTGTTTGATTTGACGCTCGGAGTACACTCAATTGCATTCGTATTGCGATCGAGCGATCATTTAGAGTGCGCTCTATGTGTTCGGGGTTTTAAGACCGAGCATATGGAGTATGACTTAAAAAAGTCTGGGAACGGCGGGAAAGAAATTAAAGTTTAAAATTAAATTATAAATAAAATAAAAAAAATAGCCTTAGACAAATAACAATAGACAAATAATATTGTTATTTGTCTATGGCTACAGAGTACGGCCATTTTATGTATTTGTGACGTTCTGTAAACAGCAAAAAAATTATTTAAATACACCGTGCATAAAATTAAAATAAAAAAAATTCATTAAATTAATTCATTATTATTTAATTTTTAATTAATAATTGAAAAAAAAAAATCAAGGAAAAACCGAGGTATATAATTTTGATTCATGAATGACGTGAACTAATCTGACAGTAAAAACACCGCCTAAAATTGTAGGGTTAGATTTTATAAACAGTACGTCACAACAACGGTCGCTCCGTGTTCGAGTTTCTGCGCTCCGTTAGTGCTCTATTCATGACGTTACCATCAACTGTTCGCTCAGCGCTCGCTCTACCTTGTACAACTCGAATGCACCCAAAGTGACAAAAAAAAAATTCAAAAAAACGTAGTTTTAAAAGTAAACAATTTAAAAAGATCCAAAGCTGTTTTATTTTACTACTACACAAATTCTAGTAATATAACTCAAAAACATACCTTTTTAGGTCGTCTATATCCAAAACCACAAATTACCACCACATACAGTGTAAATAACTTGATAACTCATTTTTTTTTTTTTGTATTTGACGCACGTATCCACAGCAATTTGTATATCAGTGACTAAATGTGACGTTCGTATTTGTAGCATTGCAAATGTGACCTTTCAATGTACAGCCCAAGCGGCACCCAGCGACCCAGTAAGTGCAGTCGACCAAATACAGTAGAGCCACTCCGAACAGGCTGATCGAACATCTTCACAATTTCACAAACTCAGTTCTTCATTCAACTGCATATAAATTATTTTCAGTATTAACTTTTCAATTGTAGTATATTTTTTGATTACATTATTTGTGGGCCCCTAAATCTACCACTGGGTAACAAGATATTGACATCTGTACAAAATCTGTATGTATAAAGAATAGTTCAGAACAATAGTTTAAATAAGATTATGTTCTAAAATTAAGATATTCACAGATAGAATATAAATTGAAGGGGCTAGAAGTAAAAGGATTTAAGTGCATAATTTAAAGTTTCGAGAAAATTATCTTCGAACTTAATCGCTCTATGTAAATTAGATATAAGATGAAATATTTCAAGTCTGATAGAGGCTATTAGTATTCTGCTGAAATCGTTTTACTACCTAATAATATTATGTTTAACTGACGAGATATGTACTTAACTCACATTCAGAAAAAATTGCATTTGAACCATTTTACTTCTAACCCCCTCAGTTATATTCCAGCAAAAAAAATAATAATCTTTTTAAAAAATTTGATATCGTGAATATTTATATAATAATATATCGAGAATAATGCACAAAAAGCAATAAAAAATTTGCTACCACTTAAATCTAAACAGAAGTATGAATAAGAATACGAAACCTTTAGACTATGGCAATCAAAAAATAAGGTATCGGCACTGTTATACGTAACTGGCATACGTCACTGACGTCAGAGTAATGGCACTTGCTGATTGGTGGATAACAACAGAAATAGACGAATATTATAGTATGAGTTCAAGACATAAGGGTTGGCTGTGGAAAAATAAAATGTCTACTGCAAGCTTTAAATAACAATATAAACTTATGATATCAACAACACTGATGACAGTTATACTCTATCTTTGAAAGACTGGTAGTAATAAATCATTTTGACAGGCAGTTACCAGTGGCGTGCACATTTTAAACACGTTTAAATTGGTTTTGTGTATTTCTATATTACTATTTATCATTTTATTAAACGCACGCCTGTGACCATATTTATCATATCAATAAATACACCCTTGTGACCATATTTTTCCTCAAAATTTTAGGGTCAAATTTTTATGGTCTACTAGCTGAGCACCCGTGCTTCGCTACGGTATATTCACGATCTCATTAGTGTCATTAGTGTAAAATACTCAGTTTGTTTTTAAATATGTGTATGGGTAACCTTTGTAAGCAAAAACCTATTCGATATCTCATTTGTGCTAAGAGATATTGAGGAATCCTTGAAAAAACATTTTACTCTTTTTCACCACATAGAGGTCGAACTTCAAAAAATCCTTTCTTAGTGGGTTCTTACGTCAAACTGAGTAAAAAAAAAACTGTAAAACTTTCTAATATTTTAAAAAGACATGTAAGCCAAAAAGGAATGTTATAACTCAACAAACGAAGGAAATACGAAGGGTTCTAAACCCTGAATGCAAATCCACCCTTTTAGGGGTTGGTTAGGGTAAAATTTTAAAATATGTTTAAGTTTAACTAAGTATGGGTAACTTTTGTAAGCAAAAACCAAGTCAATATCTCAATAGTCCTTAGAGATATTGAGGAATCCGTGAAATCACATTACAGCCCTTTTCACCCCATTAGTGTTCGAAATTTGAAAAGTTCCATATTAGTGGGTACATACGTCATGGAGGGAATATATTTCCCGAATTTCAAGTTTATATGTGAAGCGACGTTCTATCGATTAAAAAATACCAATTAACCCCGCTAAAAACTGTCGAAACATTTGCTAAATATTTTAAATAGGAAGCAATGTAGGTTTCTATTTAATAAAAACCTATGTAAGGTCTCTATAATTCACCCCGAATGTAGATTCATCACTTAACGGGTTGATTAGGGCAAAATCCTGAATTTCTGTTGCAAACATTTGTAAGCAAAAACCAAGTCTTATTGGTTCTAAGAGATATCGAGGAATTCCTGAAATAATATTTCACCCCTTTTTTACCTTTTCCCTTAGAGGTCGACTTTCGAAAAATCTCTTCTTAGTGGAATATATTTTGCGAATTTCATGTATCTAAGTGCAAAAGTGTTCTAAGTTATATTAAAGAATCCTTGAATTAATATTTCAAAAAACTGTCAATACTATTTCGAGATATTTTAAAAAGACACTTATATGCCAAAACTAAATTTTATAACTCAACAAACACAGGAAATACAACGGGATGTATTATTCACCCCGATTGTTGATTAGGACAAAATCCTGAAATTGGTTTTTCGGTATTTGTATGGGTAATCTTTATAAGCAAAAAGCAAATCGATATCTTATTGGTCCTAAGATATATTAAGGAAGCCTTGAAATTACGTGTCACCCCTTTTCACCCTTTGGGGCTGAAATTTTAAAAAACTGTCAAAACTATTTCGAGATATTTTAAAAGGACACCTATGTGCCATTAATGAATGTTACATCTCAAAATCACAGGAAATACGACGGGAGGTATAATTCACCCCAATTGTAGATTCACCCCATTAGGGGTTGATTAGGACAAAATCCTGAAATTAGTTTTTCGGTATTTGTATGGGTAATTTTTGTATGCAAAAAGCAAGTCGATATCTTATTGGTCCTAAGAGATATTAAAGAATCCTTGAAATCACATGTCACCCCTTTTCACCCTTTGGGGTGAAATTTAAAAAAACTGTCAAAACCATTTCGAGGTATTTTAAAAAGACAACTATGTGCCGAAAAGAAACCTTATAACTCAACAGACACAGGAAATACGACGGGATGTAAAATTCACCCCGATTGTAGAATCACCCCTTTAGGGGTTGATTAGGACAAAATCCTGAAATGAGTTTTTCGGCATTTGTATGGGTAATCTTTGTAAGCAAAAACTAAGTCGATATCCCATCGACCCGAAGAGATATTAAAGAATCCGTGAAATCACATTTCACCCCTTTTCACCCCTTAGGGGTTGAATTTCGAAAAATCCCTTCTTAGTGGGAGCTTACGTCATGGAGGGAATATACTCTCCAAATTACATGTTTCGAGGCCCAGGGGTCTATATATAGATTGTATTTAACCCTAGTTCGTATTCCCATGTAATATGTGCGGCACACTCGGTTGTTTTTAACAATATTTCGTTTCGAACTATTCATATTTTTTACAAATAATAAATTTTATTACTATCAGTCTTTCGGAGATAGAGTATAATTAATTCAAAAGCTTACTGTTGACATAACTTTTATTTTCCATAACCAGCCATTATGTAATTTCTTGTTGAACTCATGGTATAAGATACTATTGATCTGAGAGATGGATTGAGACACTTTGTTGTCTACATTTCAAGATATTTTATAGAATCGGACCATTCATTTTTGGTTTTAACATTAACATTGGTGTTACATTTGGTCGTACAGTGAACCCTCGATCTAACGGACCCCGATTTAACGGACTTCGGATTTAACGGACAAAATTTTCAGATCTCAAAAATTATTATTTTTTTTCTCAGTTATTTTCAACAAATTATGAATGCATATATTAGAACAAAGAGTGAGCGCGTTCACACCTACGGTAATCTCTGAGCTGGCGAACAACACGCAAATTTAGGAAAATTATTGTTACCAAACAACAATTTTCGAAAATGCAATTAAAATTGGACGCATTCTTCAAGCCAATTAAACAAAAATCTCCTCAACCTAGCACGTCGTCCGCAAATCTTCCGTTATCAGTTTCCGAATAAATTTTTTATTGAATTATTGATGTTATGTATTGTAAATATTGTACAGATAAATTCTTTTTATACTTTGTTCATAAATAAATATTACTTTGTTATTGTTTTAATTCATTGTATACCAAAAATATCGCGAAATTCGCTATTAAAAAAATATATGATTTGTAATTTAATTTATGTACTTTTAATTTAATACATATAGACACCATTTTCGGATATTCGGATTTAACGGACAATCGCATTTAACGGACACCCCTTCTCCCAAGTAGTCCGTTAGATCGATGGTTCACTGTATTTTAGTTGTACAGATAAATTCTTTTTATACTTTGTTCATAAATAAATATTACTTTGTTATTGTTTTAATTCATTGTATACCAAAAATATCGCGAAATTCGCTATTAAAAAAATATATGATTTATAATTTAATTTATGTACTTTTAATTTAATACATATAGACACCATTTTCGGATATTCGGATTTAACGGACAATCGCATTTAACGGACACCCCTTCTCCCAAGTAGTCCGTTAGATCGATGGTTCACTGTATTTTAGTTATTAATATTGTTTCGGTTTTGTCCGTGTTTAATTTTGTTTTCCATTAGGCAAAATAACTGTTGATTTTAAATGCTGACGGATCTTCAATAAGATTCTAACTGATATGATAGATATAATTAGGATATACTGCAATGTTTCTTATGCTCCTTGCATGCTTCTCTGAGTTGCTCATCAAGTTGCTGAATCCTTTGTTCAGCTGATATTACTTCCAGATAATTGTTTTTGACACCTGAAAAAAAATATATATATGCAGTCGGGAACTAAATTAGGTGGATAATTAGAACAGCGGCGTAGCCAGGATTATTGTTTGGAGGGGCCCGGAAGACAATTATTCAAAACACAGATTTGTCTGTGTTACACATTTTAACTGAGTGTATACAGTTCGAGGATGTCAGGGAGAGGTTAGGTTTGTGCCATGACCTGTCAGTTGCTTAAGGCAACGACTGAGTACTCATGGACATTACTGTTTTATCTGTGAAGTCTTGCACCTTATTTCAATGTGCTCTATTTGTAGACTGTGATATTCGATGGTAGTTGGCCCCTTCACAGCCTCTTACCATCACCCCCGGGGGTCGATATGACATTGTTAGGGGTCGATTCTGGGTCGGGGGTCGATTGGGGGTCTATGGAAAAAAGTTAAAAATTACTAGTATTATTTTAATATACAACTGTGTAGCTACACAGTGGTTGAGACTGGTTTTAGCCATGTTAATTCCACCCTGACAAATCAGAGAAATAAGTTAGATGTAGAATTCCGTGGCGAAATTAACTAATTTTGAACCCGAAATTGCCAATCTTGCACAGAGTCACCAACTACACCCGTCACATTGACAATGATAGGCAATTTTATTTAATAATAATATTATTGTAAAGCAATTAGATATAATTATATTAGATAAATGTAATATAAATAAATAACACTGAACAATAAACAATATAAGAAATCACATAAGCGTATTGTTTGCTTGTCCTATTATAATAACGTAATTGTAAAATAGAGGGGGTCGATAAGAAGTCGAAAAACTCTACTGGGGGTCGACGGTCAAAAAAGTTTGGGGACCCCTGATGTAGTGTATTCATATAGATTGGCTGCGCTAGGCGCAAATAGCCTTTGGTGCTGTGTGCCAAAAAAATAATAATTTTAACTAACTAACGTAAAACTTCATTAACAAAACTGGTCTGAATAAATAATTTTTTATAAAGCTATTGTTTGGCAAATATCTCGTGACAGGGTCTTTATGTTGCGCATAGAGAAAGTACTATGAGTGACAAATACATATAACAGTCAAAGAAATAAGTATCATTTCACATTATAACACTTGTACATTATATCTAGTAGTTAGGTCTATAAACTTAGATACTACCCAACACAGTCGGACATCAAAACTGTAAAAACGTAGCTGCTTGCTTTCGTACGTCAGAAACCCACTTAGCTATCATTTTATCTACTTGATGATTGGCCAGAGTCCTCCATCCCGTGCTCCTATCCCTTTTTTCAAACGTATGCTGCTTCAAATAATTTTTTTTTTTCAAAATATGCATTATAGTCCAGTAACCTAGTACATCATAAGTTGCATTAAGTGGGGGTAGTTAGTTTCGTTTTTTTTTTCTTGTATGGGATGTGCCTGAGATGCAAAATCCAAGTTTTCGACCTCGGCAGCCCTCCGGAACACTTTTGAATATTTCAAAAACTACTAAATTTTCGCATTTTTTTCGGTTTCTGCCCATTTTGACAATAAAGGTGCACGTTTTTGACAAACATCATTCTATGCATTTTTAAACTAGATTAAATTTGCTACAATTTGAAACCAAAATGGGCTTAGTAGCTCTAATAGTTTTTGAGATACAGCTTTTCAAAATTTGAAAAAATCTCCAAACTTGAAAATTTTATGGGACATCTGAGACCTGTGAGGATCACCAACAAGTCTACGTCCTTTCCTGCAATAACCACGACCTGAAAATCAGGGGCCTTTCGGATACCTGTAGTGATTATTAGCGTGTCATATTTTTTCTCAAGGGCCAGTATTTTCTTACCCAATGTTCGTTTTTTGCTCTACTGTCCCAAAGACATATAAAACAGGGACACTTAGTGTAACCACTTTGTTGACCAAGAAGAATGTTTACCATTTTTAAATCCACACAAATTTGCCACTTGTGGTCATTGTGTTTTATTTTATTTAAGACTAACGATCTTCTTCAGCCTGAAAAACCTCAATGTTTTTGGCTTCAAATTTCACCTTCAGAAGTTGGATGAATTTTAATTTGTTTTTATCATTGGATAAAAAAATTTCTTGGGAAACATTAGGAGTGGTTGTTTCCTCAAATATCACCTCAGGAGAAGAATGTGGCTGAACTCGGTTATTACGTTCAGAGCACTTCGTGCTCTTTTTGTCAGGCTCTGTAGGGTAACTATCGAACACTCTAGCTATGTTCTGACCGTGCCGTGTCTCTAGATATTTTGGTTTTACGCTCGAATTTTTCTCCTACAACCTTCAACATTGCTTTCTTCCCAATATCTCTGGCCATATGACCATTGACCCTTTTCTCCCCTACAAGTCTTACTACTTAAGGACATAATCACATCGGTTTTACGAAATGGAGGGTATTTCAAAAACCAGTCGCTCAGCTTCTTTGTATAGTTACACTCGTATTGTTGTTGAAAGTTACAATTATTTATAATAATTAATACTTACCCACATGTTATATATACCATTACTTCTATTTATTAATGCTTACCAACTTTCATGTGCGTTTTATTTATATTAAGACTTCATGACAAGGTTTAGCATAAAAATTAGCATAAAATTTTCAAGTTCGGAGATTTTTTCAAAATTTGAAAAGCTGTATCTCGAAAACTATTAGGGCTACCAAGGAGAATGGGTTCTGATCTCAAATTGTAGCAAATTTAATCTAGTTTAAAAATGCATAGAATGGTGTTTGTCAAAAACGTGCTCCTATATGGTCAAAATGGGAAGAAACCGAAAAAAGTGCGAAAATTTAGCAGTTTTTGAGATATTCAAAAGTGTTCCGGAGGGCTGCCGAGGTCGAAAACTTGGATTTTGCATCTCAGGCACATCCCATACAAGAAAAAAAAAAACGAAACCAACTACCCCCACTTAATGCAACTTTCGCCCTATAATCATGACAAGGTTACTGGACTATTATTTTTATGTAATGTATTTATTCGTTTCAAAAGAAATTTATATGTAACTATAATCACAATAAGTACCAAAATTTATTTCAACACAAAAAAAATAATTAAAAAAAAAACATAACAAAATAAAACACAGTAATTTAATTATTAGCAGACTGTATAATCAATAAATAATCATAACAATAATCGTCGAGGCGATTTCTTCATTTCATCCATTACTGCATCTTTATCTACCTGTATTTCCAGATGGACAATAATTTCCCAATAATTTAACAATTTTATAGTAATAAATATGATGAGTAGGTATTTTTCATTTCTTGTAGATTTAGTAGATTTTTGAAATCTAGTGACTTTTAATGATGGAATGGGACTATTGACCAGTTCTTTTTTACAGTATAAATCAGGATTTTATAAAATTTGTAGGTAAAATTACTTATCAATTTAAAATGTCAATTTCATAACAGCTTGACAATGTATTTGTCAATTCATAATCTGGGTCCGGTGTCGTATATATACACACGAATATTCAAATTTTTCAAACGGTGTCTGAAAGTAGGTCATTCAAGTAGTATTTTTCAGAAAAAAAATGGCGGGTTATCGCGATTTTCTTGAGTTACAAAGGTAAAAGTTTTGTAAAATGCATTGTTACCTACCCTAACCTAAAATAGTGTATTTGTCATTAATCTAGAAAGTAGGTAGCTCGCTTCGTTCGGCTTCTTCTAACCAAACCTCTTACTAACCTAACCTAACCTAAGATAGTGTTTTGTCATTAAACTAGAAGATAGTGTTTAGTCATTAAACTAAAAGGTAGGTAGGTAGCTCGCTTCGCTCCTGCAACCTAGCTGAACCTAGCGCTGTGGTAAGCGTCAAATTTACGTTACAGAAGACCTTCATGATGATAAAAATACACTTTCATCCTATAATTATCACTTATATAAAGAAATAATATATTAAAATGACATCTGGGTATTTAATGCTTCAAGATTTAACACAATTAGAATTACGCAATTACTAAATATCGAATATTATTCTGTCTTATCTATCCTTCTAATACATTGTACTTTATATTTTCGCTAATAAAATAGTTTATTACAAACAGTTTCCAGAATTAAAACAACACTGCTTAACAGATCTATCATCACCCTGAAAACATATTTAAACGTACTTATCTACAGATAGGTTTAACATTTAAAAAGTGAACGACTCTTAAAATATATTTTGATAACTCAAAACTGATGCTTACTTTCTTTTCAGTTTAATAGCATTTTTAACTGAAAGCAATTTTATGGTCAGAAAAATTTTCAAAATTTATGAAAACGTGTTAAAACCTTAAAAAACTGTGTTATCTTTACCAACTCTTACGTATTTTTTACACATTTTAGAAATTTTATTAATAAAATACCTTCAACTGTAGGTTTTTCATTTCAGTTTTGGTCTGAAACCGTCTCCTAAATAGTAGAAATATAAGTACACATCTTGTTTGGACAACGAACACAGCCGCTCCGCATTTAACTTCTTCGCCTGTACGTCACTGCATTCGCTAGCTTACGTGTTGGAGTCCGTCTCTTACGGGTCTGCACGTCGTTAGCAAGTGCAGTTAAGCCAGTCATAATTCTACTTTAGTGAATACAACATCTCTTCAAAAACCGTTTTCTTGCCGCTAAACCCACGTGTAGACAGTGAATTCCAGGTCTCCAGCACCACGTCTCAACTCGTCTCTCACGCCGATACAGCACTCAAAGATAAGTACTTAGTTATATTCTTAGATATCCTAATTACTTATCTTTTCAGTCGCTTTCTTCTTCATTACGTAGCGCTACCACGAGTAGCCGCAGTATTTAGTATAGCAACCTGTATGAGAGCAATACTGTGTTTGTAACCATTTTTAGGTATTCCAAGTCCAAGGATTGAGACTCTGCCGCAGCGCCTTGCCGCTTTGCTCTGCATGGTCCAACCCTGCAATCCGTTGCACCCGCTTGGCTTGGAACCTAGGATAAGCTTGCATGCTATCTGATAACCTTACGTTACGCCCCCTCCCCTTCGCTAGGGACTCAAGAGGACGTTTGACGCATAGGGATCCTCCTAACAACATTTTATGTGGGCCTAATCAGGAACCTGTCTTCCCAAAGGCTAACGCATCCCTGTGTGTTAAGACTGGCGGTCATGCCGCTTCAGTGAAAAGTTTAAAGACCTGTCCTCTCCATAATCGTCGCTGTGCCGCCCCAAAACCTACCACCAGCCCGCGTTTACTCTACAGTAAACTCGCTCTGTGTCTGGCGAACCCAAAGACACTGGTTCTTCGAGGCACCACGCCCAATACGCGCTTCGGTCGCAACACATCTTTTATCGTTAGGTAAAACCAGTCCGTGCGGATCAACGCCACGGATTCGACAAAAAAAAAAAAAAAATGCATGATTTTTTATCAATAAAAATTAGTCAGTACCTCCTGTCGAAATAAAATTAAGCCTAAGCACTAAAAAATATCACCCGGATAAGACGGCGGTTCATTTTCCTCTCTCCGCGTTACCGGAGTCTTTAAAAAGATTCGCCAACGGAGTGGCCGAGCGCACTAAGTCGTACGGTTTGTACTGGCGGAAACCCAGTACAACTGTCCGGTCGATGGTTCGAGCCTCCTTAGTTGGTGATATTATTCGGGCGAGAATAATATGTTTACATTACTCTCATTTGCACAATCATTCACCCCTCATCCAGGTGTAGGAGCTCGCCCCCTGGCATCGGCGATTAGCCTCGTTGCAGAAATAAAGGCCGATGTAAAATAAATAATACTACTATAATAATAATAATAATAATAATTTAAAAAGATTCGCATTTCCCACCTCTAGTGCAAACCAAACTTAGTTTAATTTTTATTTAATCTTAGATTTACTTTTAAACTCTACTGGTACAAAAAGTCATTAGATCGCATGCTAAAATTTGCATTCGTAAACCTCTAAATAATAAAATATGAACAAATATCAAACCACTAGAATTTTTTATTTAAATAAACGTTACTATACTTATACTACAGTGAATTTCTTTCATCCTACAATATAGGTATTATCGTTACTATGGTAATTGAAATCTGACAGCAATGTAAAATTGCGTTTCTTTTCATTTCCAATATAGCCGACCGGCGTAGCGTAGTCGTAACACACGTGCCCTGCTTTGCTAAGGTCTTGGGTTCGAATCCTGTTCAGGTATAGAATTTTTCAAAAATTAGAATTGTCCTGGCTAATTGGCGAAGCAGCAAAGGCCAAAATAATTTGTCGTTACTAGGGAAACCATGCATAATAATAATTTCAAAGTTGCAGGATAAAAGAAATGCACTGTATTAGTATTATAACAATTACCTTGCGAAGAAGTATTTTGTATGTTTCTTTCCGGTTGACTGTCAATATCACTTGCGCTTATGTATGAATAACTGCATTCACTATATCGTACGTTCACTTTAGCAGAATGTCCATATGCGTATGAATACACTTTGTCTTCCTCTGAAAAAGGTGTAAAATTAAATTAAAAAGTTACATCTTTATCTCTAAAATATATATAAGGGAACGTCTGTCTGTCTGTCAGTATGTTACCTTAAAACTCGAGAACGACTTAAGGCTGCGTATAACCCCCAGAGGTTACCAATTTCTTATACAAAACTAACAATCTGAAATAAAATTAGTATCAATCTATGCATCAAATTTTGCACCGAATTTTTATCTATCTAATAGGATATTTTTAATTGTAGAAACATTTATTGTAAAAATATTATCGCTCAATAACTTAATAATTGACATCATCAACATTGTTTTTTAAATCTATTTATGGGTTTCAAATAATTTTTAAATTTATATAGTTTTGTGTAGTAATGTTCAAATAATACGTCAACATTTTTTTCGACTTGATTACTCATAGTTTAGAACCTTCGTCGAAAAATATTATACTTGATGATTATGGAATGCCACTTGGTACACGTATTCTTCACAAAAATTAAATCATTTTTACCCGTTACACCTATTTTGAGAACCGCGGCAGATTCAAGATGGCGACATATATAGACTACCAACTACAAAAACTATAAGTAGTTTTCACAATAGAACATAATAGCTAAAACCCTTTTGTAGAATGAAGCTTTAGCTACAATATGCCGCATCGTATGCAAATATGCGTCTATTGGTTTACAAGATGGCGTCTATAATGCAATTTGCTTAATTACAATTACATGACGGTGTTTTCTAAAATTTAAAATATCCTATTAGATAGATAAAAATTCACTGCAAATTTTGATGTATAGATTGTTATTAATTTCATTTCTGATTATTAGTTTTGTATAAGAAACTATAGGAAACTATAGGGTTGTGCGCCGCCTTAACCGATTTGCTGCGGTTTTCGCCAACGTATTGGAAATTTTTCTGAAAAGATTTTAAGCTATATATTATCACGTTATTATACTATGGATTCTGAGCCATTAAGAAATAAGTCGGGGAAAAACTTGCGTGAGACACATTAAAATGGTTACGGCGGCCAAACTACAAAAGATATATCGAAAATATATATGGAAAACTTTTAAAGTTTAACTACAAAAAAAAAAAAAAAACGCGGAGCATGTATACCAGATCAATAAATAACACAAAATTATCAATTATATGTTATCTTTTCCGACGAAAATTATAACGTTCATTTTGTTATGAAATATTGTCGTAACCCTTAAAGATGTACGAAGAAATTTTACTTCAATTGCAAGAGCATTTACTAGCGAAAAAAATAGTCCTGGACCTATATATCTATGGTTTATAGATCAGGGGTAATCACAGCGAAAACGTATATAATAAACTAGTACCCGTACTTAGGGATATGCGATACTGAGAAAGTATCGATACTGGTATCGTACAGAATCAAAATATCGATATTTTCAAGTATCGAAAGAAAACATTAATATATTTTCTATAAAACGTAAAAAAACATTTTATGTAACAATTTAATTGTTTTAAAATAATAAATAAATTAAAGTATAAAGGCCATTCCAAACGCTTAGGCACTAAGTGGAAATTTCGTTCTTTTAGGTTGTCACGAGTCACGAGAACCGACCTTGCTTGGGTTATTTCATTTTTCAGGTCGTTATGTGAAAATTTAAAATTCCAATAGTGAAACTGTTCTTTGAGTGAAACCATGGAAACGAATGACATTTATTAAAAATTTTAATAATTTTTTACATATTTTGAAGACAAAACAAATAAATAAATGGGAAATTTTTATTAAGAATGACAAAAAATTAAAATACAATGAAAAGGACAATTTATAATGACAATCAATTTAATCTAGAATTTGCAATGTGAGTATGATTTACAAAGCTTAAACAAAATGACCAAATGTTCGAATTAATAGATAAGAATTACTAGATTGCAAGATATAGATCCGCCTAAACGTTTGGAATAGCCTATGTATGCTGTTCACTTTTATAAAAACAAACTAAGAGGAAATTGAAATTCCTTTGAAATTGTAGGACAGGTTGATATTAAAAAATTGTAAAAAATGATAAGGCAATGGCACCTATAGGTCTAAGTAATTGTTTAAAATATAATTGAACACTCCACTCTTCTTCATTGCAAGCACCGAGAAAAATCCCTTTGCCCAGAAACCTATTTCAGTCTCTGCATCCAGTGTCTCCTGCTTTCGAAAATAAGCGCTCTGAAGGAACTGACGTCGCTACTACAGACAAGAATTTCAGAGCAATTTTATATAAGAAAAAAAAAAAAAAAACAATTCGATACGATTCTAGGTCAAATGTACTAATATACCATAAGTAAAGTATCGGAAGATTAGTATCGATACTAAAATCGCGATATCGAATCAAAAATATCGATACTGGTATCGTATCAGTAGTATCGTACCAACCCTACCCGTGCTTCACTACGGTTTTTGTTAAATACATCTTTGTTGATAACTGCACCATTGTTAGTGAGATTGATTATGTTAAGTGATATATTTGTAGTGTATATGTAGCTCTCCCCATAGCCCTCCAAAATATTAATTTAAAAAAAAACTACATTGAACAGAAAAGAATATTTTTTTCATTCTAAACCATTTTTTTTTTTACTTGCCCGATCTTAATATATAAGGGGCAAGTATTGTAATCGCGATGTCGAGATTTTGACTGATGACCACGTTTCAGGGTGCAGGGAATCCAAAAAATCTATTTTCGAAGTGCCGTCCGTATGTGTGTGTGTATACACGATAACTCAAGAACGGTTCAAGTTAGAGAGTTCGTTCTGATACCAAAAAATATTCTATTAATTGGAAAGAAGCCTATCTTTATGAAGATCCGAAATCGGAAACGCAAGTTATTAAATTTTAACAAAATTTTAACTAGTAAGCCAAGCCTTAAACAAAAATTTGTATAAAACATAATATGATGTATTTTTGAAGATTTACCTAAATCTTATTTTATTATATTTTTTATATTTATTTGATTTTTTTATTTTTTCCTTTTTTCTTTTTTTCTTTTTCTTTTTTTTATTATTATTTTTTTCTATGGGAAGGTAATTCTAGTGCAAGTCTCCCCGCCCCTCTAATATTCATCTTATTAAAAACTACATTCAACAGAGAAGAATCGTTTCTTCATTCTTAACAACTTTTCTTATATACATTTTTGCTGTTAGATATTTTAAATTCAAAGGTAACACTCCGCTTGACCCCCTAAATAAACTTTTATAAAAAGCTGTATTGAACAGAAAAGAATTATTCAGGGTTCAATTCCGAAAAATCCCTTTTGAAAGTGTGCTTATGCTATGAAAGGGATATATTCCCCGAATTTTATGTTTATCTGTCCAGGGGACGTTTTATCGAATAAAAAATACCAATTTACCCCTTTTGGGGCGATAGCAAAAAAAAAAACGGTCAAAATATTTTAAAAATATACCTATATGTCATAAAGGAATGTTATAACACTATATATACGAAGGGTTCTATAATCCACCCAAATTGTAGATTTACCCTTTTAGGGCTTGATTACGGCAAAACTCTGAAATATATTTTTAAACATTGGTATGAATAGGGGAAGTAGGGCAAATGCCGGTAATTCGGTAATGACGGTCACCCAAATAACTCAGAAACTACGCATAATGCGTAATTGTTTACAGAACTGAGAAAAAGAGGATAGATGATAGACAAATGCTACAGCGTGTCTAGTCAGTATGAGCTAAGCCATAGGAAGAATTGTACGTAAATTGTTTTTTCAACGCTTCGATCTAATTTTTCTTTTTTTCTTTTTAAATATAAGTATTTATTTTCAATAAATTTTCTTTTGGATTCTATACTTTCTCCTTCTTTTAATTCTAAACTGTTTATCTACGTCTATTTTATTTTAAGTATTTCTATTTTCCCAGAAATTTATATTTTTTTCACATTAATACGTTTTGGGGTTTGATACATTAGGTACGTTTATGTAGGAAATGCCTATGGTATATTTTTAATTTAGTAACTCTATTTACCTAGTCTTTTAGAGGTTCTAGGACCCACATATGATGGAGCATCGTGTGTGACAAGAGGTTCATCATAAGTTTTATCTTCTCCTGAAAATATGAGTATTTTAATTCAAAATTCGTCATTTTACCCTGTTTTACAGAATACGAAACCATATTTAACGCTACGTATAACCCCTAAAGATTACAAGTTTCTTATACAAAACTAAAAATCTGAAATAAAAATAGTAACAACCTAAACAACAAATTTTATCTATCTAATACTATATTTTGGATTGCAGAAAAAATTGGGCATTGCCTGCGTGTAAAAAAATGCAATAAATTTTATTTGATTTGAAATATAGATTTTGTATTACCCGCGCGAACAAATATTTTTATATCTTTGGAAATAATGAACAGATTTTAAAAATTATTTCAAGTCTGAAGTGTATAAATTGTGTACTAACTTCCGTCGACGAAACCTATGTTATCGCTGATAATTTCAAGAAAATTTGTTAAATATAAACGGAGAACCTGGATTTCGTTTTACTCGCGGGCACAAGTATCATTATAATTTTGGCACTATTGAACAGATTTTATAACACTTGGTCGAAAATTTGATCAGGTAATGTAGCTGCAGATAAAAAAAAAAAAAAACTTATAAAAATCGGATCTGCAGTTCTGGAGTGCAAAGCGCACATACGAACAGACATACAATCAGTTAGAGTAGTTCCTTTAACTAATCCTAAATTTATTTAAAAACAAATCCTTCAAAAATGGTTGAAAATTGAAATATTGTCACATAGGTAATCCCAGGTCAGGATCTATTACGACATCTAGACATTGTGACGGTCAGCTGCAGTATGTGGCCTGATTACGAAATGCATACGCCGCATTTTCGTAATGAGGAAATATTTGTCATGACGAATGAATATTGGAATTGGGTTAACCTTCGATACAAAATAGATGGATATCGAGAGTATTGAAGCAGAGAAACATAGCCAACTCCTCTACATGTACTAGTCCACACGGTGACGACCAAGACACCGACGCCAGATACTTGTACCGCGGGTGAGCCAAGAGTTGTCTTTCAATCAAACCACCCACATGACAAGTGGTGGAAGCGCCGTGTTGCTTGGACCTCGAAGAGTCAGGATAAGTAGTGGAGGCGTCGCGCTGCGTCGTCTACCAGGAACCAGGACTAGTCATAAAGTATAGAATAAGGAAGATATTGTGATCCAGCATGTCCGCACCGAGAAGATCTACGAGTTGTTCAGACCATCTCGCATTCGGGCTACCCAAGAACAAGTAACGGCCATCCAAAGTGTTATGTGGCCGAGTAGGACATTTTGGGAAGTCATGTCCAAACATAATGCGTGCTGGTCACCCAAGTAACGGATAAGCTTGTGACGATGCACAAGTGATCGTCCCAAAATTGAAAGTTTTAACCAGGCGAGCATGGTCGAGCGGTCTTAATGCTTGGCAGATTAGATGGACGTTCGGGGGACCCAGGTTCGACACCCCTCGGAGGGTGGAGATATTTTTTTTTGTTTTTGGGATAGGCTGGGGCCTATCCCAAATTATTTTAATAAAATTAAAATTTTAATCGGCCATAAAATTTTTTTTTAAATTGAATTCCTGAATTTCTTTTTTGGTTTTGTTTGAAATTTTTCTGTGAGGATGTAGTTGCCTTTTACACCTAACAGATGGCGCTGACCGAACATCCTTACCTCTCGCTAGCGTAAGGACCAGTGGAGACATCGACCTCCCTCGACCTCCCGCAGCAGTTGTCTTTTACATCTAACAGATGGCGCTGACAAGCATGCTTGCCTCTCGGTGGCACATAGGTATTTGCAGGTATAGGACCTCACAGGAGAATTTCAAATAAGGCATCTTCGAGCAGAGGTAGTGAAAACCTCTGCAACTGGTGAATATACGAGTAAGTAAATTTTGTGGTTATTTATTATCTGATTTTTTGTCTATATTGTTTTGTGATTTTTGAAGTGTTGTGTTCTGGCTCTGCTGTGTCTGTTCCAGCATCGACAGACACCCCGCTTCCTTCATCACGGACAATAGTGGACTAGCTTTTGGAAGTGTTGCGTACTGGCAGAGTTTGCGTCTGTTCCAGCTTCGCCAGACGTATCACTTCCCACGCTGCTCGAGTGCCGCGAGGGATTGTTGTTTTCTTTTTGCGGCAAAAAGGGGAGCATTTGTGTTGGTCTTGAAGTGTTGCGCCCTGCTAAGGTTTGCATCCGTTCCAGCTAAGGCCGGGTGCAATACTTCATACCACGGATAGAGCAGGGTGGGGAGATCTTGCTCTAGCCCAAGGGTGGGGGTTTAGACAGGCATTGGGAAGCGTTGCGCACTGGCAAAGTTTGCGTCCGTTCCAGCTTCGCCAGACGTATCGCTTCTCACGCGGATAGAGTGTCGCGAGAGAGAGGGGGGTTTGTTTCTTTGCAGAGTCCCCGTCGCCCACGAAGGACGCCCCAACAGAGGACCAGGGACGGAGAATCCCACCATTGAATATATTATTATATTATTTTTGTGTTTTTTCGTTGTAATATACGTTTGAGATAAAATAAATCCGGGTTAAAAGCATCTGCTGTTTTCTTTGGTGTGTGCCTATGCGAGAGAGAGTGTGTGTGTTATCTTGGAACCCGGACCTCGCTCCACTGAGAAATCCGAGCAATCGGTTGGCGCCCGAATAACATAACTGAACGAGTACAGGTAAGCGTCATTTGCGACCGAACTCCACTACCTGCCTGAGAGTAAAAGGGTATCGAGGTAGGAGCGTCGCAAGCTAGAAGTCAGATGTTTCCGTATGGTCCAGGAAACGGAAGACAGAATCTTGTACTTCCGACGCAAGTGCAACATTCAAAATACAATGTGCAGAAAATATAAGAATGGAGCCCAATGGAGAGCGGGTATGTTCTGTAAAAATTATAGAAAAAAAAAAAATCTATAAATTGTGGACCATATGGAGGGATCATGTGCATTTAAAATGAAAAATGAAAAAGACAGGCTGCGAAAATTTTCAAAGGCACAACATTAGGATACATCATGTAGGGTAAGATTTTAATTTTATTACATTGCATTGGAAATTAAAAATTTAACCACAAAATAAGTCCAAAATTATCAAGAGAACCAAAGAAAAACTTGTACCAAAATATTAGATCGCTACGTCTGAGTTAATGTACAGAGAGATGTGAAGGGGTGCACAGACTGTCAAGCTCGAAAAGGACCGTCCAACCGTCAACCAGCAGGACCTCTACAACTTATTCCTATCGGGGCCCCAATTGAAAGGATTGGTGTAGATCTCCGGGGTCTTTTCAGAAGAAACAAATATTGTGGAATAAGTTATCTGCCGCCACGGAGCAACCCGGATCATGCGAAGGAAAAGAGGTAAAGTGTGCAATCAAATTTAATTAATAAAATTTTAAGGAATACGGGAACAGAGACATTTTACCACGGCATTCCATCCCCGATGTAATGGACTGAGAGAAAGGTTCAACAGGACGCTAGCTTATTAGCTAGCGTCCTGTCTGTCAGCATATTTGTTGAGCATGTACACCAACTCAGCCCAGACAGATTGGGATCAGTATTTATCACACGTCCTTTTTGCATATAACATAGCAGACCAGGACTCGATGAAATATTCACCTTTTAAGCTGGTGTACGGAAGAGATCCAGTGTTACCAACAGAGGCACAACTATTAGCAAGAAATAAGCTTTTACAATCATCCAGTGAAGTTTCAAAAATTCGGGGAGATGCCAAGAAAAATATAGAATGCAAACAAACTAAGGACAAACTGAGTTACGATGCGAAGCATAGTCCCGTGGAATATCAAGTAGGTAACCTAGTGAAACTATACGTCCCTAACAGACAAGTGGGAAAAAGCGAAAAATTATTAATGAAGTGGATGGGACCGTATAGAATAGTAAGGAAACATAATGATGTAAACTACAAAATATGCCTGAAAGAAAAAAAAAAAAAAAAAAAAAAAAAAACTCCTAAATACGACACTGTCCATTTCAACAGACTTAAACTATTTACAGAACCATGGAAATGCTGAGGACAGCAAATGATAAAAAATGCACATGATACGTCTGACGTCACATAAATACTATAAGGAAATACTACTAAGAAACTATATATATATTTTTAATATTTTTTAGGATAAGAATAGTAATGATAACGATAATAGCCATAATCAATTCCGAGGTACCGGTAAGAGTAGTTCCATGGGCGTATTTGAAAACACTACCTGACACAATCACGTATGAAGCTACTATACCGTTGACGTATACGGGGACCTGGATCCCAACATCCGATAGAATTCTGAGTAGTCATCCCCTCGAGAAAATCTGCGGATTGAAGGAAAAATTAAGTGTCACCCAATCAACGTGTCTCCTAGCTGCCGAGATTGAGAAACTGATTCAAAAATGTTCTGTAGCAATCAACGACTATCAAACTGCTATGAACTCAATGGCCTTTTTACAACTTAATAAGAACGACCAACCACAAAATGGTACTAACAAAAGGCGCAGAAGAGCTCTAGACTTCATAGACTGTTACATCGTACATCGGTTTTAATGTATATAGTTTAAGTTATACGAATTAGCTGCGCGAGTTTCTTGCTCTACCATTTTTATAGCCCACATTTGAAGCGTCGTAAATCAAACGTGGTGAGAGAGGATGGAGACCTGGGTCAGGTGTACATGAAAATCATTGATGAAAATGATGGGGCGCTAGAAGCAGTACGCCTGACTTTGATTGGCGGCCAGGAACGGAATGATAGCGCTGTCAGCCCGTTGGAACACTCCCAGACGTCAGCCCTATAGAGGATAGACCCCGTAAGTTTATCTGTGCCCTATTGGTGGAGACCGCCCTGACGTCTGCCGTGGAAAAATCTGCTGCAAACTAATAAGTCGCGCACTATATTGCCTCATCGGGATGCTGTAGAGCCAGTGAAGGGGCCAGCGGGATGCTGTAGAGCCAGTGAAGGGGCCAGGGGGATGCTGCAGACCCCTAGGGACGCACATTGAAGTGTTCGCGAGGGCAAGAAACTACCCAAGGCAACTGCATGCTTAGTGAGCAGATAACCAACGTAACGGGTATCAGCATTTTAATCTATTATTTTTTTTTTTCCTTTATGCATGTACCACAACCCAGTAAGAATACAAGTCATCTGGAAATTAATCAGTTGTATGTAAATATTTATGTAAAAATCAGATGTACTATATTTTTACAGGTTTTGAGTGATTTATAACAAGTAAAGTATAACATTACACGTTTATCGTTAAGTCTATTTTTTTAATACGTTGGGTATTAGTTCCAGAAGTTCCATTTTTAAACAGACGGCTAAATCACAAATATCGACCAAAATTCAAATTTTCCAAATTTCCTAAGGTTCATGAGCCATGCACCAAGCAGCCCTTAGCCGCCAGTTAGGTATTGGGGAGCTGTGCCTACGCATTTTTGGTGGCCATCTAGAGACGTCACATGAGCCAACAGCGAAGAAATATCTGACAAGTTTCTAAGTCTTTGTTAACTTCAAAACTTTTATTTTTTGCCATTGGTTTTATTATTATTTTTATTTTTTAAATTTTGTTTATTTGTTGCATGTCGGGGTGCCATGCTGATGGGGAAGGGGGTAATGTCACATAGGTAATCCTAGGTCAGGATTACGACATCTAGACATTGTGACGGTGAGCTGCCTGATTAAAAACTATTTGTCAGCATCTGACGTATGTGGTTTAATTACGAAATGCATACGTCGCATTTTCGTAATGAGGAAATATTAGTCATGACGAATGAATATTGGAACTGGGTTAACCTTCGGTACAAAATAGATGGATATCGATAGTATTGAAGTAGTGCAACATGGCCAACTCCTCCACACGTATTAGTCCACACGGTGACGACCAAGACACCGACGCCAGATACTTGTACCGCGGGTGAGCCAAGCAAGTACTCACCATGTGAGTAGGAGAAGACTTTTCCAGGCCCTTCGAATCCCGGATGGGTAGCCCCCGCCTCGGAGATAGGTCCAAGCCGATCCTGGCCAACACGGGGTGGACCGAAGACTTCCCCAACTCCATGGACAAATTCAAATCATATATTGTAATTTTGATACACATATTTAATAAATTGTATTGTTGAAACCAGGAGTTGTCTTTCAATCAAACCACCCACGTGACAATATCGTAAAAGTAAGCGAAAAAAATTGTTAACCTTAAAGAAATCTCAATTTTTGAGCAAAAATTTTTGAGAATCGGGTCAAATTTGATCTCAAAGCAAAAGTTTTTTAGTTAGACAAAAAATAGACTAAATATGGCCATAACTCAAAAACTGGAAGAGGGGCCTTTGTTAAAAGTATTTTTCATTCCAAATTTAGCTTAAAATCATATTTTTGGTCAAAAATTAAAAATTATAATATATAACAGTATATTCGATTTTGTTTGTTTGGTTTGTCAAGTTTGGTATAGTTGAGCCGCAGATATCAGCTTAAATTTAATATAAAACAAAATCCTATAATATTGAAACAGAAAAATGTCGTAAATAAATCGAGCAGGGAAATTTTTAAGATACCAGCAAATGCTGTCAACCATTTTCTTCACGTACCACCAAGTACTAGCCCGGGTACCCTACTTTGAAGACTACTGCCTTAAATCACTGGATAATTTTTTAAGGCCTTTATTTATATTGTCTTGCCTTTGGCCTCACAATACTGCGGGTCGGCCCTGACTTTTACGTATTTTGTACATGCTGTGGAACCATTAGGTACTTTTATGTAGGATATGCCTGTATTATAATTTTAATTTAATAACTGTATTTACCTAGTCTTGTAGAGGTTCCAGGACTCACATCTGATGGTGCATCATGTGTGACAAGAGGTTCATCATAAACTTTATCTTCTTCTGAAAATATAAGTATTTTAATTCAAAATTCGTCATTTTACCCTGTTTTACAGAATAAGAAACCATATTTAACGCTACGTATAACCCCTAGAGATTACAAGTTTCTTATACAAAACTAAAAATCTGAAATAAAAATAGTAACAACCTAAACAACAAATTTTATTTATCTAATACTATATTTTTAATTGTAGAAAAAATTGTTATAAAAATGTTATTGCTCAATAACTTAAAAGATATTAGACAACAATGTTTTGTAGTTTTTTAAACATATCTGCATGTTTCAGATAACTTTTATATTTATATAGTTTTCTGTAGAAACCAGAGAGATGAACCCAAATTTATTATGTTCCGGTTTACGGTTACGTTCCAAGTAAATGTTTTTCGTTTCAGTTTCGGTTTCGGTTCGTCTTAAAATTTCGGTTCAGTTCCGGTTCGAATAACAATTTAAATTCGAGTCAAATATCAAATATCTACTGATATAAATTTTGGTTTAATGGTTTTACTTACCAAATTCCTTTCTTATTCTTGTTTTTCAATTATAAAATAGAAAATACAAAAGAAATAGAACTTAATTAAAAAATTTATTGTCAAAAACGAAAACAAAATATAATTTAGGAACATAAAAATGAAAATACAAAAACATATTACACGTAAATAAAATAAAATTCTAACAAATTAGAAGGACATTACAAAACTAATGGATTATGGGGGTGTCAAGACAGTCAGTTTGCTTATGCGCCAGATGCAAGGAGTGCTGAAAATTTTGGTTGATGACTTATTTTTACTCAACAAATATTTTTGACAGCAATGAACAACTTAATTTAATTTAAATAAATAAATAAATAAATAAAAATTAATCACAATTCATTCTGTTGTAAAAATAATATTTGAAATTTGAAATGAAAATAAAATTAAAATCCATGTTAAATCGACACATTAACATGTTTTTCAAATTTGCTTCTGATAGATTCATTCTTTTATCAGTCAATATAAGTTTTAGTAGTAAGAAATTAATTAATTAATTTAATGAAAAAAAAAAAAATGAACCGAAATTAACCGTTATTAACATGTCGTTCTGGTTTCGGTTTTGTTAAAAATCCCGCTTAATTTCGGTTTTCGGTTCGGTTCCGGTTCGACTCTCTGGTAGAAATGTTCTAATGCATAATACTTCAACATTTTTTTTCGACCTGATTATTTATAGTCTAGGACCTTCGTCCAAAAATATTATTCTTGATAATGCTTTCTATGCTTCATAGATTTAGAAAAAGCTTTCGACCGAGTGAAAAGGCGTCTAGAAGACACTTAAAAACAGAGCCATTAATGACATCACTATCAGAAATATTAAGTCTATATGAAGGTAGCAAGAATTATGTTAGAACCCGAAATGAAGTATCGATATCTTTTACAACTAAACACAGACTCAGACTAAGATGTATACTCAGTCCGCTACTGTTTTCGATACTACTAGATGAGGCCATAAAAGAAGATAGGCGCAACATAAAAGAATAGTCTGTGGGCTACTGGCAAATTGAAAAGGTGAGAGTAGCAGAACTTTGCTGTGCGGATGACATGGTTATAATTGCAAGGAATGAAGATAGACTACAAAACAACTTGAACCAGTATAATAAAGAACTGAAGAAAATATATATGAAAATTAACCCACAGAAGACAAATACAATGGTAATAAGCAGGATAAAAGTACAACATAACATAAAAATAGATAACAAAATAATAGAGCAGGTAGGGAAATTCATATACCTAGGCATAGTTTTTTCGGAAGATTGAAAAATGGTTGAAGAAATTATGGAAATAGTAGGTGTAGAAGGAAGAATGTTCAACAGCATCAAATCATCGTTTCTAACTTAAAAAGAAATACCAACAAATATTAAGGTAGAGATCTTAAAAAAAGTGACAGATTGAGATCGAATTTGACATATGCCTCTGAATTCTGGACCACCACAAAGATTCACAGGTCCAAAATAAGAATGAAATGAGATTTATAAGAAAAATCGAAGGGAAAACAAAATTAGACAGAATAAAAAATGAAGTATGTAGAGATAGACTAGACACAAAGCCAGTGGAGACCATAATAGAAGAAGGACAATTAAAATGGCTGGGACATATACACAGAATGAGTGAAGACTAAATAGTAAAAAGAGTTTTTGAAACATGAGCACTAGACGACCCCGAAAAAACTTGGCACTGAGAAATAAAAGAAGCTGCAACGAAGAGAGGCGTAAAGTGGGAGCAGACAAGGAAATATACAAAAGATAGAACAAGATGGAAAGAAGTATGGCGAACAACACCAGAAAATACCTCACTTGACTACAGCCTAACATCGCAAGGTAGAAAGGATTCAGGGTTAAGTAAATAAGTACGTAATTACGTATTTCGAACATGCTCTGAAACTATTAGGTAAACTTGGATTATCTAAAGAAGTCCAGTCAAGGTCATATTCGAATGTTGCAAACAAAGATTTTAGCCACGCCTATCTAAATCAGGCCATTGGAGTAGCATATATTTTTATCTTGAGGGTTTTTAATTCAGAAACATTTAACATTCTTTATTTTAATTATTGGTTTCCATAATGTGATTAATTGCTCCACTCGCTTCTACTAACCTGACACTTTCCTAACCTAAGATAACGTTTTGTCATTGAACTGAGAGTAGATAGCTCGCTTCGCTCCGCTCGCATTATACTAACCTAACCGAACCTAGCGCTGCGACAGATGTCAAATATATGTTTATTTATGGGGAAATCTAATCTAAAATTGCAAGTTATAAAAGTGAAAAATAATGAAAACTGTGTAAAAAACTAACAATTTCGGTACCTAATATAATTTATTATTATCGAAGAAAGATCTCTACAAAAAAATCATGAAAATAATGCAAATTGAGTTGTTAGACTCCGAAGCCTAATCTTAATTATAATAATATTAATTTATATTTATTTACCTGCTGAACTGCATGTACAGTTATCAAAGGTCCACTATTTTCTTCCTCGCGTAGGAAATATTGGTATAGGTTACAAACCAATCCAGGAGACTGTTTTCTTAACGTATTGTCTTTTACACTCATATTGTTTTAAATAAAAGAAAACAGTTATTTAAAATACAAATGTTGTCCTGAAAAGGACAGATTTAATGAAAAACACGATGAAATAAATAGCAAAACAGAGTTTTAGACGCCACTGGTTCACTACGAATGACACTAGAAAACTTTAGTAATCTCAAACCCCGAGGTGGAATATTCTACGATACATATTTGTACGTATAAGTACGTTTGTCGTAGCTATACCTGAACAAAAACATAATAGATTGACCAACGTTATTTGTATTTCTCTTAAAATTTTGCCAATGTGAGTGAGACATAAACACATCAGTACTTTAATTATTATTTCAGTCATGTGACCTTGACTGGACTTCTTTAGATAATCCAAATATATGTATATGCCTGTATTATAATATTAATTTAATAGTTCTATTTACCTGGTCTTGTAGAGGTTCCAGAACCCACATATGATGGAGCATCCTGTTTGACAAGAAGTTCATCATAAGTTATGTCATCCTCTGAAAATATGAGAATTTGAATTCAAAATTCGTCATTTCACCCTGTTATACAGAATGCGAAACCATATTTGACGCTACGTATAACCCCAGAGATTATAAGTTACTCATACAAAGCTAACAATCTGAAATAAAATAAGTAACAACCTATACAACACATTTTTATCTATATAATAGGATACTTTTAATTGTAGAAAAAATTGTTGTAAAAATGTTATCGCTCAATAAGTTATTAATAGATATTATACAACAATATTCTGTATTTTAAAAAATATATATTTGTGGGTTTTAGATAACTTTTATAATTATATAGTTGTGTGAAGAAAAGTTTAAATAATACGTCAACATTGTGTGATAAAGTCGCATCGAAGTTTTTAGTTAAATTTAGTATTTCTAAATTCATTGTTTAAAGTACGTCTATTTAAATGTATGTTTGGAATTTTTATTAGTAAATAATTTTTGTTTAAATTATATTATTTTGCTGACAAAATAATTGTGTTACTATAAGAAATATTTATTGCAAGCATATTTGAAATTAAGTATTTCTTCACTAATAAATTATTCATATTGCTGATTTCGCATATAGTCTCAAATTACTTAAAGTATTAAATTTAATTTTAATATTCTGTTCTTTTCGGTCATCGGTAATTCTTGTACGTTTTTGTCAACTAAACATAATTAGCTAGAAACATCTAGTTTCTTATATGCAAATTTAAATTGTATTTTACTTTTATTTTTAATATATTTATTTTAAACTTTTAAAACAATTTTAATTCAACCCTTAACCTATTCTTAGATCAAAATTCACAACTTGGCTTGTAGTATAACTACAACGCCGCAATTGATTGTTTATAATTTAGAACCTTCGTGGAAAAATATTATACTTAATGATAATGGAATGCCACTTGAGTATACGTGTTATTTATGAAAATTAAATAATTTTTACCTGCAGCACCTATATTGAGAACTACGGCATATTCAAGATAGCGACAAAAATACACATAACTATAAGTAATTTTCACAATAGAACATAATAGTTATAAATATATTTGTAGAATAAAGCTTAATCCACAATTTGCCGCGTCGTAAGGAATTATGAGTCAATTGGTTTACAAGATGGCAACTATAAAGCAATTTGTTTATTTTAAATTACGTAACAGTTTATTTTATAATTAAAAATATTATATTTGATAGATTAATAGTTTCTGCATTTTTGTTTTTTTTTTTTCTTATTGGTTTTATGAATAGTTGCACACGAGAGACTGACCCTAACGTGGCAGATATAGCACAATAAAAGAATTATCTGAGTCGAATACTTCGACATCTCCCAATATTTCCCAAAGATGTTGTTAATAGTAATAAAAGTGGAAAGGTTGTACGGGTATCGGACATAAATAAAAACAACTATCTACAGCTGACCAGTTTCGGAATAGTTTATTCCTTCATCAGAGCTGCTACATAAAGGAAAATCAGAATACAGTATAAGTGTACATCGTATATGAATAAATGAATATAATACAAGGTGTCTCAAAAGAAATTTTATATTTATTTAGCTTACTGCGTGAGCGCAACGTATCCGAGGGGCGCGGGGGTTGTGTCAATCGGTAGCCTGGCTCTTGGGAATTCAGTCGCTATGGAGCGTTTCTCGGGAGCAGACCGCGCGTTATGCGTGCGAGAGTTTTACAAAAACGGTGATTCGGCGACTGTAGCGCGTAGAAAATTCTGCAGTATTCGAGGTTTTCACCACTTAAATGATGCGCCAAGCATTCCTCTCATTTGACATTGGGTTAAAAAGTTTGAAGAGACTGGTACAACGCTGGATAAATCAAAATCCGGGCGACCTAGATCATCAAGAAAGGTAGAAAACGTGGAGAATGTTAATCAGTCTGTTCGTGACGACCCGAACCTTTCAATTCGGAAGCGCGCAAGTGCTTTAAATGTGCATAGATCATCATTACATCGCATTATGCACAAAGACCCCTACACCCCTACAAAATTCAATTGGTGCAAGAATTAAAGCCCCAAGATGCCAGTTAGAGCCTTAATTTCGTAAATCAGGTGATTGAGCGATTTTCAACGTTTACCAACATTTTGTTTTCGGATGAAGCTCATTTTCATCTTAATGGCCACGTAAATAAGCAGAACTGCCGCTACTGGAGTGCAACGAATCCGAAACGCAAACATCAGAAACCCCTACATTCACCTAAAGTGACCGTATGGGCTGCGATGTCGGCGCGAGGAATTATCGGCCCTTACTTTTTTGAAGACGAAAGGGGGCGTGCAGTTACAGTGAATTCAGAGCGTTATGTGGAGATGTTAGACAACTTCGTGAAATTTTCTCAGGCAAATTGATCTCCCGGAGAGGTGACATAAATTGGCCTCCACGCAGTCCAGATTTAACCCCTATGGACTTTTTCCTATGGGGTTATCTTAAATCTAAAGTTTACGCCAATAAACCGACTTCACTGGCGCATTTGAAAGAAAATATCCGTCACGAAATGGCAGCCATCCCTGAGTCCACCTGCCGAGACGTCATAAGTAATTTTACTGTTCGATTAAATGAGTGCCGAGAACGCGAGGGTCTACATTTAGACGATATTATTTTTAAGAAATAAATCCCCAAAAGTGTATTTTAATAATTAATAAACATTTTTTCTATATACGGCTTACTTTTTTTTTAATCGATCCACTAAATATAAAATTTCTTTTGAGACACCTTGTATAAGTATAAGTATAACATTGTAAGACATACCTGAGAGGATGTCATACGTCATCTGGTGGGACACACCTGTGCTCATATATTTTACCTATTTATTATTTAAAAAATAATAATAATTTGTTGTATCGTTTATTTTAATCTCTGACTTCGTTTTACATTATTTATTTATTTATTTATTTATTTATATTTCAACACACTGTTTTTTTATATCATGACCCGTTTTTATCTATCTCACCATTACACTTAATACTATTATCTCAGGTATGTCTTACAATGTTATACTTATACTTATATTATATTCATTTATTCATATACGATATACACTTATACTGTATTCTGATTTTCCTTTATGTAGCAGCTCTGATGAAGGAATAAACTATTCCGAAACTGGTCAGCTGTAGATAGTTGTTTTTATTTATGTCCGATACCCGTACAACCTTTCCACTTCTATTCATTACGGACACGACCATCTCCACCACGTTAATAGTAATGTCAATTTAAAATATGACTTTTCTAATGTCAGTTTATGTGTCAAACAATACCAACTTAATTTTATTTACAATAAAACCATGGATAACTATCCGAGAATAAAAAATGCATTGTAAAAGCGGACGTTGGAATAAACATCGGAATAGACTTATACCTCAGATAGTTATACCGCTACTTATCCGAGGTTTGTAAAAGCGACCCTTACCATGTAATGAATAAAATTAAGTATATATTTCCTAAATGATAAAATAATGGAAAGAATAGGAAGAACGGGAAGATTTTTTAACGCCATCAGAAGTTAATTCCTGGGAAATATACAAATCCCCACAGAGGTGAAGGTAGAGGTGTTCAAAAAGGCGACAGTACCAATACTCACATATGTCAGTGAAACGAGGACTACCTCTACTAAACATCAAAGTAAGATCAGAAGTATGGAAATTAGATTTTTGAGAAAAATATCAGGAAATACAAAGATGGACCGCATTAGAAACGCGACGTTTAGGGAAGAATTACAGACGAAACCAGTAGAACATCTAATTCAAGAAAGTCAAATGAGATGGTTAGGGCGTGTCCAAAGAATGGGAGATGAAATAATAGCCAAAGCAACATTTGAGGCACGACCAATAGAAAAGAGAAGAAGGACACGACCAATTAAGATTTGGAAGGCCGAAGTGAGACAAGTGACAGAAAGGCGAGAGGTCAATTGGACATATATTAAAACCTTTACAGCAAATAGGTGAGCCTGGAAAGAAATCAGGAAAAGACCACCAGAAGATGTACCGTGACTCTACTCCAGAACGCCTTACACCAAAAGATAGAAAAGCTTAGCATTAAGTAAGTAAGTAAGTATATATTTTCAGTTGTTCAAGATATGGTTGTACATTATAAACGAAAAACTTAAAGTTGAGCTGGAAAGAAGAAGATATGAAAGCTGCTATTAAAGCGACCGAAACAAAAGGCATGTGTTGGCTACGTGCGAACAAGACTTTTAACGTGACTTTTGGAACATTTACTTTTCATCTAAAGATCTGCTTTTAATGAGGAAGAAGAACAGGGATTTATCACACATCAAGAACAAGAAAAATTTGTTTTTTGGAATGAGAACGGTGGAAGTTCGGACATTTGCATTCCAACAGGCTGAGATAAAAAAAATCCGCATATGTTTAACCAACAGAAAGGAATGGTGGCTGGCATTGATTAAAAGAGTTATTAGCTAGAAATCCTTCAATATTTCTCAGAACGCCTGAAACAACGTCGGACGCAAGAGCATGTACATTCAATAAACCTGAATAAAATATTTTGATTGTCTATCAAATGCTCTTAAAAATGTACAGTTTGATTGTACAAAGATCTTCAATAAGGATGAAAGCGGTTTATCCACTGTTCCTTCGAAGAACACCAAAATATTAACATCTAAAGAAAAAAACAACGTTAGTGTAGCCGGAATGTACGTCCCTCCTGCTACAATTTTTCTTCAAAAAAAAAAAAAAAATTAAATGGATAAGGCACCTGCTACTGGACGGATATGGGAGCCACAAAAGTCTTGAGGCCCAAATATATTCAAAGGATAATGGTATCATATTGTGCTGCTGTCCTCCAAATTGTACGTATTAGGTCCAACCACTGGATGTCACATTCTTCAGACCATTGTCTACATATTATAACTAGGAATTAAAAATATGGCTCAAGACGCATCCAGGAAGAACAATTTTTCATTATCAAGTTATTGAACTTTTTAAGAACGCCTATCAAAAAGTTACTAATATTACAAACGCGGAAAAGAAATTTTCTACAACTGGTATATATCCGGTATATATATGAAGCCCTTCTTCAGAAAAGGCTGGAAAAGGAAATTGAAGGCAGGGCGCTTCTGAGTCCCTAGCAGTTCGGATTTCGTCGGAACAGGTTGACGATCCAGGCTCTTAGGTAGGTCTACGACACCCCTCTGAGCAGCACAGCCAAATGGCATGTCCTGGTCACTTTGGGCGTAAGGAATGCCTTCAACACGGCTAGCTGGGCGCTCATTCTCGAGGAACTCAGGAAGATTGAGATTCTGCATTATCTGCAGTCTATTCTGGTGGACTACCTCTGCGATAGGCACGTTCGTACATCAAAGTGTAAGGACACTAGAGTACTCAAGGCAACGGCAGGAGTCCCGCAGGGTTCAGTCCTTAGACCTATTCTGTGGAACATCCTGTACAACGAAGTGCTCAATCTCCAGCTATTGGGTGACTCGAAGTGCATCGGATTTGTGGACTACCTGGCATTGATCACGAAGGCGAGGAATGTGAAAGAGTTGACGTATTGCGTAAACGTCAACCTCTGGAGGATCAGTGCCTGGATGGACGCACACAAGCTTTAGTTAGCCCCCGAAAAAACGGAGGCTGTGATACTAAAAGGAAAGCGTAAGAGGGATGGCGTAAACTCTAAGCTGGCGGGCCGAACTATTACGCCTAAGCTCCACATCAGATACCTCGGGGTGACATTCGGTGCAAACGGTTCTTTCGCAAAGCACGGGAGGTGCTCTGATGTTAAGGCCGAGGAGAGAGCTGGCAGCCTTAAGAGACTGATGCCAAACGTGGGAGGACCTAACTGGGCCAAGAGGAGAGTATTGCTAGGGACAGTGCACACCATTCTCGTATACGGAGCTCTGATATGGAGTGCCATTCTCCAGTATGAAAAGCATTGCAAGATACTGGAGAGGTTCCAACGCAAGGCCCGTTTAGGGGTGGCATCGGCCTACCGAACCATTTATACCATTGCCCTACAGGTAGTCGCCGGTGCACTTCCGATAAAGCTCCAGGCGATGGTGAGAAAGGAGGCATACGAGGAAGGGGGGGGGGAGGAAGTTCGTTTCGCGGCCAGAGCTCGTTCGATCCAGAGATGGCAAGACGAGTGGCAGCGCAATACCGAGAACTGTGGACCAAAAGGATAATTCCAAACCAATTCCAGGAATGGCTGGCCTGTAAGCATAGGGTCATCGACTACTATGTTACACAGGCGCTACACAGCACACGGATCTTTTACAGTGTTCATCAAACGGATCGGCAAGGAGCAAGAGGACACATACGTATACTGCAGAGCCGTAGACACTGCAGAACATACACTTTTCGCATGCGGAAGATAGACGGAGAAAGGACAAGAGCGACGGCTGCAGTCGATGAGTTCCTGACACCGGACAATCTTCTGCATGTGATGGTGAAGTCCAGGGAGAACTGGGATTGCAAAGGCAGCTCAAACGTCGGGTCATGGACACCCATATCCAGAGAGTGTGGGTATGCCATGTAGTCACCTAGCGATGCCTCGGGGGGGGGGGGGGGATCCGTGCGTAAAACCACGCGAGTCTTCGTTGGGGACGCTTTGTATTCGGACTGGATAACCTGGTAAACAGGTCAAGGCCAAAAACACGAGACGGACGCCTACAGCTGAATACCTGAAGTGGGCGGGTGCTATGGGTGATCTGGTGAGGGGATTCGACAGACTTTGCGGCCTGACTCTAGGGCGACTACCGGACGAACGATACAGGAGAACCAGGAGGCCGAAGAAGACAGAAGACAGAAAGAATCAAGATAGAAGACAGGAAGAATAAAGAGGGAAGGCAGGAAGAACTAGCCACTCCATCACGAAGAATAGTCCACTACGACACTCTCATGGCGGAGAGGAGGCAAGCTGGGTTTTTAGTCGGTATACCACTTGTGGAAAGTCCGACACTACCTGAATAAGGTGTATATAAAAGATTTCTCCTGGATAAATAAAAAAGGCCTCAAAAATTTATCAAAGTGTATTTTCAATCATTGAATACTTTTGAAGGGCCTTAATTTGTCTTGCCCAAGGCTTCACAAATCCACGGTCCACTCCTAAACCACTTGTGTGGATATAATTTATCAAATGTTTTTAGTAAATTGCTCATCAAAATAGCAACAATAGTTATTCAAAAACTTAGTTTTTATTAATAATGACCCATTTTACTTAAGTGTTGTACCTACTATTGTGGTACTTAAATACCTACTATTTTTACGGCAGTTCAAAAGCTACGAAAAACGAGTGAGGATGTATATTATTTTGACATTCCAAATAAAGTTAATTTGTAAACGTCAGAATTTTAATTGTTTTCTGGATTTTGTTTATAGTTAAAATAAAATATTTAAAGTGACAATTTATAATTAAACTATTATATCAACTCGGTATCATGCTATAAAATTAAAGTAACGATCAAAGTATCTGAAATACAGATACAAGATACTTAAATTTAAATATCTAGATACACATACAGATACATATTTCAAAAAGTATCGAATTTGTATCTAGATATTTGAAAAAGTATCTAGCTACCGTATCTAGATACTTGTAACTAGATACATTACAACACTGCTCTTAGATCACCTTGACAAAACATTTTTAAATTCAGAGGTCAATCCATTATGCATTTAATTTAATTTGTTATGCAAACAATATTTTAGGGTTTCAAAATTATTAGAATTGTGCATTGTTCAATGTTTCTTTGTTTTATTCTAAATTTAACTGATATTAGATAAATTTAATACATTTAAATTTTTAAACATTGTCATTTCCTGGAATAGTGTTATACTTGGTATATAAACTTTTTTCAACTTAGAATAAGGAGATTAGTTAAATAGATAGCTTCAGTCGGTCCGCGAATAGCATGCGGTAACTCTGAAGTATTGAGGGATACACTTGGTTAATTATCTGGTATCTATAAGATTCATTATAACCTAACATTAAATTCTATTATACTTTTACGTTTAAAATATATTTAAATTCTACATTTTATGTTAATAAAAATAAACTTAATTCTGAATCGATTTTTATTGAATGTGGTGTAACTCCTTACATTCAACCCAAATGTAAATAACAATTCAGATCGACCACAAGATGGCCCATCTGTCGCTTGGTAAGTACCAATAATTGGTAGTACCAATTCAATTCAGCTATCATAATATTGAACCCTGGATAAACTCACGCCTCGCACTTGAATGTCTGATTCGAAATCTAATTTTAGTATGACATCATCATAATTATATAAAAGTATATGTTGTCGACCTCTATATGAATATGTGGTTTATTAGATTCCGGGATAATAGGCGAGGAACAAAGAATTACTCAGTCTTGACGTAAAACTAGTTTCGATAAACTTGTATTATCTTCTTCAGTTACACTACATAGTCCGAAATAGAGAAATGGTACTTTAGTCAAAAATATGTTGATGACCTCATACTTATTATCCCCAAAGATGAAACTAACTCCATACTTAACCATTTTAATTCATACAATAACAATTTAAAATTTACATTAGAAGTAGAACAAGAACAAAAAATAAATTTCCTTAACATTACGGTGTTGAGACATAACAATAAACTTAAAACTAAATGGTACAAGAAAGAAATAACTTCATATAGGTTTTTTAATTTTACATCTCTTCATATAAACTCACAAAAAATATTTTTTTTAATAAATATTCTGGATAAAAATCAAGTACAAATATTACAAAACAGTGAACCTACTATTTTCTAGGATAAAAGATAAAGATAAGAAAGATAAGGATATTAATGTCATTTACAGAATTCAATGTAAAGATTGTTTGTCGACATACACAGGACAGACTTGCCAGTATGTAAAAAAACGCATAAAACAACACAAACAAGATGTTAGAAATTTAAAACAACTTCCTATTCCTATACACATTACTGAAAAAAATCATAATTTTGTCTTTGAAAATTATGGTATTTTAGATACTGAAAATAATTATTATAAAAGACTTATAAAAGAAATGATATACATAAAATCTAATAAAAATAATATTAATGTCCAACAAGACACTACCAATTAACACAATTGTTATGACTACGTCATCAGCTGTATAAAAGATAATAAATATATACGCGCGTTTTAATTTGAATTTCTGATTGTCTTAACAAGTTTATAATTTTTTTTATCTCCGTTAATGTTGTCGTAGTCTGTTTCACAATGTTAGTCAACTAAGGTTAATTTTCTTCCATTTTAAATTCTGTGATATTTTGTGATTGATTTTTGTCTATTTTACTGTATTTTATTTTATAATATTTTCTAGTCTATGATACTTAATAATTTTATGACTTTATAGTGACTTTATTCTTTTTTTTAATTTGTTTTTAAAATATTGCTATAATAAAATATGACAGTTTTTTATATTTAATTAAGACATAAGTGACAAATTTATTGTATAATTCCTAATTTGTATCATTTCTCTGTTTCGAATTATGTAGTGTAACTGAAGAAGATAATACAAGTTTATCAAAACTAGTTTTACGTCAATACTGAGTAATTCATTGTTCCTGGCCTATTATCCCGGAATCTAATAAACTACATATTCATAATTATATAAATTGAACAGTAATCATTTTGAGACATTTACGTTAAACCACTGGCCCGCTATAGCACCCTTTTCATATATTTAGGGCACCATCAGGACCGTCTTATGAATTGTAAGGGCCCTAGGCCATAGGTATTTAACGGACCCTGCTTCCAGGAGAAGTCAAGTCAAATTAAGAAAAAATATTGCAATTTAAGCGATTACAACAATTTTGAGACCTAATTTTTAACCTTGATTATTCATTAACGCTATATTTAATTTTACTAAAATTATTGGTTGATGCAAAATTAACGATGATTTTTTTGGAGTTTTTATTTTCAATTGAAAAATGACACTTGTTTTATTTTAAAATGATTATAAAAATATTAGCCGACCAGCGTAGCGTAGTGGTAACACATCTGCTCTGCGTTGCGAAGGTCTCGGGTTCGAATCCCGTTCAGGCATGGAAATTTTCTCAAATAAAAAATTGTCCTGGCTAATTGCCATTTCAGCAAAGGCAAAAAAATAAAAAAAAATATTCTTCTGTTTTTAGGTGAAAAAAATACGTGTCGAAAATCATATTCATGTTCGTCATATAATGCTTTACCACTTCGAGAAAGAATGGAAAGCAGCACAGTTTTTTCGTGATCTCAACGAGCTTTTCGGCAAAAGAATAATCAGTCTTAAAAACAAGTTGACAGATGGTTCCACAAGTTCAAATCGGGTGACACAAGACTTAAGGATGATGAAAGAAGAGGCCGGCCATCGGATTTAGGCGATTAGGCACTTTTGTCAGCTATGGAAAAGGACGATAGCATGATAACCTGGCTACAGGCCGAAGACTTCAATGTCGACGAATCCACGATCGTCCGTCGCCTAAAAATGCTTGGAAAAGTGTGGTAATTGGCTGGATGGGTGCCTCGCGAACTTTCCAACAACAACAAAGCCGATCGAGTTTGAATTTTCACCGAATTGCTGCAGAGAAACGACTAATCGTCATTTTTGAAAAATCTTGTCACTGGTGATGAATCGTGGTTGCTCTTTAAAACCGTCAAAAGAAAGAAAGTTTGTGTATCTCTGGGTGAAACACCGAAAGGAATAGCAAAAGGTGCCCACAGTAAGAAAGGCAATATGGTGCGTATGGTGGGATAGAAGCGGAATCATCCATTGGGAGATCATTGCAAACGGCATTTGCTTTTGGTGGCATGAAGATGATGAGCGTCAAACGGCAAACGGCAAACGGCAATTCAATATCAACAGCGATGTCTATATGGCTCAGCTCGATCGTCTACAGCATTTTATTGTTTTATAAACTTATAAACGAAAAAAAAAAAAAAAAAAAATCGTCGTTAATTTTGCATCCACCCAATACATTTTACATACATAAATTCTATAGCGCCGAACAGGAGTTCGTCTGAACTATGAATTTCCTGGTATATTTATAATGTTAACGTTTATTTTTTTGTAAAATCAGTAACTTACTTAACCTTATATAATCGGGCCCTAGGCCATGGCCTCGTTGACCTAGGTGAAAAAATGGCCCTGGGCACCATGGTGATCCGAATCCCGAATTAAGTTTATTTTTACAGTTTTATAAATCGTTACAAATGTTGAAGTTTTACTTACCTTTTTTTTGGACCTTCCTTTGAATAATTTCATTTTGTAAAATAGATTCATTTATTACACTAGGATTTTGAGTGTTGGAATCATTTATGTTTCCTTTCTGGTCATCTATATTTTGATGAGTACATGGCATTCTCCTACTTTGTTGATACTTATAAAATAAAATAAAAGCAGGTAAGCAAATAATGAAAATAATAACAGATATAGTACAGAAAATAACAACCCTAATTTTATTGAATGTTTGTGGTGTTTCTGGAGTTTGTTGCGTTTCTGGAGTTCGTGGCGTTTCTGGAATTTGTGGTGTTTCTGGAATTTGTGGCGTTACAGATTCTACTGACTTTTGCGACCTTTCTGGCGTTTTCGGCGTTTTTGTATTTTGTTGAGTTACTGGCGTAACTAATGGAACAACGGTTAATTGGATTTCTTGATTATCGGCACCATATTTGTTACTAGCGGAACACCTACAAATTTTAAGTTAAATATTACTATTTTGGTGGAAATAAAGACTAGCCGATGTACCCGTACTTCGTACGGTTTGTGTTAAATACATTTTAAATAAATGTTTATGTCCGTAGGTAATATAATTAATGAATTAATTGTATTCGGACAAGTGAAAAAATTGATGTTAAGTGAGAATTTTCACACATTGCAGGGTTTCGCAGGTATGTAATAAGTGAAAACGGCATGCTGAGTGTGTAGGACAAAGTTTGCTTTGTAGTAATCACAAATGAACGATATTTTTAAAATAATTTATCGTCTGTTAATCTAAGAGTTTTAAAAATAAATTTTATGTTAAAATATTTTTTTTGTCAATTTTAATTCGAATACCTAATACCATTATTTAAGTTTCTAAATATGTGCAGTTTTTTTTTATATAGATAGCAATGTACATTATGATTTTAAAAATTGCGTCTATGGCTTTCATTGGTTGTTTTAAGTCATATGCTCCACCCCTCTGGTTTCGTATACATGACACATAGAATGAAAATATAATTCCAACAATTCCAACTGGTTATTAAATTTACGCTTTAAAAAGTAAATGCAAAATTTGCCAAAATATATCTAGAATTTTGACAAAGTAATTTTAACAAAATAAAAATGGAAAAAAAAACAAAAAATAAAATTGTCTCCTCAGCCAGGGAGCGAACCCTAGTTTGCTGCTTAGCAAGCGATCAAGCTAACCATTAGACCTGGATACACCTTTTAGTATAGTGTGTTTAGTGATTCTTTTCGAGAATTTCTCGAGAAAAAGTTTTAATTCTCATTTTTCATTTCTCGAGAAATGTAAAATTTGCTCGACGCCTTTACTTTAGTACTTTAAAGGTGATTATAATTTTAACATGTTTTTATCCTCTACAATATTTTCAACATTAAAAAAAGATGTATATTCTAATAATTATATAATTATTTTTCTCGAGATTTCTCGAGAAAATCAGAAACACTAAGTGTGTTACATAACTATACCTTTTGTACATCGTCAACAAAAAAACACAAAAAATGCGTTATTTTCCGAAAACATAATCTGAACAAAATTTCCTATTGTACTATTCTGGTTCACACCAATGTACATTACTTAGAATTTTTTCAGATTTTTAGTTTAAACCATCTGGGCTACAGGGGTTAGGCAAAAATCGCATCAAAATAATTTATTTTGCAAAAATAAAATTTTGATCGTTAATCCACGTACTAAGGACTTTCATTTGATACCCTACCCAGAATTTAAAAAATATATATATATATTTTTTTTCGATGAGCACATATTTATTTATATTGTGTGGGTGAGTGAGTGAGTGAGTGAGTGAGTGAGAAAGTGAGTGAGTAAGTGAGTGAGTGAGTGAGTGAGTGAGTGAGTGAGTGAGTGAGTAAGTAATTAAATTTAACATTTGTCAAGTTAGTCTAGAATATGTCAAAAATAGTAGAGGTGTATCCAATCCCCAATCCATCCCCTCTACATCTACTGCTAACTCAAGATCCAAGGATCAACACCAAAAAGACTAACGTACGGTATCAAAATAATATCCCAGTTAACAACTATTACGACGCAATGTGAAAAAAAAATTCACACTTAGTTGTAGTTTGATATTGATTATATTTTGTAAAATTAACTTCATTAACTTTATATTGTTGAAACAAACTGTATCATAAATTATAGCTACATTTTTATTCTAGCTCTGATGAAGATTTAATAATAAATCGAAACGTTAGCGAAGCTAAAATATTGTTTTAATTTTAATTTCTGACCAGTCCGAATCCCATTACTTCCTCATCATAAGAATAATAACCTTAATTAAAATGTACTAGATTACAATTATGTTAGGAAAGAATTAAATGAAGCGAAGGTAGTATATACGACCAAAACGCCTTCCACTGAAAGAGAGAGAGAATATTAATAATAAGAAACCTACCCCCAAATATCACCACTGATGAAATTAAAGCTGATCTGACAAAAAAGCATCTACCAGTAATAAGTGTGGCACAAATCACCAAGAAAGAGAACAATAAAATAGTTCATGCCTATTCCCTTTTCATGGTAAAATTTGAAAAAGGGACAGATTTCAAGACCATAATACAGCACAGAAGAATATGCTATTGCATCATTCAGTGGGGAAAAAATGAAAAGAAGCGGTGTAACACAATGCTACAGGTATCAATCTTTCGGGCACGTTGCACAAAACTGCACAAATATACAACGATGTGTTATCTGTGGGGAACAGCACTCGACGGAAAGCTGTAAAAATAAGGAAAAAATCACCAAAATGCGCTAACTGCGGAGGAAACCATACAGCTAGCTACAGACAATACCGGAAAGAGGCCAGTCATTAACTACAGACGTCCAGGCAGATCCACAAACCCAACAAGATATTCCAGCAACCTCACACAAACCATACCTTTCAAAAATTCAAGATTATCCCTTCAGAACAAAATTCTACTATATAAATCAATTATCAGACCATCCTTGACTTACGCTTGTCCAATCTGGAGCTACGTATGAAACACAAACTACAAAAAACTACAAGTTAAACAAAACAGATCTCTCAGACTTGCTGGAAATTATCCGAGATACAGAAGAGTAACAGAAATTCATGAAGAACTTAAAATAGAATACATCAGAGATGTAATCTACAGAATCACTGTTAACTTCTTTTCAAAATGTGTTACAAACAATAGCCCCCTGATACAGGAAATAGGAAATTATGAAAGAAGTGAACTACCATTCAAAAAGTATAAGCATAAACTCACCAAACACATATTTCTTTAGCTGTCCTATCATCATTTTATACTAATTATAAACTTATTTATATTGTCATATTCTACTGTGTTCTATTGTGTTCTTAATTGGTTTTCTACTTTTTTTTTCCCTATGTTTTATTAATACTATGTTAGTAGTACTAGTTTGTAATCTATGTTTATTTATTTATTTATTTATTTATTTATTGTGTTTGGGTGGTCAACAAAACTATTCCATTCCTAGAGACCCACACTAATTACATATATTATTTTAACATGTTACATATTAGAACATAAGATACAAAAATATTTTTAAAAGTTTGTGTTCAATTTTTTTACAATTTTTCAAATTTACAATTTCGGTACAAAAAAGAAAAGAAACAATGAAGTATAAAAGTGAGTAAATTACTCCATTCCTGTAAGTGTATCATTAACTATGATTTTAAAATTTGAAAACGACAATAAGTAAATATCACAATTGTTAAATAATTTATTGAACGTATGCATTGTTCTGTTTAAAGGAGAATTTTGACCTAAGTTTGAACAAATTTTATTATTATAAAAAGTATTAGTTTTTCTTGTTTGAACGATTGGCGTATTGAAATTAATTAGACTCAGAATGTCAGTTGAGTCTATCATATTATTTACTATTTTATATATAAAATTCATATCCAATTTGATTCTACGGTGTTCTAGGGTGCAAAGGTTAAATTTGGCCAGGCGATTATTATAAGAGGGCAACGGATCATATTTATAAAATTTTAAAAAAAATGTATTTTGTGAAACGGTGTTGAATTGATTCTAGTTTATTAATGTGTGTATTATATTGTGGATTCCAAATGACACTGTTGTACTCTTGCCGGCTGCAAACTAGAGATTTAAATAGCATTTTAAGTGAATTTTGTGATTTGAAATGTTTACAAGAACGCATTATGAAGCCGAGTTGTTTATATGCTGATTTGGTAATTTTATCCACATGGTGATCGAATTTTAACTTGTTGTCGAAATAAATCCCTAGGTCTTTAACAACACTGATTTCAAGCAGTGACGTGCCTCCTATTTCATATACATATTTTATAGGAAAAAGTTTACGTGTGAATGTTATACTATTGCATTTGTTTATATTTAAAAAAAGTTTATTAACCTTACAGTAATTATTTACATGCTCAGTGAATAAAAGTAAATTTGTCAGTGTAGATCGTTTCCTACAGAAACAGTGTTGTTCAGGAATAATAACTGATTTTAAATTATATGATAAAAAATCTGTAACAGCACTTTCAAATACTTTTGCAAATATGTTTAACTTGGATATTGGGCGATAATTAGTGACGTCATTCAAAGGGCCGTTTTTGTGTATTGGAGTGATAATTGCCATTTTCCACATTTTTATATATATATATATATATATATATATATATATATATATATATATATATAATACCACTTTTACAGTCCAGGGGAAACAACCTGACGAACTAGGGATTGCTGCCCAAAACATATTAAATAAAGCTAAAGATTGGTTTAACGCAAACGAACTGACTCTGAACGAGTCCAAAACAATTCAAATGAGTTTCACTACCCGCCAGACTATACCAACTGACCAAATTGAAGTAAAATTTTTGGGCATTCATCTCGATCCTTAGCTCACATGGAAAGCCCACGTTAAATACTTAAGTTCAAAACTGTCTAAATCGATCTATGGAATAAGAAAAATTAAACAAAATGTAAATGCTGAACGGCTCGTATGACCTATTTCGCCCTTTTCCATTCAGTTCTGATTTATGGCTTAACAATATGGGGATGTGGAACCTCACTGAATGAACTATTTATTTTGCGAAAAAAGCTCTTCGAGCAATAGAATCAGTAGGACCGAGAGAAACCTACAAACCTTTATTTAAAAAACAAAGTATTTTTACAATCTATGCTGCGTATGTTCATGCAGTTGTAGTCAAAGTGCACGTAAACTCTCAAAAGTTAATTCTAAAAAAACAGTCTCACTCCCATAATACGCGATGTAATCACTACATAAAAATACCAACTCATCGGCTGGAAATAACAAAGAAAAATATTTATCTAAAATATGACATTTACAATAAAATTCCAGTTAGTGTTCAAAAGCTGTCACATAATAAATTTAAAAATGTTATCCGAAACTTTCTTATTGAGCTAGCTCCTTACAGCATTACAAAATGTATAAATTCAATGGAAAATTTACAGAGATATATGTAAATATCCTGCAGTTTTCCAATTAATGATCTTTTTAATATGTATTTATTTTTAATTTTGCATGTAAATGTTTTGAATTTTACTTTTCATATGTATATTTCATATAATGTCTAAGCTTTTAATACCTTCCATTTTGTAATTGACTTGTACAAACATTTCCAATGTATGTGTACCAATAAATATTATTATTATTATTATAAGCTATTGATTTAAGAGCTCTGAATGCGGCTTTAGTTTAAGAAAAATATAGTTCTTTTTCCTCCTATCAGCATGTATCTTGTACCCAAAGGCCGTTCTCGCAAAAATATTTTCAAAGATATTTAACTATGTAAGTGATGTAAACAAAAATTAAAAAGTTGTTTATACATTTCACTTAGGGTCAGTGGCGGCTGGTGCAGGGAGGGCAACGGGGCAATGCCTCCCCGATTATTTACTTTTGAAAAAGCAGAAAATCTTTAATAAAAAACAATAATTGTAACATGTATATTTTCATTTTACCCATTTTAAATTAATAATTAGTTATATTGAAATAATTATTAACTTAAATTCGCATCGCGCCGTGTTTCTCTTCCTAAAACAAATGTTTTTAGAATGAACATACGCCAGGCAGGGCAAAAGAGCAAATGTTTCATATCTTATGCAAGCAGGGGTGAAGGACGAGCAATAGCATGTAATCTGCACCAGCCATTGCAAGGGGGTCAAAACATATTTTGTCCGTAGTTTTAATTATCAGTCGGAGTGCTTTATTTTGACATTTGTTTGTAGTTTATTCCTTTGTCTGAATTACTAGAAGGTTATGTATGTTCGATGTTTTAATAAATACAGTTTCTAAAGTTTACAATTTCTTAAGTTTATGTGGTCGTGTTTTATGTAAGTGGCGAATTTCGGGGAAAAAAAAAAAAAAATAATAAATAAATTTTAAAAAAGAATGAGAATGAAAATAGCATGATTTCAATTTTAGAACTTGTTTCCAAAAGTAAATGAACCTATGATATAAAAACTAGACTTAAAACTTTAGGACCACCAAGACCGGAATTAATTTTAACGAGTTCCGAAGAAAATAAAAGCTTTTGCCCTAAAAAAGTTTTTTGCCCCACCAGAAAATAATGTTACGAGCCGCCACTGCTTAGGGTGCTCGAAAGCTCAAACCTGTTCAATTTGATGCTAGGAGCACACTAATTTGAATTTGTTTTACTGTCCAATGCGCTCTACATGCCCGTTACTTTGACATCGAGTACATGGGGAATGGCAGGTTTTCAAAAACAGTAGGATATACGTAGGGCGCTAGGAAAGTTTTGAGATACGACTGTCTAAATAAACAAAGCAAGCTTATTCTTGCATCATTAAATAGACCATTAAAAACATTATAGGTACACTGATAAATAGATTTTATGTACTCAGTTCATTGTTTGCAGTGCAAGTGTAAACTTATCAATATGAGTGAGTTAACGCGACGAGATCATCAATTTTGTACAATTTCAAACGTGGTTTGTCTGCGGAAGAGTGAATCTCCGAAATGTTTACTATTTTTTCTGAGAATTGTCCAAGTCGGAGCACAGTGTTTCGTTGGTATAAACAATTTCAAAGAGAAAATTTTAACCTAGATGATGATCCTCATCTAGGAAGGACCCGTGAAACAGTTACTCCTGTAAATATAGCTGAGGATATAAAACTGCTCGATGAAAATATGCGAATTACATACAGGCATATAGAGGAGTTTTTGTACATTAATGCACCAGCTATTTATTTATTTATTGGACTGGAACACACATAGGACAAGCGCAGTAAAGTGTTCTCTGTATAATACACGTTATATGTTTAAATAATTACTAATTACAGTACATAATCAGATAGTAAACAAATACAAAATGTTTTAGATACAGGTAGGACTCATTTTGCGCCGGTTTTATTTACGCCGGTCTCGAAATAACGCCGCTTGAACGCCAGAGTCGTGAACGACGTCGCCGCCGAATCTGTGGTCGAAGCGGGGATGTTCTGAGGTTTTATGCACGCGCAGTTAATAAAATACATCATTGCTAATACCCTTTTCACACTAGATCTTTAAGAACGGATGTTAAAGTGAATCTATCTTTAAACGCTAATGTGAAACCGTATGGCCTCGTCTAAATACAAGCGATGTTTAAGACAGAGATCTGCGTCTTAAACTTCGTCCGCATTGCCAACTTAATTTCTATTATAAAAAAATACTCCTTGAATTTGTGCTGTCAACATTTTATATTATCATAAACAAGAATACTGTATTATTATCGACGTTATAAGAAGTATATACTTATTATTATAATAAAATTATTTATTTTACTGTGTTTAATAAAATACAGAGCTACAATAATTGAGATAAAATGTATCGACTTACATGTTAATACAGGTGTAATATATTCTTTATTGTAGTGTCTTTATTGTAGAATGAAATGAAATATCCATATTTGTTTATAATAATTCAAAATGTTCGTCTACGCAGACAGTTCAAAACTGGTAATTTCATGACGGTAACTTAAGGGTGCGCATAACCATACAGTTTCCTATACAAGACTAACAACCTGAAATAAAATTAGTAACAATCTATACATCAAAATTTTCAGCGAATTTCTATCTACCTAATAGGATATTTTTAATTGTCAAAAGAAGTGTCATGTAATTGTAAATAAACAACTTGCGTTATAGACGCCATCTTATAAACCATTCGACGCATATTTGCGTACCATGCAGCAAATTGTAGCTAAAGCTTCATTCTATAAATATATTTGGAGATAATTTGTTCTATTGTGAAAATTACTTATAGTTATTGTACTTGGTAATCTACTTTTGCCGCCACCTCGAATCTGCCGCGGTTCTCAATATAGGTGCGGCGGATAAAAATGTTGCATTTTATGTAAAGAATACTTGTACCAAGTGGCATTTCATTATCATCAAGTATAATATTTTTCGACGAAGGCTCTAAACTATAAACAATCATGTCGAAAAAAATGGTAACGTATTATTTGAACATTTCTACACAAAACTATATAAATATAAAAATTATTTGAAACCCACAAATATATTTAAAAAATTACAGAACATTGTTGTGTAATACCTATTATTAAGTTATTTAGCAATAACCTTTTTACAATAATTTTTTCTACAATCAAAAATACCCTATTAGATAGATAAAAATTCTGTGCAAAATTTGATGTATAGATTGTCACTAATTTTATTTCAGATTGTTAGTTTTGTATAAGAAACTAATAATCTCTGGGGGTTGTACGTAGCGTTAAGGACAAAATTACTGTAGCTGATGACAGCACCAGAGATTTAAACATCAAGTGTGAAAGCATACCGATCTTAAACATCGGTGAACTTTAAGTTCACTCGTCTTAAAGATCTAGTGTGAAAAGGGTATAAGTAATATTTTGCCAGTACAGGGTTGCATTCAGCACATTGAGTTTATTGCAGTTATTATATAGAATATGTAATATAAATTTTTACGTCTGCCAAATTTAATTTTCCTTAAGGTAAATTTAATTTGTTGTTTGCAAGTAATAATTTATTGTATTATACCTATATAGTGTAGTATATATTATATATAGTGTAATGTATTTTATAATTTTTTGGTGATTAATTTTTTTTTAAATTAGATACATTTTTCACAAACCATGTCTTCTAACATGGAAAATAAACCACCTAAATTAAATGCTAAGACAAAACGAAGATCCATTACAAACCAAGAGAAAATGGAGGAGATTAAAAGAATGCTAGATGGAGAAACACGTCCAAAAGTTTGTAGGGACCTCAATTTACCTCCATCGACAGTTACAACCATCATGAAGAATGCTTTAGAACGAATTTTGACAAACATAGACATCCTTACTGAAAAACTTTGTGAGCCCCATAATGATAGTGAACGCAGTATGCAAGTAAAGAGGAGTGTTGCAGCTTCTTTGGCACCGTATGCAGAGCTCCTCCGAGAAAAAAAGAGAAAAACAATTTTGTAAAATATATTTTTTTAATATAATTATCCTTTTTTCTACATCATATTTTTCTTTATGTTAAATTATTATTAATTTTTTGTTGTTAGTTTTGTTAGTTGTAAGTTTGTTGTTAAATCATATCGTTGTCAATCAATCGAAGTCAATCCTTCTCTGGAATTTCACATTCTGGACTCTTTTTGTGCCGATTTTTTTTACGCCGGTGTTACTTTCCGAGTCCTACCTGTACATACAAGTAATGACATATGCAATTTATTGGACAACATAAAGTTTATCTTAGAATTTCGATGCACTTTCGGCGGAACAGAAGTTTGGCAGAATTGAAAATATCAATGGTCCCAAAGTTTATATTATAAGTAGATGCCAATCTGATGGGGGTGAATTAGGGAAGGAATTAGTATTAAAATTTGTTACGTGAAATAACGTTTGGTTGCGGGTCTGATATGAGGGAACATGAAGACCAAAAAGTTGTAGCAGGTCACTGCTTTCAGTGATGCTATTAACAATCTTTTAAAGAAAGACCATGTACTCTAGCACACGACGATTTTTTAATATTAAAATATTAAAAGTAGTACAGGCAGATTCATAATATTCATAAGGGGTGTCTGTTTTATAGCAAAGGTATTTTAAAGCTTTAATCTGAATTCTTTCAATTTTATTTACATACTTATCATACTGGGGGTTCCAAATAACGGATGCAAAATTTAGTAGACTATAAACATAGGCAAAGTAAAGATTTTTAATAGGAATTACCGATTTAATTTTTTTTTGTGCTACGAATAATAAAACCCAGCATTCTCCAGGCTTTAGAAATTATATTGATTAAATGAGCTTCAAATGATAATTTTGTGTCAATATACACCCCAATATCCTTCACAACTTCAATCCTGTTTAATAAATTCCCATTTAACTTATAATCAAATGTAAACTTATTAGTATTTCTAGAAAATGAGACAATTTGGCATTTACCATAATTCAAGAAAAGTTTATTTACATCACAATATTTATGGAAATTGTCAAGGTCATTTTGAAGCAATATTGCGTTAGAAATTGAAGTACTTTTAAAGAACATTTTCATGTCATCAGCAAATAATAGAAAATTAACATTTGAAATACAGCTAGTGATGTAGTTTATGAAAAGCAGAAAAAGTAATGATCCTAAAGAAGACCCCTGAGGGACACCAGATGTAGTTTTTACAAACCTTGACGTAAATTGATTGATTTTCACAGCTTGACTTCGATTCTTAATATAAGAGATAAACCATTTAAGTAAATCCCCATGAATACCCATTTTTAAGAGCTTATTTATTAAAAGATTATGGTTGATTTCGTCAAAGGCTTTACTGAAGTCTGTGTATACAGAATCCACTTCAATTTGTTTATCTAAATGTTTTAGCAAATAGTCTGTATACAAAAACAAATTTGTGTCAACCTCTTCCTCGAACAAATCCGTGTTGCTGGGGAATTATGTAGTTCTTGACGGAATTGTAGATATTATTAAAAATGAATGATTCAAAAATTTTTCCAAAAATTCATAGTTTGGAAACTGGCCGATAATTTTTTATTAAATTTCGATTACCTGATTTAAAAATTGGGCTGATAAAGGCTCTTTTCCAAATGCTGGGAAATATGCCTTCAGAAATGGATTTATTATAGATAATAAGCAGAGGAGATAATAATTGATCAGATAAAGATTTAATGAAATATGACGGAATATTATCAGGACCAGCTCCTTTGTCAGGATCGAGATCATTTCGGACAGTTTTTAGATTGTTTTCAGAAATATGCAGCGAACTAATGGATAATGGAGAGGTTGATAAGTGCAAATTATCATTATTAATTATAATAGGTGACTATGGTTCAAAAACAGAGAAAAAAAAGTCGTTAAATGAGTTTACAACGGATTCCCTTATCGAGGGATTACGTTATCGAGGTTTAGCAATACACCCGGTATTGACGAATTTTGTCTTTTATTTGAAATGAAATTCCAAGTTTTTAGGATTTGATATAATATTACTTTCAGTGATTTTAATATATTTTGCATAATCAATAGAGATTAAAATTTTAGATTTACGCTTAAGTGCATTAAAACTTACAAGATCCTCCCTGTTGTTGATTTTTTTCTACCTTTTGTGATATTTTAATTTTTCTTTTACACATTTAATTGTTGGTACAGAGTACCAAAGTGGAAAACGATTGTTGATTTTAACTGTTTTAGATAGCACAAATTTTTTGATGATATTATTAATAATTGTATAAAATTCGACAATAAACTCCTCGGTGTTGCTAACACTGAGAACAGATACCCAGTCACAGAATTCAATTCAGCTACAATTGAGTTAATATCCATTGATTTAAAATAATATTTTATATAATTTTTAAAACCTAAAAATTTGCAATTAAGTTCAACAATAAATTCTAAACTGAAGTGGAACTTGTCCTCAGGTACTAGAGGAAATTCAGATCTTCTAACATCATTTATACTAATTCTATTACATAAGATTAAATCCAATACATTACCAGAAGTATTGCGAAAATTAAAAAATTGATATAAAGAATAGGAATTGAATAATTCCATAAACAAATCCAATTTATTATTGCTTACTGTAGTAGATAGAATAAAAACACTGTCTTTTTTTAATCCAATTTATTGAGGAGAGATTAATGTCCCCCACAACAATAAACAATTCATTTGGATGAGTAGTAATAAGAGTTATCATGTTATTTATAAACACATCAAATGCATTCAAATCATAATCCAGAAGGTATACACAACACAAATTACACTTCTGCCCTTGTGAACTCACTTCACTTAACCAAATATCTTCAGCCGTAGTCGCCCACTCAGGTTTGGGGGAATGTACCATAGATGTGCTATTAGTACACCGCCACCATCCATTTTTAAAGATGCAGTATCACTACGATTGCGTCGAAAAACTACATAATTGTTATCAAATAATTCAGAACTGTTAACTGAATCGATTAAAAACGTCTCTGTTAAACATATTACATCATGATTTGTATTTAATATATTTTTATAAAAAATATCTGTTTTTGTTCTTAAGCCATGAACATTTTGGTAAAAACTATCCATAAATTTAATAGGGAAAAAATATATCACACTTTACAAAAATACAAATTGAGTTTAATCCAGCCGTTCCAAATCTTTTTCAGTTTTAACAATCCTTATTTTAGAAGAATCAGATTTACGTATAAAAAGATTTCCGTTTCGGAACCATACATATTTATAATTGAAATTTTTTGCGAAGACTCGAGTAGAATTAAACAATTGTTTATAATAGGGAGACAAGTGTTCATTTATAAAATATTTGAAGAAAAACCTGATATTTGTAAACTTCTGGTCACAGCCTGAGTAGATGTTGGGGATTTCCGTTGTAGACGTTTAGTTTCAATATGAGCCGCGATAACATCATTCAGTTTCTTTCTTGAGAAGAAGCGAACGACAACACTCCTGGGCGCGTTGGACGTATTACGAGTCTGGACGTGATGGATAACCTCAACATTTTCTTCCTTGATTTGACACTCGATGGTGTTTCCGATTTTGTCCAAAATATCCAAAAGGTTTTCATTTTTATTCTCGGGAATGCCATATATCTCGACATTATTGCGTCTGGAATATTGCTCCAGTTGATTGAGCTGCTCAGTTAAATTTTCATGTTCTTCTGATTAAGGTGGTCACATTGTAATTTATCAATTTTGTTGATTATCTTCGAGAAGCTATCCAGGGTGATTTGAAATTCAGTTACTTTATCTGAGCAAAAATTTATCGAGTGAAGCAAAGTATCGTATTTGGTATTCAAAGAAGATAGCTGGTTTTTAATTGAATATAGCTCGTGAAAAATAACACTAGAACCGTTATTAAATTTTTCTTCTCCTCCAGAAGGAACTTCGTCTTCGAGACGACACTTTGGACAGATCCATTTGACTCCAGATTCGCGAAGAATACTGAGCGTTCCAGGTTTAATTTTCCCACACTTCTCATGGAATAGATTCTTACACGGGCCTCGGCACAGAAGACCTGATCTTCTGCCTACGTATTGGTTGCATACGCCACAATTTTTAGACATCGCGGAATAATAAATTACAACTGTTGAGGGTCACTGATAATAGTTCGTAGTAGAGATGGGTCGTTCATGAACGAACCAGCTCACTGAGCCGACTCAGTACACTGACCGAAGTGACACGGTTCACCGAATTGAAATGAGCCGGCTCACGGCTCACTGTATAGTTTCAACTTTCAAGGATACGAGTGGTCGGGCGATTGTAAGCAGTGGCCGGAGTGATCCGGTTCTGGATCGATGTCATGTTGAACTTCGCGAGAACTCTGCGTGTAATGTATTATCAAGTGTATTATTTATTTTCATCAATTTGTAGGGCAGTTTATTTGAAACTAATAGGCTTAGTCTGTATTTTCTTACAACCATACTATATAAAAATATTAAAAATATTGCCCAAATCCCAGATGTCCGATTTATAAGGGCAATAAACATCGCCATAAACTTAACACATCTGGTTTAAAATACAGTAGCTACATAAAGTGAATTGTTTGTTTCAAAAATGTTAGATAAGAACCGGGGCTAAGCGACGTTCTACCTACAAGCGAACGACCGACAACTGACCGGGTTAAGCGACGTTCTACCTACGAGCGAACGACCGACAACTGACCCGGTCTAAGAAAGAGCCGGCTCTAAGCGACGTCTACCTACAAGCGAACGACCAACAACTGACCGGGTTAAGCGACGTTCTACCTACGAGCGAACGACCGACAACTGACCCGGTCTAAGAAAGAGCCGGCTCTAAGCGACGTCTACCTACAAGCGAACGACCGACAACTGACCGGCTCTAAGCGACGTTCTACCTACGAACTAACGACCGACCTGTGTCTCGAAAACATGTTTACTTAACCGGATCATTGAGCCGGATCAATGAACCGGCTCAACAAACTGAACGACCTCCACTGATCCGGTTCCGCAAACTGAGCCGAAATTCCCATCTCTAGTTCGTAGCACACACTTTGTTGGAATAAGTCCGCAGAAACACGCAAAAATTTGTCCAGTATGCATAAACGGCAAAAAATACTTATTTTTTGTTCAATTCTTCCCGACCATCTGAAAGTTAGGAAATATGTACGCTATAAGTACCCCACAAAACAACTGATGCACATACAGCAATAAGAAATGAATAAAGTCGAAAAAATTTAAAAAAATTTGAAATGGGACATTTGAAATGCGTGAACTCGATTGTGACAGAGGACGAAACATGGCTTTATTATTATGATGTGCCATCAAAGTCGAGATAAAAGATATGTATACTCTTTGAAGACGAAGAAACTCGAACCGCGGTAAAACAATCAAGATTTGTGAAAAAGAAAATGATTGTTGTATTCTTCGGTAAGAGAGGGAATATTACAAGAACTGTTCTAGAAGAGCAAAAAACAGTTACGGCCAAGAAGTAAGTTTTTGTTAGTACTACAAGTGTTAGAACATCTTCCCTGTATTCCAGATCATGCTTCTTCTGATTTTGGATTCTTCCCTTTCATCAAGGATAAGCTTAAAGGGTGCCATTTTAAGGGCGATGATGAGCTTCTAGCAGCCTGGAACCAAAGCTGTGTAGAAGTACCAAGTGAAAAGTGGTAAGACATTTTTAACTTTTAACACGTGGTTTATATGTATGAGGAAGTGTATGTTAAGTATTCATTGATTTATCCCCTAACGACTTTTTCTGTTCCCCAATGTCAAACAAAAATGCGTGGACAGCGATTTTCATCACCTCAAGAAGCTGTTGAAGCCTTCGAAATCCATGTTTTTGAGATACCAAATTCAGAGTGGAAAAAATGTTTCGAGAATTGGTTGAAACGCATGCAAAAGTGTATAAATCTTAATGGCGTATATTTTGAAAAGCAATAAAACAGTTTGTTTAAAAAAAATTTCTTTCTTAGTTTTTGTAAAAACTTAAAAAGTAGCCCTCGTACATGTGTATCAGTTGTAAATACTGAAATAATGTACAAATAAATCGAATTAAAACTGCGGCTCCCTAAATTTTAGTTTATATACGTTTTTAGGGTTTTGTAGGTATGACCAAAAAACCCTTATTTTGTCGTCATAACCCGTCATTTTGTCGTCTGTCTGTTTGTCTGTTTGTTCAGTAAAAATTGTAGCCAAACGGCTAAACTTAGAGAATTGAAATTTGGCACGCTTATACAACTCTTTGACCCTCACATAGAAAAAATACTAAAAAGTCTAAAAAACATATCCCCCTAGAAATATAAACAAATATCTGCTCGAAGAAATATAATAATTTTTTAAATTATGAGTAAGGTATTAAATGAAAGTTAGTACGGGGATTAACGATCAAAATTTTAATTTTGCAAAATAAATTATTCTGACGCGATTTTTGCCAAAATTGTGCAAAATAAAAATAGTCCCACAACTTGTAGCCCAGATGGTTTAAACTAAAAATCTGAAAAAATTCTAAGTAATAAACATTTATATGAACAGGAATATTTGATCAGATTATGTTTTCGGAAAATAACGCATTTTTTGTGTTTTTTGCTTAACCATGTAAAATATTTATTAAAACAACTTATGTAACAAAGTAAACCACCATGCTTTCATGGTGTAATGGTTAGCGCTCTCGCGTTTTAATTTGCAAACTAGGGTTCCGGTCTCGAGACAATTTTATTTTTTGTTTTTTTTTACATTTTTATTTTGTTTAAATTATTTTTTCAAAATTCTAGTTCCCTTTCATCACGGAATAAATTCATAAACTTGCCAACAAATACCATGACCGACTCATTGGACATGAAAATGAACTTGTGGGTAATTTAATAAATGACCTCGACAACAGAAGGTTAAAGAGACTTTGGCCAAACGACCTACCGTAACACTGATGACAGTGATATATAAGGAGAAACGTCACTGGATGTCTCCCTTACATGCCGACTACTTTTATCTCATTTACTTAATACTCGCAAATTAAAAAAAAAAAAAAAATAAAAAAAAATCGAGTTATATTTGGGCAAATGTTGCACTTAATTTTTAAAAGCGTAAATTTAATAACCAGTGGAAATTTTTGAAATTGAATACACGAAATCAGAGGGGCAGAGTTATGACTTAAAACAACCAATGGACCTTGCTATATAAAAAAAAAATACTGCACATATTTAGAATCCTAAATAATGGTCTTAGGCATTCGAAATAAAATTAACAAAAAAAAATATATATATATATATATATATATATATATATATATATATATATATATATATATATTTTAACATAAAATTTGTTTTGGCATCCCAAATAATCATCATTCGCTTATTAAATACCTGCGAAACCCTGAAATGTGTCAAAATTCACACTTCACATCAATTTTTTTGCTACAATGGCTCTTTGTTTGCAAAAGGTTTCAGACCCCTGCCTTAGATGTTCCCAGACTAAACACAAAAATGTTACCCTATAATATGCCATCAGTAGATCAAAAATATTATATTAAAATATAATATTTTTGATCTACTGATGGTTTGTCATTTTCCTGATTATATTTTTTGTTCTAGTTTCATTAATTAATTAATTAAATTAATAAAAGTACTATGAATATTTGGTTTTCTTAATTTTAAAAATATTAGTTCTTATATAGTTAAATTATAATTTACAATCCAAAATACAATAATCTACTATTATATTGTACAAGTGTTGGTATATATGTTCTATTCAACTTCTGGTGTATCTTCATTTTTCCGGTATCGCGGAGAGAGGAAAATGAACCGCCGTCTTATCCGGGTGATATTTTTTTAGTGCTTAGGTTTAATTTTATTTCGACAGGGGGTACTGACTAATTTTTATTGATAAAAATCATGCATTTTTTCCTCGAAACCGTGTCGAATCAAAGTCACCATTGATCGGCACGGACAGGTTTTATCAGACGATAATTCAAAAATATTCTTAATACAAGACGGCCGGTCCAGAATATTTACGGCGAGAATCAAAGTGTTAAATGGTAATAATGGTTCAGGATAGCTTTTTGGACGTGCGAGATAATATTTTGAGGTATCAGAAAACATTTTTCAAAGAATCTGGGCCATTATTGGAAATATGCTTACAAGATTTCAGAAGGTGACAGCTGTCAAATTTTTTGCATTTTAAAATGGGAGGAGATTTCACATTTTGAACGTGTTTCTTGACAGAAGAATACTAATTAAGTATTTAAGGTGAATTAACTATAAAACTTAAGACATTTGCAGGGGGAATATCCATAAAATAGTGTTAAAAAAAGATGAGCGACGAGTTTTACAATCGACAAGTGCGACAGAATTATATTAAAACGAGTCGCGAAGCGACGAGTTTTAACAACGTAGGGGAGAAGACCGGCGTAGCCGGGCTGAGGCCCCTAGTTATTTATAATATATAAATTAAAAACATGTTTTTATTTTATTTTAATATTGATTTTTTTCCTTTATCAATTGTTCTATCTCCCAAAAAATATTTTAAATCAGGCCCGTAACGAGGGCGTGGCGAAAGAGGCGCCCACCACAGGCACAATTAAGTTCGGGGCGCAAAACAAAATTTCGATAAACATAATTTTTTTTTTTCATCTATTTTAAAAAGTTACTCAAACCAAGTACAACGACCAGAGCCGGCGCTTGCACTTTTGGCGCCCGGGGCAAACCAGCCAAACTGCGATCTATTTTAGAATATGCACTGGCGTACTGAAGGGGAGTTTAGTTGCTCGCAATCTTATTTCAAACATATTATTCTTTTGATTTAGATGGTTGTAATTTAAATATTTTAACATTATAACCGAATACTAATTATGGCTAAGTAAATTTGCTAATACAGTGGTACCTCGACTTAAAAATCTCTCGATATATGAACATTTCGAGATACAAACTATTTTCATATCCTATTTTGACCTCTAGATTACGAACTGTGATGTATTTCTTCTGAAATGAATTAAAGCCTGTTTACATTAATAACTTTTTTCCCTAGTACTAGAAACAGGCTACTATCAGGCTACTACTAAAATTGAAAACTCTTGTGCCACAAAACTAGACATAAGAAAATTGTCCTTTTTCACAATATAAAGGAAGATGATAAAATATCAGATCATGTAAAACAGAAAATTTTATAAATAAAAATTAATATGTAATGGTATACAAAACGCATATTTATAGTATAAAAATTTATGTGAAGTGTGAATTTTTACACATTTCAGGGTTCGCAGGTATTTAGTAAGTGAATGATGATTATTTGGCATGCCAAAACAAATTTATGTTAATTTTTTTTTTTTTTTTTGTTAATTTCTTAGTCATAATTCCGCCCCTTTTATTTCGTGTATTCAATTTCAACAATTTCCACTGGTTATTAAATTTACGCTTTTAAAAATTAAATGCAACATTTGCCCAAATATAACTAAAATTTTGAAAAATTAATATAAACAAAATAAAAATGCAAAAAATACAGAAAAAATAAAATTGTCTCGAGACCGGAACCCTAGTTTGCAAATTAGAACGCGAGAGCGCTAACCATTACACCATGGAAGCATGCTGCTTTACTTTGTTACATAAGTTATTAAATATTTTGGGCATTAAATATATGGGCAAGCAAAAAACACAAAAATGCGTTATTTTCCGAAAACATAATCTGATCAAAAAATTCTGTTGTACTATGCCAGTTCACATAAATGTACATTACTTAGAATTTTTTACGATTTTTAGTTTGAACCATCTGGGCTACAGGGTGTGGGACAACATTTTTTTTTGCACATTTTTGGCAAAAATCGCTCCAAAATAATTTATTTTGCAAAAATAAAATTTTGATCGTTACTCCACGTACTAAGGGCTTTGACTTGATAGCCTAATCAGAATTAAAAAAAAGAAAAAATTTTTTCGACTAGCATATATTTGTTTATATTTTTTTGGGGATATGTTTATTTATTTATTTATTTATTTATTTGTTTAAGTAATTTGTATTTACAGGTTCAATCCTAAAAAATACATAAAAAATGTTCATACATAATAATTTCACAAATAAAAGAAGAAAAAAAAGATAGTAAAATTTAAGTACAATTAATACGTCAATAAATTACTTCATCCTGACTAAGGGTGTTAAAAATGCTTCTTTTAAATTCGACTAGTGTGGAGCAAAAAATATCTGCTGGGTTATGAATACTGCAGCAGACGGAATTGTATAGATGGCAGATCTTGTCAATGGTGACATCACTTCCGTAGCAGGTTCTGTGCCGGGATACTATGAAGATGTCATTTGTCCTCGTCGAACGAACAGGTACCCTTATTTTTATTCTTTCTAAAAGTTGCGGTGAAGAAATAACCCCATTAACGAGTTTATGGAGTAAGCATAACCCGCCCATATCCCGCATCATTCGAAGTGACTCCATACCGACTAATTTTCTCCGTTGATCTCGAGACAGCAAAGTGTAATTAATGTACGATTTGTACAGTAGGTACTTAATAAACCTGTCCTGTACATGTTCTAATCGGTTGGAGCATGTGGACTGATACGGACTCCACACCACACTTGCATACTCGAGGTGACTCCTGACTAGTGCTGAGTATAATGATTTAATGGCACCATAGTTAGTGAAATCCGAAGTATTTCTTTTAATGAAGCCTAGCATACGCGTTCCCTTTTTACAAATGCAATCAATATGCTTCTCAAAAGAAACGCTGCTGGTAAACATAACTCCAAGATCTCTTACTTCATCAACTTGCTTGAGACAAGTCCCGTTGACCGTGTAAGAGATAGACGATGTTATATGTTTTTTGGAAAAACATATGGAGTAACACTTAGTTTCGTTCAGAAATAAACAGTTTGTATTGCACCACTTAGCCACTACATCCAGGTCATTCTGTAGGTTAATGAAGTCGGCAGGGGTGTTAACCGCTGAATAAAGTTTCAAATCGTCAGCGAATAAGAGATAATTGCTTTTAAGGATACCTGCACCTATATCATTAATAAACAAGGTAAACAATATGGGCCCAAGTGTGAGCCCTGTAGTACACCAGATGTTACATTAATTATCTTCGATAAGCAGTTATTTATTCTAACTCGTTGAGTACGATTTTTTAGGTATGAGCCTAACCACAATAGCAGGGTCGACTGAATGCCGTACGCTTTCAGTTTGGCCAAAAGTATGTCGTGGTTAATGCGGTCAAACGCTTTCTTTTCTGTGTAAATGGCATGGACTTCGCTCCCATTCTCTAAGGAGTATATAATGCAGTCCTTCAAAGATATTAAATTGGTCACTGTAGAACGACCCATATAGAATCCATGTTGCTGATTTACTATTGTATTTTTGTAACAAAAAAATATTTTGTCAGTGATAATTGATTCGAGTACTTTGGAGATGGTAGAGAGGATGGATATGGGCCTGTAATTTTCTATATGTGCCCTACATCCAGTTTTAAATATAGGTGTTATGTACGCAATTTTCCAATTAGACGGAAAAAATCCAGATTCCATTGAAAGGCGAAACAAGGTGGTTAAAGGTTGACAAAGTGTTGAGCAACAATGTTTAAAGAGCATAGGGGGTATGCCGTCTGGTCCACAGCCTTTATTAGCATCCAAGGAACGCAATATATTGAACACGATTTCATTATTGATTTCAATATTAGAGAGAATGGGACCATGTATATGATCAAACAGAGGTATAGTAGTGGCATTAGCTGTTGAGTGGACCGACTCAAAATAAGATGCAAATAGGTTACAGATGTCATTATTTGTATCAGCGTACCTTGCAATTAGTACACAATGGCTAAAGCCACTACGCTATAATTAGTGCAAGTTTTTTGAGGTGCGTTATGAATACGGTATTAATTATATGATTTTATGAACGTCATAAATCACCTGATTATACAAAATAAGCAAAATTCACCCATATGTACACACACATAAATTTAATAAATCTCGAAAAAATATCTTAATTTGGCTATATATTTGAAATATTGCACACTGGTCTGTATTGTAGCTGATTTATTTTAATTTAAATGAAATAAATTTAATTTTCACTACACTATTAATACAAGAAATTAATGAAAATAAAGGGAGCACAAAACTTCAATACTAATATCCACCACTACGATATCAGATCTTTATCTACGATATCAGATCGATTATCAGATCTTATCTCTTCAAAACAAAGAAACAGGAGTCTAGCGAAGACTTACAGTATTCTCCGTTTTTTAGATGTTTTAGTATTTTTCCTAAGTGCGGGTCAAAGAGTTGTCAAGGATTTGGACAGACCGACAGATCGACAGACAGACAGACAGACAGACGACAAAATGACGGTATAAGATTTTTTGGTCATACCTACAAAACCCTAAAAATGTTCCTTCTCACTCATTCTGCATTTCTTTGCATTTTCTTCATTTAGTTGAAAATATATTTTTTTAATTTTTTGGATTTTCTTTATGATTTTTTAGTCTGGGAATGGATTAATTGGTTTCCCATAAGATATAATGGAAAGTTGGGTTTTTAGATACATATTTTTTAAGATACGAACCGCGGTCGGGAACAAATTAAGTTTGTAAGTCAAAGTGCCATTGTATGTCTAAATGTGGCACCAAAATCAGTTATAAATGTTTTCAGATGTGTAAGAAAGTTAATACGTCCAATGAAGACTGAATAATATTATATAATCAATAAATGTATATATCTCTAAACTCAATTTTATAATTAATATGTACAAGATTGATATATAAATAAAAATTTATTATTTTGATCTAAATCAAAATAGAAAAACTTAATAAAACTTAGAATATGTATATTTAAGCGTCTGTTTTAGCGCCCCTAAGAGCTGGCGCCCTGGGTCTGTGCCCCAGTCGCCACTGTCTTTCACCGCCGCTGACTACGACATACAGTAGCCCACCGTTAGATATATTTTTTGGGTTATTGCGTGTGTATCTATTATTTTGTATTAATTTCTCCATGTCTGTGTTAACTCCGCTTCTAAGCACGTGTGATTTTTATTGGCTACCCCAGCGATTCCCAAACGTGAATATATTGAAATATTCCTCCAACTACGTTAGTTAGGTTAGGTTAGGGACTACCAAGTTTGGGAACTACTGGTCTGGTCTGTAGACTAGATTAGGTGAATATAATATAGTTCGCAACAAAAATGTATAATCTCGATTTCAACATAACATTCCTTTCGACAAAATACCGTACGTTTGGCGCTCTAAAGGTGCAATTGCTTTCGTTTTTGTCTCAAGTATTTTTTACTGAATAAGGCAATAGTTAATTTTGTTTATTGTACAACACACTGGCATACTGCGTAAGTATTATAAATTATTATATTAATGAAAACAATTTTAATTAAAAAGAAAATCTTGGGAAATATGCCACCAAAAAAGCCGTCCGGTTCACACTTAAAAAATAAGAGAAAACAAAATTGAAAATTTAAAGAAAAATGTAACACTAATTGATAAGTTTGTAAGAAAATCATATACACCTCCATCTTATTCAACAGAATTAAATCTGCCTTCTACAAGTAGTCATGTTTCATGTGAAATTGAATCGGAAGAAAAAAGTATAACTGAAACTCAAAGCTAGATAAGCGAGATGTAAGTTAATAATGATAATTATATGGTGGATATTAAATTAGAAATTATTAATAATGCCAAAATAATTGATTTTAATGATCCTGTTACATGGCACACAACCAATAGTAACATCCAACTACTTGTTCCACAAGGACCCAAGTTAGGCCATAATACAAGTGTTTATTCTGACACAGAAAATCGGCTTTTTGATAAAAAATTGTTTATTAAAACCATGTTTAACGGCGAGCAGAAGAAGAATGTTAACGTATACTGTCTTAATTCAAGTTATGGTATAACTCTATTTAAATTATTTAATTCGTTTCTTAGCAGTCGGGCATTAGTAAACGTATTACATATAATTATTTTTTATTTTCTATTCATCTTTGGGTTAGAGGGGCGGAAACTAGATACTTGCCACAGGCGCTTCATACCCTAGTTACGGCCCTCTTTAAAACTCGCAGAAAATGAAACATTTGGTTCTATCTCCAAATTTAAGTTTCTTAAATAAGTCCTTTACATTAATTATTTGTTTAAAAAAAATAGTCTAAAGTTAACATGATTTTACCATTTTATATTTAAAAAAAAGTCTGCATATGATGTAGTATAGAAACAATATCACTCCTAACATTAAAACCTCATTTTATCGTATTACTAAAAAGTGGACTTAAAAAAAAACCAATACTGGGGTGACGAATGACAAACTTGTTAGTGACAAACAACAGTGCGCAAGTTATAGCCTATAGTGTCGACTAATTTAAGATCCCTGCACGCAGCTTAATTCTCAATTCTTCTAGCATGACCCTCGGATAAATCTGTTTTTATTTATATAGATATTTACCTGTAAAAGCCTGCATCATCTTCGTCAAAATTAATTATTGTCAAATTTAACCACTTTGTTTCTTCAACATTTTTCCTCAGAATATATTTACCAACAGTATGTGTAGATACAAAAAACCAAGATATATCGTTTATATTACTATGACAACAAAGAGTTATAGTACTGTTTATATGAATAGTTTTAGAATTATATAATATTTGTACTTGTGGTACTATTCTACATGGATTAAAGTTTATTTCCGTCCAGTTTACTTTAGTATTTCTTAATGTACAAGTTGGATAAAATATTGGATTCTTAAAATATTTCCCCAAATCCATCAGAGAGCAATCACATATCAAAGGATTTGATTTCAGTGTCAATTCTTGTAAATTCTCATGCCTTGTAATAGCTGAAGTATTAACATACATAATTTTGTTCCAATGTATCCAAATATTTTCAAGCTTCAGATTACTTAGCAAAATTGGAATTTCAACCAATTTATTGAAAGATAAATCAATTGTACGGAGATTTATTAAACTATCAAATAGATTTGGATGTAAATATTCCAGTTCATTAAAATTCAAATTTAAATATACTATTAATACATTATATTTAAATAAATGAGCATGCAAATTTTTAATTTTGTTTTGGTTTAACTGAAGTCTTTCTACCCTTGGCATTTCTCTAAACGCATTCTTATGCACAGTGTCAATATTACATTTTTGTAATTGAAAATCTCGAACCCTCATTAAAATTATTTTAAATTGTTTTTCATTCAGAACTCCAAAATCCATTCCGTAATAAATTATTTGTGTTATTGTAATGCCATACATACTATGTATTGACATAGGGATCGAAATTACATTTAAATTTGTTGTCTTGGTACTACATATTAATTTTACTTCATTTGAATTTGTTTCACAGGTACATGGCGGGCACGACACACATAATTTAATAACAGATAAAATTAATATAATAAAATAATTACACAACATTATTAAAATAAACTGTATCTTAAGAAAGCATGTATGATACTGTTGATTATAAATAATAAATTACGTACCATCTTGGTTTCCTTTTTCAAGGAAAACCATGGCTTTGATACAATTATAACTAAAACGGAAGCAGAGAAATGTTTATCATAGCATGATAAGCAAACTTAACCGAAACCTTAAGTTCTATATTTAAAATCCTTTTGTAGGAACCACTACATCAGTGGTGCTCATTCATTTTTCCACGCGTTCTACTTTAAAAATACAAACTTAACCGCGATCTACCCTAACCCTAACCCCAAATTTTGGGTTTGAAAAGTAACCTAACCTAATTTTTAAAAGAACGATAATTTGGTTCCACAAAAAAAAAAAACATTTGTCAATATTTTTATTAAGTACGATGAAACGTGGCACATAACGAATAATTATTTGTAATTTAATATAAAACATACAAAAACTTATTTTGCGGCATTTGATGTTCTGCATTGCATTCCACCTACAATTTTTTCGTAGTTTGGGGTATACGTACTTAGACAGCTCCTTAAACATGAATCCAAGTGTTCCTCGGTTAAAGTGTTGCGATATTTTGCTTCGACTATTTTGAATTTTGAAAATTCTGATTCGCATAAATAAGGCCCAAAACATGAGTGCAAAACAGTACATCTTTGCAAGCTAGAGGATACACATTGCCAAAAAATTTCCTCGGTAGCTCTTCATTTTATTAAATCATTGATTTGTAATTTAATTATTTCTGTTTCCAATGTTGCAACGTCCATTAGAAACAGCAATGGAAGTTTTTCTGCACATTTTTCTATCTGTGTGTCTGTAGCAAATAGGAAACTCACAAATAAATATATTACCAATATGTGATAAAGTAATTGAAATAGTTGTACATGAACAGATCGTAAATTATTTTAATAATAACTTTATTCTTCGAAAGACAATCTGGTTTCCGTTCTAAGCATTTCTGGGAATCAGCACTGTTAGTTGTTTTAAATACATGGATATCAGATAAAGATATGGATAAAACAATAGTTAGCATATTTATTGATTTCAAGCGGGCTTTTGAAACTATCGATAGGAATATTTTACTTTAAAAGTTGCACTATTATGGTTTAAGAGGTACCGTGTGGAAATGGTTTCAAAATTTTTTGTTAAATAGATCTCAACAAACCAAGTACAAAAATTGTCTATATGGAAATATTAACAACCCATTTGGTGTGCCTCAAGGTAGCGTTCTAGGTCAGTTGTTATTTATAATTTATATTAATGATAAACAATTTAGTACTAAATATTGCTCCATTAATTTATTTGCGGACGATACTCTAATAGCATTAGCTCGTATTGTGGAGAGGCTTATTGAGGATATGGTTTCAATTCTTGATTGGTTAAATATCAATAAATTAAAATTAAATATGCAAAAAACTAAATATTTGGTTATTGGTTCGAAAAAAAATTACGATAAATATTTCACAAATAATTACGATTTATTACTGGACAAAGTCAAATTAGAATACACACGCGAAATAAAATACTTAGGCGTAATTATTGATAGTGAGTTATGGTTTAAAGAGCATTCCAACATGTTAATAAAGAAAATTGCCCAAAAAATTGGGTTTATGTCAAGGACCACTAAATATTAATCAACATGGTCTAAAATTACAATTTATAACTGTCTCATTAAACCTCACTAACTACTGTAGCTCCATACTATTTATGTTGAAGAAAACTGAACTGAATAAATTTCAAAAACTCTAAAACAGAGCTATCAGAGTTATTCTACAGTGAGATAAGTATACATCAGTTAATGTTATGTTAAAGATATTAAATTGGATGAACGTGTCGGATCAAATTAAATTTAATAATATGGTTCTCATTGACAAAATTACCAATGGTCAGCTTCCATTTTACTTGTATAAATTACTTAAACTTAATTCAAATGTGCATAACTATCCAACAAGAGGTCAAAATATTTTTTATGTTAAATCAGTTAAAAAAACATCTAGAATGAATTCAATTTTCTTTAAAAGTATTATCGAATATAATAAGCTACCTTTGAGTGTAAGAAAATGTGTAACAACTAATCAATTTAAAATTAAATATAAAGATTGGTTAGTAAACGCTGTTGACCGTTGAGCAAATTATTGTATATTTTTAATGGTTTTATTAATTTATTTTATTTTATTTATTTATTTATGTATTTATTTATTTTATCATTTATATTGATTTTATGTTAATTTTATTTTGTTGTAATTACGTTATTTACTATATTTTATTTAAGAATTGTTTTATTAATATTTTAAATATGTACAATGTATACCTTTTATATTATGAATGTGATAATGCTCTAATGTGATATTTTAAAATTTTATATATAGTTTTTTTTTAACTCCAATTTTATATATTTATGTTTTTTAATATGTTTAATTAGCTACACTTTGTATATATTGCATGTATTTTGATCTTTTTGATTTTTTTTGTAGTAGCTTTAGCTATTTAATAAAGCATTATTATTATTATTATTATTATTAAATAAAATGATATCTTTCATGTTTTTAAAATCTTGGAAACGTCTCTCGAACTCTGTATTAACATTTTAAATTTTATCGACATATCTGTTTGGATCGTAATATGTAGAATTAGAACTTTTTAATTGTGCCTTCATATTTGGAAAGTGAGCTAAGGTGTTATTTTCGTCGTGCCTACAATTTTTTAAATTAGTTCGCATATTTGGAATCATGGAATGGAATGGAAATCATGTAAGCTTGTTTAATACCTCTGCAGGCTTGAATTTAATGTATTTTTTAACACCTTGTTTTTGTTTGTTTTTTTCTTTATATATATATATATATATATATATATATATATATATATATATATAAATACTTTTCCGTTGGCGATCGACTTTAAATCATTACGCGATCGACTTTATGAGCACCGTAGTTCAAGAGTGGTTTCTTGTGACCATGTGCGTTATCTCACAACTATGTTAAAATATTAAATTATATACACATTATAACATCCCAAGAGTTTTATTAATTGAAAGAACTATCAGTTTTGATTATGTATAATTAGAACATCGATGTACAACCACCTTTATATGACACTTAAATATTTCGTAAAATTAGTAAAAAAAGTAAAATTTTCAAACATATTTAATTATTCACATTGTTAATTTTCAAAAGCACAAATCATTAGTGTCAAGAATTTTGTATATTATTGGCCCCGAATGAAGGCTTAAAATAAAACCGAAATATCGGATATTTGGAATAAATGTTGTCTTAAACTTTATTTAACATCAGTCCAAGACTGCATATCCCAATATATTCTAAATATTCTAAATAAGTTTCCACCAACATATTTACAGAAATGGAATTTTTCCACTACATCCAAACCACATATGGTTCAGCAGTAGTAACATGACTTAAGGATTTAAACACATCGAGAAAATTAGCAGCCTTTTAAAAATGAAGAATTTTCCTTCTCAAATGCAGAAAACTGAAAGTGTATATAAATATTATAAATTATATTTAACCAGAACTGTAAAATAATGATTATTTTTGTAATCAACTATTTGTGGAAAACCATTACTCATATAACCGCAATCAGAAATTTGATTGAAATTACCTAAATAAACAGAATACAAAATTCTTGATAAGATTAGAAATATTCAAAAAGTAATCAAATCTTTACAAAACTATGTTAAAATTTGGAATTTTTCATATTCTCAAAATATTTAGGTCTACGGCCAACATCGCTCTTAATTTTCGCTTCCCTTGAAATAAAACAATCATAAATAATAATCAATACACTTTATTATTCTAAAAAAACATTAAATTTTTCTTACATTAATCTTCAAAATATTACAATGTAAATAAGAATATATTTAACATACATGTTTATTATTTGAAAACATTTATCGTACGTATATGCAGGGCATATATTCAAAATAATAAATCAGTTAGATGAAAAATATAAATAAAAGACTAAAAAATCTGACGAGAAAAAAAAAATTAACTGTAGTTGTAGCCCTAATTATTTTAATATTTATCATACAATTTGTTGATTTTTAAAAATTGTTGATGTGGTCATTTGCCAAAAGTAGAAACTAAGTGAAATCTTTTTCTGTACCTGTTATCCTACTATTCATTTTAACAACCAGTATGGAAGTATTTCAATATTTTAAGAACTGATATGCTCGTGCCGGTTGAATATCGTCACTGCATATATTTAAGTATTTATTACAATATATATAGTTTAACACATTGGTATGCGAATTTTTGTGACGGAATGTCATGACAATGTTTATTTAATAATTTTAAATAAAAATACGCCGTTAATCTGCCATAATTAAGGTAAGCTTAGAATTGCAATAAGGCGTTTACGAAAACTCTACCGGTAGATACCGAGAACATCAACTGTATAGAGGAAGCACATAAGGTTATATTCAGTGGGGTATAGTAAAGATTGGCCGATGTACCATATCCACCGGTAGAGTTTTCGTAAACGCCTAGTGATTTGGCCAAGATACATATTTATATATAAAAATAATGATGTTTGGATAGCAGGATCACCATACCTGTATCTTTTTCACTAGTTTATTGCACTGTCATTTATTATTTAATTATTAAAATTAATTTAGTTAACTACAACTTTCCTTATGTCTTTCCATTTGAATCCGGTCGCAGTAGCACTACAAATATTTTAAGTCGCAGCTAGAAAACCTTTTTCACTGTACCCAGCACGTATTTTCTCGTTCTGATATTATAGTCCAGGCCTTATAGTGTTACATCGGACAGTGTTTCTTTGTTCCTCATTTTTTATCTCATTTAACCATCTTATCTCAAGATTCTGTTAGAAGTAGGTACTTTGTAATGTGATGATATTTTATATTATATTATTTTAATATACTTTATTATTATTAAAGAACATAATTACACTTCAAAATATATGTTCTACAATTTTATTATTATTTATTTCATTATTATCAGTAACTATGACTACTTAGTCACTGTCAAAATAGATTCATAATTATACCAATTATTTATATTTTAACACACTCCCTTAATTATGAATCTATTTTTATTCTAAAATTTTAGTTTTGTTTTTATTAAATTTTAAGGCATTCAAAGGTATTGTCAATATATCTGCTGTTGCTAAAATAATTTTTAAATAACTGTTATTAATTACAGGGCTAAATGTTTCTTCATAATTTTGACCATATACTTGCTGACATTCTCGTACAACTAGTCTTGCCTTATATCTGACAACTTCTCTTACTTTGAAACCCCATTTGTTTTTAATACATTTTTGCTTCTTCTTCGTCATTAAATTTCCAAGTGCCATTTTCTTTCAGACTCGTTTTTTTCTAAATTTCCAGGTGCCATTTTCTTTCAAAGACTCTTTTTCTTCTTTTATTACTTTCATCCAGTTTTCTTTATCTGGTCCATTTACAGCCTCTTTATATGTTAGAAAAACATACTCTTCATATCTTTTTGGAGTTTCAGTATTTCTTTTTGGTCTCCGATTTTCAATTTCTTCTATATCTGGTCTCCGATTTTCAATTTCTTCTATATCTGGTCTCCGATTTTCAATTTCTTCTATATCTGGTCTCCGATTTTTAATTTCTTCTATATCTGGTCTACGATTTTCAATTTCTTCTGTATCTTTTTCCTTATCTGCTTGTTTGTTAACAGTCTCTTCCATTTCTGACTCTTCTATATCTTCTATATTTTCATTTTCTTCATTGTATTCTCTTTCAAAATCATTTCTGTTTTCACTTTCTTCATTGGTTTTATTTTCAACAGTTTCATCATTATTACGAGTTTTTATATTTTTTCCTTCTTTTTTTTTCGTTGTTACTTTCTTGTTTTACTTTTTCTATATGTTTACCTTCTTCTTTTTCATTATTACTTTCTTGTTTTACTTTTACTTTTTCTATATTTTTACCTTCTTCTTTTTCGTTATTACTTTCTTGTTTTACTTTTACTTTTTCCATATTTTTACCTTCTTCTTTTTCATTATTACTTTCTTGTTTTACTTTTACTTTTTCTATATTTTTACCTTCTTCTTTTTCGTTATTACTTTCTTGTTTTACTTTTACTTTTTCTATATTTTTACCTTCTTCTTTTGCGTTAATACTTTCTTGTTTTACTTTTACTTTTTCTATATTTTTACCTTCTTCTTTTTCGTTACTACGTTCTTGTTTTACTGTTACATTTCTTTTAATAAATTTCACTTCGCCATCATTTTCAGTTATTGCATTAACGCTCAATACATTTTTACTTAAATTTTCCACATACAAAACATTGTTTAAAATACAATTTTTGTCTTCAATTTTACCAACACCAGTTGCTATCATAGTTTCTTCTTTCTTTGCAATTGAAATTTCTATGTTTTCATTTTTCATATTTTCAATCAGCTTTTTGTTATTCGACATGTGTGCTGAAGAATCAGAATCTACTATGAAATCAACTGCTCTATTCTCATAATTAGGTTTTGTATAATATGATACTGGACCATTATAATTTTCTGTATAAAAAGAAATTTTTTCGTTCTCATTCTTTTTACGAAAGAAACAATTTTTTTCGTCATGGTTTGTTTTCTTACATATGTTACATCGGTTTTTATTTTCTTTGGGACATTCATTCGCTAAATGATCTAAACTATTACATTTGAAACATCTTTTTACATTGTTGGCTTCTGTTTTTGTGCAAAATCTTGAGATGTGGCCAAAAGATTTACATTTAAAACATTTTCTTTCTACCGATTTAAATGCTATTATATTTTCATCAACTCTATTCTTAAGTCTGCTCTCTTCATTTATTAGTCGAGCTGTTAGATTCGTCAAAGTTTTTAAACCTTTTTCTGTAGATTCCCAGGCACTAATAAAATATTTATATTTATCTGGAAGAGTTGATAAAATTTTGGAAATTAGCATATCGTCACTAATTTCATTATTCACTGCTTTCAATCTGTATACTAAATTTTCCAGTTTACTTATATGCAAGGCGATATCACTCCCTTTTTCATAATTGAAATTAAAAAATTCTTGTAATAAATTACATTTACTGTCTTCAGTATCTCTCTCATATATAGTGCACAATTTTTTAAACATGTCTTTGGCTGAAGTGCAGCTTAATATATGCATAAGAGGTCTTTTATCAATTGTTGTTATTATAAGTTTTTGTGCTTTTGCATCCTTTTTCATAAATTCAATTTGGGATTTTTCTTCATATTTTTCTGTACCATTCACTACATCATATAAACCTTGCGCTTTTAAAAATATAGTTACTTGAAATTTCCAAATTTGATAATTTTTATTGTCTAATAATTTTTCAATTTGTGTGAATTCTTCTCGAGTATTTGACATTTTTAATTAATTAATTTCTAGTTTTTTTTTTACTTTTGTCCCTTCTCTGGGCCCATAACCTGTTAGAAGTAGGTACTTTGTAATGTGATGATATTTTATATTATATTATTTTAATATACTTTATTATTATTAAAGAACATAATTACACTTCAAAATATATGTTCTACAATTTTATTATTATTTATTTCATTATTATCAGTAACTATGACTACTTAGTCACTGTCAAAATAGATTCATAATTATACCAATCTATATATATAAAATCGTAACTAAGCTACCTACTCATAATCAACGACCAGCCCAAACCACTGAACCTACAATCATGAAATTCGGCGAGTATATTCCCTCCATGACGTAAGCACCCACTAAGAACGGATTTTTCGAAACTCATCCTCTAAGTGGGTGAAAAGGGGGTTAAAAGGGGTAAAATGTGGCTTGACGGTTTCCTTAATATCTCTTAGGTCCAATAAGATATCGACTTGGTTTTAGCTTACAAAGATTACTCATATAAATATTAAAAAAAATATTTCAGGATTTTGTTCTAATCGACCCCTAAAGGGGTGAATCTACAATCAGGGTGAATTATAGAACCCTTCGCATCTTCTATGTTTATTGTGTTATAACATTCATTTTTGGCATATAGGTGTCTTTTTAAAATATTTAGAAAGTGTTTTGACCGTTTTTTTAAATTTCACCCCTAAAGGGGTAAATTGGTATTTTTTATTCGATAGAATTTCGTCTAGACAAAGAAACATAAAATTCGGGGAGTATATCCCTTTTATGACTTAAGAACCCCCTAAGAAATGATTTTTCGAAATTCGACCTCTCAGGGGTGAAAAGGGGTGAAATGTGTTTACACGGATTCCTCAATTTCTTTTAGGTCAATAATATGTCCTTGGTTTTTGCTTATAAAGATTATCCATTAAAATGTTAAAAAACCTATTTCAAGATTTTGTCCTAATCATCCCCTAAAAGGGTGAATCTACAATCAGGGACAATTATAGAACCCGCCGTATTTTCTGTGTTGGTTGAGTTATAAAATTCCTATTTGGCATATAGATGTCTTTTTAAAATATCTCGAAATTTTTTTGACAGTTTTTCAAATTTTCACCCCTAAAGGGGTAAATGGGTATTTTTAATTTGATAGAACATCCCTTGGACATAGATACATAATATTCGCAAAGTATATTCCCTCCATGAGGTAAGCACCCATTAAGACGAGATTTTTCGAAATTCAACCCCTAAGGAGTGAAAAGGGGTGAAATGTGATTGCAAGAATTCCTCAATACCTCTTAGGACCAATAAGATTTCGTCTCGGATTTTGCTTAAAAAGATTACCCATATAAATGCCGAAAACTTATTTCAGGATTTTGTCTAAATCAAACCCTATGGGGTGAATTAACCAACCCTTCGTATATACTGTGTTTATTGACTTATAACATTCCTTTTTGGCATATCGGTGTCTTTTTAAAATATCTCGAATTGGTTTTGACAGTTTTTTTAAATTTCACCCCTAAAAGGGTAAATGAGTATTTTCAACTCGCTGGAACGTCCTCTGGACAAGATATATGAAATTCTTAAAGTATATTCCCTCTATGACGAGATTTTTCTAAATTCAACCCCTAAAGGGGTGAAATGTGATATCAAGGATTCCTTAATATCTCTTAGGACCAATAAGATATCGACTTGGCTTTTGCTTATAAAGATTACCTATACAAATGCTGAAAAATTAATTTCAGGATTCTTTCCTAATCAACCCCTAAAGGGGTAAATCTATAATCGGGGTGAATTATACAACCCGTCGGCACACCGGTGTCTTTTTCAAATATATCGAAATAGTTTTGACAGTTTTTTTAAATTTCACCTCTAAAGGGACAAATGGGTATTTTTATTCGATAGAACTTCCCGTCGATATAGAGACATGAAATTCGGGAAGTATATTCCTTCCGTGATGTAAGCACTCACAAAGTAGAGATTTTTCGAAATTCGAGCCCTAAGGGGGGAAATGTGATTTGAAGGATTCCTCAATATACCTTAGGACCAATGAGATATTGACTTTGGTTGATTACAAAGGTTATCCAAACAAATTTTTGAAACAGTAATTCAGGATTTTGCCCTATTCAACCCCTAAAGCGGTGAATCTATATTTGGAGTGAATTATAGAAACCTTTTTATTTCCTGAGTTACAACATTCCATTTTGGTACATAATTTTCTATTTAAAATATTTAGAAAGCGTTTTGAAAGTTTTTTAAATTTCATTCCTAAAGGGGTAAATTGGTATTTTTTATTCGAAAGAACGTCCCTTGACATAGAGATTTGAAATTCAGTAACATGTTTAGTAACAAACTGAAAATTTTACACTAATGAGCCTTTAACGGGGTGCATCTACACATAAGGAGAGAGTAAGCAATGTGATCAATAGAGAACCATGACTTATAATAATTGCACGATGATAGCAGACCGTCAATATACCGTAGCGAAGCACGGGTACTCAGCTAGTTATTTATATTTTAACAGATTCATTGTAAGCAACGGTTTTAAAAAACTTCGCAAAAATAATCTGGAATACAGAAAAATATTTAAAAAGTTTCCCTCAGTAGTCAAAACCAACATTTTTTAATAATAAATAGTTTAATGTTATGTCATTTATAACATTTCAATCTATTATAATATCTACTTACATTAATTATTTAAAATATGTACATATGTTTATTAAAGATTAAACAATAAATGACATACAGTCTGTTTCAAACGCTTAGGCGGAACTAAATGGGAATTTCGTTCTTTTAGGTTGTCACGACAAGGGACCTTGCTTGGGTTATTTCATTTTTTACGTTGGAATGTCAAAATTTAAAATTACAACAATGAAACCATGGAAACGAATGACCTATGTCAAAATTAAATTATTTTTTTATATATTTTAATGACAAAAAAATAAATAAATGGAAAATTTGTATTAAATGACACAAAAAATCAAAATATAAAGAAAATGACATTTTAAAATGATATTAACCTTAACCAAAAATGTTTATTGTAAGTATGATTTACAAAGCTTAAACAAAACGGTCGAAAAGCACGATTTAAACGATGAAAGTAACTAGATTGCAAAATTTAGTTCCGCTTAACCGTTTGGAACAGACTGTATGTATCAAAATTTTACTAGTACAGTCTGTTCCAAACGGTTAAGCGGAACTAAATGGGAATTTAGTTCTTTTAGGTTGTCACGAGAAGGGACCTTGCTTGGGTTATTTCATTTTTCATGTTGGGATGTCAAAATTTAAAATTCCAACAATGAAACCATGGATACGAATGACATATGTCAATATTAAATATTTTTTTTAGATATTTTAATGACAAAAAAATAAATAAATGGGAAATTTGTATTAAGAATGACACAAAAAATCAAAATATAAAGTAAATGACATTTTAAAATGATATTAACCTTAACCAAAAAATGTTTATTGTAAGTAGGATTTACAAAGCTTAAACAAAACGGCCGAAAGGCACGATTTAAACGATGAAAGTAACTAGATTGCAAAATCTAGTTCCGCTTAACCGTTTGGAACAGACTGTAGTTCTAAGTTTATAATAATAAGGTCTAAATTAATATTATATATAAATAAACCATATTCAGTGATGTAATTTACTTTCTAATTAATGTTCTTTATTAAATTGTTTACAAAATACTTCAAAATGAATTAAATATTACATGAATAAGTTAAATTAATTTACGGATTTTAGAAATGTTATCCAATAAACACGGCTTCAGTTTTTCACAATTTTTTTTATTTTTTCGAAGTTGGGAACACTTACCTTATCAGTTTTAGTACATTTGACACAGACTCGTGCTGTCAACATTTTATATTATCATAAACAAGAATACTGTATTATATCGACGTTATAAGAAGTTTATACTTATTGTTATAATAAATTATTTATTTTAATAATGTGTTTAATAAAATACAGAGCTACAATAATTGAGATAAAATGTATCGACTTACATGTTAATACAGGTGTAATATATTCTTTATTGTAGTGCCTTTATTGTAGAATGAAATGAAATATCCTTAATTGTTTATAATAATTCAAAATGTGCGTCTGCGCAGACAGTTCAAAACTGGTAATTTAATGACGGTAACTTAGGGACAAAATTACTGTAGCTGATGACAGCACCAGAGATTTAAACATCAAGTGTGAAAGCATACCGATCTTAAACATCGGTGAACTTTAAGTTCACTCGTCTTAAAGATCTAGTGTGAAAAGGGTATAAGTGCAACAGTAGTTTCTTGTGCCCAAGTGCCAACTTGCCAACTTGCCAACTCCGTATAATGAAATAATCGTACGCTGTAGCGAACATTATCGTATTTTCGTAAAAATTATCGTACACCCGCGGGACGAGATAGTAAAGTAATAAAATTTTTAAAATTTCACTTATCAATACATTTTTATTATAATTTATTATTAAAAGGAAATACCTACACAAATAATCTACAGGCTATTCTCAACGTTTAGGCGGAACTAAATGGGAATTTCGTTCTTTTAGGTTGTTACAAAAAGGGTCTTTGCTTGGGTTATTTCATGTTTCACGTTTGGTATGTGAAAAATTAAAATTCTAAGAGTGAAATCGTGGAAACGAATGACATTTATTAAAAATTTGCATACATTTTTACATATTTAAAAAAAAAAAAAAAATAGGAAATTTTTTATTAAGAATGACAAAAAATTTAAATGCAATGAAAATGACATTTTATAATGACAATCAATTTAATCTAGAATTTGCAATGTGAGTATGATTTACAAAGCTTAAAAAAATTACCAAAAGTCCGAATTAATAGATATAAAATACTGGATTTCAAAACCTAGTACCGCCTAAACGTTTGGAATAGCCTATACTATATATTTCAAAATTAGAATTGAATTGTGTGGATAAGTATATTAATATTAATATTATTCAATAAGTAACATCAATAATGAAAAGTTGTGATTTTTTATATACTATAATTACTATAAATTAAATATTTCATCAAAAATGATATCTTTTTCATCAACGTTTTTAAATTTATACATATTGCTATTTGGTTTCTCAAACATATCTTTTCCCGGTTTGAAATTTTGACAAGAACCATGTTTCTCACATGCTTACTGGATAAAACAACTCCGTTAACTGTATCTGACCGTAATTTATTTCTCAGCCTTACCTTAATTAAATTAATTTTGCTAAATACTCTTTCACATTGCGCATTTGATGTGGAAGACATTTAATGCAAAAAATGCAACGTTTTGAAGGCTTGACAATTTCATTGGAATAGTTGAGATACTTGATCCAAAACTCATCTGAACTTGCTTGTCCAGTTAATTCAATTTTTGAATGAGGCATTGCTCTCCATTCGTCATCAATGTAGTAGGTACGCACGCAGTGATCATGAGAATCCCCGTTAAATGAAATGCAAAACATGTACGTAGTAAGATACAACCCACGTACCTTACTTAGTAAGGTACATACTCTTTCCTATGAACCTTATCAGTTGCGCTGCTTTTTAGAACCACTTTTCATAGACGCAGAACTGGGCAAGTTAAGCATTTTCAAAAATCTTTAGTTCCAGATCAAACATTATCGTACCAATTATCGTACAGTAGTCAAAATTATCGTATATTACGTACGATAATGAAAACTGTAACGTACATCGTACAGAGAGTCAAATTATCGTATGTGTACGATAATTATCGTACGGTTGGCAACACTGGTTAAAATATTAAATAATATATACATTCTAACATCCCAAGAGTTTTATTAATGGAAATAACTATCAGTTTTGATTATGTATAATTAGAACATCGATGTACAACCACCTTTATATGACACTTAAATATTTCGTAAGTCAAATTTTCAAACATATTTAATTATTCACATTGTTAATTTTCAAAAGCACAAATCATTAATGTCAAGAATTTTGTATATTATTGGCCCCGAATGAAGGCTTAAAATAAAGCCGAAATATCGGATATTTGGAATAAATGTTGTTTTGAACTTTATTTAACATCAGTCCAAGAGTGCATATCCCAATATATTCTGTATCTTAAATTTCAAAAAGTCACTCGTAACTTCCACCAAACATGTACCGTTTGCCATGAGGTAGTACCGTTTTAAACTCTAAAGTATCGTGAACACAGAGCCCATTGGGGACGGATTTTCGTCCCGTTTTCAACGATACTTCATTTTACCGATTTATTTAATGAAATAAATGCTAACTACAATAGTATTCTCGATCATATTATGTACTAGCAGGAGTAACCGTTCTTCGTACGGTTTTTGTAATGTACATTTTTGCTGTAACGTAAATGATAAGCGTGATATTTCAATTTTAAATAGAACATAAAATAATTATTTCCTTATTCTAAACCATTCTTTTGTGTGTATTAGCAATATTAAGTGACATTTTTCGCTTATAGGTAGCTCTCCCCATAGCTCTCCAAATATATCTTTTAATAAAAACTGCACTGAAGAGAAGAAAAAAAAAATGTTTCCTCATACATATTTTTGATGTAAAGTAAATAATAGTGATTGGTTTGTTAGGTCCATTTTTACCGCCAGTGTTGTATTTAATTGAAGTCGTGGAGCGATCAGCTGGTGGTAGGTGCAGGTGTCAAATTAAACTCATTATTTGTGTTTCAACTAGTTTTGTGGGTAAACCCACATCATCAGGAAATGAATTTTTTGCTACAAAATTAATACAGTACCGTGAATATAGGAGAAATAAAAACTTAAGTTACAATATAAAAATCTAGAAATACTAACCTAATACTGATCAACAGATCAGGATTTACATTGTGTAATGTCTTGAGAAAGCATGGTGTGTCCATAACCTAATAGGTTTCCATGATATAATATCGAAACTTAAGCGATCAGGTCGATATGAGAACAGTTAAACACGTTAAAAAATATAAAATGTACACTCTTAATCGAAAAAGAGTGTGGGATAAATCCCATTTTTTTTTTAAGTTAAACGATAAAATTTACGACATCTTGGATTTCAATATCTCATTACATACACAGTTCTTAGCATTTGCAGATAGAGGCCCTCATCTCAACACTTTGGAAGAAATTTTCATCACTAGACATAAAACGTCCACTCATATTAACCTACTTAATGAACAGATTTCCCTTCTATTAAGGTTTTCAAATTACTGATAGACAAAAAAAAAAAAAAAAAAAAATGACTGATTTCCTCTCCTGCCTCTCGTATGCCTTAATTTGCAGAAATGACACTTGCTTCTTTGTTTATATTATGTCATATTTTATTTAATATTTTATACACTTTAATCTATATATATATATAAAAGGCACTGCCCGAACCCCTGGGCCTAGAAACTTGAAATTTGGAAAATATATTCCCTCCATGGCGTAAGCACCCACTAAGAAGGGATTTTTCGAAATTCAACCCCTAAGGGGCTGAAAGGGGAAAACGGATTCTTTAATATCTCTCCGGGTCGATGGGATACCGACTTAGTTTTTGCTCACAAAGATTACCCATACAAATGCCGAAAAATGTATTTCAGGATTTTGTCCTAATCAACCCCTAAAGAGATGAATCTACATACGGGATGAATTACACATACCGTCGTATTTCATGTGTTTGTCGAGTTATAAAATATATTTTTTGTACATAGGTGTCTTTTTAAAATATCTCGAAACAGTATTGACAGTTTTTTAAAATTACTACCCTAAAGAGTGAAAAGGGGTGAAATGTTAATTCAAGGATTCCTTAATATCTCTTAGGACTAATAAGATACCGACTTGGTTTTTGCTTACAAAGATTACCCATACAAATGCCGAAAAACTTATTTCAGGATTTTGTCCTAATCAACCCCTAAAGGGATGAATCTACAAACAGGGTGAATTATACATCCTGTCGTATTTCATGTGTTTGTTGAGTTATAAAATTTATTTTTTGCACATAGGTGTCTTTTTAAAATATCTCGAAACGGTATTGACAGTTTTTTAAAATTACATCCCTAAAGGGTGAAAAGGGGTGAAATGTTAATTCAAGGATTCCTTAATATCTCTTAGGACCAATAAGATACCGACTTGGTTTTTGCTTACAAAGATTACCCATACAAATTCCGAAAAACTTATTTCAGGATTTTGTCCTAATCAACCCCTAAAGGGGTGAATCTACAAAGGGGGTGAATTATACATCCCGTCATATTTCCTGTGTTTGTTGAGTTATAAAATTTCTCTCTGGCACATAAGTGTCTTTTAAAATATCTCGAAATAATATTGACAGTGTTTTAAAATTGCACCCCTTAAGGGTGAAAAGGGGAGAAATATGAACTCAAGGATTTCTTAACCCTTATAGGACTATCGGTTTATATATGAACCGCGGTTTGTATACTCTACTGGCCGAGCGGTTTATATATGAACCGCGGTTTGTATACTCTGCTGGCTGAGCGGTTTATATATGAAACACTGTTTTTGTTTATTTTTTCTAAGCGCTAGCGTCATTAGTGGAGAACGGATATTTCATTTTAGAAAATAAAGTTTAACCTTGAGCCATAGGCGTAGGTATTAAAAGTAGAATTTTATCTTCTAATTGGGCAGTTTTATATAGTCACTTGGCGGGACAGCTTGGGATATGGAAATATCGCCGCTTCTTATTCTTCATGAGCCTTCATTTGTCCAGTTTTGAACATAGGCCTCCTTCATTTTCTCACTCTTCTCTGTTGTGGGCCAATCTATACTATGTAAATCCAGCATGTCACGTGATGTTATCACCCCATCTCATTTGCGGCCTTCCTCTTCGTCTCCTTCCATCCCAGAGGCGCCACAGTTAAGTTATAGTGTTCCAGCGATTGTCAATTTTTCTGACGTTGTGTAATGAATCTTTGTATTCTGTAATGAATCTCTAAGTCCGCCAGAACAACAACCAAACTTTCATAAATCACCCTACGCGAGAATTCCTTTGAAAGGGGTTGCCATCGTTTTTTTTTTTTTTTTTTTTGGGATTTTACAAGGAGGTACTTTAAAATAAACATTTTTAAGAATTCTCGCACGCGTTCAATTTTAATTCCGGCCGGCAGCGAGTACTAGGTTAATTAAATTTAGTACGTTAAAGGTTAATATCTTTTAGGACCAATCATATATCGACTTGGTTTTTTCTTACAAAGATTACTCATACAAATGCCGAAAAACCTATTTCGGGATTTTGTCCTAATCAACCCCTAAAGGGGTGAGGTGAATCTACAATCGGGGTGAATTATATATGCAGTCGTTTTTTCTGTGTTTGTTGTCTTATAAAATACCTTTTTGGCACATAGATGTCTTTTTTAAATATCTCGAAAAGGTTTTGAATTTTTTTTTAAATTGAGTCCCTAAAGGGTTAAATGTGATTTCAAGAATTCCTTAATATTTCTTAGGACCAATAAGTTATGAACGATTTGATTTTTGCTTATAAAGATTACCTATACAAATGCCAAAAACCTATTTCAGGATTTTATCCTAATCAACCCCTAAAGGGGTGAATCTACATACGGGGTGAATTATACATCCCGTCGTATTTCCTGTGTTTGTTTAGTCATAACATTTCTTTTTAAAATACCTCGAAATAATTTTGACGGTTTTTCTCAAATTTCACCCTTAAAGGGTGTTAAGGTTTATATGATAGGTGGCTCTGAACCCACCCTACTATCATATATTCCTGTAACCATGGAACCGAATAAAAACAGAGCGTTTTGTATTTCAAAATAAAAACACATAAAACTTGAAATCAGTGTTTACAAATCAGTATTAAACCTCTCAAAAAAGAGCATAGCCTCAACATTGGTCCTTCGAACATGGATGTGATCCTAGAAAATACTGGTAATGTTTGGATCCTCCTAGAACAACAGTCATTTTCCTGCTCACCCTAGCAAGCGTCTCGCCGATCGTACGAGCCAACGGACAACAGCAGTGTATGGTCGTCCATATTGTAAAGTATAGTACTGGCGTGAGTAACCGCGTAAGTTGTATCCTTTTTTTTTATATCTTTTTTTGTGTCAAAACAGTAAAATTATGACAGAAAAAAATGAACTGAAGTCATTGCACTACAAAAGAGGAAGCATACAAGCTCAGCTAACTTTATTTAAAAAACATTTGGACGGATTAGATGAAAAAAATGTAGATGTTAGGGCAGTTAAAAATTTAGCTGCACGGCATGAAAAAATAATTCCGTTACTTGCTGAATTTAACTCAATTCAAACAGAAATAGAAATTTTAGAAGATGATGAGACAAAAAACTTAGAGCGGGATACCTTTCAAAATACTTATTTTGATTTAACGACACAGGCTGCGCTCATATTATCTGAATACGATGACAGTGGCAATGGTCATTCGTCTCATTCGCAAGTGTCTCATTCATGTTCTAAAGATTCTTGCAATCTGAAAAACATTGAGTTACCATCAATCGATTTGCCAACATTTACGGAAGATTTTACGAAATGGCAGGAGTTTCGTGATTCTTTTATGTCACTAATTCATGTCCGAAATGACTTATCAAATAGTCAAAAATTATTTTATTTACGCTCTTGTCTAAAGGGTGAACCAGCTAACAAATTACGTGCGATACAAACTTCAGACAAAAATTATCAAATAGCGTGGCATTCTTTAAACAAGAAATACAACAAAAAACGCCGTATTGTCCAAACACATATTCAAAATTTATTAAACTTAGAATGTGTTAACAAACAATGTCACAATAGTTTACAACGCCTATTAAATTCCGTCGAAATAAACATGGAATGTCTTTCCTCGCTAGGCCAACCCATTGACTCCTGGGATTCAATTATTTTACTAATTTTAAACAAATTAGACCCACAAACTGTGCATGACTGGGAGTCAAAATTAAACTTAAAAAGTGATGCAAACCAAACTTTGCCCGAACTTGCAGAGCTTATGCATTTCTTAAACACTATACTAAATACACTAGAAGCTGTATCGTCCAAAAGACAGTCAGTTTATATACCATTGTAATACATTTAAACAATTAAACATAAATTCTAGAATTGATCTTGTCAAAAAACTAGAACTTTGTGTGAACTGCCTTCGTAAAGGTCATATTTCCAATGATTGCAAATCGTCAAAATGCAGAGTTTGCCATGGCTCTCATCATACCTTACTACATTTGCAAACATCAATAAATTCAGTAGAAAGTAACGATAAGAACGCTAACCATACCACAAGCTGTTCTTCATTTAATCAAGCCACAACAAATCATACAATTTTGCCTACTGCTAAGGTGAAATGTCGTGATGCAGATGGTACATACCATACGATGCGAATTCTATTAGATTCGGCATCACAAGCTAATTTTATAACAGAAAACGCATGCAAGAAACTTAATCTTGAAAAAGTACAAACGAAAACTGTAGTTTCAGGTATTAACCAATCGTCTTGCAACTTGAATTTCAAAACAAATGTACAAATTTGTTCGTTATACAAAAATTTTAAGGTCAATATTGACTGTTTTATTTTACCACAAATAACCAGTCAACTACCAAGTGTCACAATTGACACAACGAATTTTAAAATTCCTCCACACATAAGACTTGCAGATCCCTGTTTCGATGCGCCAGGCGATATAGACATACTCATAGGGGTTAATCTATTTTATCAATTGCTTTCCATTGGGCAATTTAAATTAGAAAATGGGCTGATCCTCTATAAAACCAAATTCGGTTGGATAGTAGCTGGTAATTTGCTTCACGGTTCAGTCGAATGAACTAACACTTATCTCTCATTGGAAACCTTACACAACGATCTTAAAATTTTTTGGAAAACTGATGAGTTTGTCATTGATAAAAGGCCATTGAGTACAGAGGCACAATATTGTGAAACCTTTTTCACTAAAACTACAACCCGCCATACTGATGGTCATTTTATGGTCAGAATCCCGTTCAAGCAAAATATTATTAATTTAGGTGATTCATTTCCGGTTGCTAAAACAAGATTCAACTTGTTAGAAAAACGTCTTAAATCAAATAGTTCATTATGTTCACAGTACGTTGAATTTATGCAGGAATACGAGAACCTCAAACACATGACAGCTGTCACAGTGACAGATCATGAAAGATCCTTCTATCTTCCACACCACCCTGTTGTGAAGGAAGATAGTCTGACAACAAAATTGAGAGTCGTGTTTGACGGTTCATCTAAGCTCGAAAACGGTTTATCCGTAAATTCGACGCAACATATTGGTCCCACTATTCAAGACGATCTTTTTTCTATAATTGCTCGCTTTAAAACTCACGAATTTGTTTTAACTGCCGACATAGCGATACATAAGATGTATCGCCAAATATGGGTTCATCCTGATGACCGCAAGTTTCAACAAATACTTTGGCGCAATAATTCTGATCACAATATTAAAACCTTTCAACTCAACACCGTCACATACGGTACCAGTTCCGCACCCTTTTTAGCAATTATTAGTAAATTTGAAAACACTAATAAATATTAGTATTATTATTATTATTATTATTATAATTAGATGCTTGATTGAATTAGCTTCAGAATGTAAGACAACATTTCCTTTAGAATCTGAAATTATAAAAAAGGATTTTTATGTAGATGACCTACTTACCGGCTCTAATTCAATTGAAACCCTTAAAAATATCAAAGCAAACGTAACTATCATCCTCAATAGTGCAGGTTTTCCCTTAAGAAAATTTAAGAGTAATGTACCAGAACTCAGTGAATCGCAGTTAAACGGTCCTATAACCGTCTCAGACAAATCAAACAAAATTTTGGGATTGTTTTGGGATCAAACCAGTGATTACTTTTTTTACTCGGCGGGAAAAACGAAAAATTATGAACAGGTAACAAAAAGAACTATCCTGTCAGTAACCTCACAATTATTTGACCCACTCGGTTTGCTTTCTCCAATTATTGTTGTAGCCAAATTCTTGTTGCAGCAAATCTGGCAACTTAACATAAGTTGGGATGAATCATTACCAAGTGATATTCATACGAATTGGTTGCAATTTAAAAGTGAGCTTAAACATATTAACAAAATTCAGATTCCTCGGTTTGTCTTAAACACAAATTGTTGTTATATCGAACTTCACGGTTTTGCTGACTCTTCTGAACGCGGTTACGGAGCTTGCATTTACGTTCGATCTTGTAACAACCAACATAAGTATTCTGTCAAACTGCTCGAATCAAAATCACGTGTTGCACCCCTCAAAACAATTTCTTTACTAAGGCTGGAACTACTTGCTGCAGTAGTACTAGCAAATTTATCACATAAATTCAAAATCATCCTAAACTTAACCATTTCTAAGGAATATTATTGGACAGATTCCAAAATAGTTCTTTCTTGGATAAAGTCTGAACCCAATAGATGGTCAACCTTTGTGGCCAATGGAGTATCATCAATACAATCATTAACTAATTCTGAGTTTTGGTATCACGTAATATCTGCTGACAACCCCGCAGATATAATATCGCGTGGATGTTTGCCAAACAAACTATGGAACATGAATCTTTGGTGGCAAGGGCCAGCGTGGCTCGCACTAGACCATTCGCAATGGCCAGAGCAAAATATAACCCTCCAAGATTCTAACTTGCCAGAATCTCGGAAAAAGACAAAATCCTTGCACACCGTCGTCAAGGATACATTTCCATTTCAAAATTATTCATCGTTGCATAAACTACAACGAATAATTAGCTATTGCTTGAGATTCAAATCTAATTGTACTAAACCCAAATCTGAAAGAATTTGTGGCTCTCTTAGAACTGACAAACTGCAAAATGTACTAATGACTTTAGCTCGTATATCTCAAATAGAGTCCTTTCCCTTGGAATATAATGATTTTAAATGCGGAAGTCATGTCCACATAAAGAGTAAACTTCTCAGCTTAAGTCCATTCATGGACAGAATCGGTCTGATAAGAGTAGGAGGTAGATTACAACTGTCTTCATTTTCTTTTGATAAAAAGCATCCTATCTTATTGTGCAGTAAGCATCATTTAACAAAACTAATATTTGAATGGGAGCACAAACGACTGCTCCATGCTGGTCCTACCCAGTTATTAAGTTCAATAAGAAACCAATTCTGGCCTATTTGCGGACTTAATATAGCAAAGTACACAGTTAGAAAATGTGTCAAATGTTTCAGATATAATTCAAGGGTCATCAACCCTCTCATGGGTAACTTGCCACAAAATAGAATCACAGCAATGCCCCCATTCCCTGTAGTAGGTGTTGATTACGCTGGCCCTCTGCAAATAAAGAACAAACACGGTCGAAGTAAAACTTCAAAATGTTTTATCTGTCTTTTTATCTGCTTCGCCACGAAGGCAATCCATTTGGAACCAGGAACGTCACTCACTACTGATTCGTTCATAGCTGCATTTAGACGGTTCATTGCTAGACACGGAAAGCCATTGCATGTTTACAGCGACAAGGGAAAAAACTTTGTCGGTGCTAACACTGAACTAATGAAATAGTCGGAATTTCTTTTAAACAATAATGCTGCAATAGCGGAACAAATCTCGTGCCATGACGTAAATTGGCACTTCATTCCCGCCTATTCACCACATTTTGGTGGTATCTGGGAGGCTGGGGTGAAGAGTACCAAATTTCATTTAAAGCGAGTAATGTATGATGCCTCTTTAACATTTGAAGAACTATATACCGTTTTGACACAAATAGAGTCTAAATTCCCGTCCTTTAACTCCAATGACTTCCGATCCGAACGATCTCGAAGTACTCACGCCAGCTCACTTTCTGATCGGACGATCATTTACATTAGCAGCTGATCCAGATATTATATATCCTGACAAGACATAAAATTATCTCGCCTCGATCGCTTCCAGTATTTACATCGAATCAACCAGCATTTCTGGAACCGCTGGTCGAAAGAATACATCGCACAACTCCAACAAAGAACAAAATGGAAACAAAATAAGGACAATTTACAAATTAGTTCGTTAGTTCTTATCAAGAAAGAAAACTCTGCCTTCAGGGTATAGAACCCTTCGTATTTCCTTCGTTTGTTGAGTTATAACATTCCTTTTTGGCATATATATGTCTATTCAAAATATTTAAAAAGTTTTACATTTTTTTTACTCAGTTTCACGTAAGAACCCACTAAGAAAGGATTTTTTGAAGTTCGACGGTTGTGGTGAAAAAGAGTAAAATGTTTTTTCACGGATTTCTCAATATCTCTTAGGACAAATGAGATATCGACTAGGTTTTAGCTTACAAATGTTACCCATACACATGCTTAAAAACGTTACCCATACACATGCTTAAAAACAAACTGAGTATTTTACACTAATGACACTAATGAGATCGTCAATATACCGTAGCGAAGCACGAGTGCTCAGCTAGTCTATTAATAAGTATGCAAAAATATATTGGACAAAAAATATTAGTCGGCCTTGGTAGCGTAGAGGTAGCGCTCCAAGATTTGTTTTCTTATTGTATACAATTTTTGTTACATACATTTTTCTCTTAAGGTAATAATAAGGAAGAGCTTTTAAGTTTTCCAAAAAATATTTTCAACCCCATAACACTCTGTCTTTACTCTGGTTTTACTTGTCATCGTACAAAATTTCGTGAAAATATGTCTAGCCGTTTTAAAATTAATAGATTCAGTTGTAGGCTCTCGTTGAAACATATTGAAAAAACAGAACTCGAAATAAAATAATTATCAAGTATAGTATAGGAAGTATATAATTATCAAATATAGTATAGTATAGGAGTATATCAAATTAATTGTAAAAACGGTAACTTTATTTATATAGGTAGGACTGAACGAAATTTAAACATTAGAATATCAGAGCCTGGGAGCTCAGCAATAGTAATAAATCTAATGTTGCTAAACATGTGATCAATAAAAACCATTCGTTTAGTTTTCATTGTTAAAATATTACATTTACAATCCAAAGGATTAAAATTGGATGCTTTAGAAGCGTTAGAGATCAAGAAAGCCAGTTTCAGGAACATGAATTTAATGAATGAACAATAAGATCTTAGTAATTCTCCGCTTCTAGCCCCATTTTAACCCTTCGGTTTTTCCTAATCGTCTTTTTTCCTAATTGCTCTATTGGTGATAGTATTGTAAACTCTTTGCATTCTGATGATGGCCTCATTAGCCAAAATACGTATTAATAAATTAAATATTTTGAAACATTACCGACTGTTTTAATTCGAGTTCTATTATTTCTAGCTGTTTTTGGGTGAATCTCGGACAGCCGACTGACAAAAATTGATTTTTTTGCGGATATCGTCTTATAATCATCTGAAACGTGTAGAAACCAAATACGAGACCGAAAAATTAAAAAGCAGAAAGGATTTACACAAAACGAATAATAATACCTTAGATTAGATGTTCCCAGATTAAACACCAAAATGTTACTCTATACTATATAGGGTGACCAGACGTACTCTTTCTTAGAGTATTATACTCTTTTTTTAAGTAATATCCTCTATACTTCATACTACCTCTGTACTTTTTATTAAAAAAAACTTGCATATACTCTTTTTTGCTCGACACTTGTATTTTTGTAGAGTGAAGACCTTGTTTTTTTTTGTTCATCACTTGTATTTTTGAAGTGAGGACCTTTTTTTGCTCATCATTTGAATTTTTGGAGTGAGGACCTTTTTTTGCTCATCACTTGTATTTTTGGAGTGAGGACCTGTTTCTTGATCATCACTTGTATTTCTACAGTGATGACCTTTTTTCTTTAGCATACTCTATTTCTGTAAAAAAAATCTGGTCAGCCTAACCCTATATGTCATCGGTAGATCAAAAATATTATACTAAAATAGTTTTGTTATTTTACTGAATGTATTTCTTGTTCTAGTTTCTAATTAATCAATTAATTAAATTAATAAAAGTACTATGAATATTTGTCTTTCTTAATTTGAAAAATATTAGTTCTTGTATTATATAGTTAAATTATAATTTACAATCCAATATACCATAATTATATATAATATATAAATTAATAAAATATGTTTTTATTTTAATATTGTTTTTTTTTGCTTTATCAATTGTTCTATGTCCCAAAAACTATTTAAAACTTTTAGAAAATTTAACATTTTGTTCTATCTCCAAATTCAATTTTTTTAATTAAGTCCCCTGCAGTAATATTATTTTTTTTAAACTTAGTCGTACTAAAGTTAACATGATTTTACCATTTTATGTTTTAAAAAAATTGTCTGAAAGTGGTATAGTATACAAACAAAATCACTCCTAACATTAAAACCTCATTTTCTCGTATTACTGAAAAGTGGACTTAAAACAAACCAATACTGGGGTGAGGAATGACAAACTTGTTAGTGACAAACAATAGTGCGCAAGTCATAGCCTATAGTCGACTAATTTAAGAGCTCTGAACGCAGCTTAATTCTCAATTCTTTTAGCATGACCCTCGGATAAATCTGTTTTTATTTATATAGATATTTACCTGTAAAAGCCTGCATCTTCTTCGTCAAAATTAAGTATTGTCAAATTTAACCACTTTGTTTCTTCAACATTTTTCCTCAGAATATATTTACCAACTTTACTCATTATATTAACAGTATGAGTAGTTACAAAAAACCAAGATATATCGTTTATATTACTATGACAACAAAGAGTTATAGTACTGTTTATGTGAATAGTTTTAGAATTATTTAATATTTGTACTTGTGGTACTATTCTACATGGATTAAAGTTTATTTCCGTCCAGTTTACTTTAGTATTTCTTAATGTACAAGTTGGATAAAATATTGGATTCTTAAAATATTTCCCCAAATCCATCAGAGAGCAATCACATATCAAAGGATTTGATTTCAGTGTCAATTCGTGTAAATTCTCATGCCTTGTAATAGCTGAAGTATTAACATACATAATTTTGTTCCCATGTATCAAAATATTTTTAAGCATCAGATTACTTAACAAAATTGGAATTTCAGCCAATTTATTGTAAGATAAATCAATTGTATTGAGATTTATTAAACTATCAAAGAGATTTGGATGTAAATATTCCAGTTTATTAAAATTCAAATTTAAATATGTTATTAATTCATTATATTTAAATAAATGAGCATGCAAACTTTTAATTTTGTTTTGGTTTAACTGAAGGCCTTCTACCCTTGGCATTTCTCTAAAAGCATTCTTATGCACAGTGTTAATATTACAATTTTGTAATTGAAAATTTTGAACCCTCGTTAAATTTATTTGAAATTGATTTTCATTCAAAACTCCAAAATCCATTCCGTAATAAATTATTTGTGTTATTGTAATGCCATACATACTATGTATTGACATAGGGATCGAAGTTATATTTAAATTTGTTGTCTTGGTACTACATATTAATTTTACTTCATTTGAATTTGTTTCACAGGTACATGGCGGGCACGACACACATAATTTAATAACAGATAAAATTAATATAATAAAATAATTACACAACATTATTAAAATAAACTGTATTTTACGAAAGGATGTATGATACTGTTGATTATGATATAAATAATAAATGATGTAAGTACCATATTGGTTTCCTTCAAAGAAAACCATGACCTTGATGCAATTATAACTAAAATGCAAGCAGAGAAATGTTTATCATAGCATGATAAGCTAACCTAATCGAAATCCCAAGTTCAATATTTAGAATCCTTCTGTAGAGAAAATGATGTGAAGTGTGAATTTTCATACATTTAGGTTTTCATACATTTTAGGTTTTTGAATGTATCATACTAGATTAGGTATCCAGGTGACCAAACATCCCGTTTTCAATGAGGCAGTACCGTTTAAAACTTTAAAGTCTCGGTGACCACAGCGGGATTGGGGACGAACTTTTGTCCCGTTTTCAACGATAGTTCATTTTATCGATTTATTTAATGAAATAAATACTACCTACAATAGAATTCTCGATCATATTATGTACTAGCTGGAGTAACCATTCTTCGTCCGGTTTTTGTATTGTACATTTTTGTTGTGACGTAAATGATAAATGTGATATTTCAATTTTAAATAGAACAGAAAATAATCATTTCTTTATTCCAAACCATTCTTTTGTGTGTATTTTCAATGTTCAGTGACATATTTCGTTTATAGGTAGCTCTACCCATAGCTTCCCAAATATATCTTTGAATAAAATCTGCATTGAAGAGAAAAGAAAAAAATGTTTCCTCATACATATTTTGAATAATGGTGATTTATTTCTAGATTTTAGTTTTAGGGTGTCTCCCCGTAACTCCCCAAATATTCATCCAGTCAAAAAAGTATATAGTATAACAAAAACGATTTATTTTCTTATTATAAATAATTTTTGTCACATATATTTTTGCTGTTATGTCAATAATAAGGGAGATGAAAAGTGTAGCTTTAGGGTGTACCCACGTAACTCCATATGAATATAATGAAAAAATTCATAAAAATAAAAATTGTAATAAACTATTATCTATATATATAAAAGCGAATGTCTTGAATGACTGACTGACTCATACACTCATCGCCGCCCAGCCCGAACCCGTGGGCCTAGAAACTTGAAATTTGGAGAGTATATTCCCTCCATGACGTAAGCACCCACTATGAAAGGATTTTTCGAAATTCAACCCCTAAGGGGTGAAATGTGATTTCACGGTTTCCTTAATACCTTTTAGGGACGATGGGATATAGACTTAGTTTTTGCTTACAAAGATTACCAATACAAATGTCAAAATACTTATTTCAGAATTTTGTCCTAATCAACCCCTAAAGGGGTGAGTATACAATCTGGGTGAATTATACATCCCGTCGTATTTCCAGTGTTTGTTGAGTTACAAACAAAACTGTGACAAATAACACAGACAAATCTGTGTTACACGTCTCACAGATAGAGGACTCTTCACCTCGAAGGAGGTGTCCATGGGTCCACCAACAGTGACCTATACGGAGGCGTGTGATGGCGGTTTCCTCCCTAACGTCTCCCTTAATCTATCGCAACTTAACGTTCTGTGTGCGGCTCCACTCATGTTGCCACATGTCTAAAACCAGGTGTTTCAGATGACTCTTTGCGTCATCTGGAAAAATGAAACTCACATCAATCATAGGTCTGTGAGAGGCGGCTTTTGCAGCTGCATCTGCCGCTTCGTGCCTTTAATACCAACATGTCCCGGTATCCAAAACAGCTCTACCCTCACATTCTGAGCATTCAGATTGTGGAGTAGCAACCGGATCTTTAGTACAAGAGGATGCACTGGCTCTGGATCTTGGATACTGTTTAGAGCGCTCAGCGAGTCCATCAAGATAACACTTGACCGACTTTGCTCTGACGAAACAAAACACAGGGCCTTGAAAACAGCGTACAGCTCAGCAGTGTACACACTCATTATGGAGTGCAGACGGTACTGAAACTGTTGGCGTGGATTCAAAACAACGAACGCACACCCAACCCTGGTTCCGGATTTTGATCAGTCAGTAAAAATGACAGTATCCTCGAACCTAGGGACCAGTGTTCTTTGTAACTCATGTTGGTATTCGATAGGCAACGTAGTATCTTTATCAAACCTAGTTAATGTGAGATTCACAAGCGGACGCGGTAGCGTCCATGGTAGGACAGCACACAAAACGAAACTTGTCATTTCGGGTATATTAAAGTCAATATCACCCAAAATGTCGAAAGTCCTCTGACCAAAAGGCCTATTGGTTCTTGGTTTTCTGTAATTAACAAAAATAGTTTTCGCATCCCAAATAATCATCATTCATGTTCCTAAATTGTATTTTGTTTTCGTTTTTGACAATAAAATTTTTAATTAAGTTCTATTTTTTTTGTATTTTCAATTAAGTTCGACAGTATCAGTGTACAGTTGATAATTTTTGTTCGTACATATTATATAAAAAGTGGTTTAACTTTATTCCATTAATATTAATTTTTATATGGTGTAGTGCAGCGGTTTCCAAAGTGGGGGGCGCGACCCCTTTGGGGTCGTACAATATTCACCAGGGGGTCGCGGGTTCATTGCAAATGTCATTTTTTATCCGATCGTTATAATGTAGCAACTAATAAAACAATAAAACTCAGTGCAATTGCATATATTTCTACGCACGTGTAAAATAGTTTATAAATTTCCTAAATAGAGGGGGGCGCCAGAGATGGGATTTTTTCTAGGGGGGTCGTTACTGAACAAAGTTTGGAAACTGCTGGTGTAGTGTATAATTTTTTTTGCTATTTTACCAAATTTAAACAAATTGTATTCTATTAACTATTTTACAATAATCTTAAAATTTGTTAAAAAATTGCGAAAACTAACAAAAACGAAATTTAACGTGTTAGTGCGATTACTTCTTCGCTCACCGACTTCTACCAACATGGGCGGCACTTGTGAAATTTGTAATAGGTCAAGTAGCAAGAGAAGTCCTGGTATTGAGCATGCATTGTCGACAGACAGACTACATTAGACACGTTCTGACATCTAAAAAAGTGCTCTGTCTACTTTAAGTAAGAAATTACAAATAATTGTTGTGTTTTTTAAATAAACAATAGTGTAATAATTATTGTGTTTTTAGTACTATCTTTTCATGTATAAATTTAAAATTTTATATTTAAATTATTTTAGAAACGTCAAATAACTAAAATTTTAATCAGTCCTAATACACCTGTTCTCGTTGGCTGAATGGTCAGAGTTGGCGATCTTCAAGTCAACTGATCATTTGACAAGGGTTCGAAACTGCACGACGGCTAATAAAATTTTTAAATATTTGTTTACTTTTAATTTATTTATTCATTTATTTATTTTCTTTTAATTAAAAAATTTGCGGTAAATTTTAAAGAAATTATATTAATAATAATTTTATTTATTATTATTTTATTTATTTATTTTTTAAATTTTATATATATATATATATATATATATATATATATATATATATATATATATATATATAAATCTTTTGTAACCAATAAATTTCAACTGTCTACGATTTATAACAAACTAATTAATATTATTGTGCTTTTACTACTTAATAATGGGTGATGAAGATAGTGATCTATCCAAAATTAGTAAAACATGTGACTTTTGCAACGCTGGTGTCAGATCCGGTATTAAATATAGTTTGTGTACGTCCATTATACACGCAAGATGCCTAGAGAGGTTTTTTATTACGCTAGGTCATAAAGTTGATCGTAATAAATGGAAATGTTCAGTTTGCCGTGTTTGTCAAGACTCTACCAGTGAACAGGATGATACCTTAAGCCAAATTCCAAGAGAAGCTGCAAAAACATCTTTCCTCGAATTAGGTTCAACATTTGAACATTTTACAAGTCAGTACCTGCAGCGGGAGATCGAATTACATATCCAAGATAAAGATGAAATTATTCATTTGCAGAGAACTAGGTTAGCTGACCTAGAATCCAAGAAACTAACAAAAATTAAACAAAATGTTAAACAAAATGTAAATACGGATACTGCGCTTACTCCTAAACCAAATGATGAAACAAAAATGTTTGACTCAAATAAGATGAAACAGGCACAAGTATCATCTACAGGTCCGATACCAAAGGTTGTAAACAACAAGTCAGTGCAAGATAACCTAAATACAAATGCAAATAATTTGGTACATAGGAATTATACATCAAAAGAGCAGCATCATCACTCTGTGCAAAAAAAAATTAATGTTCCTCAGATACCGGATGAACATGAAATAGATTATAAAGCCGTATCTTACCGCAAAAAGAGACGTGATAAAATAATTATTGGAAGTGGACCCAACGAAACCCCTACAGTCACCCACAGTCACCGAAGAAGGTCTAAAACTTCATTTGAAAAAAATTAAAGATACCTTGTATATTTGCGAAGAACTAAGAAGTCGTTTAAGATAGGTTATTCAATGGAATATAAGTATATAATCATGGACCCACAAAATTGGCCCGCAGGGACTTTTCTAAATTATTTCAAGAACAGAACTTCAAGTACACGTTTTTTAGAGAAAAACTAAATTCAAGACAAACTATCTTAAAGATTCTTTATCAAAATATGCAGTCTCTATCTAACAAGATATTGCAAATGCAGATAAACATTAGTGAAAACCAATATGATATTTTGTTCCTCACAGAACATTGGATTGATAGTCTTGAAAACTGTGCTTCGTTATTTGTAGGTTATTATACAGCTAACGCTTACTGTCGAACTATATTTCAAAATGTTGGTTCCATGATACTAACAAGAGACAATTTATGTTGACAATTTATAATATAGATATAACTATCAATGAACCCACTAGACTTAACTCATGTTTAGATAATATTCTAACAAATTTAGAAACTTCTTATGAATCAGTGGTTTACCATTCCGGTATTTCTGATCATTCAGTTCAAATAATTAATATTTTATTCACGCCTATAAATACTAATAGTAAATTGCACAAAAAAATTAGAGTTTTTAATTCATTTAATTATGATTACTTTAATTATTTTCTAGCAAAAAAGCAATGGAAAATGCTTAAACAGAATTCTGACATTAGGTACAGTCAAATTTGAATATTTTTTCCGAACATTTTACCATTATTTTGATCAAGCATTCCCCACTAAATCAAAATGTACCAATAACAATAATACATCTGTTAATTATAAATGGATTACCAAAGGAATTAGAACGTCAGCAACGAATTTAGAAAATTTATATTACCTTAAAGAAAAAAGTCTAGTTTCTAACAATTTTTATAACGTTTATAAAACAAAAAATTAATGATGTACTTAATTTGGCAAAAAGAAAGTATAACGATTAATTCATTTTGAATTCTGACAATAAATCCAAGACTGTATGGACCATATTGAAGTTAGATCTGGGTAATATTAAAAAGCACCGCGATATTACTTTAATTAGATAATAGTTGCAAGCTGGCTATGGTTGTGTTCGGACACGCTTTAACCATTCTGTTTTAAACTAAAATATTCGCATATAGTGAGTATCTCTTATAAATAAAAGTGTGGCAGAAAAAAAAAAAAAAATCTATTAAAAATAGTAAGTGATTATCTGTACAAAAAATCCGTAAAAATCTGGGCAACAATGCCCGAATGCTCAAAGTGTCATAACTCTGTGGGTCGTTTAAAAGGCCAGACTATCAGTTGTGGTAAATGTAACCAGTTGTTCCATCGCCAATGCACCGGACTACCGGGAACCTTCGATTTTGATAATCTTATCAACTGTGGTGTCTCGTGGATGTGCGTTAATTGCAAGAATAAGAGCCACGTGTCCTCGAAAAATAAGCAATCTCTAAATTCAAATTCAGCAATGGCCGCTACAGAAGATATTACATTAGGTAATATTTTCCGATGTATACAATCTGTGCAAGGAGATATGGAATTAATCAAATCGCAACAAAATGAGCTACTGAACTCCGTTAAATTTTGCTCGGATAAAATAGATGATTTTCAATTAACTATAAATTCTTGGTCAGATAAAATAAGGGATTTCGAAAACATGGAATCAGAGCTACAAGAAACCAAACAAAATCTTGAAAAAGCCAATATTAGGATTGATCAGCTGGAGGAAAATTCCAGAAGATCTAATATTGAAATCCAGGGAATTCCAGAAACAAATAATGAAAATGTGATTGAACTTGTTGCTTCACTTGGTAAAGTAGTTGGTTGTGACGTTAATGTAATGACCTTCGATGATGTTCATAGAGTTCCAACAATTAATAAAAATAAAGCAAAATCTATTATCGCAAAATTCAATTCTAGAATATAGAGAAGAGAATTTATAACAGCATGCAGGATGAAAGGACCCATTGCCATATCAGAACTAGGATTCCAAGGAACAACAAGAATATTCGTCAACGACCATCTTACACCACAGTAAAAATTACTACTGCGAAAAGTGCGTGAAAAGTGTATTGTGCTAAACTTTAAATTTGTGTGGGTTTGCGATAACAAAAATTTTAGTTAAAAAAAGTGAATCCTCAAAATTGATCCATATATCTAGTGAACTAGATCTTGACAAAATAATAATGTAATTCATAGTTCCACTGTTATGCTAATTTGGAGTGATTGTTTTGTTAATAATGGCTCTTAAAATTTACTATCAGAATATTAGAGGCCTACGATCTAAAACTGTAGATGTCAAACACCAAATATTAAGTAATAATTTTGATATAATCTGTTTAACCGAAACATGGCTGCTAGAATCAATTTCATCTGCTGAGATATTTGACAGCCGTTACTCCGTATTTAGGCGAGATCGGGATCATGCTTTGTCAGGTAAAAAAGATGGGGGAGGAGTACTGATTGCAATTAAGAACACATTCTCATGTAGAGAACTTTTTAATTTACGTAGTCAAGCTGAGGATGTTTGGGTGCTATTGTCCTTAAAAGAATATACAAGTAATATTGTTACCAACATTTACGTATGCTGCACATATATTCCTCCTCTATCTAAAGAAGCTATATACGATTCTCATTTTTCTGTAATAAATAACTTTGTTTTAAATTGTAATAAAAATGATAAATTTTTATTTGTGGGTGACTACAACGCGCCTGACATTGAATGGTTTTCACCGGTTGATAGCAATCTTAATCCTCTTAGCTCAACTGTCATAGGAGACATGATCGTTGACTTTAGTAACGTAAACAATTTTCCACAATATAATACAGTACGGAACAATAAAAATAAAATATTGGATTTGGTTTTCTCAAATGTGGATATAACAGATGTTTTAGACTATTCGCTTTATACTATCAGTAAAATTGATAAATTACATCCACCTCTTTGCATTGAATTTTATATTTCTCATCAAATTAAAATAAAAAATAATTATGTTAGTAGTTATAATTTTAATAGGGCTAATTTTTATGAAATAAATTCGGAATTGAGTATTCATAATTGGTCGATTGAATTTCAAACAATTAATATCGAACAAGCGACGAAAAAATTTTATGAAATTATATTTGATATTATAGACAGAAATGTTCCACTTGTAAAGTTCAAAAATAACAATTTCCCTGAATACTATTCGGATTACTTAATATCTCTTATAAAAAAGAAAAATAAAATCCGGAAAAAAATTAAAAAGTACAATAACAAGGCGGATAAATTATTATTTTCACATATTAGATCTGTTATAAAAATACAAATTAATAAATGTTACAGAAAATATGTTAAAAGAATAGAGAATGGAATTTCAAACAGTCCTAAGAAATTCTGGACATTTGTTAAAAAAAATAATATAAACAGTGGCATGCCCGCTGTTATGAAATATAACGGTGATGAATCTAGTAACATTAGTGAAACTGTGAATTTATTCGCAAAACATTTTCAATCAATATACTCAACCATAAACAATAACAATAGCTCAGTTTTAAATTCAGTAGATTTATCTATGTCAAATTTAAGTAACATAACAATTAACCAAGAAGAGATTTTTAATGTTATTCTGCAACTGGATACAAAAAAATCGAGTGGTCCAGATGGAATTAATCCTGTGTTCGTGAAAAATTGTGCAACAAATTTGGCTTATCCTTTATATGTATTATTTTCAAAGTCATTAAAAGAATCAAAATATCCTAGTATGTTTAAAGAAGCTTATATTACACCAATTTTTAAATCCGGTGATAAGGCAGACATATGCAACTATAGACCTATCTCAAAACTTTCAGTTTTTGCAAAAATCTTTGACTCTATTATTAATAAAAAATTTTTACAACATATTACAGCGTCGATAACTCCGCATCAACATGGATTTATGCCAAAAAGATCAACCTTCACTAATCTTTTGCACTACTCACAGTTTCTAACTAATATACTATCAAAAAATTCCCAAGTAGATTCTATCTATACGGATTTTTCAAAAGCGTTTGATCGCGTAAACATTAAACGTCTTATTGATAAAACGAGCTTTTTCGGTTTTACCGCTGAGGTAAAAACGTGGTTACAGTCATACCTAACAAATCGCAATCATCAAGTGGTTTATAATGGTTATAAGTCATTTAAATTTTCTCCAGCTTCAGGTGTTCCCCAAGGATCGCACCTGGGACCGACGTTATTTCTTATATTTGTAAATGATCTATCCTTTTCAATTAATTCAAACTATTTATTTTATGCCGATGATTTGAAAATTTTCAACGAAATATCCTGCGTGGCTGATTGCGAACAATTGCAAGGCGACTTAGATAGAATACAAGAATGGTGCTTGGAAAATGAATTGTTCTTAAATTTTAAGAAATGCCAATTTCTTACATTTTCAAGAGCTAAACACAAAATTTTACACATGTACAATATAGATAAGTACAACTTAACTAGAGTAGAGTATGTCAAAGACTTTGGAATATTTTTTGACGAAAAACTGAATTTTAATTATCATATCCAATCCTGTGTAAATAAGAGTTTACGTAATCTGGGATACATTTTAAGGTGTACTAAGTATTTCTCTAATCCTCTTTCTCTAAAATCTTTATATTTTGCATATGTACAATCACATCTTGAATATTGTTCCAGTATATGGAATCCTTTTTATCAAAATTGGTCTCTTAAAATTGAAAGAATACAAAAAAAGTTTTTAAAACATTTGTGTTACAAAACTGGCAATGCACATTTAATTTCAGAAAGTTACAACTCAAAACTTGTCTTTTTCAATATGTTAAGCTTGAAGCAGAGAAGAGACTTATCTGATGCAAAGCAAATTTACAAAATCGTAAATAATCATTTTGATAACGATCATTTTTCTAGTCTGATACACTTACATGTGCCGAATTATAATACTCGTACTAAATATGTGTTTCAACTGTCAACGGCCAAAAATAATCTAGCAGCTAATGCTCCGGTTAATAGAATGTGTTCTTTAGTAAACGATATTGATACAGTTGATATCTTTAATGACACCCTCTCAACATACTGTAAAAAGATCAGATTATATCTTAAGGATAATATTAATATTGGTGGTTGACATAATATGTTTATTTAATTCTTACTGAAATTTATTTAATTGTTACTAAAATTTATGATTTACATGTTCCTCGATTAAATAGAAAAAGATAAGGAAAAAAAAAATAGTTAACTGTTATTATCTTGCTTTTCAAAATTTTGCTTAAATAAGTTTCTATACATCATTATGTATGTTCATGCATTTGTTATGATTATTATATATATATATATATATATATATATATATATATATATATATATATATATATATATTACAATATGTTTAATTAGCTTAAATACTTTTTTGTACACATTATTTACAATTTCTGATGCAACCATATGTACTAATTTGTTATGAGTGATGATCTTTTATTGGGAACTCGTTCCTGTTGATCATCCCAGAAGTATAAATAAATAAATAAATAAATAAATAAATTATAAATAATAATCAAATAACATGTAAAGAAATTATTACCAACAAGCTTAACAGATATTTTGTTTATACCAAAGATAATCTTAATATACCTTCAACAGATGATAGTTATTTAAATAACAACACATCTATTTCAGAATCTATTGTAACATATCGTAGCCTAGAGAGGAACCGAGTTACATAAATTAAATAAAATAAAACCCTTACCTTGTCAAATGCTGGCTCTCTGGAGAAGACGTCTAGGTGGTCACTAACACTTATGGTTTTACTATTCTCCACTGACGGGAAGAGTACTCGGGAAAGTTTAAATGTTTGAAATCTAGGTTCAACAAGTATAACAAATAAATTTATTGTAAAGAAATAAATTTGAATTAATGAAAAAAATATAAAGATTAACAACAGAGACATTTTATGATAGAAATTCAAGTTACTAAATAAACCGAGAAAGATCAAATTTCCTCTAAAATAATTGAGGAACTTATTATTAACTACTAAGTAACAAAACGCGAGAACACGGAAAACTGCACTAGAAACATATAATAACTGCACTATAATAGGGAAAAGGTGACTTGTTACATCACCCTCCCCTTAAACTTGAATATATTTTCAAAGAAAATGTGTTCAATTTTTTTTTTTTTTATAACATACGTATATATACTTATTAACTTATACCAAGAAAAAAATAAAATAAAATAAGAATTACATTCGGAGCATGTGGGCTGGGTTCAACTCTGGAGCATTATCGCGATCGACGTCCACTGTCACTTCTATCAACTCGACGTCGTTGGTGCTTACACTGTTCCATTTATGCAGATACCAGTTGGCAGTTATGCAGTACCAAAAGTCATCTTAACATGTACTTTTGTGTGTCATAGGCTCGCGACCATTGCGAACCTTCGTTGGGAGTTATTCTGAGCGGCTCTTCTTAAGGCAAAGAAGTTTAAAATGACTGAGCTGATGTAGTTGAACACCAGGACTATGCTATATAGCATCATGAAAATTGCGAAATAGCTGCCCATCCTAGACAGGTAACCCCAAACTTTCTCAGCTGTGGACGTTGCCAAATGGTGCAGTTCTTCGTGGTTAAAGATGGACGGAACGTGGTAGTGCTGCCCATCGCCATGTTGACCTATGACGCGCCTCGTGACTAAGGTTGACACTGCTTCTACTTCCGACGGGAACATTAGCGATCTTTAGAATTTTTCTAGATCGTCCTTTGAGTAGATCCCGTTAATGATCACCAACTGGTAATCTGGACATTTTTCTAACATGTTTAAACAATGTATTAAATTATTTATCATCAAGGAAGAATAACTTTATTATAAACGGCGATTTCAACGTAGATCTATTGACAGAAGATATAAATTGTAAACTGTTTGAAGATCTAATTGAAAGCTATGGGCTGAGTTTCTCACATAGAGAAGTAACCCGCCGAAGTTACCTTAACAGAGGCACATGTCTAGACAACTTCATTGTCAATTTCACAAACAACACATTTGATGTGTCAATACATGATGTCTCTGTCTCTGACCACTCTGGGGTGTATCTACAACTAAAATTGAATAGGGATAAAATTTCAGACGGTCAAGAGGGTTCTAACTGTAAACGTTTAGTCATAACCCAAAGGGGTATTAACAATTTTACACAACACCTGCAGAACAAGGACCTGACGTGCATAGGCGAGAATGATACCGCGGATTCCATGTTTAATGTTTTCCACAGTATGCTTGTAGAATGTCTGGAAAAATCATTCAGGCATAGGACAATAAAGAAAAATGTATTTAAAATAGTTTGGTTTAATGACGAACTTCGTCATCTTAGAGATTATTTGTCATTTTTATCTGAAATTAAAGTCAGACAAAACACGTCGGCTATTCAATTATTGATAAAAAAAACTAAGAAGATCTATAGGCATAAAATAAAACTTGCCAAAATTCATGCCAATGCTCAATTTGTTGAGCATAGTACAAATAAGACGAAGGCCATGTGGAACATTATTAAGTGTGAACGAAATAGTAATTCAACGAAGTCGGTTAAAGCGAGCGTACACAGCGATACCTTCAATAAAAACTTCACAGAGATAGCGGAGAAATTGTTAGCAAATGTGCCAGACTCTAGCACTGACACACACAAATTGGTAGAGAGGTGCAATAAATCCATCTTCCTGCGTCCCACGAATCACGTTGAAGTGAGAAACGTTATCTCTGCACTATCAAACAGTAATGCCCAAGATGCATATGGTCTCAATAGCAAGACAGTGAAAGCGGTAGCTGACTTCATCTCTCCTGTGCTAAGTATGATAATAAATAAAACTTTGGAGACAGGCATATATCCTCAAAAATTAAAAACATCTAGAGTGGTGCCAATTTTCAAGTCTGGGGATGATAACGACCCTACCAATTATCGGCCCATTACAATCATACCTGTATGCTCTAAAATTTTTGAGGCTATTATAAAAGATAGGTTAGATGTATTTCTGTCAGCAAATAAAATACTGAACGAAAAACAATTTGGTTTCAGGAAAAAATCATGTACCACAAACGCAGCGGTTGAGCTGATTAATTAAGTAACAAACGGCTTTGAAGAATTTTCGGCCTCTCAGGCCATTTTCTGCGACCTTTCAAAAGCGTTTGACTGCGTGTCCCACGATCTACTTTTTGATAAGCTCGACCGTTGCGGAATTTCGCGGCACGGCGTTTTCCCTTTTAAAATCTTACTTAACAAATAGGGAACAGTTTGTGGCAGTTAACGGAACTACATCTACCACTGAAAATTTAAAACTTGGCATCGGACAGGGAACCATACTTGGGCCATTATTGTTCAACTTATTTATTAACGACCTGCCAATTTTTCTAAAAACAGAACGCTCAAATACCATTCTTTATGCGGACGATACAACGCTGCTCAGTAGCAATACTTCGCTAAAGGATCTTATGCAAGTATCCGAAGAGAATTTCGCTAAAGCTAAGGATTGGTTCATCTCCAACAAATTGACACTAAACGTCAATAAAACCCAAAAACTGGTTTTCAGTTTAAATCGATTAACTAACCAATCGATACAATACGGAGAACCAGTAAAATTTTTGGGTCTTTACATTGACGGGCAGCTCAATTGGAATTATCAGATAGACAAATTGGCAGCGTCGTTAAAGAGTGTGAACTATGCTCTTTGCCGACTGAAGCTCTCCGTATCACCAGAGGTACTAAGAACGTTCTATTTTGCCGTCTTTCAGTCAAGGATGGAATATGGGATACTGCTATGGGGCGTTAGCAGTACTTTAATTCGAATTTTTAGACTACAAAAATGTGCAATTCGACACATTAATAATGTTCCATATAGGACTCACTGTAAGGAATTATTTGTAAAAAACAAAATAATGACAGTGTACAGCATGTTCATTTACAAGTGCCTGTTATTTGTAAAAGAGAACCCTGCCAGGTACCCCACCAACTCGAGTACACATTCGCATAACACAAGGGCAAAATTAAACCTACGGCGTCCTAAGATCAGGTTAACTAAATCAATGAATGGTATGTATTTGGCAACTCTCTTTTACAACCATCTTCCCATTGAAATGAGAGATCTAAGACCTAGTCTATTTAAAAAACAGGTAAAAGAGATTTTGTCAAAAAATTGCCTTTATAGCATAAAAGAATTTTTTAATATTGACTTGTAATTTAATATATATAATAATTTAATATTCAGATCCGGAGCTTAACATTTGGATCTAGGTCGGGTGGCGGACCGCGACTTCGAGTGTGGTATCTCGGAAGTTCCGGCCCTATCTCTACCAGCTCTTTCGGTACCGCGATAACTTCAGGTATTTCCAACCGATCGGCCTGAATTTCCACGACTTCGATTGGTTCCTGGGGTGCCGTGGGCAAATCTGAAACTCTATGTGGTACAGGGTTAAATATATTCGGCGGTGGTATGTCTGAAGTCGGTTCTTGTACAACGTTTTGTTCGTCTTGAACGGGCTTTCCTTGATTTACCGGTTCTGGCAGCGTTAAACAAGGTTTCAGTCTATTTACATGTACTTTTTGTTGTTTTCGTCCGAAAACTTCTTTAATAGTCACATTGACGCCAGATAAGTCTAAGATTCGATAAGGACCGTGCCATTTTTTCGTTAATTTAGAACTGGTACCTTGCTTAACTGCCGGTTCGAGCAAATAGACTTCATCACCTATTTTATACCCCGATGGGCTAGTCTTTTTATTAAAATTACTGTGTACCCTATCTCTGAACTTTCTCAAATGTTCTAAAGCGTTCTTGTGTGCAATCTTCATACGTTGCATAAATTCGCTAACGTCATTTGAGTCTACATCGTATTTTACTTTTAACGGTCGGAACAATTCGTCATACGGCAGCTCAAAGTCCCGTCCGAAAATCAGAAAGAAAGGACTCTGTCTGGTAGCTGAATGGTGAGAGCTACAATAGGCTGATACAGCGAATGGCAACCATTCGTCCCAGTCACTATGACTGTTATTTATGTAATGGGACAACAAATCTTTTAATGTACGGTGAGTTCGTTCTAAAATTCCGTTTGTCTGTGGTCTCACGCGGTAGTTTTTAAATGCTCAATTTGCAAAATTTTACAAACTTTTTTCATTAGTCCTGACAAGAAGTTTGTCCCTAAGTCAGTTAAGAGTTGACGTGGTACACCATGCCTCAAAATTACACCTGTAATAAAGTGTTTTGCAACACTGGCTGCTGATTAGTCCTTCATAGGGAAAGCCTCTAAATACCGCGAAAAACTATCTTGTACAGTAAGAACATATTTATTACCGGAGTCAGACGTCGGCAAAGGACCTACTATGTCCATGGCGATTCTCTGAAAAGGCTTGTTGGGAAATTCGCCTTTAACTAACGGTGCTGGTTTCAGGTGGGGTGAGGTTTTTCGTTAGCTGCAGCTTACACATGCGTTTACGTATTCCCTCACGTCAGCCAACATGCCTTCCCAATGACAACGTTTCTTAACATTTTCGTACGTTTTATCGATACCTATATGACCGGACATAGGTAAATCATGGTGCATTTTCAAAATATTTGATATTAATTTTTGTCGGAATTAATAATTTATCGTTCGAGTACGGCACAGTCGCTTTCAAATAAACTAAATTGTCCTCATCAAAATAATATGTATCGCTATCTACATTTCCAATTTCCTTTATTATGCCTTTAATTTTGTCATCTTCATATTGTGCCTGATTAATAATGTGACGGTCCCAAAATACAGGTTCATAATTGTAATTTATCAAGGTACGGATCGGTTTAATTCTCGACAATGCATCTGCATTTGAATGTTTCTTTCCCCGTCTATAAATTATCTCAAAATCATACTCTGACAAAGCTAGTGACCATCGCATTAATCTATTATTGGGCTCTACTACACCTTTCAATCATTTTAAAGCTTGATGGTCAACAATGGCTTTGAAATGTCGTCCATATAAGTAACAGCGATAATGTTTGATACCAAATAATAAAGCTAGACATTCTCTTTCTGTGGTATAATAATTTTTCTCGGTTTTGGTTAACTGCCTACTAGCATATGCTATAGGTAATTCAGTGTCACTATATGCTTGGTTCAAAACAGCACTAATGGCAAAATTAGAGGCATCAGTTGATATAATAATAACTCTTTTGAAAAATCTGGGTACTTCAAAATTGGTTCTTTGCACAAACAATCTCTCAAAGATTCAAAATCGGACTGTGCTTCCTCGTTCCAATTAAATCTAGTGTGCTTTTTGGTTAACTGTGTAAGGGGTAGAGCAACTTCGGCGCAATTTTTAATAAAACGCCTATAAAAATTTATTAGACCTAGGAAGGACCTAATATCTCTAACATTCTGAGGTTGCGGGTAATTTTGTATAGTTTCTAGCTTACTCGGATCCGGTTTAACACCTTCTCCGCTAACTACATGGCCTATAAATTTTGCTTTTCTCGCTAAAAACGTATATTTTTCCGGATTTAATTTTAGTTTCGCTTCGCGTAACCTATCGAAAATCGTTCTTACTCTTTCTAAATGATTATCTAGATTATTATTATCAAATATAATGATATCATCTAAATATACAAAGCACATCGTATCTGTTAAATCTGACAAAACGGTATACATCAAACGTTGCCATGTACTCGGGCTGTTGGCTAGACCAAAAGGTAAACGGATACACTCGTAATGGCCCCACGGAACGGAAAACGCGGTTTTCGCCCTATCTTCAGGCGCAACTTCTACTTGCCAATAACCCTTGGTCTATTATATATATCTAAGGTAGTAAACCTTGATGAGCTTCCTAATTGATCTAACGTTTCTAACAAATTGGGGATCGGGAAGTAATCCCGCACGGCTACTTTATTTAAAAGACGGAAATCTATACAGAAACGAAATTTACTTTCCCCTTTGTTACTCTTTTTCTCTACTAAGACCACTGGAGCTGAGTATGGCGATGTAGATTTTTTGATAATCCCATCCTGTTCCATTTCATTTATTAATTTTTCTAATATAGGCCTTCGACTATATGGTACGCGATAAGGTGCGCCAGCTATAGGCTTAGGATCGCTTACTGGTATATAATGCTGCACTACATTTGTTTTACTTAACTTTTCACCCTCTATTTAAAAAATATCTTTATATTACGACAATAATCTTTTTAATTTCACGCAATCTTTACTATCAATACCATCGAAATTATATGTATCTAACACATTCATTTCCTTCTCTGAAATTGTGGCTATTACTTTATTAACATTTTCGTTATCGCTAATTTCGTTTACAATTTCAGTGTGGACAGATGTAGGGCCAACATTTATTACCTCTAACTGCATAAAATTTTCACTATCTTTAGTGAACAAGATTCTGGCAAGTATAACGTGCGTATCTAAAGACTTGGGTTCAAAAACATACGTGCCATTTGGCGCTCGCGCCTCTATACGACCAACACACAGAACTTTATTTCTGACAGGAATTTCTAAGTTATCTTTTAGCATTACTTTATAATATTTTGACGGATCAAAACTATCGTTAACTATTTCTACATTATTTACATTACTATCTAACGTTTCGTTTTCCTGTCGCAAAATCTGATCGGTTGTCTCCATTTCTTTTATATCTGACAACGCGAATGTAGTAGCCTTATTGAAATTTTGATTAATCGAAACCTCTGCGATTGCATCACTTTGTTCTAGATTCGTGTTCCCTTTAACCTCTAAAGGTTTTTAATTTACATTTACGTTTTCTTAAGTCACAACTCTATTTGAAAAATCAATTACCGCATTGTATTTTTCCAAAAAGTCAGCACCTATTAGACCATCGGTCTCCAAACATAAATCATTGCTACAAACTGAAAATTTGTGCTGAAACTTATAAGCTCCGATTTCAAGCTCTAAATCGGCCGCTCCTACATAATTTATCACATTTCCGGAAACGTCTTTTAGAATTAGTTCATCTTTATAGGGCATTACGTTTAATTTGTGAACTAATTCTGTTTTAACTAGTGATACAGCCGCACCAGTGTCCAAAAGAAAGGTCCTAAATTCGTCAGCGATTTTCATATAATTTTTTTTGACTACATCCGAGTTACCAGTGACCCGGTACAACACAATTGTATTGTTCATGCCGTCCTGTTTTGGGTCGGTTTCAGGACAGCCTGCTCGTTTAACGTACAGTTCTCGGCAAAATGACCTGCTTCTACACATTTATAACTAAACACTGGCTTAGGGATATTGCAGTGGCGCGCTCTATGATCATTTGATCCGCAATTGAAACATTTCCCAAATATTTTCGTATATTTACTACAAGTTTTATTAATGGGCTTACTTTGGGGATTTTTTTTTTCGAATCTCGGGTTAGGTCTAATACGTGGGCCGCTATAATTTGGAGTCTCTCTAAAATTTCTTTTGGTTGCAGTTTTTGGGTTCTCTTTTAGCTGCACTAGTGAATGTGGGATTTTGATACGAGTCTACTTTTCTGACAACTTTCGATGCATCTGCCTTCGTCTCTTTAAATAATCGACCTAAAACTTCTTCACAGTGTTCGGCGTACGGTAACATTTCATCTAAAGTATCAAAATCTTTATATTTAATTATTTCGTTAGCTAATTTTGTACTCAATCCTTCTAAAAATTGTTTAACCGAAAATATTTCTCGTTTTGCTCTGTTTTTGTGATCAGGAAAACCGTCTGGTTTTACGTCAGGAAATGCTTTTTACGAAGCTAATTGTAATCTAAGAGCGTATGCACCTAAAGATTCATTTTTGTTTCGGACAATACTGTTAAACTCCCTTAAGCCTGTTACTACGTCTGGTTTCTTAAATAGTTTTACTAACCAATTTTTTTTATTTCTAATACCGTTTTCGGTCGCAAATCCCCAGGTACTGAATAATAGTACGTACGCGCGTCACCTCTTAACTTTGTCACGATTGCATGCACTATTTGTTTTTCATTCCATTTCAAATTTTCGGCCGTACTAGCTACAGAATCTAAAATGCTTCTAAATCAGGTCCTCCCGAGTACGTTTCGATTGTATTTAAACCCATATAGCTTGTTTTGTCCCATTGAACCCCTATCGTAGTACTAGATTCCGGCATAAAGTTAGAAGTAGACAGGTTCAGCCAGGGAGAACTGGATGTAGATTGTCTTAAATAATCTACGTATGGGTTATAATTCGGGTGCGGCATATAAATATGTGAGTTGCTGCTGCTACTAGGCTGTATTGCGGTTGACGGTATACCCGTATTTTGTGCAAATGTCATAATACTTTGTGTGCTAACCGTATTTACTACTGTCGCGGTTACTATTGTAATAGTGGCGGTAGTCGATGCCTGAGTAACCATTTTTTTTTTTTTTTTAAGCTGGGTTACTTTATAACGAAATTAATTAACCATACAGAATTTCAACAGATTTCGACAAGGTAAACTTTGACCTCCGCGTGAGAACTTTTGTTTCGACACAGTTTTGAAAATAAATTTATAAACTTCCTTATAGCGTTTATAAACCATTTAAAAAACATTAGCGTTGTAGAAATCCTACCGACCGCGCCAATGTAACATATCGTAGCCTAGAGAGGAACCGAGTTACATAAATTAAATAAAATAAAAACCTTACCTTGTCAAATGCTGGCTCTCTGGAGAAGACGTCTAGGTGGTCACTAACACTTATGGTTTTACTATTCTCCACTGACAGGAAGAGTACTCGGGAAAGTTTAAATGTTTGAATTCAAAGTTCAACAAGTATAACAAATAAATTTATTGTAAAGAAATAAATTTGAATTAATGAAAAAAATATAAAGTTTAACAACAGAATAGAAAAAAATTAAACAGAGACAAATATGATAGAAATTCAAGTTACTAAATAAACCGAGAAAGATCAAATTTCCTCTTAAATAATTGAGGAACTTATTATTAACTACTAAGTAACAAAACGCGAGAACACGGAAAACTGCACTAGAAACACGCCGAAAATTCTAGCAACAACTGGGAACCGCTGATCTATAATAGGGAAAAGGTGACTTGTTACACTATGTTTTTAACTCCAACTGACGAAATAGAAATTTCTGATATTATCGTCAGTCTCAAATCAAATAAGGCACCAGGATTAGGAGGGTCAGGATCAGGAGTTCGAGTTTGACATTTGTGGAGTGCGGACGCGTTATACTCTGCACGATAAGAATGTGTGTTGTTACGCAATTTTATGTGATTAGGTAAACTGGGGGGTTTCCCGACCACTTGTTCAAGTTTCGTCCGCTAGAGAGAGTGTGATAGCGCCACCTGTCTTACATGCATGCGCCTAGCAGTCAACCCCGCAGTACCGTGCCGTAGGTTTGGTTGCATAAGTTAAGGGGGTTGATGCAATCCGCAATATCGTGCCGTACGCTCGGTTGCGTAAGTCAAGATGCCAGTGCCGAGCACTGTTTTTTTTTTCTCGCAACATTGCGTAAGAGGTGATATCTAAAGGTGCGCCAGAACGGCGCCGATTTCAACCACGCGCGCGCGCGTCACGTACCTCGGGGATTCACACACGCGCTTCTTTGCGCGCAAACGTTGCACATTTCGCACGCGCCCACATGCATATGGGATTTGCAGATTATTATTATTATTATTATATTACACAGCATGTCGCAACGAGACTGCAATAAAAGCGTGATGATTTCTTTTCCTACTCAGTTGAATGTAAAATCTTTCTTATTGATAGAGCAGTTATGCCTGTACTATTGAATAATATATATCATCGTCGTCTGACATTAGCTAGAAGTATTCAACATCTATCTCGCGAGTGTATTAAATCAACAAAGTTCTGTTGGTTTGTTCGATCTTGTTGGTATCAAAATATAAACGGTGAAAACGTGTATGTGTGTAAAATCTGCAAGGAAGATTTGATAGAAGAATGTGGTAGTAAATGTCGCGCAGATTTCAGCTCTTGTTGCATTGAACGTCACCGATGTTTATTATTTACTTATGATGTAGATAGAATATCCAATCGCTGTGAACGTTGCGATAGTTATTTCACCACATATTCCAATCCAACAAACTGTTTAAATTGTGAATATGTATGATGAACCGAGAGAAGAAGAAGAAAAAGCTGGGGAGTGAGCAACAAGTAGCACGTCTGATACCCTTTTCACACTAGATCTTTAAGATCGGATGTTTAAGTGAATGTATCTTTAAACGCTAATGTGAAACCGTACGGCCTCGTCTAAACACGACCGATGTTTAAGACAGAGATCTGCGTCTTAAACTTCGTACGCATTGCCAACTTAATTTCTATTATAAAAAAATACTCCTTGAATTTGTGCTGTCAACATTATATATTATCATAAACAAGAATACTGTATTATATCGACGTTATAAGAAGTTTGTAGTTATTGTTATAATAAAATTATTTATTTTAATAATGTGTTTAATAAAATAGAGCTACAATAATTGAGATAAAATGTATCGACTCACATGTTAATACAGGTGTAATATATTCTTTATTGTAGTGCCTTTATTGTAGAATGAAATGAAATATCCTTAATTGTTTATAATAATTCAAAATGTGCGTCTGCGCAGACAGTTCAAAACAGGTAATTTCATGACGGTAACTTAAGGACAAAATTACTGTAGCTGATGACAGCACCAGAGATTTAAACATCAAGTGTGAAAGCATACCGATCTTAAACATCGGTGAACTTTAAGTTCACTCGTCTCAAAGATCTAGTGTGAAAAGGGTATGACTGAAGTCTTATTGATCGAGTAGATTTTGGAATCTGGAATTAGTTGTTTTTAAGTTTTCATAATATAGAAAATAAAAACATTATTTAAGTTATGTAATGTAAATAACGAATTAGTTATAAAAATAAATTTAAAAATAATGTGAACACAGTAAACAGTTAGTTATTTTTGCAAATTCACAATCACTATTTTTTTAAAAATATTAATCATATAATGTAAAAACTTTATTTAAGTTATTATAGTAAAAACAAATTTTTATTATCATTAAATTGAAAAAATTAAATATGCTTTTTAAAAAATATATATCTGAATAAGTCTGTGCCTGCATATAAGTATTTGAATTTTTTGATGCTGTGTATACAAGACGTGTCTCGAAACCCTCGCAAGAATTGTTACCGCAGATATCTCGCGATCGGGTGGTCGTAGCGCGATTTATCGTACGTCTTTGGATTCAGCGAGTCATTTTCCATCGATCGCGACCCGTAACACTGCTAAAAACTCATATTTAGAGTTATTTTAATTAATAAGGATCATTTTCCTATAACTGGGCGTGGCTTACGCCACTATTGGTTAAGCTCCTTCCCCCACCTCAAACGAACTGTATAAAAGAAGCGAGCGTTCAACGCAGAGCTCCGGTCGCTTCTCGGCAGCCGAAGTAACAACACTTAGCTACCCAACGATCAACTAGTCGCTTCCTGTCTACGACGGCATCGCTTCTAGGCGGCGCTCGAAGACTACGACGGCATCGCTTCTAGGCGGCGCTCGAAGACTACGACGGCATTGCTTCTAGGCGGCGCTCGAAGACTACGACGGCATCGCTTCTCGGCGGCGCTAGCTATCGCTCCCCCACACTCGCTGCCAGGCAGGTGTTCCCGCCTCCATTCTATTACTCCTAATATCAACGGGACAACGGCAACATCCTGGCTGGCCGCAGAGGACTGGCATCCAGGGACAAATACAACGCGAGACAGGCGCTCCTTCATCGTCGCCGGCTTATCCCTGTGGATGTCTCAAAGCCTTATGCCATCGTCTCACGGAGCTACCAGCGCTACCTGCTGCGCCATGGCGATCCTCGCGCTCGGTGCTTCACGCCGCTAACGCCGCCACCATCACCGAGGCGGCTATCGTCGACAACAGCCGCCCCCGCTCATCGGAACGGCACCCAGAGGGTTCCGGATCACGAACCAGCGTGCTCCAAGGCGTCACCTGCTCGTCCAGCACTGCCACCCCCGGTCCGGTCAACTGCCGCCCCCAGCTACAGTTGCCGCCCCCGGGCGGAAAAACCAAGTAAAGACGACTCTGAGTCTGTGGCTGCTTTCCCGGTCTTGCCGCCGCTTCTAGAGCCGCCCACAACCGTTCCGGCAGCGCCAGGGACCCGTCCGGCACCAGTGGAACATCGAGCTGCATCATCCCCAGCCGTAGCCGTTCAGAACAGGTTGCCGCCCCCAGCTCAGGTACCTGCCGCCCCCGGACCAAAAAGCCATATCGGGGCTCAAATTAACCGTCTCGCTGGCCCGATCAAGAGGACGGTGTTAGCAACTATCCAACCGCATCCAGCAAGGTCTTTCGCCGCTCCCGCGGCCAGAAGAAGACCAAAACCTAGGATTCGGCCCGTGCAAGGCCCCCTCATCGGCCTCTGCGCCAGTCCACTGGGCAACACGTACCGCCGCCGCGCACTAGGAGCCGCCCAACCACCCCCGACGTCGCCAGTCTCGTGAGGGCTCGTTATAACGAGCTTTTCGGCCCGGAGACGCCGCCATCTACCCCACAGCCCGAGGAAAGACCTACTAGCTTCGCACCCGCGGCCGATACCTCGCCAGAGCGGCTAGTACTCGAGCTGTTTGGGCCCATAACGCCGTCTCCACCGCCAGCCCGACAACGCGCACGGACTCCGACGCCGACATCTCCTTTTACACTATCCCCGATCCTCAACCCCTCTTTTCCTGTCACCCCCGACATCCATCCGGTCAGAAGTCCGATTTCCAAGACGCGGAATTGCCTCTCAAAGAAGCGTCTGGACTTCTGAACCACCTATATATTTCTTGTGATTGTTGCCATGTTCCTACAGATCCTGTATCTTTATAACATGCCGTATTTTAATAATTTATTTAAAATATTATTTAATTTTATTTTTGTAATAAAGGATTAATATTCACTGTTTGTCTCTTTCTTCACTACCTTGGGGAATTCACGTTCTTTTTCAGGCGATTAGTGGTCGTGACTCTTCAAGTCACAGAGGAAATTCTACGACCCAGCTCGTGAGCTAGCCTGGGTATTGTGTTCAGGGATAGTGGCCTGAGGTCCTCGACCGAGGGGCATTATCTCCTGCGACAGAATGCTCTGTTACCCGTCAGCGAGACGTTGACGGAAGCAATCCGCTTGTTGTTATTTAGTGTACTCGACGTATAAGTTATTGTAGTGTATGCTTTATAATAGTAAACTTTACAGGCTCGGACTTAGAATTTTTTACTATTTTCTATAATGTTATTCTAAAAAATATCAATTATTTTAAATACGTGCGGTTGCAGGTGACTGTTGTTACCAACATATTTTCAATAAGTAGCTGACTTTTAGCATTAAAATCTAAAAGCGGGGGGATGTGGATATAAGAAAGAAGTGTTGCACTATTTCGCTTTTAGTTTGTAATCAGCTCATGTTTTAATAGATATTAAGTAATTCATAGTGTTAATGTTAAGAGCATTACAATGTTAGTTCTACACAAATCCGTATAAGCATTCATAGCTCCAATTTAGTGGATAAGCGTAAGAAAATATTTAACGCATAATGTTAAAAGTTTGTATACCTCAAACTTCTAACATTAACATTAAAATTAAAACACTGACAACTGTCAAAATGAAGGAATATATTATACTTGAAATTCGAATAAGACTTGTGGATGCAGCTTGTGACATAATTATTAGTAAAAATGTTGAAACTAATATTGAAAAATAGATGAAGTGAGAATTTTTACATATTTCAGGGTTTCGCAGGTATACAGTGATACATTTCAAAATAGACGAATATATTATACAGGAAATTCTAAAACATTTCATTTATATAACAAACGCATCTTAGATACAAAAAACCATGAGTGAAGCCAAAGTCGCTTCGTGTAGCGATGAATTAATTAAAAAAATTAAAAGTGTCCTAATGCACTTGGATTAAACGTATTAATAAATCTATTAATTTAATATCGCGGTACGTTAATGCTAAAGAAGATATGAAAAATGTATCTAAGTTAGAAGCCAATTGAGCGTTGTTGATAACATATAAACAGATATTAAAAAATATTGAAGATAGAAAAGTCGGTGGTGGTATATTGATACGAAAGAGAAAAAGATTTGGCGGTTTAATTTGGCAAGATGTGAAGACTGTATTTAAAAATAGAATAAAAACCGGAATAATAAAAAGGGTTTCAAAGAACCTCGAATATTTTTTGACAATGCTAAATTATTATTCATAAATAAAATTAAGCTGGCATTAAAATCATCTATGTTAAAAGTTAACGCGATATTAAGCTGTGAATTCATATTACCTACGACTGAAACCTGCGACATCAAAAGTTTTAATACAGCTAATAAGGTGATTGATGCAATTGTGCAAGCACGGATATTAATTTATGGTATGAGGAAAATATTAAAGACGTTATATTAAGCGCCTTAGAAAATTTCCAATCGAAGGATTCTGGACATGCCCTCAGAGAAATCCTTTATTTAAAAATTAACATTAATAACTATTCACCGATAAGTTCAACGGGATATGTGGAGTTGCCGGCAGATATAAAGTTGAAAAAAGCTATTGTAAATGTGAAAAATAATGATGTGTACTGCATCAAATATGCGGTTTTTTTCTGCGCTTTATCCAACTCATTTACATTCAGACCGCCCATCGTCTTACATTGAATTCTGGAATACCTTGAAATTTGAAGGAATAGAATTCCCGATGAAACTGAAAGATGTATCAAAATTTGAAGAACAAAATAAATTATGTATCAATGTGTACACGTTAGAGCGAGCTGAGCGGGGTAAAAAAGCAAAACATGAAGTTGTCCCAGTTCTTTTAACAACCAAAAATTATAATAAAACCATTCATCTTTTAATGGTTCATAAATTAATCGGAGGATATAATAAAAACGTGATAAACAACGATGCTCAACAAGACAACGAAAATATCGCCAAGTGTATACGAGAACCGGAAAGTTACCATTTTATGTGGATAAAAAATTTAAGCAGATTATTAAAATCGCAGATGACAAAGTCTAAAAATGCGACATATTTATGTGACCGGTGCCTTAATCACTTTAAAACTAAAAAACCTTAAATAAGCATTCACTGATTTGTTACACTCACAATAAGGCGCGTATACAATTATCTAAAGAAGGTTAAAATATTTTGAAATTTATAAATTATTTATACAAAGAAAAAGCTCCGTTTATAATATACGCGGATATAGAATCGATTCTTGAAAAACTAAATGGAAAAAAAAAAACGCGAACACGCAATATATTCAAAAACATAAAGCGTTTAGTATAGCATACTATTTCAAATGTTCGTATGACGATGAACTATCATACTTTCAAATGTATTTCGGTGATGATTGCATCGATTGGTTTGTCGATCAGCTGCACAAAATCGCTATTAAAGTGGATGGTATTATGAAGAATGTTGTACCGATGCAACTTACAGTGGAAGAAGAATTAGATTTTATGAACGCTACAGTATGTCACATATGCGGTGAGAACTTTAAAGAAGAAGAAGAAGGTTTAATAAAAGTACGCGACCATTGTCACATGTCTGGCAGGTTCCGTGGGGGGGGGAGACACCGAATCTGTAACTTGAATTATAAAAATACACACGTTATTTCAGTGGTATTCCATAATCTAAGTTGTTACGAGGCGCATTTTGTAATAAAATATTTATCTATGAGAATACCTGGGGCAGTTTCATTGTTACCGATCAACAAAGAACGGCATATTTCATTTACTAAACGCGTGCAAAATACAGCAACTCAATTCAGATTTATCGATTCCTTCCGTTTCATGGCTAGCGGTTTAGATAAATTATCGTCTTATTTGAAAGATTCTGAGAAATGCATAACTAGACGCCAATGTAATTCCGAACATAAATTTAAATTATTAACGAGGAAGGGAATATTTCCGTATGAATATGTTGATTCTTGGGAAAAATTAAAAGAACAACAATTACCACCTAAGGAAGTATTTTATAGTTCAATAAAAAATGACCATATCACTCAAAACGATTATGAACATGCTCAAAAAGTTTGGGAAACATTTCATATAAAAACATTAGGTGAATACGCAAATTTATACTTGAAAACTGATGTATTGTTGTTAGCAGACGTTTTTTTAAATTTTCGCGAAAATTGTTTACATACTTACAAACTTGATGCCGCACATTATTTCACAGCTTAATTGCTAAGCCCCGGCTTAGCATTCGATGCAGCCTTAAAATTTACAGAAATCGAATTGGAGCTATTGACCGATATTGATAAGGTTATGATGATGGAACGAGGTATTCGTGGGGGGGGGTTCTGTTTGTGTAAATAGATGCTAAAGCTAATAATACGTATATGGGAGAATTATATAACCCCAATGCATCTGATTCATATCTAATGTATTTGGATGTTAATAATTTATATGGGGCCGCTATGAGAATGTCTTTACCTAACGCTCAATTCAAATGGGTGTCAGACTCAGAATTTAATAATATCGATATAATGAACTTATCGAGTGACTCACATATTGGATATATTTTTGAGGTGGACCTGGACTATCCTGTGACATTGCATCACCTACATAGGGATTTACCGTTATGTCCTGAACATTTCATACCACCGATCTCAAAACAATCTAAACTTATTCAAAATTTTAATAATAAAAAAAATTACATAATACATTATGAAAATTTAAAACAGTGTTTGAATTTAGGCATGAAATTATCTCACATTCATAGAATTTTAAAGTTTAAACAAAAACCCTGTCTCCAGAAATATATAGATTTGAATACTGAATTGAGAAAAATATCAGATAACAACTTTAAGAAAAAAATTTATAAGTTAATGAATAATGCTGTATTTGGTAAAATGATGGAAAATATGAGAAAGCGGAAAGATGTTAAATTAGAAAATAAGTGGGAGGGGCGTTATGGAGCTAAAAATTATATTTCACAAGTTAATTTTCATTCCTGTGAAATATTGGATGACGATTTTATCCTTATTGAAATGTCTAAGAAATTAATTGTATTGAATAAACCTATTTATGTCGGTTTTGCAATATTAGACTTATCGAAAATTTTGTTTTATGATTTTCATCATAATTATATTAAATTTTTTTTTAGTGAAAACGCTAAACTTTAATATATAGACACAGATAGTTTATTGTATGAATTTACCCATTTTAATATTTATTAATCAATGAAGACAGAACTTGGAAGATTCGATATATGTGATTATCCGAAAAATAATATTTTCAATATGCCTAGAGTTAATGGAAAAGAAATTGGGCTGATGAAAGACGAGAACAACGAGAGGATTATGATTGAATTTGCGGGGTTAAGATCAAAAATGTACGCCTATACTCCTACCTCACTACTACCTCACCGAACGAACATAACTGGATATTACTTTTCAGCAGTATAGACATGAAGAACAATGCGAATTTACTAGCATATATTTATGTGGAAACATTCATCCTAATTCTAGTTACATTTATTATCCCAGCAAGATAAGCGTTTAGAAAATATGTAGAACACAAAAGAATTATAGAAACGGTACCGTTCTAGTAAATTGTTATTCATTAACACACTAGATTAAGCGTAGGTGTGTATATAAATACAAATAAGTGGAAAGGTTGTACGGGTGTCGGACATAAATGAAAACAACTATCTACAGCTGACCAGTTTCGGAATAGTTTATTCCTTCATCAGAGCTGCTACATACAGGAGAATCGAAATACAGTATAAATGTACATAGTATAACAATAAATGAATATAATAATAATATAAGTATAACATTGTAAACCATACCTGAGATAACAGTGTTAAGTGTATTGGTGAGGTAGATAAAAACGGGTCATTATATAAAAAAATTGTTGAAATATAAATAAATAAATAAATAAATAATGTAAAACGAAGTCAGAGATTAAAATGAACGATACAACAAATTAAAATGTGTTTTAAAAAATAATAAATAGGTAAAATATATATGAGCACAGATGTGTCGTAGTATTATAAGATTGATAATGGTGACTAGCTGAAAAAATCACAGATTTGGAAGATTCATGTAGTATCCTGATATATGGGGTGTGCATGGGGTCGATGACCTGAAACCGTGGATATTTTAGAAGGAATAATGTGTAACAATAGGTGCCATCTATTGAGAGAGGGTGTGGTTAGGTGAAAATAGGAAGGGGTATGTGGTGTCATCTGTTGGGAAGGGGTTTGTACTGGGGAGTGAGATGCGTTGTAGTCCCGCTAGAGTTAACCATGTCAGTATACAGACGCTAACGGAAATGGCGTCTAGATGTTTGCTGAGTAAGACAAACTATAAGTATAGTTTGGCTGAGTCATGGTACTGCCACACCATGTCCCGAGAAGCAAACAGACTACACGCGTGTCTGGTGTTCTGGTATACGAGAAACCAAGTCTTGTGTATGTGACGGCAAGACAAAACCAGGTTCCGAGGTCAGAGTAAATACAAACATGGACAGCAAACTAGCGGGTACGTCCTTGTGATGTTACATATACTTGCAGAAAACAGTGTACATTTTGTTGAGTTTTTCTGTGTCTGTGCGAAAGTTGACGGTGTTATGCTTTTGTATATACAGCATTTCACTGAGGAGACGCTTTTTCAGGATGGGTTCTCTATCGAGGATATCTACAGAATTCCAATCAAACTCGTGGTTCTCATTATGGTGATGAAATGCGAGTGCCGTTGAGGAAGATTTATTTTTGTTGTTCGGTTTACAGTCTTGGACGTGATTGCGTATTCTGTTAACGATCCATTGTTTAGTTTGGCCGATGTAAACCTTGGTACACGTTTTACACGGGATTTTGTAAACAATATCACTATTGAATGCAAATTCATGTCGTGTTTTTAGGTTAGTAAATAGGATGTTAACTGTTTTAGGATTGTACAGAGCTAAGCGTGTTTTGTCGTTCTGTAACAGTTTTTGTGTTCTCTTGGTGAGTCCATCCACGTTGGGGAACCTGAAGTATCTGGGTTTTTCTTCTTCTTCGAGACTGCTGTTGGTAACTGTTTGTTTCTGTTTTGTGTTGTCTGTATTTAATATTATTTTTATTATTTTGTCAGGGTATCCGTTGGCTGTCAACCGATGTCTCATTTTATCTATATTCTCTTGATGGAAGACTTCGCTGCTTAGTTGTTTCATCGTGTTAGCTACGTTTCTGAGAATGTTTATTTTCTGCGAGAGAGGGTTCGTAGAGTGGAAGTTTATGAGGCGGCCAGACGCTATTGGTTTAGTGTACCAATTTGTCATAATAAGCTAAACCAATAGCGTCTGGCCGCCTCATAAACTTCCACTCTACGAACCCTCTCTCGCAGAAAATAAACATTCTCAGAAACGTAGCTAACACGATGAAACAACTAAGCAGCGAAGTCTTCCATCAAGAGAATATAGATAAAATGAGACATCGGTTGACAGCCAACGGATACCCTGACAAAATAATAAAAATAATATTAAATACAGACAACACAAAACAGAAACAAACAGTTACCAACAGCAGTCTCGAAGAAGAAGAAAAACCCAGATACTTCAGGTTCCCCAACGTGGATGGACTCACCAAGAGAACACAAAAACTGTTACAGAACGACAAAACACGCTTAGCTCTGTACAATCCTAAAACAGTTAACATCCTATTTACTAACCTAAAAACACGACATGAATTTGCATTCAATAGTGATATTGTTTACAAAATCCCGTGTAAAACGTGTACCAAGGTTTACATCGGCCAAACTAAACAATGGATCGTTAACAGAATACGCAATCACGTCCAAGACTGTAAACCGAACAACAAAAATAAATCTTCCTCAACGGCACTCGCATTTCATCACCATAATGAGAACCACGAGTTTGATTGGAATTCTGTAGATATCCTCGATAGAGAACCCATCCTGAAAAAGCGTCTCCTCAGTGAAATGCTGTATATACAAAAGCATAACACCGTCAACTTTCGCACAGACACAGAAAAACTCAACAAAATGTACACTGTTTTCTGCAAGTATATGTAACATCACAAGGACGTACCCGCTAGTTTGCTGTCCATGTTTGTATTTACTCTGACCTCGGAACCTGGTTTTGTCTTGCCGTCACATACACAAGACTTGGTTTCTCGTATACCAGAACACCAGACACGCGTGTAGTCTGTTTGCTTCTCGGGACATGGTGTGGCAGTACCATGACTCAGCCAAACTATACTTATAGTTTGTCTTACTCAGCAAACATCTAGACGCCATTTCCGTTAGCGTCTGTATACTGACATGGTTAACTCTAGCGGGACTACAACGCATCTCACTCCCCAGTACAAACCCCTTCCCAACAGATGACACCACATACCCCTTCCTATTTTCACCTAACCACACCCTCTCTCAATAGATGGCACCTATTGTTACACATTATTCCTTCTAAAATATCCACGGTTTCAGGTCATCGACCCCATGCACACCCCATATATCAGGATACTACATGAATCTTCCAAATCTGTGATTTTTTCAGCTAGTCACCATTATCAATCTTATAATACTACGACACATCTGTGCTCATATATATTTTACCTATTTATTATTTTTTAAAACACATTTTAATTTGTTGTATCGTTCATTTTAATCTCTGACTTCGTTTTACATTATTTATTTATTTATTTATTTATATTTCAACAATTTTTTTATATAATGACCCGTTTTTATCTACCTCACCAATACACTTAACACTGTTATCTCAGGTATGGTTTACAATATTATACTTATATTATTATTATATTCATTTATTGTTATACTATGTACATTTATACTGTATTTCGATTCTCCTGTATGTAGCAGCTCTGATGAAGGAATAAACTATTCCGAAACTGGTCAGCTGTAGATAGTTGTTTTCATTTATGTCCGACACCCGTACAACCTTTCCACTTATATTCACTACGGACACGACCATCTCCACATAAATACAAATGAATCTTATTATATTTATCAATTGTAAAATGAGCGTTAGTAAGTTTGTTCCGTATTCCGATGTACTATACTCGAAGTTCAATAATTCATTTCGTTCAACTATAACAACACCTTGTGTGACGATAAAACGAACGAAAGAAGGGGATTTTGATATTACATCAAAACGTTTGAAAAATGTTGCACATCTTCAGGATGAAAAAGATGCCTGTACGAAAAAATATGTAGACGAGGCTTTAAAGACCTTTACTGATAATGTTAATTTAAACTTTCATTCAATAGATAATATAAACAAACAAATAAGTAAAATCGTACATGATTTACCTAGTATGGTAACAGTTTGTGTGGACAAAATACAAAACTTTTGTGAAATAATAATACAAGAAAATGATGAAATTCCGCGAAGTGAATCGCGAAATCCATGATTTAAATGAAAAACTTTCAAACTTATCAGAAATATTTGAAAAGAAGCTATATAATTTAAAACTTCAAAATTATGTAGTTGCTAATTTATGGTTGAAATTAAATGGATACGTTTATGAAGTCACCGCTATAAATAATTTCATTAACGACTCGTACATAATGCCGTTTGATGCTAAACTGATTCAAATTATATACAGTACTAACTTGAAAAGAAATGCTATGTTAGATTTCACAATATTGTTATCTCCTAACCACCACCTAAAGGAAAATGATCATATATATTTTTACCCGCATTATGAAAATGTTAATTTAATTTTATTGACTGATTTAATAGTAAAGAAAATCTAGTTAATGTATTAATATAAATATGTACTTACTTTTGTTTTGTATTTTTAAAGGTTTTTTTAATAAAAAACACTTTATGACAATAAATTTTGTTTTTATTCTTTTTCACTCATCAGCCTCCCCGCACACTGTTTTAGGTTAAAAAGGATTGAAAGATAAAACAGAAGTTTAACATAAAATAAAAAATATTACATTTATTTACATTTTATTGAATATTCTACATTAATTTGTGTACATACATAATGTTACATGCTAAGAATATTCCAAAGAATAATCATCATCATCATCAACATCATCATAACCATTAACATCATCATCATCATTATCCCAGTATCTAAAATTTAAATTTTCAATTTTAAAACTCACCTCTTCATGGTTATCGTGTTCTGGAAAAAGTTCATGTTTCACGCCATTGCCATGCTTCAATTTCATAATCAGCGAGAAATACAATTCGTTCCAGTTTATGTTTAGAACATAAAAATGTTCCAATTGATTTTCTTTGGGATTATAGGTGAAATTGACAATTGCTAGCGGTGGATAGCAATGTCCTCCTGATGCTAACGAGATGGATAAAAAACCACAATCAGACGGGTTGTCCATAAAAACAGGATGTATTACTTGATTATTTTGTTTATCAGCTAAGTAGAAAAAGCCGCATACACCCAATCGCGGTACTAAATCAACACCAGCAAGTTTATAAGCGTCATAGTCATGACAAAGTTCGCGTAATGCATTGTGAAATTTTGTTTTTTTTGATCTGCTAATCTGCTTTGACAGCTAATTTAATACTAAACAGCACAGATTTTGAACGATTCTTATTAAGTTATATCTCTCCCTCCACCTTCTATGTTATTATAAAATGAAACTGTGTATCAACGCATATTTTTCTATCCTCAATAAACTAAGTTTTTACGAATTATTGAGATGAATCACCATATGTAGCGAAATTTACAAATTTATTATCGCTATTCCAACCAGTGCATATGCTATCGCAAATGATTTGACACGGCTTACTTCTCTCACTACCCTCATACTCGCATCCTCTATAGGTTGTTAATTTCAGTTTCACTATACCATTATAACGTTCAGATATTATCGAAGAAACTAGGGATTGAGGATTGACTAAGACGAAATTCTCCCCACTTTCACGTCAGGTAAACAACGTTTGAAATCCTGGACGAATAACAAATTTCACAGAGTTCTCCTTATTTGATTTAGATTGAGCAGTGAGTCTTAGGCAACAAGTGTTCGTAGAAAACAGATTAATCTTGAAATACATATGCATCCTTTCCCCCGCACTGTTGAAGCAGTCATCAGGTATATACCATTTTACCGTCTCTCCTTCCACTTCAACTTTTAATTGAACCTTTTCTTCACGAGGATCAATTAAATGATATTCCTTCAACAATTGATACGTATTCGGCTGGAGTGAATTTTTCAATTCAACTTGGGCTAACACCCCATTACCTATTGTGACACAGTTCCTAGATAATTCTGGTTCTAAATTCATCTTGATAAAATTTAAAAAAAACAGGGGTAATGTTAAACTGGCGATGCACACATTCAACTGACCGAGAAAAAAATCAACTTCTTATGTCACAATAATATTAACACACGAATATCCCCTAAAACAGATAAGGCGTTTTAGCAATTTTTTGCAATATTTTATAAAAAGATAATTATGTCCACATCAAAGAGAAAAAACAACGCAACCACTGGACGTGAAAAAAATATCTCCTCCGCCGGCTTGGGGCGCGCCCCCGCCCCGGCCCTGTCTTGTCAGTCTAGCCGAGCTAACTCTGCAAAACACATATGCGTGTGGGCGCGTGCGAAATGTGCAACGTTTGCGCGAAGAGAAGCGCGTGTGTGAATCCCCGAGGTATGTGAAGCACGCGCGTGGGCGAAATCGGCGCCGCTCTGGCGCGCCTTTCGATATCACCTCTTACGCAATGTTGCGAGAAAAAAAAAACAGTGCTCGGAACTGGCGTCTTCTCTTACGCAACCGAGCGTACGGCACGGTATTGCGGATTGCATTAACCCCTTAACTTATGCAAGCAAGCCTATGACCCGGTACTGAGGGGTTGCTTGACTGCTAGACGCATGCATGTGTGACAGGTGGCGCCATCACACTCTCTCTAGCGGACAAAACTTGAACTAGTGGTCGGGAAACCCCCCTGTTTATCTACTGATTAAGAAAATAAAAGTTTCATTTAGTTCCGCTTAAACATTTGGAAAAGAGTTTTTACTATTTACGAGTGAAAGCTGTCGCGAGTCGGAGTCGGTTTTAAAAACACCGACTGGGCAGTCGGTAATTTTTCTGCTGACTCCTCATCCCTGGTTGTATGCACTCATCACATTTATTAGTTAAAAAAGAGTGAAAACAAAATAACATAAATAAATGTAAAAATCCTATGTATTGTAAGGGAGGTAATTTTGGTATTATATCATAAATAAAATTTCATTAATAAATTCATTATAATCATTCAATCAGAGTAAAATATTTAATCTGTTAAACGATAAAAAAATTATCTATTTCTTAGAAAGGGCATTTAAGATAACAGTAGACTTGTTTATTATTGCAACTGGACACTTTTGAAATTGTAACATGAAAAGTGAATCGTAAATTATTGTGTTCAAAATATACGTCAACCATAAGCACATAAATAATAATTAATTTTTGTCTAAAATATAAATATTATGATTGGGCTATTTTCTAATGGGATATTTATCTGAGTTATCACCAATAAATTATGAATTTAATATAGTACAAGACAGACAGTCAAGAGGTGTTAAATGACATTTAACAGTTGGGCGATGTAAGCATTTTCAGTGTGGTTGCGTTTTAAGTAGTTCATCTTAAACCGTCGTAGTGGTTAAGTCATGTTGGAGAGTTCATTTTAAACCGTCGTGAAGTTAAGTCGTGTTTTTAATTAAAGTGAGATTTTGTTCATGGTTTAGAGTCATTTAGGGTGTTCGGTTGGACTAGTAAAATGTAACAAGTAATTCCGTATGAACGTTAGTATAGTGCCCACCTAAAGACATGTGAGAGATAAATGGTTCTAGAGGATGTCAGTCAGGACTGTGGTGTCCAGTGGACAAATTAGTGATTAGTGCTAAAGAGTCCAGTGTCTAGTGTGTGTGAATGTCTCATTTGGATTTAGCTGTATCGACTTAATTGTAAGTCTAGTGTAATTAGTGTAAATATTTAAACCGTATCATAATTAAAGTAGATTAGCTAAAATGTTGAGTTTAATTGAACAACCCTTAATCCTTCCAAAAATCATAGAGACCAGCTAGCGGACTAGTAGGGGTGGTCCAGACTTGATCCGCTCGCAAGTCTTGGAATCCACTATGTGGAGGGCCCTTCAAAGTTAGTACCATGAAGTACAAATGAAATAAATAAATCAGCCAACCGTGACATTTCATATTTATATATCATATTATAGCTCCCCACAGTATTTTGTTTGGAATTAATAAATAATTAATTTAAAAAAAAGAATTTAACAGTGAATAAATTAAAAAGTTTTTCTATTCTAGAAATATTAAAATCTAAATTTTATATTAATGAAACATACTATTTAATATAGGGCTGGTTCAATTAATTTATCTCTAAATATAGAGTATATGGCAAATGATATTCTGCCTCCTGTATCAGTGAGCAGGAGCAGGGATGTCCAGAGGATGACGTGGTGTGGTCCATGGCCCGCTGTGGCCCACAGGGTCAGCAGATACACGTCCTCGAGTAGGAAGGTGAGTTCGTATATCAGTGCCCTGTGGACTTCATGATCCTGGAGCGGGTCAATGAGCCACGTCAATCCTCCCAGCGCCGCACCGCCCAAACTGCGCTTCCGGCCGTACTCCGGGCTGACAAACCAGTACCAGGCCGCCCCCAGCAGGTAGTGACATATCAGCGGGAGGACGGTCCAGGTCCATGACCATGTAGAGGACAAGGCGAGCGCCACGGCCGCCGCCCGACATCCTGCAACATACACAGACAACATTAGTAACGTCCTCACTGACCCCCCCCCCCTGCCCAACACCAACACGCCTTTTCAAACCGACTCATTGCACAATTTTATTTAAAATAATATCCAACAATCTAGTAACTAAATGCTTATTTCTATTATATTTATAAGTGCGCATTGGATCGCCATTTTCTTGTTCCAAACAGGGGGAGGGTTGGCTCCCTCCGCCACCCTCACAACATAAATCAGTTTATTAATAAGCGCTCTATTCTGATGGGCGCCTCGGGGTGACTGCCCAGGTTTGCCTCGGCCTGAGACCGGCTCTGATGTTCGGTAACACTGTACATAATAGTAATACAGAATAACTGCCAGAGCTGGCTGCAGGCTGCCGAGCCGCGTGTATCTGGGCCAGTCGCTGACTGTACTTCATGAGGACCGTCCGGTGGAGGGGGAGGTCATTAAAAATTCAAATTAAAACAAGGGATCGAAATTCAAATTTTCCATAGAGGTCGGGAGGGTCGGGGGTGGGGACATGGTATACCTTCAGAAAGTTCCTTGAGACAAGCCTGGGTTACGCCGGCCCTGATAGTACTTGACGTATTAAACAGTCGCCCGCATTGTCACGTGACATGCGCCACACGGTGACCAGCGCTGCAGGGCGGGCCTTCATTAACGCGCGTCTCCAATATCCTCCACATCATCCCCCCCCCCCAGCCAACACACCTCTGTGCCAGGTATTAATATCTCAGTGCAGTGACAATAGCGAGACAAGTAATGGACAGATGACGATACTTAGCTTGTATCCTGACTGTCTCATCAACAGTCATATTTAATATCAGGATTTTCGACAATAAACACAATGGAGTGACTTAGTGGAAAAGTAGTACAAGTGACATTGCTACCAAAAATGAGAAAAGTGGTAGTAAAAGTAATAATTTAACTTCAAGCACCTGTTGTACAGTAGTATGAAAATGTAACTTGTACTACTTTTCTCCTAAGCCTCTCATTTATCAGAGTGACCTTGACAGCGCCTCAATCTCAACATTTATTTAATGAAATATTATTACTAAAAATACGCGACTCTTTTACATTGACTAAATAAGTATTTATTCTAATTTAAAACTTTATAAAGAAAAATAAAAGCACATATATTTTTTTAAATTTAATGGCCTTCGCTGCTGTGGCAATTATGTAGCCAGGACAAATTTTATTTTATTTGAGAAAATTTCCATGCCTGAACGGGATTCGAACCCGAGACCTTCGCAACGCAGAGATATTCAGGTAGATATTGTAAGATGTTGGTGTTGACGAATATAGGAGTATCACTGGTGAGATACTGATCAACAGGCATGACGAGTACCTGTCCCCTAATGTCCAGGCGGGCCTTGTGCCGGTCACCCACACTTCACTTATTCTAATATTATTTATCTAGTTGCACTGACAGTCTGTCTGTGTTCACAACACTGGAGGCTCTGTCTGTTTTTAAGGTTTTGTAGGTATGACAAAAAAACCCTTATACCCTCATTTTGTCGTCTCTTTGTCTGTCTGTCTGTTCATTATCTGTTTGTTTTGTTTGTATGTTATCACTACTTGTATATTATATGTATATTGTTTTTGGCCGACATGCCCTTCAATAAATGATAATAATAATAAGACGATGTCCGCCCAGTTATCAATTTCTGTATGTCTGTCTTCTTGTCTGTCTGTTTGAGATTCATACGAAAATAGTTAAAGGTGTTTTAACGTAGTTTAATATGATGATAGAGTAGAAACAGAATTCGAACACAGGTTGTTTGGCATCTCAAAATTATCACTCTAAGGGGCGTATTTCGAGGTTAAAACTATTTCCTAAAAATCTTGAAATATCTCCCTCATTATTGACTTAACAAAATCAATTATGACAAAAATTATTTATAATAAGAAAACAAATTTAAAAAAATGTACATGAGAAAAATTGTTTAGAATATGGAAATAAAAAAAAATAATAAAGATGAAATATTTCATTTATAATTTTTTTAATAGCAAGAATTTATACAAGACAACTTGTTAGGAATGAAGAAGCGATTTAAAAAAGCAAATAAATAACAAAATCGAAAAGGGCGAATTGAAGAAACGACAAAAAATAAGTAGGGTGAATAGAAAGGATGATAAGTAATAATTCGACTATATAAGAGGGGGGTTCTACCCCCAATCCCTAATTGCCTATGTCACTGTTCTCTCTCGTTACTACACAAACATAATGTCATTAGAATAAGGGTATTTTTTGACTTGATCCTTCAAGGTCAACCAAGAATCGGTTGAAGTAAGAGGACCATTTGCTAACCTCATTGCCAACTTACAACATAGGCGGCGCAACAAGATATTGATATGGGATTCTTGTGTGCTCTAAGGCGTGTGGCATAGGCTCACATCATGAACGTTTATGGCTTCTGTTTATAACTGCTTTAGTAATACATAGGTAATAGTCAGAGCCGGCGCTAGGCATGTGCAACATGTGCAGTGGCACATGCTTTAGCACCAACAGGCCTCGCGCTTGGGGCGGACTTTCTGAACCGCGCGTATTCGTCTAAACCAAACTCCCATCTAAATTGTATATGTAGTTTTCGAGCGCGCTGAAATTAGATAGAAGAAAACGGGTGGGGTGCTTTGCATCAGTTGTGAAGCGCTGTGATTCCCCAAATACGACAAAAAATCACACAACCGAAAGTTGTTATTGATAGATGACACAGAAAAAAAAATAATGTAACATTCACTAAATTTATCCCTCATTAAAATATATACATTTGAAACATTATAAAAGTAATTATTAGCAACGAGAAACTTGAAATAACTGACAACACACCGTTATCAACTGAATTAACTAATTTTTAAATGTAAACATATACCTAAGAATACCGAAAAACGTTCGCCATGTTGAAATATTTCATAACATTTTATCTGAATCATGGACATACGTTATTGGTAATGTACATATTAAAATAAACTAAACGAGAGCGTCCTAGTTCATTTTCGATGTGTCAAGTTATTCAGGTGTCAATAAATGAATGGTGAAAAGTGAGACGAAACAAGCGTTACGTGTGTTTTCTCAAAAATTATAACTTTACCATTTTTTACAAATTATCAGGACTGTAGTGGAGGGTATACAGCGGTATATGGGGTCTACCTTCTGCTTTGTTTTGAATAAATAGCGTGTAACCTATGATTTTTCAGGTTTTGATTCGTTAAACGAAGTTATTCTGGACCGTTAACCCTCTGTTTCTAACGATACATGTACAGTATACCCTCTGCTGATTTTATGATTACAGCACTGCAAATTACAATAATAATGTAATCTTTTACCAACGGAAGATTAACTAAACTGGGGGCCCTAAGAGTAACTTGCCCTGAGCCTCGCCCCCGGACAAAAGCAATAACTGCCTCGAAAAAAAAAAAAAATAATAATAATAATAATAATAATAATGAAAAAGAATCATACAATCGCGTTATTTATTAAAGAAACAAATACAAAAAATATATTCTGACAGAATTAGTCTCACTTTTTTAGCAAAATTATCAATAATATCTTCAGTCACTAACGTGATTTTACTGCATGATCTACGCACAATAGTTTATTTCTAATAATACGTCCTAATGATTTTTGTAAAAATACAATTTGCCATTGTGTTTTGGAAGTCCTTGAAGTACGAGGGTCCGTGGTCACAGGCACTATAGTAAATTCTTCCCTGGCTATCAGTCGTCACCGGCTGACCACGGCGAACCACACATGTCCTGACGCACTCTCACCACAACAAGCGGGATGTTCAAAACAAAACTGACATTATTATTATTCAATATTTAATATTATAAATTAATAAAGAGAAAAGAAAGCATGAAGACATTATAAAAAATAAAATATTTAATCGGTATATTATTTTTATTTTATTTTTGTGAATTAGGGGGACTCCGGGAAGCGAGAGCCCTGGGCGTGCGACTCCAGCTCCTGACGGGTAATCCGCCACCGGGCTGGGGGGCCCCTGTCTTAAGGGGCCCGAGGGGATCTCCTACACCGCATGTGCGTAAATCCACTCCTGTCTATCATTGCTCTATATTTATTGTACGCTGAGTAATATAAGTGCCGTAAGTATGGACTACCATCAGCTCTATCAACAATAAAACGATACGGAGTTATCGAATTACAGACTTTTTATTTGTAATCAGTCACGGAAGTGCCTATCTAGGAATCAAATAACAATATAAAATACACGTTATATTTCCATTCTAACAAAAAATAAAATCAAAAATAATAAAATGTTGCATTGTGTTAATATTCAGGGGTAATATGGACCAGAGATGTATCTAGGGTATGGCAGGCATGGCACGTGCCCTGAGCGCACTTGAAATGGGGCGCAAATTTGTTAAAAAATTTAAACAAAAGAAAAACAAAATGGATGAAAAATAATTAATAAAATATTTTGGGAAAAAATATTTCTACCTACATTAAAAGTAAAATCTTATACTTTGTTGTAAAATGGAAGAAAGTGTGTAGTTTCAATAACATGTGATCAGAAATAAATACAAGAGGCAATTAAAATGTCAAGTGTCGCTGACTAATTTATCTCATCACGTTTCGGTTATTTACTGAACAAACCCTAAAGCTGCGTTCAGAGCTCTTAAATTAGTCGACTATCACTATGGGCTATGACTTGTGCACTGTTGATTGTCACTAACATTGTCATATGGTATCGCGAGCGACCGTTCATAGCTTTAAATTTAATACATTATACGTTGTCGATTGTCGATAGTTTTCCAAACTTATAGTTTGTGAGTTGTTTTAATGAGATAGACACAGTCCACATTGCGTTCATTAACGAAAACACTGCCTCAGTAGGCGCGTTCGTTCCAGGTACAGTCAATAAATATTGTACAATCAACAAGCAAGTTTTATTTGGAATCGACTGTTCTTTATAAAATGTTTAAAAATTTGCATCCATCTACTTTCAGTATTATAGCTACTTTCTTTAACATATTGTCATTGATTTAATTTGTCAACCGGCGTATTTCGTCAAATAAATCGTCTTCTTTTATTTTATTAATATCATTTTGTTCACATTACTTGTATAATGAGAGTTATTTCGACTTTAGCCCACAAAGGACGTTTTTTAAATAAGATGTAATAACATGTAAAGGTTTGAAAATCTTCATATCGGTGAGCGTATTTATTCAAATACTGAATGCAATTATTGTAAAAGTTTCTGACATGACGCATAAAGTAATTACGATCAATAGTACCATTTTCGACTAGACGAGTCAAATCATTTCTGATACTTAGGGAACGTAATCGTGTTATAAACTGTTTGTGTAGTTGGATCTCAGATCACTGAATGCCTGCGAAACCTCCGTAAAGCTTTTCGTATCACTCTCCATAAGTTTACAGCATCATGAAAAATTGCCGATTGTGTGTGTATAAATCTCAGACATATTTCAGAACAGTCATTGAAAAAAAAAAACGAATGAAAGATTGCCGGACATTTATCTTGAGATTAAAAGTATTATTTCAATGTCGTGAACATCTGTAATATTCGTTCTATCGCCGGAATAAGGGCCAGCTATCTCATCTTGCTATATCCTAGCATTTTTTTGTAGGGTACCTCGGCATACTCACAAGAAGCCTTTAGTTCTGCTGCGCGAACTGTGTACATGTAAAAGAAGCCGTAAATTTTTGTTACAATGTATTCCGCGTCTATGGACAATAGTCCTGCAGCTGTCTGGATAGCATTAAAGGCTATATTTGCTCCACAGACCATATAGCCACAAAACTCCTTGATTCTGAAATACAAGTGAGGATCAAAAAAAAAAATAATGTCCTCACTTGTAAAATACAAGTGATCAAAAAAAGTCCTCATCTCTACTTATATTTACCTAAGACCATAGTGATAAAAAATTTGGTATTTCCATACATTTCCTCCCCCCCCCCCCTGGGTGCGACCCTGGTTAGTTATGTATAATAAAAAAAAATTATAATTTTGTATAACATATTTGTTGAAGCAGAGCGAGAAATCACTTCCCGTGTTAGTGTGACAAAGGATTCGGAGTGAGAGGGTATCAACAAAAATCACATCTGTTGATTGTACAAAGCGTTTTTATTTAATTTAGCACACAGAAAAATTATACACACACCAGCTCACATACATGTTCACAGCTACACTGCTGTCTGCTGACTACTTAACTGCACGCAGGCAGTACTCAGCACACCACCTATTCTTATTGCGCGCGCACCATCACATCTCATTTAAATGTTTATTGTAACGGACGCGATAACTCAACTTTAACACTACCGCCGTTTGAGCGTCCCTTACGAACTAAGCTAATCATCTCGCATGATTTCCGTAATCTATCTCTCGGTAGAGCTTTAGTAAGTATATCGGCGCACTGCATCTCAGTTGGGATATACTTCACTTCAATTTCTTTACTTTCGTATTTCTCACGAATCTACTATTATATTGTACAAGTGTTGGTATGTATGTTCTATTCAACTTTTGGTGTATCTTCATTTTTCCGGTAACGCTGAGAGAGGAAAATGAACCGCTGTCTTATCCGCGTGATATTTTTTAGTGCTTAGGCTTAATTTTATTTCGACAGGGGGTACTGACTAATTTATATTGATAAAAATCATGCATTTTTTCCTCGAAACCGTGGCGTTGATCGTCACCGATCAGTGCCGAGCAATGGGCACGGATAGGTTGTATCAGACGATAAAAGATGTTTATTCATATTTCTACTATTTAGGAGGTGATTTCAGACCAAAATTGAATTGAAAAACTACAGTTGAAGGTATTTTATTAATAAAATTGATGAAATGTGTAAAAAATACATAAGAGTTGATAAAGATAATGCAGTTTTTTAAGTTGAACACATTTTCATAAATTTTGAAAACTTTTGCTGATCATAAAATTGTCTTCAGTTAAAAATGCTATTAAACGGAAAAGAAAGTAAGAATTAAGAAAGTAAGAATCAGTTTTGAGTTATCAAAATATATTTTAAGGGTCGTTCGAACGTTTTAAATGTTAAACCTATCTGTAGAATACGTTCAAATAAGTTTTCAAGGTGAGGATAGATGTGTTAAGCAGTTTTGTTATTTTAATTCTGGAAACTGTATGTTATTAACTATTTTACTAACTATATTAACGAAAGTATAAAGTAGAGTGTATTAGGAGGATAGATAAGACAGAATAATATTCGATATTTAGTAATCGCGTAATTTTAATTGTGTTAAATCTTGAAGTATAAAATACCCAGATGTCATTTTAATATCTTATTTCTTTATATAATTGATTACTATAGGATGAAAGTGTTTTTTTATCATCATGAAGGTCTTCCGCTGTTTTTTTTGCAGTAAAAATGCTAATTTTAAGACGTATTTCAAAAAAACTTAAAAATTATGATAAAAGTATTCATCAGCGCCTCTCTCGAACAACGAAACATCTATCGACATTCAAATTTAGGAGGCAATTCCTTCGCATTACTGAATTATAACAAGTATAGGTGAAATTTTAGTGATTAAATAAATTAAAAAACGACTATAATATATTTACATGTAAACCAAATTATTTTCAAAAATTATAAATACCTTTTTAAATAGTTAAACAAAATACTAAATTTAATAACGTAAAATATTACTACAACGAATATATTATTACAACGAAAATCCGCAAATTTCACATCTATCAGTGCTACTCAACAGTTTTTCTAAATTTCCAAGTGACATAATTAATAGTGAATCATATGCAATAATATTTAACTATTTTATTAATTTTTCTCTATTTTATTCAGAATCCATGTATTCTTTATAGTGAAATAAAATATTATTGTTACTTTTAAATGGTACAAACGTAAATTAATTAACATTTGAAACATCCTTTGAACATTGTATGTATAGATTAGAACTTCCCGAGTGTTATAATCGACATTGCGGCAAAATGCCTTATTATATTAAAACGAGTCGCGAAGCGACGAGTTTTGTCAACGTAGGGGGAGAAGCCCGGCGTAGCCGGGCTGAGGCCCCTAGTATAGTGATATCGTATATCTATGTGTTTCGTGCGCTTGTGAAACACAGGGTTTTGTACAAGACGTATTGCACTCTGATTGTCTACAAAAAGAGTGGTCTCACGCTCGCACGAATAATCTAATTCTTTTAACAGTTTTCTCAGCCAAACTGCTTCCTTGGCGGCTGTCGCTGCTGCCACATACTCCGACTCGGTTGTACTGAGCACGACTAATTTCTGTGAGGACCAAGATACCGGCCCATTCGCCACGCAGAAAATGTAACCGGTAGTTGACCTACGCGTCTCGATATCACTTGCGAAATCCGCGTCAGAGAATCCAATCAACTCTACTTCGCTACCGCCGCTTCTGTACTCTATTGCGTAATTAAGTGTTCCCTTTAAATATGCGAAAATTCGCTTCACTGCACGCCAGTGTTCCGCACTGTGATTACTCAGGAACTTACTGAATTGACCGCATATGCTATATCAGGTCGTGACACGGCCGCAAGAAATACTAATGACCCGACTGCCTCTCGATACGGCACGTTACTCGACCTCTCGTCGCTTGCCTCGACTAGATACAGTACCAAATTAGGATCGGCTGGCACGCTTACCGGCTTCGCGTCGCACATCCCGAATGTTTCTACAATTTTTTCGATATAAGCACTCTGATGAATGCCTAGAGTTTTCTCAAGTCTCTCGCACGATTTGCATTCCAACGAAAAAACTTGAATCTCCGATTTTAATTTTAAATGTTTCGCTCAAATAATTTGTCAGTAAATTTAATGTTGACTTGGATTTGGCCGCTACGAGACCGTCGTCTACGAACACGGCTAAATAAACGGTTTCTCCATTGAACTGTCCGACAAAAACACATGGATCGGCCTCACTACATTTAAATTTAAATCGACACAAAAACTTAGTAAATTTTTGATTCCAGCACCGTGGTGCTTGCTTTAAACCATACAGCGATTTGTTGAGTTTACATACAACCTTTTTCACTACAGGTTGTTCAACGTTCAGCCCCTCTGGTATCTCCATGAAGATGTCTTCCTTCAGCTCACCGTACAGGAAAGCCGTCTGGACGTCGAACTGCAGCAATTCGAGATCCTTCTCGGCCACTGCTGCCAGAAGTACTCGAAGTGAGTCGTATCGCACGACAGGCGCGAACGTCTCGGTTTAATCGATCCCTCGCTGCTGCATGAACCCGCGAGCACATAGTCTCGCCTTGAAACGTTGCGTCTTCTCATCTGGATCACTTTTGACCTTGAACACCCACTTGGAATCGATTGTCTTCGTTCCTGGTATTTTGGGCACGATTGACCACGTACTATTGGTCTCGTGCGCTTGCAACTCCTCCTGGATGGCATGCGCCCACTGCGCGGCGTCGCTGCCTCCCGTTGCTTCTTCATACGTACATGGCACGATGTATTCGGCAAAATCAGCGTCGTACCTTGCTGGACGGTGTATTGTGCCTCGATCTCGGAGTACACGCCCCTCCACGCCAGTCATTTCTAAAGGTTGCTGCGCATTTCTCTCAACTTGACCTTCGTCGTCGACCTCTTGCTGCCGAACTTCCTCGAATCGAACTCCAGCTTCGACTTCTTCTTCTCTTACTTGGTCTTGGACATTTGGGAACGTCACCATCTCATCGATCGGGTCGGACTCCTCAGCTTTCACCTTCCCGACTTGCTCATAGAAGGTCGCGTCTCTAGTGACGCTAACACGCTTCGTCATCGGATCGTACACTCTGTAGTTTGTTGAGTCGCCTTCATAGCCCACGAAAATCATTTTTCTTCCTCGTAGGTCAAACTCTTTCGTAAACTGCTTCGGCACTAACACATAGGCCACAGATCCGAAGATACGCAGATGACTCATTGTTGGCTTCTTGCCCACCCACATCGTACGGTGTAGCGCTGCCGCCCGACGATACGGTTCGGTTTAACACATAGATTGCTGTGTTTACCGCCTCTGCCCACAAACTCAGTGGAAGAGATTTCGCGTGAATCATTGTTTGCGCACTCTCAATGATTGTTCTATTGTCTCTTTCGGCCTTGCCGTTCTGCTGCGGAGTATACGGAGCCGTATTTTCTTTTTTAATTCCACGGGACTCTAGATACTTGTTCATTTTAAAATTGCAAAATTCACGGCCGTTGTCCGATCGCAGGACTTTTATTCGACGCCCGAACTTGTTTGCCACTTCCGTCTCGAAGATTTAAAATTTTTCGAACACATCCGACTTATCCCGCAAGAAATACACATGTCTATACCCGGACGCGTCATACTTAAATGTCAGAAAGTACTTTGAACCGCCCGGAGTTTCAACGGACATAGGACCACACACGTCAGTATGCATAACTTCACCTGGCTTGGTTGACACTTTCTCGCGTTTCTTGAACGGCAATCGATGCGCTTTCCCGAGATGGAACATCTCACACACAAAGTCACTGTCATCAGTTATAGATATACCGTGAACAAGTCCCTTTTTCGCGAGCTCGCGGATTGCACGTTTGTTGACATGTCCGAGTCTCTCGTGCCACACGCGTAGGTTGTACGCCGACATATTTGCCTCTTCAGCACGGGATTTTATAACGCGGAAGAACATTCGGTAAATGTCATTGTCTTGCCTCACGCCCGATGCGACCACTTCTTTCTCGCGCACTATGTTCACAACCGTGTCTTTAAAGTTCACCTCAAAACCTTTTTTCGTGCAGGCACCCACGGAAATAAGTTTTTCTTTAAACTAGGAACGTATAGCACGTCTTCAATGCGGAAATCGCGCCACAAACCATTTACGAACTTTTGTATACGCACTATACCTTCACCGACAATATCGCACTCTACGCCGTCACCGAGAGATACTTTCGCGCCATCGTTGACCGGTCGGTAATTTGTGATCCATTCACGTCGATTGGTCATGTGCCTAGATGCACCACTGTCGGTAATCCCGAATGTTTCCAGTTTGGCCGCAAGAAGCATTTGTAATTGGTTCTCACCCCGCGATCCGAATTCACCCGACGCATCACTTCGCATTTTCTCGACAACGAACGCACAATCACGTGACTGATTGTCATCACTTCCTTTTCCGCCCTTTTTATTCGAAAACCCGTGCGCGAAATGTCCTTTCTCGTGACATCTGTAGCACTCGATTTCCTTTTTCGGTTTCTTGGTGTTCCCTCGTTTCTTTCTCTCATGTTTGGACGCAGCGAACGCACTTGCTCCGTCCTCCCGATCGGCGCCTAATCGCGCTTCCTCTCGTATCAGCCTTTCTTCTAGGTTGCTCAGTGTCTGACGCGACGGATCAATACTGTCCCAGGCGGTCTGGAGTGTACTATACTTGGATGACAAACTTCCAAGTATCTTGGCTATCACAGTCAATTCCGACACTCCTTCACCCACGTTCTTGAGTTGCGCGGCCATGTTGCGAACTTTCGCGATATGTTGCACGACGGAATCACTCGACGTCATACGGTACTGGTGAAATCTTTGTAACAGCAAAAGTTTGTTTTCTGCAGATTTCTGTTCGTGTATCCGGCATAGATTGTCCCACATGTCTTTCGCGGTCACACACACTAGTAACGGCTCGAGCTGTGCGGGCTCTAGTGCCGATGATGTTAGGAACATCGCCTTCGCATTATCACGCACCCACGATTTCTTTTGCGCCGCACACGCGGTTTTCACTTCCGCGGTAGCATCAGCCGGCGTCTCTGGAATTGTCCTGGTACCATCCACTATGTCATCGATTTCATTTGCGATGAACAATGTGTGCATCTGAAATTTCCAAACCTGGAAATTTTCCCCGTCGAACTTCTTGACACTACGCGCCGAGATATCTTGAGACATAACGAATTCGTATCACACGTAAACTTATTCTCAACAACTATGTTCGACCACACAAAATGGCTACCGCCAACGCCTTGTTTTCCGCAACCTCTCTCCTTTATCACACATGATTATTTACTGGGCCCATAACCTGTTGAAGCAGAGCGAGAAATCACTTCCCGTGTTAGTGTGACAAAGGATTCGGAGTGAGAGGGTATCAACAAAAATCACATCTGTTGATTGTACAAAGCGTTTTTATTTAATTTAGCACACAGAACAATTATACACACACCAGCTCACATACATGTTCACAGCTACACTGCTGTCTGCTGACTACTTAACTGCACGCAGGCAGTACTCAGCACACCACCTATTCTTATTGCGCGCGCACCATCACATCTCATTTAAATGTTTATTGTAACGGACGCGATAACTCAACTTTAACAATATTATTTGCAGCCATCGTTTATTTTTTATGTTATATTGAATACTATGCTAATACTAACTGTGCTAATATTCGATCATAAATTGCTTCTATGTATACGGTGTATGTAAGTAGATATTAATTTGATTTTATTATTTATTTACTTAATAGCATGTAAATATAATCTATTCCAAAGCAAGTTATTTTAGATTATAATTTTCAAAAATTGGGTGTCACATGTTTGGACAGTGTTTGCCATGGCCGCCATTTACCGTAGGTCGCCCCTGATATGGAACAAGTCAATACTGACTAACAGACAATCACTACGTTGTAATTTTCCAAAGTGCAGCAGCAAATTCGCATTGAAAGTAATTAGATGCGGTGCAATAAAATAATTAATTCCATCAGCAGGATGTGTTTGAAAATAAGTTGTAGCAACAGGAGTTGTGCAGGATGACCAGCTAGAGAATCATATTCCCGTGGGTCTGAAAACCACTGACAGCTATTTCTTCTGTCTGAGCTCGTAGGTGAGCTCGAGCACGTGTGACAAATTTATAGGTTAACCCTAGCGGGTTATTGGGTGTGCACCAAAAGTTTTTTTAGCACATGTTTGCAAGTTATGTTAAAATAAATAAATTTAAAATAATTACTTTCAGTGCCTTAATCTACATCTTGACAGCTTTCTTTTGACACCACGCAATACATTTAAAAAAATCAATATTTTTCGAAAAACTATCTGATCAAAAATTCCTGTTGGACTATTCAGGTTCCACTCATTTCGAATCATTTCATCCTTGCTGACAATATTTTCAGATTTTAAGACCAACCTTTTTAGGGAATATGGGATAAAAGTATTTTTTAACATTTTTTGCGAAAATGGTGTAAAAATTCGCGTTTCTTTTTATTTCAAAAAGATAAATAATATGCTTGTTTATCTACGTTTTTAAAAAAATATTTGTCCTTCGTTAAATACAAATTAATTCCATCAGTTCATCAATTAATACAAATTTATATTTTTCGGGAAATGCATTTTTTTTTTTAAATTTAATTATTTTTCCTATACACGGGTCAGAGAATCGTATATGTATGCAAAATTACAACTCTCTTGCAGTAGTCGTTTCGCCATAATTTCTACAGTATATAGACAGACGCATGAGTAATGTATAAGGGTTTTTTGGTTATATCCACAAAACCCTGGAAATACAAAAAAATATTACAAAAAATGTATTGTTAACTGGCACGCAACGTCCATTAAATAATTTTATAAATAATTTAATTTAGTTTATTTTGTATCATTTACGATAATTTATTGTCTCACTACAAGGAAAAACTTAGTTTCAAAACACAGTAGAGTGTCGATTATTGAACATCGTGGAGCACAGTCACAATGTAGAACATAATATGTAATGTCGATTTGAAGAACATGTTCCATTGTGTAAGTAAAGACAGTTTAAAGCCGGTCATAGCAATGTTTAATTCGCAGTCCTGTGTCTGTATCACATCATATTTATTTATTTAAATGGGAAATAAACAGAGACGTGAGTCTCCTTATAAATTTCCACAGGTTACAAATGATATTATAGTGTATACATATTTACATCAAAATAAAAAAAAAATAATAAATAAACCTTAAATGCTAAATTACAATTTGTTTTACTTCTGACTTAAATTGAGCAAAGGTAATGAAGAAAATATCACAGCCGTTAAAGTACTGATCAAATAACAACATGATTCTGTTGAGGGGTGAATTCATTCCTGCATTTGTTGTTCTATTATTGATATAGAATGTATGATTTTGCCTAGTACTCTTTTGGGTATATTGAAGTTGATCAACTGCAGAATATTGGGGCAATCGATAATCTGATTGACTATTTTATAGACACAGTACATATCGATTTGTACACGCCGTTTTGTTAAACTCACTAAATCATAGAGGGCAAGAGGAGCATCATATGTAAGTGACATATTGATTTTAATATATTTTAAGTCCAAATATTTAGTGAATCGTCTCTGCACTGATTCTAGTCTGTCAATGTGAATACGATATTAAGGAGACCATATTGTACTCGCATATTCCAAACGGGGAATGACGAGAGTTTTGAAGAGTTGAATGAGGCTAGCAGGTTGGCCAAATTCTTTACAAGATCGGAAAATGAAACCGAGGATTTTAAAGACAGATTTCGTCGTTTTGTCTACATGAACGTTAAATTTAAATTTATTATCAAAATAAACACCAAGATCTTTAACAACTTGCAGCTGATTAAGATTTGCACCTCCAATGGAGTAGTTTTATTTAATGGCATTAAATTTTCAGGTGGAGATAATAAAATTGCATTTATCCAGATTCAAATAAAGTTTGTTGTGCATACAGTACAACTGAAATTTATCTAAATCCGAATTAAGATCATGGCAGTCTTGGATATTGACAATATTTTTATAAATTTTTAGGTCATCGGCATATAGGACAAAATTAGAATACTGAAAACATGAAATTCATTAATAAAGATAATAAATAGTACCGGACCAAGATGAAAAAGCTGTGGCACACCGGAACTTATACCAACAAAGCTAAATACGCAATTGTTGATTCCAACTGCTTGGCTACGATTTGAAATGTAGGATTCAATCCATCGAAGAAGGTTACCATGAATCCCTAGGGAGTGTAATTTTGAAATAAGCAGGCTGTGGTTAACTTTGTCGAAAGCTTTCTTAAAATCGGTATATATGACACCGACTTATCCTCCTATATCCAGCTTCGAATGAAGGTATTCACTGTACTGTAATAAATTTGATAAGGTAGATCTTTTAGCATAAAAACCGTGCTGTTGCGGAATGATACTGGATTTTATAGAAGTGAATAGGAAAGTGGTAATGATACTCCCGAATATTTTGACAAACATGTTTAATTTTGAAATAGGCTTATAATTTGAAATATTGTTTATGTCGCCATTCTTGTGTACTGGGGTAATAAATGCTTGTTTCCATATATCGGGAAATTTGCCTTCAGATAATGATTTATTAAAAATATGTACAAAGGTTCACTCAGGGTGGCAGCCCAACTCTTAATGAAAAAAGGTAAAATACCATCAGGTCCGCATCCTTTATTTACATCAAGTGAATTTATAGGCGAGGAAACGAAGCAATGAACTTCCGATTTTTGGCGCAGTAAGATGGATTTACATGCGGTTTGGTGCATTCGATTCGTTAGAGCCTCAGGAAATTTTGTGAACCAACGCGATCAATGCAAAATGAAAAACTGCATTTGTGCATAAGAAAAATGCATTGGAAAAGTGCATTTTGCAGAGTTGCAAAATCAAAAATTTATAACTCGGTATAAATTCACTAAAATAAGTCAAATTTTGATACTCGGGGGTTTTTGGGGTCGCTGAACACGAATATCGGGACGAAAGAAGTGTCCGAGGTACCTGGTGCCCAGGGTGGACACTACGTACATCGTCTCCAAGAGTTTTATGCAAATTTGATACAAAAGCAGTTAAATCACGTTACTCGGGGGTTTTTGGGGTTGCTGAATCCGAATATCGCAATAGCGAACGTCTCCGAGGTACCTGGTGCTCAGGGTGAGCGGTACTTACCCTCGTCTTCAGGAGTTTTATGCGAATTCGATACAAAAGTAGTTGAAACACGTTACTCGGGGGTTTTTGGGGTCGCTAAATCCGAATATCGCAATAGCAAATGTCTCCGAGGTACCTGGTGCTCAGGGTGAGCGGTACTTACCCTCGTCTCCTAGAGTTTTATGCGAATTTGTTACAAATGTGGTTGAAATACGTTATTCGAGGTTTTTCGGAGTAATGTAACAATGTTTTTTCAATAAATACTTTTTATAAATGCGTATAAAAATATTTTTTTATTATAAAAAAAAAATACAAAACAATTACATTAGAAACTTTCAGTACTTTCATTTTCTTCGTAATTTTCAGATTCTTCAATGATGTCAGATTCAATACCTGAAGTCGCTTAAACATAGGATCAATGCTACCAACTGAATTATAAAAAGGCGCCTACGTTTAAAAAAAATGAGTTTCAGTATACAAGGTTGGTAGTCCTGGGTACCAGATCCTTGGCACTACGAACTTCGGAGACATTCGCTATTGCGATATTCGAGCTCAGCAACCCCAAAAACGCCCGAGTAACGTGATTCAACTGTTTTTGTATCAAATTTGCATAAAACTCTAGGAGACGATGTACGTAGTGTCCACCCTGGGCACCAGGTACCTCGGACACTTCTCTCGTCCCGATATTCTTGTTCAGCGACCCCAGAAACCCCCGAGTATCAATATTTGACTTATTTTAGTGAATTTATACCGAGTTATAAATTTTTGATTTTGCAACTCTAGAAAATGCACTTTTCCAATGAATTTTTCTTATGCACAAATGCAGTTTTTCATTTTGCATTGATCGCGTTGGTTCACAAAATTTCCTGAGGCTCTAACGAGTAGAATGCACCAAACCGCATGTAAATCCATCTTACTGCGCCAAAAATCGGAAGTTGGGCTGATTTTTGTGCTTCATTGCCTCGCCTATTAGAGAATTAACAATATCGCGTTTACGACTACATTTTAGGTTGATAGTGGAAGGTGAATTTTGATGACTTCTAGGATGTACTAAAGTTGAGGGTTCAAAATTTAACTGAAAAAATGTATCAAATAAAGAACAAATATCAGAGTAATTGTCTGCGCTTACATCAGCTAGGTACATATTTTGAGGAATACGCGAAGTACATTTTTTTGTTGATATGTAGTTCCAAAACTTTTTTGGATTATTCTAATATATTATTTTCGGTGGAGTTTATCCAACCGCGATAGTCTTTTTTTACGGCTATAACCTCCTGCGTAAAATTGTAAACGAATTATAGTCTGAATGCTGATTATATATTTTCCATTTTTTGTGTGATTTATTTTTTTCATGGTAAATTTTTATTGTTGACCTGTTATACCAAATGGGAAATTTATCTGATTTTTTCATTTTTGTAGGCACATTAATATCAATAATTTTATTAATAATAGTATAAAAGCTATCGACAGAGTTATTTACATTACCCGAGAAGAGAATTTCAGCCCAATTTGTTGATAAAATTAATTCATTTTTTTGATCAAAATTAGCCCTTAAAAAGTCACGTTTCGAGAAAAAAAATTTTTTTTTTTAAGAAATTAGTTTGCTTACATGAAAATTAAAATTTATAGCTCTATGATGTGCATCTTCACTAGTCAGTGGGCAATCACAAGCTTCGACTGTAATATTTTCCGCATTACACAGTACTAGATCTAATACTCTATTATTAACATTTACAATATTATTAAATTGCATCAGATTGGTCAGAGCAAAACAATCTAAGAACATAGACGATTTGAAGTCAAGAGTAGTTGATGGAGTTACAAAACTGACATTGTCCTTACTTGACCAAGTTATATTAGACATATTAAAATCACCCACTAGAACAAAAATATCGTCTGGGTTTTGCGTAACAATCGAAATTAAATTATCAATAAAAGAGTTTAATTTATCGCGATCAGTGTAATCGGGCAAATAAACACAACATACATGCAACTTTGATTGTAAATTTGGCAATGTTAGAGATATCCAAACATCCTCTACTGTTTTTGTTTTCCACTGACGTTTTTCTTCAACTTGAACATTATTGCGTACGGCAATTAGACAACCACCGCGATCTTTTTTATGAGATGTGTGAATATCTCTGTCTCGCCGAAAAACAAAGTAATCTTTATTAAACAATTCTCTATTGTATACTCCACCATTTAACCAGGTTTCAACCAAACAAATCACGTGATAAACAGGTATAGAAGAATTACTAAAAATATTATTTACTTTAGTTCGCAAACCACGAACGTTTTGGTAATAACAATTTATTATATATCATATACATACATACATGCACATTCCTACAGTATTGTAAGGGATCTACACTCATCATACCTAATGGTCCGAGAATATTTCACGAGGCCGGGAAAGAAGTGAATGTTTGTGGATTTACAAAGATTTTGTGGATGGTGTATAGGCAGGGGCGTCACGTTTTGTCGGCCGCGCGTGTGCGGTCATTCGTGGGACCGCCCTTTGCTATAGTCGAGCTCAAATGCCACAGGTGTTGATGAAAGTTTGCACACCTGGGCGATTAGGTTTGATTCTAGTGGGGGCGGTCTTGTGAATGTTTTGCACACGGGCGGATGAGGCACGCGCGGTATCCCTGTTTACATGCTATTGGTGGGATTTTTATGAGGTAACAAATAAATGTATTTCCTTGATTTCATTGAATGTGCTTGGACCGTTTTGAAGAGTGTACATCTGAGTGTGGAAATATATTTGTGTCCAGTAGGCACATGTTATAGATCAATAAAAGGACATGTTTTCAATAAAATAAGTCTAGTTTATTTGGTTCTACAGCACTGGTATCCAACTCTTGTTTCCAACTTAACATCTAGTTTACACTTGTTTCCAACAATTCCCGATTAACCGTCATGTTCGGTTATCCGACATCCCACAATACCGTTTAGTTCAGATATTCCAGACTACACTGTACTGTATTATTTCCATTTTAATTGTTTCCCCAGAGATCCTTCTTGGATCACATTAAAGCACAAATTGACATAAAAAACAATCGTGAATAATTAGTAAAATCTGATGTTTTATGTAAATCTTAGTTAAATGTAACCAAATTGTGCTAAATATTTCTAAAAAAAATAATTCGGCGTAATATGGATTAAAATCTAGATATTGGTGGCACTGCGGTGGAGGGGGGGCAGATTCCCGCTTCGCTCCGGGAGCAGCTGACCCCCCGCCCGACCCAGCACGTGGCCAGAGGGACAAGTCGACTGAACACACTCGTCCATCTCTCCTCAGTTGATTATGTGACACTGACACCGACCTGACATGTCACTGGACATCTCTGGACATACATATGTATGTCAGACTGGTGACATCTAATAATATAACATAACACTTAATAGTAATATAACACTTGACATCAGTTATCGTATTTATCAGTGGCAGAACTGTGGGGGGGAGGGCACGTCATTGTGGCGACCATTAAACCTCTAAATGACGTTATTATTTATCGCCTCGTCTCTCTGTACAAAGCCGACATACTTAGTGCAAGATCCAGAAAAAAAAAAATCGGGTTGGGGGTCAAAAATGAAGTTACGCCACTGGTATTAATGCAGCAATAATAAGTGATAAAATTAAGTATTGTATTTGAGTTGGTTAATTACTGAGCCTATTGTTTACAGAAGGTGTTGATTGAACATATTTACCTGCTGGCAGTGCTCGTGCAGCGACCCACAGGAGGCAGCCCCTGGTGGACAGACGATACTTGTAGCGGATGTTCATTGCCTTACTCCAGGTATACTGGGTGGCCGCATAACCGGCGAGTGACGTCACCACCGCCGCCCACTGGCACCGACCTGCAACCAACAACACAGTGTATGTCACCACCACTGCCCGGACATCCGGCACTGCTCACTGCACTGCCTGCCTGTCTGTCTGTCTGTCTACCTTCATGTGTCAGTTATATGATGGCCGGGGGGATATACACCGTATGGGGCCCCTCATCTGATGGGGCGTTCCATGTGGTGGTTCCGATTACTGTAGGCTTTTCAAACTCGAGGTTGATTTATGGCAGAAATGCCAACACATTATATTGTTTGTTGGAATTATAATTGGAAGGATGGCTGTGTGCATGACGATCTGTGCGCATCATCAGCAGAAACTTATTTTCAATATATTTGCACTGTTGCAACGAGTCATTCTCGTTACATTTTTATTGTAATTCTGATATTAAACGTCATTTAAAAAATCCGTTACACTGTAAAACGGGCTTCAGATTTTATTTTATTTTTGTTATATTTATAAGTTATCTAAGGTTATCATCAAATATTTTTTAGATAATTAAGATGTCACTTTTCAACATGACATGACATTCAAGTTGATATGTTGGTTAATAATGTGACATTTTTTATTATTTTTGTAATACCAACATGACATACAGTTTCAACGATGCAATCTATTGAAATGAAAATTTCAAGTGACTTGATTGAATGATTGAGTGGGACTCTGAGATCGATTGTTTTTAGCACAGTAAAGCGGAATTATATAAGAAATTTTAAAGGATATATTATCTCGCCAACTGCATAAACAAAAGAAACTATGTTTCATAATTATTATTACAATACAAATTACAAAAAAAAAGGTCTTCATCTCCCAAATTCAAGCGAAGAGCAAAAAAAAAAGTCCTCACCTCCCAAATCCAAGTGAAGAGCAAAAAAAAGGTCCTCATCTCCCAAAATCCAAGTGAAGAGCAAATAAAAAAAAGGTCTTCACCTCCCAAATCCAAGTGAAGAGCAAAAAAAAGGTCCTCACCTCCCAAATCCAAAATGCGGGACAATGCGGGACAAAATGTTAAAATGCGGGACTTTTGCGGGACGCATCTTAATGCGGGACAAAATGTTAAAACGCGGGACAGTCCCGCAAAATGCGGGACGAATGGTCACCCTAGGTTTAATGAAAACATGTAGTTAAATTTATCTTTTTATTTATACTTTGCATAAATAGAAGTATGAAGTCTATTGAAATTACATTTAGGCCCGGTCTTTCCACCTTCAGATAAAGTTCCAGGTAACTATCTGACAGATAAGGTTATTTATAACTTCATCTGCTGAATAAATGTCATCCCTTCTTTCTATACAAATGTATCTATCGGATAGTTATCTAACGGATAATGAGACTTACGTATTGGATTCACTGACTGGTATTGACATTTATTCAGCAGATGAAGTTATAAATAACCTTATCTGTCAGATAGTTACCTGGAACTTTATCTGAAGGTAGAAAGACCGGGCCTTAGTTAATTAAATTATTAATGAGATCCTCTAGCTGATGCTGCGACAAATTTAGCGCCATTTAGTTTCACGTAAAGTGAACTAAACTTATGCGCGGGCGATAAAAATTGTATATTTTGAGAAATTTAACTATAAACAGTAAAGAATTTTATGAAAATTTAATGAAAATGTTTATCAATAATGTTATGAAATTTTTTTAAATATTACTTTAAAAATTTTCCATTTTAATGTTTTTAAAACGTCATTTAAATTTAAAAAAAAAACGGAATGTAGCCAGCATTGGACAAAACCCCTACCGCCCACCAAAACATTCCTACCGCCCACTAGTGGGCGGTAGGCACCAGGTTGAGTACCACTGGTTTAGACCGTCATTCCTATTACACTGTTAAAATATTGTTTTTAGTCCAAGTTGACAGATGTTCAGTGTCGTAGATTGGAAATATATATTATTTATATTATTTAATTTTTTTCATATATTTTGTTATTATTTACATATTTAGACTTTTATTTATATTCATGGCGTAGATTTTATGGAGAAAATTCTCCATGTAATTTGTTTTTACGCAGTTATATATTTTTTAGGTTATCTGACATATACATATTTTTTGACACTTGACAATTAACAGATCAAGATAGAGGACTAATGTGAGGTCAAAAGACGGCTGTCTTGCCCTCAGCTGATAGTGCCCAAAGAAAAAGTTATTTTTACACCTTCATATATACATATATTTTTAATTTTTATTTACTATAAATATTTAAGTAAGAAACTTTAGCTCTGAAGATATATTGTTTGTTTTATTGCTTTATTTAAACTCTTTCAGCCAAATCTCTCTTTTTATATATAGTACATAATTTTTAAAATTAATATTTTTTTAACTTTTTCAAATTTCTCATTAAACTGAATTTATGTCGTATAAATAACGTAAGTGTATTATCTGCCTTTATTTCAATATCTTATCAACCTTTTTATATATATATATATATATATATATATATATATATATATATATATATATATATAAAAAATCACTTGCTAACCCAGTTACTACGCCCATGCCCTAGTTGTAACTTATTTTAAATTTCCCGCTATACTGTATTTGTCCAGTGTAAATCGTACTCGGTTCGCAGCGCTATCTACTTTTTTTTAATTTGAAATAGACCATAGTTCCGCATGATTCTGGGAAATGATTTTTAGTTTATATTTGCAATAGTAAAAATACTATACATAATTAAAACCAAAATAAATATGTGTAATAAAAAATAAAGCGTTCAATTTTGTTGAAAATAAAATTGTTTAGAACAATTTAATATATTTAAAACAGACTAATTTTTTTGGTTATGGGTTGTACGTGTATCAGGCATTTGTAATAAAAGATAATTTCTTATTACGTTCTATAATGTTTTGCCTTTTAGAGTGAAGTGTAAGGGGGGGGGGTCTTGAATGGGGGGGGGGTGCACTACATCTACTAGGGCCGCCCCTGAATGTCTGTCAGCTGTAACTTGCAGCCTGCTCTGTGGTGTCTGTTCACCGGTCAGCATTTATAGTGCAATAATTAACATTGCTCACTAACATATTGAACTGTCGACACTTTAACTCTGTGAATCTCTCTCATGGACAGAAGGTTTTAAGTGACACAGGGCTGTTGTGTCTCTTCTTATTTCTTGCAGCGCTGCTTCAGCCACAAATCAACACTCGCGATCTTCTATTCTATTTTCATGGACAGAAAGTTATGCACTCTCTTCTTCTTCTTCTTTGGGCACTGTCAGACGGGCTGACTTTTGGCCTCACTCACACAAGTTCTCCATCTTGATTTATTAATTATCAGGTTTTGTGCCTGTATCCTATATATCAATACTGGTTAGATCATCGGTTAGTTGATCTCTCTCTTTCTTGCGAGGTCTTCCCACTGGTCGACGGGTGTTCAATTTTCCTCCCTATATATTTTTTACCATTCTATTCTTATTCATCCTCATTACATGTCGTATCCACTGCTTTCGTCTACCTCTCAGTTCTTATGTGATACACGGCTTCGAGTACAGCTCTCGGACATCTTTGTTGTTGCGGATTCTCCATTCATAGACTGTAACTCTGAGCATGTCGAAAGCCGAAACTGCAGTCAGTGAAATAAATAAATTTGTGAAAGTCAACAGAATGGTGCCATTTAACAACCTCCTGTCCAACACTGACCACCTTCACATATTAATTTGAACAAGTCGTCTCTTGTATCCGCTCACTTCAGAATTATTTAAGACTAGCTGAAAACCCGTGTTTCGCTACGGTATATTGATGGTCTCTTGGAGCACAGGAGATACGAAAGGTTTCTTCCGAATTTCATATCTCTTTGTCAAGGGACGCTCTATCGAATAAAAAATACTAATTTACTCCGTAAGGGATAAAATTTTAAAAAACTGTCAAACGCCTTATAAATAGAAACCTATGTGCCAAAATGAAGTGTTATAACTCAGGAAATACAAAGGTTTTTATAATTCACCCCGATTGCATATTCATCCATTTAGGGGTTCATTAGGGCAAACACGTGAATTTCTGTTTTAAACATTTGTATGGGTATCATTTGTAAGCAAAAACCAAGTCGATATCTCATTGAGTCTAAGAGATATTGAGGCATCCTTAAATCAAATTTCACCTCATTTCACCAGTTAAAAATGGAATTTAAAAAAATCTTTTCTTATTGGTCTCTTACGTCATGTAAGCTCCAAATTTCATGTCTTAATATCCATTTGATTTTCTATCGAATAAAAAATACCAATTTACCCCTTTAAAGATGAAACTTAAAAAAACTGTCCAAACACTTGTTTTTGAAAAGATTTTGAAAAAGGTGTTTTAAAAAAAGCACGTATATGCCAAAGATGAATGTTATATCTCAACAAACAGGAAAAACTACGGGTACTATAATTCATCCCGTTTGGAGTGGATTGGGACGGAATCATTTTTTTTTTTAATTATTGTATGTTATTGTATGTATGTTTAAATTTTTTAACCCCTTAGAAGTCGACTTTCGAAGAATCTCTTCTTAGTGGGTACTTACGTCATGGAAGAAATCAACTTTGCGAATTTCGTATATCTATGTCAAAGTCATTTTAGAAAACTGTCAAAACAATTTCGGGACATTTTAAAAAGACACCTATTTGTCAAAAAGGAATGTTATAACTCAACAGACACATAAAATACGACGGGATATATAATTCACCCCGAATATAGATTCACCCCTTTACGGATTGATTAGGATAAAATCTTGAAATAAGTTTTTCGATATCTGCATGGGCAATATTTGTAAACAGAAACTAAGTTGATATCTTATTGGTCCTGAGATATTAAGGAATCCTTGAAATCACACCTCCTCTTTTCACCTTTTAGGGGTGAAATTAAAAAAAAAAACTGACAAAACCATTTCAAAATACTTTAAAAAGACACCTAAGTACCAAAAAGTAATGTTGCAACTAAACGAACACAGGAAAAACGACGGGATGTATAATTTACCCCGATTGTAGCATACCCCTTTAGGCATTGATCAGGACAAAATCCTGAAATTTTTCGGCATTTGCATGGGTAGTATTTATAAACAAAAACCAAGTCGGTATCTTATTAGTCTTAAGAGACATAAAAGAATCCTTAAAATCACAATTCACCCCTGTTCACCTTTTTGGAATGAAATTTAAAAAAACTGTTTGATACCTATTTGCGAAAAAGAAATGTTGCAACTAAACAAACACAGGAAATACGACGGGATGTATAATTCACCCCGATTGTAGGTTCAGCTCTTTAGGGGTTGTTTAGGGCAAAACCCCTAAATTACTTTTTCGGCATTTGTATGGGTAATACTTGTAAGCAATAACTAAGTCGATATCCCATCGGCCCTAAGAGATATTAAGGAAATCGTGAAATCACAATTCACCCCTTTTCACCCTTTAGGGATGAAATTTCAAAAAACTGTCAATAACATTTCGAAATATTTTAAAAAGACACCTATGTGCCAAAAAGTAATGTTGCAACTAAACGAACACAGGAACTACGACGGGATGTATAATTCACCCCGATTGTAGATCCACCCCTTTAGGGTTTGATTAGGACAAAATCCTGAAATAGGTGTTTCGGTATTTGTATGGCTAATCTTTGTTAGCAAAAAGCAAGTCTATATGTATTTGGTCCTAAGAGATATTAAGGAATCCTTGAAATCACAATTCACCCCTTTTCAACCCTTAGGGGTGGAATTTTAAAAAACTGTCAATACCATTTCGAAATATTTTAAAAAGACACCTATGTGCCAGAAAGTAATGTTGCAACTAAACGAACATAGGAATTACGACGGGATGCATAATTCAACCCGATTGTAGATCCACCCCTTTAGGGGTTGATTAGGACAAAATCCTGAAATTGGTGTTTCGGTATTTTTATGGCTAATCTTTGTAAGCAAAAAGCAAGTCTATATGTTATTGGTCCTAAGAGATATTAAGGTATCCTTGAAATCACAATTCACCCCTTTTCACCCTTTAGGGATGAAATTTCAAAAAACTGTCAATACCATTTCGAGATATTTTAAAAGGACACCTATGTGCCAAAAAGTAATCTTGCAACTAAACGAACACAGGAAATACAACGGGATGTATAATCCACCCCGATTGTAGGTTCACCCCTTTAGGGGTTGATTAGGACAAAATCCTGAAATCGCTTTTTCGGCATTTGTATGGGTAATACGTGTAAGCAAAAACTAAGTCGATATCCCATCGGCCCTAAGAGATATTAAGGAATTCGTGAAATCACATTTCACCCCTTTTCATCCCTTAGGAGTGGAATTTCGAAAAATCCCTTCTTAGTGGGTGCTTACGTCATGGAGGGAATATATTCTCCAAATTTCATGTTTCTAGGCCCAGGGGTTCGGGCTGGGCGGTGATGAGTGAATGAGTCAGTCAGTCAGGACACTTGCTTTTATATATATTCTAGCTGAAAACCCGTGCTTCGCTACGGTATATTGATGGTCTCATTGGCATAAAATCCGCAGTTTGTTTTTAAACTTGTGTATGGGTAATCTTCGTAACAAAAAATCTAGTCGATATCTCATCTGTCCTAAGAGATATTGAGGAATCCGTGAAAAAACAGTTTACTCCTTTTCACCAAATAGGGGTCGAACTTGGGTCCTAAGAGATATTAAGAAATCCTTGAAATCACAATTCATCCCTTTTCACCCTTTAGGGGGTAATTTTAAAAAACTGTCTATAGTATATATTTCGAGATATTTTAAAAAGATACCTATGTGCCAAAAAGTAATGTTGCAACTAAACGAACACAGGAAATACGGCGGGATGTATAACTCACCCCGATTGTAGATCCACCCCTTAAGGGGTTGATTAGGACAAAATCAAAAAAGTTTTTCGGCATTTGCAAGGGTAGTTTTTGTAAGCAAAAACCAAGTCGATATCTTATTGGTGTTAAAAAATATTAAACAATCTTTGAAATCACATTTCACCCATTTTCACCCTTTAGGGGTTAAATTTAAAAAAGTTGTCAAAACCATTTAGAGATATTTTAAAAAGACGCCTATGTGCTAAAAAGAAACCTTATATCTCAATAAACACAGGGAATACGACGGGATGTATAATTCACCCCGATAGTAGATCCATCCTTTAGGGGTTGAGTAGGACAAAATCCTGAAATATATTTTTCGGTATTTGTATGGGTAATCATTGTAAGCAAAAAGCGATTCAATATCTTCTTGACCCTAAGAGATTTAAGGAATCCTTGAAATCACAATTCACCCCTTTTCACCCTTTAGGGGTGAAATTTTAAAAAACTACCTACTAACCTTTTCGAGATATTTTAAAAAGACACCTATGTGCTAAAAAGTAATGTTGCAACTAAACGAACACAGGAAATACGACGGAATGTATAACTCACCCCGATTGTAGATCCACCCCTTTAGGGGTTGATTAGGACAAAAACCTGAAATATGTTTTTCGGTATTTGCATGGGTAATCTTTGTAAGCAAAAAGCAAGTCGATATCTCATTGGTTCTAAGAGATATTAAGGAATACTTGAAATCATAATTCACCCCTTTTCACCTTATAGGGATGAAATTTAAAAAAACTACAAAAAACGTTTCGAGATATTTTAAAAAGACTCCTATGTGATAAAAAGTAATGTTGCAACTAAACGAACACAGGAAATACGACGGAATGTATAACTCACCCCGATTGTACATCCACCCCTTTAAGGGTTGATTAGGACAAATTCCTGAAATTAGTTTTTCGGTAATTGTATGGATAATCTTTGCAAGCAAACAGTAAGTCGATATCTTATTGATCCTAAGAGATATTAAGGAATCCTTGAAATCACAATTCACCCCTTTTCAACCCTTAGGGGTGGAATTTTAAAAAACTGTCAAACCCATTTCGAGATATTTTAAAAAGACACTTATGTGCCAAAAAGTAATGTTGCAACTAAACGAACACAGGAATTACGACGGGATGTATAATTCACCCCGATTGTAGATCCACCCCTTTAAGGGTTGATTAGGACAAAATCCTGAAATAGATGATTCGGTATTTGTATGGATAATCTTTGCAAGCAAACAGTAGGTCCATATCTTATTGGTCCTAAGAGATATTAAGAAATCCTTGAAATCACAATTCACCCCTTTTCAACCCTTAGGGGTGAAATTTTAAAAAACTGTCAAACCCATTTCGAGATATTTTAAAAAGACACCTATGTGTCAAAAAGTAATGCTGCAACTAATGAACACAGGAAATACGACGTGATGTATAATTCACCCCGATTGTAGATCCACCCCTTTAGGGGTTGATTAGGACAAAAACCTGAAATATGTTTTTCGGCATTTGTATGGGTAATCTTTGTAAGCAAAAAGCAAGTCGATATCTTATTGGTTCTAAGAGATATTAAGGAATACTTGAAATCATAATTCACCCCTTTTCACCCTATAGAGGTGAAATTTAAAAAAAACTACCAATACCTTTTCGACATATTCTAAAAATACTCCTATGGGCTAAAAAGTAATGTTGCAACTAAACGAACACAGGAAATACGACGGAATGTATAACTCACCCCGATTGTACATCCACCCCTTTAGGGGTTGATTAGGACAAATTCCTGAAATTAGTTTTTCGGTAATTGTATGGATAATCTTTGCAAGCAAACAGTAAGTCGATATCTTATTGATCCTAAGAGATATTAAGGAATCCTTGAAATCACAATTCACCCCTTTTCAACCCTTAGGGGTGGAATTTAAAAAAACTGTCAAACCCATTTCGAGATATTTTAAAAAGACACTTATGTGCCAAAAAGTAATGTTGCAACTAAACGAACACAGGAATTACGACGGGATGTATAATTCACCCCGATTGTAGATCCACCCCTTTAAGGGTTGATTAGGACAAAATCCTGAAATTGATGATTCGGTATTTGTATGGATAATCTTTGCAAGCAAACAGTAGGTCCATATCTTATTGGTCCTAAGAGATATTAAGGAATCCTTGAAATCACAATTCACCCCTTTTCAACCCTTAGGGGTATCACATAGGAGTCTTTTTAAAATATCTCGAAACGTTTTTTGTAGTTTTTTAAAATTTCATCCCTATAGGGTGAAAAGGGGTGAATTATGATTTCAAGTATTCCTTAATATCTCTTAGAACCAATGAGATATCGACTTGCTTTTTGCTTACAAAGATTACCCATGCAAATACCGAAAAACATATTTCAGGTTTTTGTCCTAATCAACCCCTAAAGGGGTGGATCTACAATCGGGGTGAGTTATACATTCCGTCGTATTTCCTGTGTTCGTTTAGTTGCAACATTACTTTTTAGCACATAGGTGTCTTTTTAAAATATCTCGAAAAGGTTAGTAGGTAGTTTTTTAAAATTTCACCCCTAAAGGGTGAAAAGGGGTGAATTGTGATTTCAAGGATTCCTTAAATCTCTTAGGGCCAAGAAGATATTGAATCGCTTTTTGCTTACAATGATTACCCATACAAATACCGAAAAATATATTTCAGGATTTTGTCCTACTCAACCCCTAAAGGATGGATCTACTATCGGGGTGAATTATACATCCCGTCGTATTCCCTGTGTTTATTGAGATATAAGGTTTCTTTTTAGCACATAGGCGTCTTTTTAAAATATCTCTAAATGGTTTTGACAACTTTTTTAAATTTAACCCCTAAAGGGTGAAAATGGGTGAAATGTGATTTCAAAGATTGTTTAATATTTTTTAACACCAATAAGATATCGACTTGGTTTTTGCTTACAAAAACTACCCTTGCAAATGCCGAAAAACTTTTTTGATTTTGTCCTAATCAACCCCTTAAGGGGTGGATCTACAATCGGGGTGAGTTATACATCCCGCCGTATTTCCTGTGTTCGTTTAGTTGCAACATTACTTTTTGGCACATAGGTATCTTTTTAAAATATCTCGAAATATATATTATAGACAGTTTTTTAAAATTACCCCCTAAAGGGTGAAAAGGGATGAATTGTGATTTCAAGGATTTCTTAATATCTCTTAGGACCCAAGTTCGACCCCTATTTGGTGAAAATCCTTGAAATCACAATTCACCCCTTTTCAACCCTTAGGGGTGAAATTTTAAAAAACTGTCAAACCCATTTCGAGATATTTTAAAAAGACACCTATGTGCCAAAAAGTAATGCTGCAACTAATGAACACAGGAAATACGACGTGATGTATAATTCACCCCGATTGTAGATCCACCCCTTTAGGGGTTGATTAGGACAAAAACCTGAAATATGTTTGTCGGCATTTGTATGGGTAATCTTTGTAAGCAAAAAGCAAGTCGATATCTTATTGGTTCTAAGAGATATTAAGGAATACTTGAAATCATAATTCACCCCTTTTCACCCTATAGGGGTGAAATTTAAAAAAAACTATCAATACCTTTTCGACATATTCTAAAAATACTCCTATGGGCTAAAAAGTAATGTTGCAACTAAACGAACACAGGAAATACGACGGAATGTATAACTCACCCCGATTGTAGATCCACCCCTTTAGGGGTTGATTAGGACAAATTCATGAAATCAGTTTTTCGGTAATTGTATGGATAATCTTTGCAAGCAAACAGTAAGTCGATATCTTATTGATCCTAAAAGATATTAAGGAATCCTTGAAATCACAATTCACCCCTTTTCAACCCTTAGGGATGGAATTTTAAAAAACTGTCAAACCCGTTTCGAGATATTTTAAAAAGACACCTATGTGCCAAAAAGTAATGTTGCAACTAAACGAACACAGGAATTACGACGGGATATATAATTCACCTCGATTGTAGATCCACCCCTTTAGGTGTTGATTAGAACAAAATCCTGAAATTGGTGATTTGGTATTTGTATAGGTAATCTTTGTAAGCAAAAAGCAAGTCGATATCTTATTGGTCCTAAGATATCTCTTAGGACCAAAGAATCCTTAAAATCACAATTCACCCCGTTTCACCTTTTAGGGGTGAAATTTCAAAAAACTGTCAATACCATTTCGAGATATTTTAAAAAGACACCTATGTGCCAAAAAGAAATCTTGCAACTAAACGAACACAGGAAATACAACGGGATGTATAATCCACCCCGATTGTAGGTTCACCCTTTTAGGGGTTGATTAGGGCAAAATCCCGAATATGGTTTTTCGGCATTTGTATGGGTAATACTTGTAAGCAAAAACTAAGTCGATATCTCATCGGCCCTAAGAGATATTAAGGAATTCGTGAAATCACATTTCACCCCTTTTCATCCCTTAGGAGTGGAATTTCGAAAAATCTCTTCTTAGTGGGTGCTTACGTCATGAAGGAAATATACTCTCCAAATTTCAAGTTTCTAGGGCCAGGGGTTCGGGCTGGGCGGTGATGAGTGAGTCAGTCAGTCAGTCAGTCAGTCAGTCAGTCAGGACACTGCCTTTTATATATATAGATCAACACTAGTATGTTATTGGCTCTAATTCTTAAGACATTGCTAATCCAGTCTATTCTAAAACCGAGATTCGAACCCGGCCCTTGTAAGGAAAATCATGCGACACCTCTACGGTAAGCCAGTGGCATGGCTTTTCTTCAAATGATAAATAAAATAATAACAATACAATTTGTAGTAATAATCACCCGCTCGTGAGTTCAGCCAGTTTGTCACATTCCTTGTCAATGCGTGTTCAATTTACATTCGTTCACCACCAAGGAAGTCCTTGAGATGAGAAATATATAATAACCCCTTGGCGCAATGCCGGGTCTGTCTGCTGGATGCGGAAATACGTCCCAGGGAAATTCGTCAAGCAGAGCTTGAGCCAAGGGAGCAACACGCGGGCGAGCGTTGTCGTGCAGTAAAACCACTTAGCTGCATGGTAATCCTCGATGTCGCTCCTTTATACCCTTTTCACACTAGAACTTTAAAACTAGTGAACTTAAAGTTCACAGATGTTTAACATCGGTTTGCTTTCACACTTGATGTTTAAATCTCCGGTGCTGTCATCAGCTACAGTAATTTTGTCCTGAAGTTACCGTCAGGAAATTACCAGTTTTGAACTGTTTGCGCAGACGCACATTTTGAATTATTATAAACAAATATGGATATTTCATTTCATTCTACAATAAAGAACATATTACACCTGTATTAACATGTAAGTCGATACATTTTATCTCAATTATTGTAGCTCTGTATTTTATTAAACACATTATTAAAATAAATAATTTTATTATAACAATAAATATAAACTTCTTATAACGTCGATATAATACAGTATTCTTGTTTATGACAATACAAAATGTTGACAGTACAAATTCAAAGAGTATTTTTTTATAATAGAAATTTTGTTGGCAATGCGGACCAGAGTCGGCCTTAGCAAGTCTGGAGCCCCGGGCGAGATATTTAGGCCGCCTCCATAAAAAAAAAAAATATTACTCCATACAATACAAGAGATGTCCTAAAAAAAAGTCCTCACTTCTCAAACACAAGTGATGAGCTAAAAAAAAATGTCCTCACTTCTAAAATACAAGTGATAACCTAACCGTCCGCCGCCTGGCGCTCTGGGTGGTCACCCCCCCCTCCTTAAAGCCGCTACTGATGCGGACGATGTTTAAGACGCAGATCTCTGTCTTCAACATCGCTTGTATTTAGACAAGGTCATACGTTTTCACATTAGCGTTTAAAGACACATTCACTTTAACATCCGATCTTAAAGTTCTAGTGTGAAAAGGGTATCAGTCTGAATTTTAGTTGGCCGAATATTTTATGTGTTAAAAAAGCGAATTACTGCACTGCGCATGCAGCGGGATTTTCAATTAGATTGTCCATGATAAATATCAATGAATATGTACTAGAATTACTGAGCGCCTTGTGAAACTCACTCAGTGCCAGCCAAGGCCACACTGAAGCCGACTAGACACGATATGTTTCAAATGTTTTTTCCTTTGTGCACGACTCTCCTAGTAATTGCTAATGTTAATTTCATATTAAATATTCTGTTTATTTTAACAGAATTACTAACAATAATTCTATTTTATATGATTTTTTATTCCTAGGAATTGGGCACAGTGAAGGATTCCACACACCAAAGCGGCCGCGGTAGCGTTACGGCAGCGGCCTAACGCAACCTATATAATACAATGAGACCACGCAAATACAAGCGTTCCACTATCTGAGAACGACCCCGAATGCAGCGTTCAGTCTAGCGATCACCAAACACTGGCGGCCGAACTCGACAAGTTGCGTTAGGCCGCGCGATATTCATTGTTTATATACCACAGAGTGAATATATTTAAGAAAATAGTGTCGAAAAGGGATAATTTAACAGAAAAAATCAGTAAAGGATCATTTAATTTTGTATGACTTAGCACATCCTGATTACAAGAATATTAGGGAAAAAAAAATAAAGTGTGGGACGAAATAGGAAAAGTTTTTAAGAAGAGCTGCCAAAATCAAGACTTCTTCTTGTTACTTTGTAACTTTTAGCATATTCTCACGTATTCTCGCAATCAATATTATCACACAACTATATACCGTGATTCACTAACTGATCGCTACCGCTACCGCCACTCCCACCGCGTTAGTGTGAGGAGACCTGATCGCTAGTCGTATCGCTAACGCTACCGTTACCACGGCCGCGTTGGTGTGCGGAATCCTTTATTATTTTTAAGAAATATGCTAAACACTTTCATATCAAGCGGCAAATACATTCTAATGTGTTTAATTAAGAATTTTGTGTGATTCGCTTCCTTAAAATTGTGAGACATATTGTGGTGCAATCGTCCAAACAAATACTATGTTTATACATATCGAAGTCGAAAGCTTCACTAATTGTGTGGACCTATGTAAAAGTTAAAATTTTAATGAGATGGATTATTTTTATTAATGCAATTATTTTTAGTCCTTACCAGTGATATTCATTTTTATTTAGGTTTATTTTAAATTTTGAAGAATGCAAAACAGGCTTGCACTCAGAGAGTGTTCACGGGCGTGAGCCCCCCTCATTCTAAAAAAATACGTTTTCCAGCGACAAATTTTTCTTAAAACCGCATGTAAGTCTACTAAGAAAATGAAATTATTTCTGAGCCCGCACACAAGAAAACATGTGTGCGCGCCTGGTGAAACCATATTAACCAAATTAGAGTGTAAGTACGTCCGAACTGTATTTATTACATAAATATATTTTTATCGCATAATTTTATACATTATTTTATGACACAATCCAGCCGTGCAACACAAGTTTTTGTTAATGCGATTTTTATTTATTGTTTAAAATAATTAAACATGTAAGTGTTTATTAAAAGCAGTTTACTATTCACCGACTTTCGGTTGATAGGTTATGATCATTATAATTAAGATATTATTTTTCATTATGACATATGTCAAATGGATCGGCATTTTAAAAAAGTGACATTTTTTAATACCAACATGACATACAGTTTCAATGGTGCAAACTATTGAAAACAAAAATTTCCTCTTAGTATGTTCTTACAAAAGTGAACTGCTTATACTTACTCGCTTCTTGTTCCTCAGCAATAATGTAGATCTGGAGGGCGAGCTGCGGCCAGGCCTCCAGCTGGCCTTCCCAACCTTTTGTAGCCGCTATCAGTATATACTTATGTTGGAATGTCTCCAGGTGCCGTACCTTGTCCTGCGGGGGCGGGGTACCCGGGGCAGGAGTCCTGCAGGGCGGCCACACACATCCGCCCAGGTAGGCGCGCGCCCTCCTCCAGTTCTGCCAATACATGACTGGTACCTCCAAGCTCAGCGCCAGGTAGACCGGCAGCCAGAGCCAGTGGTACCACCTGTCTGTGTACCGTCTCCTGCAAATATAACATGCTGCTCATTCGACTGTCGGCGGTTTGACATACACATTCAGTGCTGGACTTGCCTGCAGGGATACCGGGAATCTCCCGGAGGCCCCTCACCTCAAATTAGAATATCAATATTGGCTTGGCCCTTTTAAGCTGTAGCCCGGTCCAATTAACCATTGGCCTGGCTCCACCAGGATTCCCCGTACTAAATATGTTCCCAGTCCAGCCCTGCCAGTATCGATAATAAACCTTATAATTATATCACATTTTTATTTTTATTTTATATTGTTTTTTTTTTTTTTTACTATAATTTTAGCACTATAATTTTACAGGATACTTAAAAAATAGCTAACAATGCAGGGGGCAGGCAGAGAAAAAAAAAAGAAACATATATTTACTAGTTATTTTTTTAATTTTCTACGCGTCATAAATTTTATAGGCACTTAAGAAATGTATAACACGCCAGGGGCGGCAGAGAAAAATTAGTTTTTGTTTTGAATTTAAATAGACTCATCAAAATGGTCCAAGAATACTCAGTGAAAACAAGAAAAGAATGTTCATTTGTTTCTCTATAAAAACCCCACCAATAGCAAGTATACAGGGGGGTCACGCCTGTGTAATCCACCCGTGTGCAAACATTCACAAAGCCGCCCCCCATTACAATCAAAACCAAATTGCGGACGTGTGCAAACATCCATGAATAATTGCGTTATTTAGGATCGACCCTAGCAAAGAGCGGTTACATGAATGCCCGCACACGGGCGGCTGACACACGTATGGCCCTGCTTACACACCATTCACAAAATCTTTATAAAATAACAATCAAACATCCTATATCCAGGCTCGTCGAGTGTCCCCCCGGACCATAAGGGCGAGCGCATCAGTGGGTAGAGAGGAAGTGTCTCCCTCGCGACAGCTGCTAGAGCTGCCCGGCAAGTATTTAAAGGTTGAACAGCACTGATTTAAAGGGTTGTTAAGAAGAGTTGTTCAGGTGATTGTCAATATGCCTGTACTGGCGGTAATAGGTGCGGGCAATGGGACAATTTTTTATGAGGGGGAGTGAGATGGTTTTTTTTTCAAACAAAATAAAATACAGAACTCTTATTAATAAATTTATATAATCAAAAAATCCTCTTAAACTATTATTACTATTATCATTATGAGGTTTGTCAGGTCTTGACAAGCGTCCACTAATCTCAAAACTCAGCAACCTTTTGAGCCGCGTCATACTAGACACTAGTGGGTCTAAATACACACGACTGCATCCCAAACCCTGGCGATATGCAGCCGCGGAAATTACGCTAGATCCAGTGCCCGCACAATGCGGAGTGACCCGAGCAGCACTGCTTTCTGCATCCTGCAGATCAAAGAGTTGGCAGAAGATCTGCAGACGAGAATGGACTCGATTCCCCTTCGATATGAGGCTTTCATACCACCCAAAACACCAACAATAATAATAATATTATTATATTATTATTATTATTATTGTTGTACTTATCCTTTATTTCAGATTACATCAGTGAGCATTATTGACAATATTCTCAGATTTTTATGCCAACCCCTCTGAGAAATAAATGGAGGGACAAAAACTTATAGACATATTTTAGGCGAGAAACAGGTGAAAATAATATGTTTTTTCAAAAACAAAATTTAGTTCGTATAGCACGCATTAAGAGCTTTCATTTCATATCGCACATAAAATTATATATATATATATATATATATATATATATATATATATATATATATATATATATACTATATTTATTATAAAATACTATATTTTATACCTTATATATATATATATATATATCATATATATTTATTATTATTATCAAATCAGCTCTCTAGATCCAGCTGTTTGGCCACAATTTCGCATATTTATAATTTCTTTATTTTTATTTTATAAAATATTTTAAATAACATTATTTATCTTATATTATATAATAATTAATAACAAAATACTACATCACCGGGAATGAAATCCGCATCCTAAAGATATCGTGTCATAGTTCCAAACCGTTGGACTTTGGAGGCGTGAAAATTGCGTATGATATCGCTGGACGTGTTGTGGCTCCCCTGTCGTACATAGATAATGCATTTTTACGGAGCTCAATGGTCTGGGCTTAAGATGCGATATCTTAAGGACGCGGGTTCGATTCCCGGTGAAGCTGTACTTTGATATCAACTTATACTTATAGCTTTTTAGTGTTTGACTCATGTGATCTTATATGGCATTTACAATTTAATCCAAGCGACCACAGCCTCAAATATACTATTATACCAAAGTAATTTTTATTTTGCAAAATGAAATATGAACGGTGGAAGAAATAATGTGATCCGCTCAATATGAGCGAGTCGATATTTTTATTGATCAAAAAATAATTAAAAACTCACTAGATGTATACTTTACTTTAAATAGTTTACCGATTAAACAAAAAACCGGAAGAAAACTGCCTTTTTCCGGAACGCTAAACCGAACCCGTATTTTCTGTTGTATATTAACCGGAACTCAGACCAAATATTTGAACCGGTAATTAACTGTTTTTTTTTTTTTTTCAAGTTTTTATTCATTTACTGGAACTGTGAATTAATTTGCCTTCGATCTGCCCCATACATTATTTAAACTCAAATTGCAAATGTTCCTTCGTTTCCCAATTCAGTCAGTGACACTGTCACTGTGACAGTGTCCTTTAGTGGCATGTCGCATACCTACAGCTGCCCAGTGCATTCACAGACTTGCTCTCCTTTCCTCTCCGCAGGCTGCTGAGCTGACATTTTCTTTCAGATACACATAATGGAGCCAATACTTAGATTTTAACCATCAGTTTTGTTAAGTAATATATTTTATGATCATTTCCAAAAAAAAATATATTTTATTCTGTTGTCTCTAATTTACTAACTTTTTTTTTTTGAATAATATATTTGGTACGATTGAGATGACAAACCGGTTATTGAACCTGTTCAAATTTCAAAATTTTGATTCGGAACAACAAACCAAATCATCGAATTTAAGAAAATCGTTAACCAAAACAGAACCGTATTTTATACTGGTTTGGACCCTTGGTATATTATTATTATTATTATTGTAACAGTTGCACCACTATATTTATTTTGATAATAAAGATATTATTCATAACAATAGGTAGAGTGTTTATGCAATACATAATTTTGCTATGTTAACAGTTTTATCATGAAGGTTAGGCAGAGTATAAATAATAACATTAGCTAATTAAATGTGTTGTATAAATATGAATCAAAATTTATTGTAATTGACTCGGCTCCTGGCTGAGGTCTGGTGTATATGTAATGCATCCGATCCAGTCAAGAGATGAGTCCGGTCGACCACGTAAGGTTTATTTTTATTTTATATTTTACTGTTTGAATAATTGCTGACTCGGTTCCTGGCTGAAGTCTGCTGTATATGTAATGCATCAGATCCAGTCAAGAATTGAGTCTGGTCGACCAAGTAGGTTTTTTTTTGTAACTTTTATATTTTAATTTTTTTAATATCATTCTGTTTTAAAATGTTTTGTTTTTCATTTATTTAATTTTTTTTTTGTAACTTTTAATTTTGTTTTTCACTTATTGATTTTTTTTCTTTTTACATAATAAATTTACTATTATAAATTTTCCCACTTGTTTGACTTAAAAATTCCCATCAACAGAGAAAACAGGTATATTCAGTCCTATTTACTTTCCTAGTTTTATATAAACTAGGTGGTGGCAGCCTTCCCCCCCTGTTTTTACATTTTGGTAAATTCATTTTTATTCCCCCCCCCCCTCTGCCTGTTACATTATTATTATGATTCTTTGTTTATTTGTTAATTAATATAGATGTGTACTTACCATAGTTTTTCCTTTTTATAGATAATATCAGCGCATAAGTTGGCAATGATTGCTGCGAGCACCACAGCGAGCGTGAGTCCTCCATACCAACACTGGTAACTGAGGAAGAACTGCACCGCAACAGCCATGTCTGACAATATGTCCGCCATGAACAGCAGCAGTGACATGGGTATGGCGTACAGGTCCAGCCATGTTATGTCATGCAAGTGTCGCATGTCGTTCAGTGTCCTCCTCTCCCCTGAAACACCCAGGGCTGTCAGACATCCGCCTGACACAGGCGCGCACACTAGGGGGTGGTCCTCGGGTGCAGACCCCCCCCCCCAGGAATGGAAAAATCATATACATATTTAATACAACCTAAGCAAATGAAAATAAAAAATTACCTTTTTTATTAATAAAATTTAAATTATAATCAAAATTAAAATATATATCAGCCCGTTCCTCTCCGTGAAAAACGAACAATAATATATTTGTATAATTTTACGGATAATTTTTCGACATGGACCCCCCCCGGATTAATTTTCTGTGTGCGCGCCTGACCTGACATACTGCACCACCACCACCACCGGTCCTCATGCACGCTCTCATGTAAGGTGTAACCAGTAGAGATGAGCGATATTTCACTGACGGTGATTTTTTCTCCGTGATTTATAAATTACTGTTTGTAACGGTGATAGAAAACATAAAATCATGGTGACAGTGATTTTACAGATGTCAGTCTTTATACAAATTGTCTAAAACATATTGTTGTGACATAGATACAAATATATTTGTTAAGTACAGTCAGTGCTCACTTAACGTACGGCTGCTTAACGTACGTTCGATGTTACGTACAGATATATTTTGACAATATGTCCGCACGAACTTACAAATATACTCACGAACGTACACTTCACTTGGAACCGTCGGCGAAAATGCATGTAGATTTCCGTAACACGAAAATTTTGACGGACAAACAAAATGGGCGTATGACTGAATAGATTATAAATTTTATGTACTTTTTTATTCACAAAAATACTAACAATATAATGATTAGAAAATAAATAAATACATGTATTTAATACAAAAATTATCCATTGTTGGTATTTTATGTCAAATATTTGTCCACAGTTAATTAAACTGAAGCCTTCTTTTTTTTCTGATACACAACTTTGTAACAAACGGGTTCTTCTTTTCAAATCAGGGTCCGAATTATCTATTAATTCTACAATATTTTCAACCTCTATTTCTGTAATAATTCACAAATTCCCAGCGAATGCCCATTCACAAAGCGGCGATTATACGTTTGTGTGGACAAAGTGTACGTTCGTGCGGACAAAGTGTACGTTTGTGCGGACAAAGTGTACGTTCATGCGGACAAGTGTACGTTCGTACGGACATGGAGAAGCAATGTGAGTACCAAAAAATCGTAATCATGTACATTTATATGGAAATACACCGTCCGGTTAACGTACAAATCGCTTAACGTACAACACATTGGGAACGCATTAAGTACGTTAAGTGAGGGCTGACTGTATATGAAAAATAGCGAAAGAACACATATAAAATTATTTTTGACACAATTTTGAATACATTTTATATAAACAGGTATTAGGTATGTACTTTTTAAACCAGTAAATATGGTAAATATTTATTGACTTAATTACTTAATAATAAAATAACTTACGTGGAGAATTACAGTGGATTTAGATTTGGATTAGCACAGGAGAATTTCACAGGTTAAAAATCACCCAAAGTGAAACAAGGACGTTCACCGCAGTAAGTTTGTCTAAATAGCAGTTCTGAAGTCTGAACAGTGATATCGGTCACCGTTTAAAATCACCGTGATTGAATTGGAACGGTCACTGATGACGGCGTTCCGTAAAAATCACTGTTGCCCACATCTCTGGTAAGCGTAACTAACGCCCCGCACTGCAGACCGCTAGCTGCGGTGCGAGGGCTCATACAATGTATTTGTGTTATAGTCTATTTCACGATAAGTTGAAGTGACTATCTACTTATGGTCCTAAACACAGTGGGTGGTAATTACAAATAACTCTAATCCCTTGTTTGTACCCATAAACTAGCCAGAGATGTATCAGGTATAAATTACATTACACCATGTAATGACACAATTGTAACAAGAAATAAACATAAGATATCATCAAAATAAACTTTATTTTTATTATAAATACAATTAATTTATAGAACTTATAATTAAATTTAAAATATTACAATTAGTATTTAAAACATTACAATAAAATAAATTTTAAATTAAATAATGTTTAAGATAAAAAAAAAATCTTACAAGTCCAAATCATTCTCTGAATCAGTCTCTAAATTAATGATTATAGTACGTTCTATTTGAATATAACTGTCCTCAGTTTTAATGACATGATTTACACAATTTTTCCAACTATCTACAGGGATATTTTCCACTTCTTTTTTTATGAGTTCTATCACAGTGCCGTTTAAAGTGGGAGAAACATTATTCCGTTTTATTCTCGCCTTTAACTGACTCCACATTTGTTCAATAAGATTGAATATACAATAATACGGAGGTAGTCGTAAAACTGTGTGTCCTTTACATTGAGCAATATTATCGCAAACATATTCTTTAGAAAAACTATAACTTTTTAATAATTTAATTAAACAATTTTTTTTATATCTTGCTTCAAAGTAAATATCATTTTTATATAAAAAGTCTTGGATTTCCTTCTTACTGTTTGCACTATTGGGTACTTTATTTAGTTGCCGACTAGGGTAACTTGCATTGTCCATAACAATAACACTGTTAGCCGGTATATTCGGGAATAATTTATTTTCGAACCAGTTTTCGAACATTTCCGCCGTGGTATCGTCATGGTAGTCGAGTCTAGAATCTTTGATATTTTTCACAGAAAGCAAGAGTGCATTCGGTATCCATCCAGTTTCAGAACCTGCATGAAATATCGTAATACGTTTACCTTTATTAGACGGTGCTCTTGTTTGACATTTATTTGACGTATCCACCCAACCTTTTGAGTTTGTTTCATGTGTGTCGTACCAAGTTTCATCTAAATAAATTATTGACCTTTTATCTTCTCTGTATTTTTTAATGTTTTTTAAATAATTTTGTCTCAAAAGTTTTAATCGCTCTGACTCCATAAGGAACTGCTTTTTATTTAAAGTTTTAAATTGAAACCCTATACTTTTAAGGGCACGCCATAAGGTCACCTTTGAACAATTAATTTCACACTGGTCTTGGATTAATATTTTGAGCAATATGTCCAATGTTGACACATTTTGTTCGGTGTACATTTGGTAAATTTTTCGCCGTATTACATCTTTCTGGAAACCATCCAAACATTTTGATATGCCTGAATCCTTTCGTTTTCTTCTCCTATCAATGGATTTATTTACAATATTCCATACTGTTGTCATCGCTACTTTCGTTGCCTTGCTTGTCTCTTCTAATGCCGCTTGTTTGTTTTTGCGGTTCCTTAAATATAAATACAATTGGCCACAATTTCTTTAGCTTCTACAGGTAAATATATACAAGTTTTTTCCCGATTTTTTTTTTATTGTGTCTTGCACTATATCATCATCTTCTATCTTGGTCACATAGTCATCTACTTCATTTGCTTGCACAGAAGTTAATTGTTCGTTCCAAGGACGGCACATTTTTCTAACACGTACTGAACTATTTAACACAAATCACAAGTTATCATAGAAAATTCAAATCGAAGTGAAAAGATATTTAAAACATCTGCAATTTATATCTGATACATAACTGCCTAGTTTATGGGTGCAAACAAGGGATTAGTGTTTTTTGTAATTACCACCCACTGTGTTTAGGACCATAAGTAGATAGTCACTTCATGATATCGTGAAATAGACTATACATTGCTTCCAGAAACTCCCTACGAATATTGAAAGATGGAAGTGGGCCAAAGGGCCACCAGCGGCCCTCTCCCATCTTTCAATTAATTACTACTGGGCTGGTTTACTCAATAATATACCTATACTCTTTCAGCCAAAATGTAGCTTCTAATTACTGCCTGATTGGGGAGTATCAGTTTTCGGTGGGGGGGGGGAAGAATTTGGAACTACGCAATGTAATGTAACGGTGTTTACGGTGTGTGCTAACACACTGTAAAGAATGAATCGCTAAGTATAGTTGCATTTTTAAAAGTTGTCTGTTCAACAGAAATAAAAAAAATCAGCTGTGGCCACCACAGGACCGACGGCCATCATAAAGTACTTGTATAAAATACATTCTACCAGCAGAGTAGAAATAACTTGGCCTAATATTTTCTAACAGAGATATTATTTATCATGACCATGGAAACGTTACATTATTATTATATTATTTTATTGGCCGTTAGTCTTTCGACCACATGGCTAGAAACGTTACATATAAATATGAAAAAATTGAGATTTTTTTGGTTTTATCAAAAAATGTCTCAAATTAAAGTTGTTAGCTATTGCTTTTATAGCAACTTTTGTTCAATAAATTTTTTCGAAATATTTTTTTTTTGTGAAATATTCGCAAAAATCTTAAAATTGACACGAGTAAACTCCAATTTTTAGTCAACCGATTTTTACCAAAAGTTGATCAACTTGTGCCATTGACGGCAGAAGCTTAAATATGAAGTTTCATAAAAATCCTTTCAGCCGAATTTGCTCTACAGACAGACAGATAGACCTATTAAATTCTTGATATTTATTGTAAAAACTACAGTAATCAGTAAGGACAAAACAAAACTATATCAGTAACTACAACAACATTATTATATAAATAGTAGTCTGTGCAAAAATATATTACACCGTTGTTTAATATCCTGAACATACAAATGTACGCTATCTTCAACACTTCCTCCTACATTTCGTGTGTTTGGTTTTCACTATGAATTCAGCTGTCACAAGTTACTAGTCCAATATGACTTCGTAACTGCATAAATCTTACTCGACCCAATGGCTTTGTAAATATGTCAGCCAGCTGATTTTCTCCAGGCACATGTTCCAGCTCAATTTCACCACTGAGATATTTCTCTCGAACAAAATGATAACGCACATCTATATGTTTTGTGCGTTTGTGAAATTCTGGGTTTTTTGTTAATTTTAAGGCACTCGCATTATCTATGCGAAGTACTGGTACCTCCTGTAACATGGTCATCTCAGAAAGGAGTCTTTTCAGCCAAATTATCTCTTTGGCACCCTCACACGCTGCCACATACAGAGTGATTATTTAATGGCGAGACGACGTCACCGAATTTTACGTGCCTCCTAGCAAAATACTATGACTATAATAACCTTGAAGAAAATTTGATTATGAAGAAAAAAAGATTATGCGAATGCGCGCATAATCGCCTGCTACGATGTGTATGAAACGGCAAATTATTAAAACTTCCAGTGACGTCGTCTCGCCATTAAATAATCACTCCGTACTCTGCTTCGGTTGTTGACACCGCTACACTTCTCTGCTTTTCACTTTTCCAGGAGATTGCTCCACCAAAGTACTTACTTATAAGTCCAGAAGTTGATCTGCGGGTCTCCGTACAACCAGCATAGTCAGCATCCGTATAAACTTCCAATATTCTTGGCTTACTTTTTGGTGTATATTGTAGACCAACGGACACTGTGCCTCGCAAGTATCTAAATATTCGCTTAACTCGCATCCAGTCTGCTTCCGTTGGTGATTCTATTGCACGTGCACCTACAGCATATGCAATGTCTGGTCTTGTAGTCGTCATCAAGTGCATTAAGCTACAAACTGCTTCACGATATGGTACTTCCGTGCCAATTTTCTTTGTTTCATTTTCTGGTTTATCAGCTGGCGTCGTTACTGGTTTTGAATCCTGCATACCAAACTTCTCTAGTAACTTCGCCGTATATGCTCTCTGATCAACTCTTATGGAACCATCTTGGTGCTTTACGATCTGCATCCCTAAAAAATTTCCAAGGGACCCCATCGTTACAGCGAATTCTTTAGTAAGTGCTGTTACAAAATTTTGCACTTCTGTTTTGTCGCTGCCCATCACCAATCCGTCGTTCACGTATATAGCACATAGCAACTTACCATTCTGTTTGCGTACGTAGAGACATGGATCGGCTTTGTTGCTTATCAAACCTTGTCTCTTCATAAAATTAGAAAATCGTGCATTCCAGCACCTAGGTGCCTGCTTTAAACCATACAGCGACTTAATTAGCTAACAGACACGTCCAGAACCATCATCATAGCCCTCCGGTTGCTTCATGTACACTTCCTCCTGAAGACTGCCGTACAGAAAGGCAGTTTTCACATCGAACTGCAGCAGCTCCAAATTTTCTGCAGCTGCAACACTGAGCATTGTTCGAATTGTATCATAACGAGCTACAAGGCTAAAGAGCTCGTCATAATCGATTCCTTTCTTCTGTGCGTACCCACGAGCAACAAGTCTTGCCTTGTATTTCTTTCGTAAGCCATCTGAATTATTTTTCATCCTCATTACCCATTTGCATGTGAATATGCACACACCTGGGGGTTTTGGAATCGGGGTGAATATTCCGTCGTATTTCCTGTGTTCGTTTAGTTGCAACATTACTTTTTGGCACATAGGTGTCTTTTTAAAATATCTCGAAAAGGTTTTGATAGTTTTTTAAAATTTCACCTCTAAAGAGTGAAAAGGGGTGAATTGTGATTTCAAGGATTCCTTAAATCTCTTAGCGCCAATAAGATATTGACTTGGTTTTTGCTTACAGAAATTACCCATACAAATACCGAAAAATTTATTTCAGGATTTTGTCCTAATCAACCCCCAAAGGGATTGATCTACAATCGGGGTGAATTTTACATCCCGTCGTATTTCCTGTGTTTGTTTAGTTGCAACATTACTTTATGGCACATAGGTGTCTTTTTAAAATATCTTGAAATTGTTTTGATAGTTCTTTAAAATTTCACCCCAAAAGGATGAAATGGGGTGAATTGTGATTTCAAGGATTCCTTAATATCTCTTAGGATCAATAAGATATCGACTTGGTTTTTGCTTACAAAGACTACCCATGCAAATGCCGAACAACCTATTTCAGGATTTTATCCTAATCAGCCCTTAAAGGGATGATTCTACAATTCGGCTGAACTATACATTCTGTCGTATTTCCTGTGTTTGTTTAGTTGCAACATTCCTTTTTGGCACATAGGTCTCTTTTTAAAATATTTTGAAATGGTTTTGACAGTTTTTCACCCTAAAAGAGTGAACAGGGGTGACTTTTGATTTCAAGGATTATTTTATGTCTCTTAAGTCTAATAATATACCGACTTGGTTTTTGATTATAAATACTACTCATTCAAATGCCAAAAAAATTATTTCAGGATTTTGTCCTGATCAATGCCTAAAGAGGTATATCTACAATCGGGGTGAATTATACATCCCGTCGTTTTTGCTGTATTCGTTTAGTTGCAATATTACTTTTAAGCACATAGGTGCATTTTTAAAATATTTCGAAATGGTTTTGTCAGTTTTTTTTTTAATTTCACCATTAAAAGGTGAAAAGAGGAGGTGTGATTTCAGGGATTCCTTAATATCTCTTAAGACCAATAAGATATCGACTTAGTTTTTGCTTACCCATGCAAATATCGAAAAACTTATTTCAAGATTTTATCCTAAACAATCCGTAAAGGGGTGAATCTATATTCGGGGTGAATTATATATCTCGTTGTATTTTATGTGTTTTTTTGAGTTATAACATTCATTTTTGGCAAATAGGTGTCTTTTTAAAATGTCCCGAAATGGTTTTGACAGTTTTTTAAAATGCTCCCTTAATGGGGTTAATGAATATTTTTATTCGATAGATCGTTCCTTTGACATAGATATATGAAATTCGCAAAGTTGATTCCTTCCATGACGTAAGTACTCACTAAGAAGAGATTCTTCGAAAGTCGACTTCTAAGGGGCTAAAAAATTTAAACATACATACAACAATAATTTTTTTTGAAAAATTGTGATTTCGTCCCAATCCATTCCAAACTGGATGAATTATAGTACCCGTAGTTTTTCCTGATTGTTGAGATATAACATTCATCTTTGGCATATATGTGCCTTTTTTAAAACACCTTTTTAAAATCTTTACAAAAACAAGTGTTTTGACAGTTTTTTTAAGTTTCATCCCTAAAGAGGTAAATTGGTATTTTTTATTCGATAGAAAATTCAATGGATATTAAGGCATGAAATTCGGAGCTAACATTCCCTCCATGACGTAAGAGACCAATAAGAAGAGATTTTTCTAAATTCCATTTTTAAGTGGTGAAATGAGGTGAAATTTGATTTAGGGATGCCTCAATATCTCTTAGGCTCAATGAGATATCGTCTTGGTTTTTGCTTACAAATGATACCCATACAAATGTTTAAAACAGAAATTCACGTGTTTGCCCTAATCAATCCCTAAATCTATGAATATGCATTCGGGGTGAATTATAAAAACTTTTGTATTTCCGGAGTTAGAACACTTCATTTTGGTACATAGGTTTGTATTTAGAAAGCGTCTGACAGTTTTTTTAAATTTCATCCTTTACGGAGTAAATTGGTATTTTTTATTCGATAGAGCGTCCCTTTACAAAGTGACATGAAATTTGAGAGAAACCCTTCGTATCTCCTGTGCTCGATGAGACCAATATACCGTAGCGAAGCACGGGTTTTCAGCTAGTTTTATTATATTTTCACACGTCTAGTTATATTTAGTGGCCAGCAACAATGTCAGCTTAACATGGCCTACTTACATGAGGAAACAATGTATGGATTATACAGGAGGTACGTATGTTGTTACAACTGGAGTCTTCTTAATAATATGTTCTACTTACCTTGATATTGCAAATAACCCTCTAGGAAGACATGTGGACCTCTTCTCACCGCAGCGGGCCCAAGTGACTCTACAAAACAAAGAATCCAATATCATTCTTTAGTAGGTACTTAAGATAAACGTAAGGCAAAGAAACCAGATAACATGCACACATTAATCTGCCTGCCGGAGCTCGTATTTAAAATTGAACGGTCCCCCCTCCCAGCATATATGACAGAGCGCATTTTTAGTAAAATGTAACTGATTGCCATATCAGGTACATATCAATCATTCACAAGGCATGTATTTATTTTTAATTGAACCATCAGGTCAAACTCACAAAGAGCCATCATTGCTGTGAGCCAAAAATTATAACTATCAGTACAAACTGCTTAGTGATTTATTTTTAAATCATAATAATTTAATAATATATTTAACTTTTTTTAAATAAATTAAACGCATGGAATTTCCAAAGCCAAAATTACAAAATAAGGTTCATATTTTTGTTCCCGCTCTTTAAAAAAAATGGGTTAATATCGTTATTTCGTGTTAGTTCCATTCTCAGTCCGTCCTAAATACCTACAAAATCCTGAAATGTGTGAAAATTCACACCTGATGACGCCATTATAGATGTAGGTCGCAAGGGCACATTATCGAAAAGCGAAACATTGATAGAGCTCACCAGTGACGTGTTTCTGACGTAAATTCCATTTCAATCCTATTCTGTTTTTATTTATTTTAAATCATCAGCCATATTTCACAAAAAAAAGAGAATTTCAATATTCCACTATTATCAAGGCTGTTATCTTACCTGTATATTGACGAAATCCGTTAATTAATGAATCTTTCTCCTTCGACAGATCCACTCCTCGAAAACTTTTGAATGATTCTGGAATATAGAGCAGACTGTTAATTCACTGGAAATGTATCAATAAAAATATTTATAAAAGCAAAACATGTCTGCAGTTCACCCAGTGACGTAAGCTCTGGCGTAAATCCATTTCGATCATATTCTACATACCTATGTTTTCATTAAAAGAGTATTTCAATATCCCACTAATATTGTAAGATCCCGCGAATATCAAATAACCCGCTCGCGACGTGAACGACGCCCCGTGAGACATGACTGTTATATTTACGGTAAAACATAGGTAGGTGGAGACATCTGGACGGAACGGGAGTTAGACGAACGTAGTGAGACGAACATAGTGTGACGGACATTACAGTTAGACGGACATGAAGTTGTGAGTTAGACGTTACAGTGTTTAGACGCGGTGATATTGAGATGAACAGTTGTAGGACGATTCAGTAAAGACGTGATAATAGACGAAATAAACAATTAGACATTTGTGGATTGTGTTAGATGTTTAGACGGGACAGAGACGTGAAGTTAAGTGCGGTATCAAGTGACGGTTACCGCGCGAGTGTTTTGTGTACACCACCAGCCATTTTGTTTCTGTACTTTACATTTAATATTAACGGAATGAATTGTATTTATGTTAAGTTTAATAAAGCCCACAGCAGCTATCCTTACAGTCTTCAGAAGTGGGATTATTAAAAATAATCACGGATTGTGAAAGGATTATAAGTGATTAAGACGGTTAATAACGGATTATAAAAGATGTTGACGGATTATAAAGGACGATAAGTGATTAAAACGGTTAATAACTGATTGTTAACGGATTCTTAGCATATATTAATGGATAATCTGTTCGCTAATACAGATTGAACGTAAATAAAGAATTGTGGTTGACATTTTAAAGTAGTGTTGTGTTACCAGTGGCGTCTCGTGCAATCCCTCCTTTGTTTATGTGTAACATTAGTATTTGCTGACATTATTGAACAAACTCTAATCACTTTATTGCTAGTGATCCGGTATTATTTTGAACAGAACTATTTCCACGGTTAAAAATGTCGACTGGCAGCGCTACAAACGTTAAAATTGTGCAAGATTCCAGTGATAGTGAAACGGAAAATGTTATTAATGCAACAATGGACAATGTGATCGGTTCTACGTTAATAACCCCGGTGCAAAACGTTTTTCCTGCCGCGTTATTGCCTATGACGATGGAAAACGACGCTGCTGCGATGATTAACGCGTCATATACATGTGGAACGACTCCTCCCGCGAACGGTGGGACTCCGAATTCCGTCGTTAGTGATTTAGAAGCCCAAAGACAGTTGATAAGTTGGGAACGCGAATTATTAGCTCGCGAAAAACAGTTAATTGACCGCGAAAGACGTGTACTAGAACGATCGGACAGCGGAATCGTGAATTTACGGCCTAAAGACGTTGTTGATGTAGTTCCAGTGTTCGACCCGTCGAAATCTACATCCTTAACTGCACCACAGTGGATTCGAAGAGTTGATACAATCGCAACCGCTTATAGATGGAACAATTTTACAACGGTGTTACATGCAGCAACTAAGTTGAGAGGTGCCGCACGCGTATGGTACGATAGCTCCATTGAAAACCTTACCGATTGGGACCAATTTTGCAGCGCGATCGTGGACAGTTTTCCGTCATTTAAAAATGAAGCTGACGTCCATTTTGAGTTAGTTAACCGAAAAAAGCAGAAGAGTGAATCGATTGAAGAATATTTTTATGATGTAATCGCTATTGCAAAAAGGGCAGATTTAAGTGACGTTGCAGTAGTAAAATATGTTATAAACGGTTTGAACGACACGGTGCTTTGCGATACTTTGAGGCTGATAGCACCTGACAACCCGAAAGAGCTTCTTAGGAGACTCAAGCAGCACGAACAATCAACGATGATCGATCATAATAAAAACGAACGCCGGACGCCGAAGACGGAATCCAAATCCAAACATACCCCGACGAAAACAATTGTTTTGTTCTGCAGATGTCGATCTGCAGAACAAAACAATTGTTTCAATTGCGGCCGAAGAGGGCATATGTCGAGAGCATGTCCCGATAGGAACAGAGGACCATGATGTTTTAAATGCCAAAAATACGGCCATAAATCTGATGAGTGCCCAGATAATCGACGGAATAGTAGACCAAACGACCGTATCGAAGAACGCAACCCCGAAAGGCGAAATATTAACCTCGCATATGAAGACGAGTCACCATACCAACGTTTCGTGAATGTTGAGGGTGAGAAGCTAATGACACTTTTCGATACAGGCCCATGTGTAAATTTGATCAGAAAAAGCCAGGCCTACAGATTTTACCTGCCAACGCGACAGAAACAGCGAGTTCTGACAGGATTAGGTGGCAAAGAAGTGCGATGTACGCAAGAAGCAACGCTCGACATCGATATAGAAGGACGAGGCTACACAATCAACACAGTCCTTGTACCTGACGATGCAATCAAGGTTGATCTAGTATTGGGACGGCAGTTCCTAAGTGACGAAATGAAGTGGAGAATAAAATTTGAGGAGTCCAAAGACAAGACGACGACAGACGTATTATCGATGATGAACGTAGATCTTGAAAAGATCCTTGATTTAGACATTGATGATAACCTACCCTATGGTGTGACGAAGAAAATTGACGAAATGATCGAAAGTTGTGTTCCAGCCAACCCATATCAGGAAAGTAAAGCGGACATCAAAATGAAGATACAGCTGAAGTCCAACAAACAAATAAGTTGTAGTCCTAGGCCACTTGCTTATAGTGAACGCGACCAAGTAGACAAGATCATAGAAGATTGGCTAGGACGTGGAATAATCAGGCCAAGTATGTCAGAATATTTAAGTCCAGTGGTCCTAACGAAGAAGAAGAACGACGAATTGCACTTGTGCGTGGACTATAGAGCCTTGAACGAGGTGACAGTAAAGGATCCCCTGCCACATATTGATGACCTCATTGGCAATCTAAGCCAAGCGAAATACTTCACAGCATTAGACCTTAAAGATGGTTTCTTCCACATTGACCTGGATGAAGATTCGATTCAGTATACCTCTTTTGTCGTACCGAGAGGTCAATACGAATTCTTGAAAGTCCCTTTTGGTCTCTGCAATGGACCTGCAGTTTTCCAAAGGTATATTACCCGAATTTTCGATAACTTGCTACGTGAAGAAAAGATACAAATTTATCTGGATGATATCCTAATTGCTACGGAGACGCTCGAGCAGCATCTTGAGATATTACAGATTTTTGCAGCCAGAATTTGGGAATATGGAATCAGATTGAGACTAGACAAATGTTGCTTTGCCAAGCAGCGAATCGGCTACTTAGGATATGAAATCAGCCATGGAGAAATTAGACCTGGTAAGCTAAAAGTGAAGGCTGTAGCTAATTTTCCTTTTCCTAAAACATTGAGACAAGTCCGAGGATTCCTGGGTCTCACAAGCTATTTCCGAAGATTGATCAGTGGATATTCGCTGATCGCTAAACCCTGGACGGACCTTTTGAAAAAAGACGCAAAACTCAAAATTGGACTTGAGCAAGTCCATGCTTTCGAGGTACTAAGGAGTATCCTGATCTCCGAGCCCGTACTGAGGATTTACGATCCGAATAAAGAAACCCAGTTGCATACAGACGCTAGCGCTATTGGTTTCGGTACCATATTATTACAGTGACAAGACGACGGCAAATTCCATCCTATACAGTATTTCAGCGCAAAAACAACGGAACAAGAAGCCAGATACCATAGTTTCGAACTCCAGACGCTTGCTGTAGTAAAAGCAATAGACAAATTTAGAGTATACCTATTAGGCAAGCAATTTACCTTAGTAACTGATTGCCAGGCAATGAAAAGATCACTCGAGAAAAAAGATGTATCGCCAAGAATAAGAGGATGGGCTATGGCTCTACACGGTTTTGACTATCTCGTTGAACACCGTGAGGGTGAGAAAATGGGCCATGTCGGTACTTTGAGTAGGTGCTACGGAATAGGAATGATAGATGAAGCCAACGAGGATGAAACTGACCTAGCCTCAGCACAAGCTATGGATCCTGAAATAAGATCATTACGACAAAAAGTGGAAGACGGCGACGAAGATGAAAGCACTTATGCTCTAATCAACAACGTGCTTATGATGAGAGTAAATGGCAAATTTTTATACATGGTACCAAGAAATTTGAGAAGACAAATTGTATCAAAGACTCATGAATCGATAGCACACCTGGGAGTTGATAAGACGTTGGCAGAGTTACGAGACAGATTTTATTTCCCTAAAATAAAAAAGTTTGTTGCCAAATATATACAAATCTGTGTAGACTGCATTAAATATAACCAAAAAGCGAGAAAGAATGAAGGCTTCCTTCACTCTTTAGAAAAAGGCACAATGCTTTGGCACACACTCCATGTGGATCATCTAGGTCCACTAACAAAGACCTTAAGTGGCAAGAAACACGTATTTGAATTGATTGATGGTTTTTCAAAATTCATATTTTTGTGGCCAACTCGAACAATCGGAGTGTTACCGCCGATAGCTCGTGATCGGCTTGTCACACCGCGATCTATCGTACATCATTTTTATCCCCGAGACATGATCTATCGATCGCGACCCGTAAAACCACTGTACCATCGCATCTTCATCAAGATCCAGGAATTCCACGAGAATAAGGTTCATTTTCGCAAGACTGGGCGCGGCCTAGCGCTCTCATTGGCCAGAACTTTACTCTCTCCAGTTTTCACTCAGCTCACCTATAAATACTGGCGTGTTTTCACACTCCGGGAGACTCTATCGACAACCACACGAGACGACAGAACTTCAAGCTCTCCACAACAACAACAACAACAGATCCACAAGGCTTCTAGACCTCCAAGACTCGCTCTCCAGCGAGTCCAACGATAGCGTGAGCTTGCGCTCGCTTCCTAGATCTCGCTAGACAAACAGCAAGAGACGCGTTTCCGTTCGCCTTCAGCGAACCCGACTCCCAAGAGCAGAGCCGCCGCCTTCCGCCGCGCTCGCTCGGGCCACACCTCGCTTCGCTACAGCAGAGTTGTCGCCTACAGAAGCAGCAGAGCCGCCGCCTTCCGCCGCGCTCGCTCGGGCCACACCTCGCTTCGCTACAGCAGAGTTGTCGCCTACAGAAGCAGCAGAGCCGCCGCCATCAGCCGCCGCTCGCTCAGGCCGCCCTCGCTTCGCTACAGCCGAGACGCCGCCTACAGAACCAGCTTCGCTCTCCAGCGAACCAGCAGAGCCGCCGCCTTCCGCTGCCGCTCGCTACCGACACATCGTCAGCCATCCACACTGTTCCACGCCGTCGCCGCCGACGCCACCACCAGCTCAATCGCACGCCGCCCGCAGCGACCCTCGCCTTGTGAGGACCAGAACAGAACAGCACGCCGGCCCCAATCCGAGCGTAGCACCCACCATCAGCTTGCTGCCCACGACCACTGCCGCCTCCACTGTGCGTAGCCACGCACGGCCACCAACTCCAGGACGCCCAGTGTCGTACACACCGCCGTTGACGTCGCGACGCCCGCAGAGCTCCACGCCAACCGCCGCACCCACACGCAGCATCACAACACCACAGCAGGAACTCCTCGACGCCATCTTCGGCCCGATATCGCCGTCACCGCCGACATCGTCTGCCAACACACCGCTGACCTCCTGGTCACCCATCCAAACCCAACCACCGCTCAGAAGCCCGCCTCCACAGGCGTACAGGCGCAATCCGCGACGGCGCCTGGACTTCTAAGCGAACCACATCCATATTCACCAACCCCTACATGTTTCTTCAAATCATCTACCTTTTCTTTTGTTTTAATGAATCATACAAATGTATTATCGACTTATTAATTACAATAAATGTATAAACCTATTTGTTTTGTTTCAATTGCACTCTTCCTTGGGGTAAACACTCTCTTTCAGACGCTTAGTGCGACCAGTTTCTACCATCTCCGTCTAGCGGCATACTGTCAACCCAGCTCGTGAGCTAGCCTGGGTGCTGTGTTCAGGATAGTGACCTGTGGATCTTATCCTGGGGATCTACCTCCTGCAACAGGAGCAAATGAAGTCGTGAAGATATTGGATGAGATGTTTACCATTTTTGGTGCACCTAAGCGCATCATAGCAGATAGAGGAACGGCTTTCTCAGGAAACGAATTCCGAGAATTTTGTGAAAAATGGGATGTTCAACTAACTCATGTTGCAGTACAGACTCCTAGAGGTAACGGACAAATCGAGCGGTACAACAGAACATTAATGCCCGCATTGTTGAAGAGCTGTACAGATATAGAGAGATGGGACGAAAAGATTGGTTTCGTACAACTCGCACTGAACCGTACCAAACAAAAGAGCATAGGTTGGAGTCCAGGTGAAATTTTATTTGGATTTAAACCAAGAGGCTACGACGCAGTTCTAGACACAGAACTTGCAATTGGCATTGACGAATATTTGTTGAACGATCAACGCCAAAACATGAGAGCTAACGGAGTTGAAAATATGCGGATCAAAATGAGAAATGCTATAATAAACGAAGACGACCACATTTGAGGTATAATGAGGGTGCTTTTATAGCAGTCCAATGAACCGGTGCAGAAGGAAACATAGGTCCTAAGATGTTACCCAAATATGTAGGGCCTTACATGATTGAAAAAGTATTGGACAATGACCGATACGTAGTAATAGATGTACCCGGAACTAAATTGAAGCAAAAACCATATCAAAGTGTTTTACCACCGGAAAGAATTAAACCGTAGACTAACACCCCATTGGATGACGACAGCACCGACGAGGAAACGAGTGACGAAGAAGCTGAAGACGTACCTGAAGAGACGAATGAAGTAAACGACGCCAATGATGAATATGACGATAATGATGATGAAACAGAAGATGACATTAATCGCGATGAAAGTAAAAGTGACGACCACAATGAGAAGAGCGAAGACGACAAGAAAGACGATAAAGAATCGGATGAAGACGAGTTCGAATCTGAACACGACACCGTTGGGTCAACGGCTGGTCAGAATGGCCGAACTGTAAGATCCCGCGAAAATCAAATAACCCGCTCGCGACATGAACGACGCCCCGTGAGACATGACTGTTATATTTACGGTAAAATATAGGTAGGTGGAGACATCTGGACGGAACGGGAGTTAGACGAACGTAGTGAGACGAACATAGTGAGACGGACATTACAGTTAGACGGACATGAAGTTGTGAGTTAGACGTTACAGTGTTTAGACGCGGTGATATTGAGATGAACAGTTGTAGGACGATTCAGTAAAGACGTGATAATAGACGAAATAAACAATTAGACGTTTGTGGATTGTGTTAGATGTTTAGATGGGACAGAGACGTGAAGTTAAGTGCGGTATCAAGTGACGGTTACCGCGCGAGTGTTTTGTGTACACCACCAGCCATTTTGTTTCTGTACTTTACATTTAATATTAACGGAATGAATTGTATTTATGTTACGTTTAATAAAGCCCACAGCAGCTATCCTTACAGTCTTCAGAAGTGGGATTATTAAAAATAATCACGGATTGTGAAAGGATTATAAGTGATTAAGACGGTTAATAACGGATTATAAAAGATGTTGACGGATTATAAAGGACGATAAGTGATTAAAACGGTTAATAACTGATTGTTAACGGATTCTTAGCATATATTAATGGATAATCTGTTCGCTAATACAGATTGAACGTAAATAAAGAATTGTGGTTGACATTTTAAAGTAGTGTTGTGTTACCAGTGGCGTCTCGTGCAATCCCTCCTTTGTTTATGTGTAACATTAGTATTTGCTGACATTATTGAACAAACTCTAATCACTTTATTGCTAGTGATCCGGTATTATTTTGAACAGAACTATTTCCACGGTTAAAAATGTCGACTGGCAGCGCTACAAACGTTAAAATTGTGCAAGATTCCAGTGATAGTGAAACGGAAAATGTTATTAATGCAACAATGGACAATGTGATCGGTTCTACGTTAATAACCCCGGTGCAAAACGTTTTTCCTGCCGCGTTATTGCCTATGACGATGGAAAACGACGCTGCTGCGATGATTAACGCGTCATATACATGTGGAACGACTCCTCCCGCGAACGGTGGGACTCCGAATTCCGTCGTTAGTGATTTAGAAGCCCAAAGACAGTTGATAAGTTGGGAACGCGAATTATTAGCTCGCGAAAAACAGTTAATTGACCGCGAAAGACGTGTACTAGAACGATCGGACAGCGGAATCGTGAATTTACGGCCTAAAGACGTTGTTGATGTAGTTCCAGTGTTCGACCCGTCGAAATCTACATCCTTAACTGCACCACAGTGGATTCGAAGAGTTGATACAATCGCAACCGCTTATAGATGGAACAATTTTACAACGGTGTTACATGCAGCAACTAAGTTGAGAGGTGCCGCACGCGTATGGTACGATAGCTCCATTGAAAACCTTACCGATTGGGACCAATTTTGCAGCGCGATCGTGGACAGTTTTCCGTCATTTAAAAATGAAGCTGACGTCCATTTTGAGTTAGTTAACCGAAAAAAGCAGAAGAGTGAATCGATTGAAGAATATTTTTATGATGTAATCGCTATTGCAAAAAGGGCAGATTTAAGTGACGTTGCAGTAGTAAAATATGTTATAAACGGTTTGAACGACACGGTGCTTTGCGATACTTTGAGGCTGATAGCACCTGACAACCCGAAAGAGCTTCTTAGGAGACTCAAGCAGCACGAACAATCAACGATGATCGATCATAATAAAAACGAACGCCGGACGCCGAAGACGGAATCCAAATCCAAACATACCCCGACGAAAACAATTGTTTTGTTCTGCAGATGTCGATCTGCAGAACAAAACAATTGTTTCAATTGCGGCCGAAGAGGGCATATGTCGAGAGCATGTCCCGATAGGAACAGAGGACCATGATGTTTTAAATGCCAAAAATACGGCCATAAATCTGATGAGTGCCCAGATAATCGACGGAATAGTAGACCAAACGACCGTATCGAAGAACGCAACCCCGAAAGGCGAAATATTAACCTCGCATATGAAGACGAGTCACCATACCAACGTTTCGTGAATGTTGAGGGTGAGAAGCTAATGACACTTTTCGATACAGGCCCATGTGTAAATTTGATCAGAAAAAGCCAGGCCTACAGATTTTACCTGCCAACGCGACAGAAACAGCGAGTTCTGACAGGATTAGGTGGCAAAGAAGTGCGATGTACGCAAGAAGCAACGCTCGACATCGATATAGAAGGACGAGGCTACACAATCAACACAGTTCTTGTACCTGACGATGCAATCAAGGTTGATCTAGTATTGGGACGGCAGTTCCTAAGTGACGAAATGAAGTGGAGAATAAAATTTGAGGAGTCCAAAGACAAGACGACGACAGACGTATTATCGATGATGAACGTAGATCTTGAAAAGATCCTTGATTTAGACATTGATGATAACCTACCCTATGGTGTGACGAAGAAAATTGACGAAATGATCGAAAGTTGTGTTCCAGCCAACCCATATCAGGAAAGTAAAGCGGACATCAAAATGAAGATACAGCTGAAGTCCAACAAACAAATAAGTTGTAGTCCTAGGCCACTTGCTTATAGTGAACGCGACCAAGTAGACAAGATCATAGAAGATTGGCTAGGACGTGGAATAATCAGGCCAAGTATGTCAGAATATTTAAGTCCAGTGGTCCTAACGAAGAAGAAGAACGACGAATTGCACTTGTGCGTGGACTATAGAGCCTTGAACGAGGTGACAGTAAAGGATCCCCTGCCACATATTGATGACCTCATTGGCAATCTAAGCCAAGCGAAATACTTCACAGCATTAGACCTTAAAGATGGTTTCTTCCACATTGACCTGGATGAAGATTCGATTCAGTATACCTCTTTTGTCGTACCGAGAGGTCAATACGAATTCTTGAAAGTCCCTTTTGGTCTCTGCAATGGACCTGCAGTTTTCCAAAGGTATATTACCCGAATTTTCGATAACTTGCTACGTGAAGAAAAGATACAAATTTATCTGGATGATATCCTAATTGCAACGGAGACGCTCGAGCAGCATCTTGAGATATTACAGATTTTTGCAGCCAGAATTTGGGAATATGGAATCAGATTGAGACTAGACAAATGTTGCTTTGCCAAGCAGCGAATCGGCTACTTAGGATATGAAATCAGCCATGGAGAAATTAGACCTGGTAAGCTAAAAGTGAAGGCTGTAGCTAATTTTCCTTTTCCTAAAACATTGAGACAAGTCCGAGGATTCCTGGGTCTCACAAGCTATTTCCGAAGATTGATCAGTGGATATTCGCTGATCGCTAAACCCTGGACGGACCTTTTGAAAAAAGACGCAAAACTCAAAATTGGACTTGAGCAAGTCCATGCTTTCGAGGTACTAAGGAGTATCCTGATCTCCGAGCCCGTACTGAGGATTTACGATCCGAATAAAGAAACCCAGTTGCATACAGACGCTAGCGCTATTGGTTTCGGTACCATATTATTACAGTGACAAGACGACGGCAAATTCCATCCTATACAGTATTTCAGCGCAAAAACAACGGAACAAGAAGCCAGATACCATAGTTTCGAACTCCAGACGCTTGCTGTAGTAAAAGCAATAGACAAATTTAGAGTATACCTATTAGGCAAGCAATTTACCTTAGTAACTGATTGCCAGGCAATGAAAAGATCACTCGAGAAAAAAGATGTATCGCCAAGAATAAGAGGATGGGCTATGGCTCTACACGGTTTTGACTATCTCGTTGAACACCGTGCAGGTGAGAAAATGGGCCATGTCGGTACTTTGAGTAGGTGCTACGGAATAGGAATGATAGATGAAGCCAACGAGGATGAAACTGACCTAGCCTCAGCACAAGCTATGGATCCTGAAATAAGATCATTACGACAAAAAGTGGAAGACGGCGACGAAGATGAAAGCACTTATGCTCTAATCAACAACGTGCTTATGATGAGAGTAAATGGCAAATTTTTATACATGGTACCAAGAAATTTGAGAAGACAAATTGTATCAAAGACTCATGAATCGATAGCACACCTGGGAGTTGATAAGACGTTGGCAGAGTTACGAGACAGATTTTATTTCCCTAAAATAAAAAAGTTTGTTGCCAAATATATACAAATCTGTGTAGACTGCATTAAATATAACCAAAAAGCGAGAAAGAATGAAGGCTTCCTTCACTCTTTAGAAAAAGGCACAATGCTTTGGCACACACTCCATGTGGATCATCTAGGTCCACTAACAAAGACCTTAAGTGGCAAGAAACACGTATTTGAATTGATTGATGGTTTTTCAAAATTCATATTTTTGTGGCCAACTCGAACAATCGGAGCAAATGAAGTCGTGAAGATATTGGATGAGATGTTTACCATTTTTGGTGCACCTAAGCGCATCATAGCAGATAGAGGAACGGCTTTCTCAGGAAACGAATTCCGAGAATTTTGTGAAAAATGGGATGTTCAACTAACTCATGTTGCAGTACAGACTCCTAGAGGTAACGGACTAATCGAGCGGTACAACAGAACATTAATGCCCGCATTGTTGAAGAGCTGTACAGATATAGAGAGATGGGACGAAAAGATTGGTTTCGTACAACTCGCACTGAACCGTACCAAACAAAAGAGCATAGGTTGGAGTCCAGGTGAAATTTTATTTGGATTTAAACCAAGAGGCTACGACGCAGTTCTAGACACAGAACTTGCAATTGGCATTGACGAATATTTGTTGAACGATCAACGCCAAAACATGAGAGCTAACGGAGTTGAAAATATGCGGATCAAAATGAGAAATGCTATAATAAACGAAGACGACCACATTTGAGGTATAATGAGGGTGCTTTTATAGCAGTCCAATGAACCGGTGCAGAAGGAAACATAGGTCCTAAGATGTTACCCAAATATGTAGGGCCTTACATGATTGAAAAAGTATTGGACAATGACCGATACGTAGTAATAGATGTACCCGGAACTAAATTGAAGCAAAAACCATATCAAAGTGTTTTACCACCGGAAAGAATTAAACCGTAGACTAACACCCCATTGGATGACGACAGCACCGACGAGGAAACGAGTGACGAAGAAGCTGAAGACGTACCTGAAGAGACGAATGAAGTAAACGACGCCAATGATGAATATGACGATAATGATGATGAAACAGAAGATGACATTAATCGCGATGAAAGTAAAAGTGACGACCACAATGAGAAGAGCGAAGACGACAAGAAAGACGATAAAGAATCGGATGAAGACGAGTTCGAATCTGAACACGACACCGTTGGGTCAACGGCTGGTCAGAATGGCCGAACTGTAAGATCCCGCGAAAATCAAATAACCCGCTCGCGACATGAACGACGCCCCGTGAGACATGACTGTTATATTTACGGTAAAATATAGGTAGGTGGAGACATCTGGACGGAACGGGAGTTAGACGAACGTAGTGAGACGAACATAGTGAGACGGACATTACAGTTAGACGGACATGAAGTTGTGAGTTAGACGTTACAGTGTTTAGACGCGGTGATATTGAGATGAACAGTTGTAGGACGATTCAGTAAAGACGTGATAATAGACGAAATAAACAATTAGACGTTTGTGGATTGTGTTAGATGTTTAGATGGGACAGAGACGTGAAGTTAAGTGCGGTATCAAGTGACGGTTACCGCGCGAGTGTTTTGTGTACACCACCAGCCATTTTGTTTCTGTACTTTACATTTAATATTAACGGAATGAATTGTATTTATGTTACGTTTAATAAAGCCCACAGCAGCTGTCCTTAAACGTGCCGAGTCTTTCTTGTGGTTCTTCGTCGTCCTCTTCTTCTTTTAGAGGTAATTCCTGCGATTGATCTTCTACTTGTTTTTGTCTTTCTTCGTTTTTGTTAGGATTTGTGCCTTCTTTGTTACCTCTCGACCTTCTTGTTACTTTGTATCCTTTGTATATTTTATAGAAGAGATATGCTGTGACCAACAGAATGATTATCATTAGTGTTACAATCAATGGTGTGTGGTCGGGTTTGCAAGCTGTATTTGATTGTGCAAGCGGTATTATAGCTGTTGAAGCCATTGGAATTGCCGCTGCTATAGCTGGGGCTGCGTATACGGGGTGTCTGTTGTATATTATTTTAATAAGCATTATGGTTAGTATAGCGTTCCATATAAATAGAATTGTGTCGCTATGGTGTCCATAATGATCTGCGTATGTTCTTGCGTTGTCTATTAAATCTGAAACTTCGTTGAATGTGTCGAATTTTGTTCTCTCGGTTGCTATCGATAGGTTTAGATGTGGGACATGAAATGTCCAATTTTTGTTTAGACATTCTGATAAGTTTTTATATTCTGGATGTCTGTCTGTATCTGCTTTACAATGAAAACTTTTCAGAGTCGTCCAGGATGCTGGGATTACATGGATAGTTTCCCATTCTTGAACGGCATTGTGAGCGCACGGAAGTCTTGCTGGTATTATTCTCCTATTTTCGACGTACAAAGATCAGTTACAGGGTAGTTTGAGTTGTAACGACCCCGGTTGTCCTATGTATTTGTATTAAATTTTTATCTTCTTGTTTGGACATCTAATAAATGAGTCATTTTTGAGATGTGTTATCCAATAGGTGTCTTCGCTAATTTCGCTGATGACTAATGCTGTTGATGAGTGACATCTAAAACTGCAGTGTTGTCTTAGTTCTTCTACTGTGGCACTCAAGTACATTTTGAATGCACACAACGGACCATATGTAGCGTCTGTTGCGAATCTTGGTATATAGCAGAGTCTATCTTGGTAAGGTTTACATTGATGCAAACCAGCTCTTTGTATAGGTCTAGTGCTTGTACCGTCTACTGCTAAGTACATATGATCATGCATTAGTGTACATGTATCATTGTACCAGGCGAAAGGTGTTGACTGGAGCTCTACTAATTTCCAATTCTTCGTTACTTGAGTTATTGGTATTTTAATGTGGACTGTTATAGTTTTCTGGCTACCTCGAAATTTGATTTATAGGTACTGCTAACTTCATCCCAATTCTTTTCAGGTTCAAGGATAACTTTTTCAGGTCGGAATAGAGTACGGGGTGTGTTATTGTTGTAATAGGAATATTCTTGTTTTTGCAGGATGTTAGGATCTGGGTTTGTTTCAGGTAGGATAGTATTTGAGATGTTCTTTTGTAGCTGTTGGCTTCTGTCAGCATTATTTGTTTTGTTACCCATTTTATGTCACTCGTTTCGTTGGCTATTTCTAGTCCAAGGTTTTGAAGTTCTTTGATTCTCGACTCAATTTCTTGAACTGTTTCCGTATTCTTTTTATCGTATTCATTGAAATGTGCGGTTACTTCTGTTAGATGTTTATAGTCATCATGAAGTCTGAGTTTCAGTTTGTCTACTTGTTGTTGTAACTTATCATCCCTTACGACAATATCATCTACTTTCTCTTGTGTGGCTACCCCGCAGCACCAGTTGAAAGCATCTCCAATGAAGTCTAATGCTGTCTTTTTTCTATACGCTTGCTCTTCTATCTCTTTTTCTTTTACATCTCTGGCGTAACTGAAGGCCGCAGTAACATTTTCCGCTGTCATAATTATTAATCTTGGGTCGAGTACGTTTTGAAATTCGTCTAGGGCCTTGACCGTTGAGAAGGAAAGGTCGCTGAGCTGTTCTGCCATGCTGCATTCTACTGAGTCCAGTCCTGGGTCTGATGTCGGATGAATTGTGTTTTTGGCTAATGGGTATTTGCAGAACCGTGCGGTGAAGGCATCTTCGTCTTCGGTATATCTTGGTGTTAACCAGGCTCCGCTGTACGTTAATGGAATAGAGGCCTCGTACACCACTGTGTCTGGTAGTTTCTTCCAATACGCTCTCGGTACTATTTTGGTTGGAACCTCTGCATGTATGTGGAATGTGAGCAAGCACAGCAATAGCAATCTAGAATTTACAAAATGTTAATATTTTTGTATATGACTATAATCGACCTTAGCGCCTCCTAAGAAACTTATTTTGAAAATTATGTGCAGACCTATATATACATATATATGTGTTTCAGACTGTAAAAAACCTACTTATCTGTGATTACTTCAATATGATATAGGGGTTTTTGTAATAATACAATTTGTTATTTATGTTTTTAAAATATATTTATTACGTACACTAATTGTTATATACTATATATATATATATATATATATATATATATATATATATATATATATATATATATATATATATATATATATATATATATATACAGTACCTAGACAAAATATTATAACCACTTATGATGTTTTAAAAAATCATTGTTTTACACAAAATCAACAAAATAGTAATACACCAATTTTATTTTTATTTTGTATTTTATTATTTCAAATTATTTTAGTACATTTATAAAATGTTTTTTAATATTTTGTGTTTCCCCCCTTTGCTTTTATTATTGGCGCAATTCTTGGAGGCATACTCTCAATACATGCCCTAATACAATTTTCAATTTCTGGAGAGCCATGCCATACTTTTTTAATATTATCTATTAACTTGTTTATTAGTATTATTTAAATCATAAACAAGTCTTTTCAGGAGGTTCCAAACATTTTCGATAGGATTGACATCCGGCGAGTTACCTGTCCAGGACAATATCGGTACTTTTTGTTCTTGCAAATCAGTCTCAGAATAAAAATACAGAGTTGAAGATGTTTAAAATAGCTTATCTTTTAATAAATACACAATATGTTAAAGAAATAAATAAAGTAGCATATGATTATATGTCGGCATTTTTAATAAACAGTTGTTTTTGTAAGTGGTTATAATATTTTGTCTAGGTACTGTATATATATATATATATATATATATATATATATATATATATATATATATATATATATATATATATATATATATATATATATATTATATTCATTTATTTATTTATTTGATTTTTGTTCGTATTTTAGGGGTCCGACATCAAACCCTCGTCTTCCAGATTCGCCGGCACTATCTGGCTACTGTCGGGACCCGGGTGCTGACTTAGAGCGATACTGTCCCGCAACCGCCTCATCCACGCCCCTCTTCCCCGTGCGCAAGGATTTACCACCGCCGTGGGTCGCGTGTTTGCTTGTTCCGTGAACTGGTTGCGTCCCTCAATCGTCCTACTTTCTAGTGTCGGTATTTCTGACCTGACGGGGGGATGAAGTACGTACGTGGTTTCGGCTATTGCCAGCCTCAATCCTTCCGTTGTTACGACAGTCAGATCGTCTATTCCTCTTAGAACGTTCTTTGGCCAATTTCTAGGTAATTAAAAAAAAACAAAATGAATTCTGTATCACGATTATTTCTAAATTTTGATTATCGTCTCTGCAGAATTTCTTTTTTTAAAATGGGTTCGGATTATTACGTTGAAGTTAACTATTTTTATTTTTATTTGGGTAAGGGTGTTCATTATTATTTAGGTTTCATTATTTTGGGGAATCCTTTTTACAACATATATGAAAATTTACGTCTACTTTACTTTTATCTGTGTATAGCCTTTTTTTATTTGATATTGTTTCCGTTTATCTAATCTCATAAGGAGATTTAGATTTTTCCCATCTACGTGACAATATCATGATTATTATTATCTTACCTAATAATTGACCAAAGCTGTCAATTAATGAATCGTTCTGCTTCGACAGATCGAGTCCGTCTGCACCATTGAATGATTCTGTAAAATATAGCACATTATTAATTCATTGGAAATGTACATAAAATTAAAATATTCATAAAAGAAAAACGTTGATACAATACACGTCCATCCTTTTCGATGAGATTCTCAAGCTTAATTTTTTCTAAAATAATAATCACATACCTATACACGTGCATACATATTTGTATACTAGAGTTGCACCGATTTATCAGCCGACGATAATTTATGATGTGCATGGAATCATCCGGATAGAATCAACCGGCAAATGTACAGTACCTCTGATCTTTTTACATTATAATTTAAGAAATCTCAACTTTGATAACTGAATTACTTTATATTTTTGTGTCGAAGGCTGAGACAACCGGGATCATTATCCGAGACCGGACAAACTTAGCTCAAAATCTTATTTAATTAATTAGCCTGTAGCGTAGTAAATTATCGATATAACATTTGTAACAGGACTATATTTTTGCGCCAATGTGACTTAAGAGTCCTATTGAGGGAGTCACGCTTGAACGTTTGAGAACGTCGCGGAACTAATTGGAATTTTCATTTTTGTAAGTTGCCATGAGCTCTTCATTTATGGTTTACAGCCGGCTTTTGCTAAACAAAATGATCAAAAGCCGCACTTAATCGGTAAAAGTAACTAGAATTGAAAATCTAGTTCCGTCTAAACTAGGGTGACCAATCGTCCCGCATTAAGATGCGTCCCGCAAAAGTCCCGCATTTTAACATTTTGTCCCGCATTGTGCCGCATTTTAACATTTTGGATTTGGGAGGTGAGGACCTTTTTTTTGCTCTTCACTTGGATTTGGGAGGTGAGATCTTTTGTTTTTGCTCTTCACTTGGATTTTGGGAGATGAGGACCTTTTTTTTGCTCTTCACTTGGATTTGGGAGGTGAGGACCTTTTTTTTTTGCTCCGTCCCGTGAACATTGAATGTTTATTATGAACCCTCTACAAATTTATTTTTCCATACTTTTTCCAATACATTTATTCTCATTTTTGAAACTTCTTATTAAGAAAAAAAAAAAAATTTTAAGTAATTTCCTGATCAGTTAAATTGGTGCGCACCCATCAAGATGATAATATTGTTAGCAAGGAGTTGCAAAAAATCGACAACTTTCGAAAAATAATCAGATAAAAAATTTGTGTTGTGCCTGCTATTCCGGTTCAGATTTGTATTATTCAGAATTTTTCATTTTTAGGGTTTTGTAGGTATGACCACCAAAAAACTCTTATACCGTCACTCATGTGTCTGTCTGTCTCTCTGTACGGTAGAAATTGTAGCCAAACGGCTGAACATAGAATGTTGAAATTTAGCATACATATACAACTATGTGGGTCAAACATATAGGAAAAAATACTGAGAGCTCAAAATAACACATCCCCAGAAATATACATAAATAAATATGCAGTTATTAAAAATAATATTTTTTTTTAAATTTTGAGTGCGGTATCAAATGAAATCTCTTAATGCGTGCATAAACAAGATAATTTTTATTTTTGAAAAATTAATTTTTAATGGTATTTAACGCTATTTCCTGAAGGGGTTGATCTAAAAATCTGAAAAAATCCCCATAATAAACAATGATGGGAACCGGAATAGCACAATAAGAATTTTCGATCAGATTAGTTTTTCGAAAAATATCGATTTTTTTCTGTCATTGAAGAAAGCTCTAAAGATGTTTATTAAGGCCTTGGTTCTCAAAGCGTGTTCCGCGATGCACCTTCAAGTGTTCCGCGAAAAAATCAGATGTACAATTCAATTAAAAAATGTTTGCAAATAAAAATCAATTTAGTGTAAAATTTACACGTACCATTCGGCTTTGTATGAATAAAAATATCTTTCGGGTTAGAATTACTTCTTGGAAACATAAAATATTATTGCAGTTGTCAAAATTCTGCTTAAGCCGATTCTACAATTAAAGTCTGACTTCGTTATGGATGTTGGGCGCAAGCGGGTTCCTCTACTCTTTCGCTAGGGGCCGTCCTCTCCGGAGAATGAGTTGAGAAACGCGCCTGAGAATCGGCTTTAGACGAAGATCTCTCTACATATAATTTAATTAAATCTTTTTCAATATATTCAATTTAATCAAAGAATTTGTGGCTTTAGCTAAAACCATAAATTCAAATATAATATTTCATCATTGTTTCTTGCACTGAGAAGTACTTGTCATAAAGCCAATGCCCAAGACATTAAACGAAGTATTTGACCAAGTAGTTATCGTAGACCATATGATTTTTAATTGCCCTATCCACTATAACAAGTCTTCTTTAGTTTACCTGCATTTAGCAAAACTTCTTCCCACTCCTATTTCTATTAAAACTATCCTAACCAACCCCTCCCCAGAAGTTTGCAAGAAAATTATTGGTTTCCTCAAGGAAACCAATTTAAATTTATAAATGTATAAAAAGCTATGCACAAAAAGCTATGATCTTGGTGCACTTGGCGGAATGGTGATCTCACCAAAGCCAACAAATCAGAAGAAGAAGAAGACCAAGTAGTTACCATGGTTAATTTTATTAAAATGAGACCGATGAAAAACCGAATTTTCAAAGAACTTTGTTCATCGATGGAAGCTTATATGTATTTACTTCTTCATACCGAAGTGAGGTGGTTGTCACGAGGACAGGTTTTAAATTGTGTGTTGAAATTAAAAAATTGATGTGAAGTGTGAATTTTCACACATTTCTGGGTTTTGCAGGTATTTGGTAACTGAACGATGATTATTTGGGATGCCAAAACAAATTTTATGTCAAAATATTTTTTTATGAATTTTAATTCGACTGCCTAATACCATTATTTGAGTTTCTAAATATATGCAGTATTTTTTTTATATAGCAAAGTACATTAAGATTTAAAAATGGCACCTATGGCTTCCATTGGTTGCTTACATCATAAGTCCCGCCCTTTGATTTCGTCAAACATAGAATTAAATTATAATTTCAACACTTTCCACTGGTTATTAAATTTACGCTTTTAAAAATTAAATGCAACATTTACCAAATATAACTAGAATTTTAACAAAATAATTTAAACAAAATAAAAATGCAAAAAAAAAAACAAAAAATAAAATCAACAGGATTCGAACCCTGTTTGCAACTTAACTTATATTATTAAGCGCACGACAAATTCAACCACGCCACGAGAGCTACTGATCTCGTATATTACACAACGTATTAAATAGTTAACATATTTTAGTTAAAAACACAAAAAATGCCTTATTTTCCGAAAACATAATCTGATCAAAAATTCCTGTTGTACTATTCCGGTTCACACCAATGTACATTACTTAGAATTTTTTCAGATTTTTAGTTTAAACCATCTGGGCTACAGGGTGTGAGACAAAAAATTTTTTGCACAATTTTGGGAAACATCGTATCAAAATAATTTATTTTGAAAAAATAAAATTTTGATCGTTAATCCACGTACTAAGGGCTTTCATTTGATACCCTACTCAGAATTTTAAAAAATATATTTTTTTTCGATGAGCACATATTTGTTTATATTTTTAGAGGGATATGTTTTTTAGATGTTTTAGTATTTTTCCTATGTGCGGGTCAAAGAGTTGTATAAGCATGCCAAATTTCAACTCTCTAGGTTTAGCCGTTTGGCTACAATTTTTACCGAACAGACAGACAGACAGACAGACGACAAAATGACGGTATAAGGGTTTTTTGGTCATACGTACAAAACCCTAAAAATGAATTACTTGTTTTTTTTTTTTAACGGAAAATCAAAAAACTTTTGTAAATTATCTAAAAAATGATGATTGGTGGAATAATTTGGCGTATTTGGCTGATACTTTTGATTACTTTAATACTGTCAATATATGTATGCAAGGAAAGGATGACAACATTGTTACATCGATTGACAAATTATGTACAATGAAAATAAAAGTTTTACTATGGAAAAGACACGTAAGAGAGAGAAACACATAAATCTACCCCTCTGTGCAAAATACCAACGTGGCAATCGTTTCTTTAATAATGGAACATTTATCAACAATAGAAGAAAAATTTGAAAAATATTTTCCATTGTTCTGCGTTTAATTCAAAAATTATTGGAAACCCGTTTCTTTCTTCCGAATATTCTAATTTTACTTTAAAAGAAGAAGAAGAACTGACATCGCTTTCTTCAGATCGTGGATTAAAATTACAGTCCCATGAAAACATTCCTGAAAAATTTTGGATCTCTGTTAGATGAATACTAGAGTATAAGCAAAAAAGCCTTGAACATATTATTGTTATTTTCCACGTCATATCTTTGCAAAGCTTTGATTTTCAACTATGGTTAGTATAAAGACAACAAACGCGAGAGACTAGGGAATATAATAGAAGAAATGCATGTGGCTTTTTCAAAGATCATCAAGCTCATGTATCGCATTAAGTTTGAGATTTTTTAAAAGTATTGTAATTTTAATTGTGTTTTCAATAAATATATATGCATCAATTAATATTGGTACATATTTTATTTATATACATATTATTTTCTAAAAGTAGCACTTTGAAGCAGGGGTTTGCCAATCACACGCTACGACATGATTCCGTTTCTTTTTTGCTCTATAATAATGGAGTGTTTTTGCGAACATTATTCTGTTTTTTATTGCTCTTTTGGTTTCAAAAAGGTTAGCTACCCGCACCCCCTGTTCTAAAGTTTATGTTGTATTGTAGATGTTCCGCCTAAAAATATATCAGAGTTTAGTGTTCCCCGACTTCAAAAAGTTTGAGAACCAAGGTATTAAGGAACAGAAAGTAGTTCTTAATTTTACTTTTTTTAAATCTTAATACGATTTTTTCCAAAAATGTACTAAATAAATCACTGTCTTGCAGTCTTTAACCGAAAGGGGTTAAACTAAAAATCCGAAAAAATTCTAAGCAACGTCCACTTATTTAAACCGGAAACGTACGAGAGGAATTTTTAATCAGATGTCGGTTTTGGAAAATATTACAGTTTTTGAATTTATGACAAAATTAATTATTTTTTTAATTTATGGCTAAATTATGGCTAATAATGTTATGGATTTTTCTATTTATGAATAAGATAATGTATGCCTTTTTTGGTATTAAAAATATGTGAAAAGGAATAAAGGATTGATTTAAACAAAACTCAATATCGTTCACAAACTGTTTTATTTTTGGCACTCGCTCTTACAACGTAAGTAAATCATCTGATCTCTCTATCAAATTCTACGTGTTTTTTATAAAAACCCATTAGCGTATTTTATTTATTTATTTATTTTACATCGGCCTATTTCTGCAACGAGGCTAATTGCCGATGCCAGGGGGCGAGCTACTACACCCGGATGAGTGGTGAATGATTGTGAAAATGTAATGTAAACATATTATTCTCGCCCGAATAATATCACCAACGGAGGAGGCTCGAACCACCTGTCAGTAGTGTGCATCTAATTAAGAGTGATAAGCAGTGATTCAGCTGTTTTTTGCGTTTTTTTGTGAAATAAAAACCTATTTTTAATACAATCTATACACAAAAACATTAAAAAATATATAGTGTAAAATAAATTTGTGAACATGGACGGGGGGCCAGACCCTCCGGATACGGGGCAAATTACCCAGACCGCCTCACTGATACGGGGCGCCATCAATGTAGTTAACGATCAGAACATCCAAGATATGGAAACGGACACAGGGCTAAGTAACATAGTTAACCCCAGATATAAGAGGGCCTCAACAAAAAATGCAAATTAACGACTCACCAAAACCAAAACAAGCAAACTTGGAACTACAAAACAAAGAAAAAAACAAATATAAAATAATGGACGCAGGGCTGCATTTTGTCTTTGTCCAGCAAAAGAACGGGAAAAAGCAAAGCTACACCCTATGATAGTTGGAAAGACCATATATAATGGTGAACTAGGTTGCGAAAAACACATTATAAGAATCTTACCAGTTGGTTATTCTAAAGTAAAAATACATGTAGACGCGTTGTCTACATGTATTTAATAGCCAACAAAATTCTTATGTATGAGAAATTAAATAACGACCAAATAGAAGCGTACATACCTGACTTCGCATTATACAAATACGGGGTAGTGAGAAACATAGAGATAACAATACCAAATGAGGAAATTATACAAGAAATTGAAAGCAGTGTCAAAGTCTTAGATGTAAGGAGACTTATGAAACGAGTACATAAACGAGAAGAAATAGAATATGAGCCTATAGAAACATGCGTACTTAAATTCGAAGGACAAAACCTACCCAAGCACATATACCTATTTGGATCCAGATGCGAAGTTGGTAACTATATCCCACCGGTGGCTCAATGTTTCAAATGTTTGCGTTATGGCCACATGAGCAAACAATGTAAAAGCAATCAGAGATGCAGCAGATGCCAAGGACCTCATCCACCTAAAGAGTGCAAAGTTACGATACCTACATGTTTATATTGTAAAGGGAAACATTCATCTACGTACCGCAAATGCCTGAATACACAAAACAAGTATAAATCAAAAAAATCATGACTCTGAACAATTTATCATACAAAGAGGCAAACACGGCTTACAGATCCTCATTCGCACCGGTAACCAGGCAAAACGTGCCTTCACTGGATAGCGAGCAACAGTTTCCGACCATGGCACGGCCCTCAAACCCTAACCCGTGGCACACATTAAGAGAGACCGCAAATCAGCAAAAACATTTCAATTTCACACAAATTGTTAAACCGAAACCGAAGATATACCAAACAACTACATACAAGAGCAACCCTACACCTGTAGAAAATCTCATATTACCCACCAAGCCAATAGGTTCTAACCCATATGCCCCACAGTACCACCGAAATGAAAGAAGCCCAGAAAGCACACTAATCAGAAAAGAGACGATTAGAGAGCTAATAAATAATATAATTCTGGCATCAGAAAACAGCAATTTATCGGAAAACGACTTAATACGGCTCCTAGAACACATAAACAAATCTCTATTCACAAATCAAACAGAACAAAATGGGAACTAAAATAATGCAGTGGAATGGACAGTCTGTAAAAGCAAATAAACCCGCTCTAGAAATATATTTAAACATTCACAAACCTCACATAGTAGTCCTTAGTGAAACCTGGTACGAATCAGATTTTCGATACAACTTTCCGAACTACAATGCCATAAGAAATGATCGGCCCGACGGATATGGAGGGTCCGCCATTATTATAATAAAAAACTTAAAATATCAGATTTTAGATCTATCTCAATCAACAAAAGACAAACTGCAGATATGCGGAGCTACGATCTTCCTGGATAATATCACAGTCGATATAGTGTCAATTTACTGTTCACCCAAATTTATTATTGATAGCATATGGTCCAATATGTTAAATAAACTGAGAACTAATTTTATAATAGCGGGAAACTTCAATGCTCACAGTACAGTATGGGGGTGCGAAGTGTCGGATCCACCAGGCAGAGAAATATTAGAAGCCTTAAACGCATATAATCTAACCATACTAAATGACGGTAAACCTGCGCTCTGCACCAGACCAGGACAAAGAAAATCCGCAGTTGATTTAACAATCAGCAGTGCAAATATAGGACCTAGAATTACCTGCTAAACTACCACGGAATCATTAGGTTATAACTATTTCTTGATAAACAAAAATTTGACGGACAACCTACCTGATACCATAAGCATCATGTCAAGAACTAGATGGATCACAAAACGAGCAAATTGGGAATTATACTCCAAATCGATCGAACAATCCATTGAAAAATTAAATTACAAAACAGCAGAACCTCAAACCGTATACTAACTATTACTGGATATCATAACTAATGCAGCCAACCAAAGTATTCCCATAAGAAAATCGTTCACCCCAAAATATTCACTAAAACCATGGTGGACAGAAGAATGCCTAGGAAAACTGGCGCTGAACAAACAATTGCTAAACATCTATAGGAAGACACCAAATTACGCAAATTATATAGCCAACAAAAATTCCCTAGCATCTTCGAAAAAGTTGCTTAAGAAACAAAAGCGAGGGAGTTGGCAGGAATTTTGCAATTCTATGACGATCCACACCCCCATTTCTATGGTATGGAAAAAAGTTCGAAAACTCAAAAACGTCAATGAAAAACCAACAAAAAACAGTTATGCGGACTAAATAAACACAAATTGGTTGGAAAACTATGCAGATACCCTGGCCTTGCCGGGAGCCTCGCCCCCCCCCCTTTCATCCCGATAGAGTTTGGACACACACTACAACAACACGCACTACTGGACTCTTTCAACTTACAAGAACTCCAGCTGGCCATAAACAAAAACTCTACAGACACAGCTCCTGAACCGGACAACACAACCTACTCCATGATTCGATATCTACCTGGAAACGCTCTCAATGTGCTGCTTTTCGTCTTCAACAACATCTGGGATTCGACAGGATGGATAAACGACTGGCGAATTCAAACTGTTCTCCCTATATTAAAATCAGGAAAAGACGCCAAGAGTACAGAATCATATAGGCCAATCACTTTAGCATCTTGTGTTCTAAAAACCTTAGAAAGACTAATGAAAAACAGAATGGAATGGTTCATGGAACAAAATAAGCTCTTACCGCCTAACTTATTCGCCTTTAGGAGATGTCGAGGAACAACAGATGCCGTATTTGACTTGGTAAATAACATATACCAATCTTTATCTGAAAATGAGATATTCATGACCACTTTCATTGACATATCTGGAGCCTTCAATAGTGTATATCTACCGATACTCTATCAAAAAATGCTAAACTTGGGCTTCCCAAGCTTATATATACAAAGACTAGACACTCTACTTAGTCACAGACAAATAAGAGTACATCATAACAACAAAATCAGCTCAACAAGAAGCATTTTTTTCGGGATAGCACAGGGTTTAATTTTAAGCCCCACACTTTTCAATACATATATTGCCGATCTTCACTCTCTCCTTCCACCTACAACCTTCTTATCGCAATATGCAGATGACTTCAGTATTTCCTACAATGGGCCCACGACCAACCAGTGCACAAGATAGATGAAATACATTTTCCACAATTTAAACATTTCGCTGAACCAAAACTGCCTAACTCTCGCCCCCACAAAATCAAATGTTATTTTTTTCACAAAGAAAAGACTACAAGGCATAGCAGACAACATAACATTAGGATGGCCTCCTAACTTATGTATAATCATTCCAGTGGTATCACAAGTCAAATACTTAGGAGTATACACAGACCAGAAACTGTCATGGATCCCACATATCAATCAGTTAATAACCACATCAGAAAAGAAACTTAACATACTAAGATCCATAGCAAAATGTAAATGGGGTGCACACCCAAACACTCCTTTTCTACAAGGCATATGTCAGGTCTAGATTAGATTATGCAAGCATCTGTTTCAATCTAGCCTCAAATTCTCAAATAAATAAATTAGACAAAATACAGTATGAAGACCTAAGACTTTGCATAGGAGCCTTTAGATCCACGCCAATAACTTCCCTTTTAGCAGAGACCTGCGAACTCCCACTAAGCTATCGAAGAAATAAATTAACATACAAATATCTGCTAAGCAAAGTACACAATGACTATCCCAGTCTAAAAACTCTGATTGAGATGTTCCAAAAGGACGTAACACTAACCAACGACATAAAACATGCACCGAAAAAACTTCTCCACACATATGGCAAAATTACGGAGAACTTGGGAAATGTACGAATAGCGAAGAACAGTTACATATTTACTTTTCCATACAACGGAAAACTCAAGAAACCAGAATTTATTTACCATGTCTATACAGACAACACCGACTTAAACAATATCATCTTCTATGATACTCTAGAATCAAGAGCAAGAAACTACCCTAAAATATACACAGATGGGTCTAGAAATATACAAACAAATACTACAGAAGCTGCCTTTTATTGTACAACCAACAAAACAAACAAATTATTCCCATTACCGCCGATCTTCTCTTCATACTCTGCCGAACTATACGCTATCAAAGAAGCAATAATCTATACAATACAGAACAACGGATCAAAAAACCTCCTAATAGTCAGTGACTGTCTAAGCGCTCTTAAAACAATAGAATATATCCAATCGCACCCTAGAGACTATGAAATCCAAGAGATAGGACAGCTATTACAAACAGCATAGGAGGACAAAATAAACATAAAATTCATGTGGATCAAAGCTCATCAGGGCATAGCTGAGGGCAATGACGAAGCGGACAAACTAGCCAAAAAGGCCTGCACTCTCCAGCTGACCAGTTCAATAAATCATAAAACACCTAGAAGAGACTTATACAATTTTATACAGAAGAACATAAACACAAAATGGGAAAATGAATGGAAAACAGTATCTAATCATAAAGGTTTTATGCCGCCATAGAAACAACACTACCAAAGAAACCATGGTTCCAACATGTAGCCATACAACGCAGCTCCATTGTTACCCACTGTAGAGTTAGAACGGGACACGCCAAATACCCAGAACACCTACACAAGCTTGGTATCACTCAGTCGCTACTTTGCACCTGTGACAATAGAACCGTAGGAAACCTGAACCACATTTTTTTTTCAGTGTACCACACACACAAACAATAGGTTATGATTCATCCAACAAATTACTAAACAACTAAATAAAGAACCTGTAGACATAAAAATTATTTTAAGGAACCCAAATACCTACAAATACATAATGATTTATATCAATGAATCCGAAATAGAAATAATTCAAGTTTTACCTTTTATTGTAATAATCAGTTTTGTATACTAATTGTAATTTTCTGTTAGCTGGCTAATATGGCTGTACAGGCTAAGGCCAAATAAATACATAAAAAAAAAGGTTAATGAGTAGTCATCATTAGCGAGTCAGAGCCCGGATTACTTCTTAGATAATATTTTATGGTGACGTAACAGGGCTTCGTAGAAGGCCAGATGCTAACAAATATAATAAAAATTGTTAACAGTTGAGAATCGATTTGGGTTCTTAAGGAGCTTACACTCATGAACTCTATCATTAGGCGCTCCGCCTATCGTTATACGTCTTCTTTTAAGGTATCAAACTTCTATTTTTTTCATATAGGTATTAGGTACTTAAAATACGTCATACTGTATCTTCACTTTTATCCATATTTAGATATTCACTTGTAAGTCTGTCACAATAATAGCAATCTCAACTAACTATACATATGTAAATACCGTGACTGTATTCACATTTCAGAAATTGGCGCATTCTCGACAGGAGCCTTGGGCAACGGCCCGAGGTATCCTTCTGGAAAACTTAAAATCTGGGTATCCGTTACGGTGCGACGCAAGGGGAGATTACATAGAGATATAGGCAGTGCCTGGGGCAAAACAGTTGCGCGCCCGACAAGTGGGAGAGTCACGATATACTACAAAGCTGATCATAAACAATCTCGCGAAATCAAATACCGCAGCGTATGAACTATAGCTGTTAAGATTTAAATTAAAAATGAAATTAGAATCTTAACTTCCTTATATCTTTGGAATTATGATAAATGGATTGTTATTATTAATAAATAAAATTTAAAAATGTTCAGATATAAAAATATACAATTAAATATTTTTCTGGGGGGAGGGCATTACCCAATTTGCCCTTACAAAAAAGCCGACCTTGTGTATAGGTCATATATGTACAACATTTATTTATTATGTATAAGCTGTTCACTTTTGTAAGAACAAACTAAGAGGGAATTATGTTCTCAATAGTTTGCACCTTTGAAGCTGTATGTCATGTTGGTATTAAAAAATGTTACTTTTTTAAAATGTTGACCCATTTGACATATGTCATATTGAAAAATGATATCTTAATTATAATGATCATAACCTTATCAACCTAAAGTCGGTTTTACAGCGTAAGGAATATTTTTAATTGACATTTAAAGTCAGTAAGACACCATAAAAATACCAAAATAACCAGATCTAGTGTGTTCTTACAAAAGTGAACAGCTTATATGTATATTAATAGCCAAATGCTAATACTAAAAAAGTAATAATAATAATAATAATAATAATAATAATAATACAAATTTTTCACTATTTTTGTTGCTTATATGTTTTACTTACCAAAGTATTGGAAAAATCTGCTTCTTGATATCCGAAAGTTACGCGATAGAATTACTTCCTCGGCAGCACCAGCTGATTCTAAAATAAGATAGCAGGTAAATAAGCAGGTTTTCACCAATACTTCAAACTTCTCAATTGCACTTCTCAATATTTGAAAAGAAGACATATTGCGCAGAAAACACCATGCGATGCAAGAGGTCTCTCTTCTGATAATAATAATAATAATAATAATAAGTCAGTTATTAAATTATCAGTCGACAGGACAGAGATATTCTGGAGGGAGCTTTATGAACACGACATGATCGTGCAAGACACTCCAGTTTTAGAGAGATTTGAGGAATTCTATACAAAACATCTTACAGATCCTCAGACATGCCCCCCTGTTTCCCCGGAAGAAGTAACACGTGTTATTTCAAAAGCGCGCAATTTTTCTGCACCAGGAGTTGACGGTATCGTTGCTTTTTGGTGGAAGTCATTTTCCAGTGCACACGGCCATCTTGCACGAAACTTTACATCTTTTATCTGTGGGGAAATACTAATACCTTCTTGGTTAGCAGAGAGGCGTACAGTATTAATCCCCAAAAAAGGTGATTTAACCAACCCGAAGAACTATAGACCTATTACTTGCCTCAATACGCTGTATAAGATCTTTACCAGCGTATTAGGCCGCGGTCTGACTGATCGAGTGCTGTCGATCGTTTGCTGTCGAGCAAATTTCAAACACACGTTAACTAAGGGCATGAGTCGCACTGAACCATCGTTTACCGTCAAGTAGCATCAAGTTGTTTGTATTTCAAACCGGTTTGAATTTCACTCGACGCTCGACGCTCGACGCTCGACGCATAGCACATGCGATTTAAGCATATTAGTTCATAACCATATATTATTTGACAGTTGGAACGTCAAAAAAAAAACAAAATTAACTGTTTGATAGTTTTAGGTTGGAATATGCACTATTTGACAAGTGAGAAACAAATTTACTTGACACTGAATGATCGATAATACTCGACAGTACTTGATCAGTCAGACCAGCTTTTAAATTTTTAAACGACACTACACGACTCGACGTTACATTACACGACGGCGCTCGATCAGTCAGACTGCTGCCTTAAACGAGCGGGTACTGAGCTCCATCGCCTCTGTTTGGTCAGACATCTACGAACAGAGGGGATCGAAGAGGGGCCAAGCAGGTTGCAAAGAAAATCTTATTATCGACCGGTCAGTCTGTCATGACGCGGCGTATTTCAAACGCAACCTGTCAATGGCTTGGGTGGACTACGCAAAAGCATATGACACTACGTCACATGCTCTCATTTTAACATTATTGCGCATGTTACGAGTCCACCCGGAGATAGAGAGATGCATTGGGCAACTTATGTCCCTCTGGAAGACACAATTTGTTGTCCCAAGTGGATCAACCGCAGTGTCGACAGAGTGGATACATTTCAAGCGTGGCGTTTTCCAGGGATATTACCTAAGCCCGCTACTATTTTGCATCTCACTTCTTCCTCTATCGATCGAGCTTAGGTGCGACAGTGGCTACATGGCGGGTTCTCCGTCGAAGCGTAAGCACAAAATTACCCATCTCTTTTACATGGATGATTTGAAGCTCTACGCCTCGAACGAGAGGAATTTACAGATCGCCTTAGATGCTGTTGCTGAGTACACTGCCGCGATAGGTATGCAATTCGGGTTGGAAAAATGCGCTGTTTTTCATATATACAGAGGAAAAGGGTTGGACAACGGTGAAGATGTTCAATTGGTTGATGGGAGCATTATAAAACATTTTAATGCCGAAGGGTCTTACACATTTCTAGGCATCAGTGAAAGGAGTGTCCAGGATATCACTTTTATTAAGCAGGCCCTTCGCAGCAAGTATATGGCACGACTGAGGCAGATATGGAGATCATGTCTGTCTGGCAAGAACAAGATCGCTGCCACAAACATGCTTGCTGTCCCATTAATTTCATACACTTTTGGTGTAATGAAATGGAATGTTGATGATCTTAAGGATCTCGACAGAAGAACCAGAAAGATCATGAACATCAACCGAAGTCTTCACCCGAAATCTTCTGTGCAGCGCATATACCTCTCTCGTCAAAATGGAGGTCGGGGATTACTTAATCTGGAGTGTTTGCACGATCGACTCGTCCTGGTTACAGCTAACAGTATCCTCAGAAGTCAGGACCCACTATTAAAATTCGTTAGTGAGCACGAATTTAGTGGCAAAGGGGCGTTTCTTTACCAGGCAGCGCGAAGAGCAGCAACGAGATTTAACCTGACAGACTTGAGTCCCGCCAAGGAAAAAGCTGGAGTACAACTCTCTCGGGAGGAGTACAACAGAGTTACCAGTTCGGTGAAACTAGGCAAGACAGACATGTTGACAAAAGAACACATGAGTAAAAGTATGCACTCTGTGTTCTTCAAACATATTAAAAGTCTAGAGTTATCCACCGAACTCACGTTCTCGTTTCTTAAGTCTGCTGGTTTGAGATCAGAAACAGAATGTTTTGTGTTTCGTGTCAGGATGGTGTTATAAATACTTTGGCGTACAGGGCCCGCATATTCCAAACAGCGGAGTCCACACTCTGTAGGTTGTACCACCACCATCCTGAAACGATTATGCACATTCTGTCTGCTTGTCCATCTCTTGCAGCGTCGAGCTACGTGTATCGACATAATGCTGCTCTCCGCGTGCTCTACTATCATCTTAGACATGCCTATGGTGTTGACCAAATACCGGTTAAACCGTACGTCCCTTCTGACATAGAATCGGTGGTGGAAAATTCCAAGTGCCGTATTTATTGGAATTACTCCTTCCCCACCTCGAGGTTACTGACAGCCACTAAGCCGGACATAACCCTCCTGGATATCGAGACCAAACAGATGTTTGTGATCGCATTCTCAAGTCCAGCTGAGAAGAATATCTCTCTCTAGGAGGAGGAAAAAGAGGTCCAAGTATATGGATCTTTTGTCCGAGCTTAGAAAGCTGTATCCCGGGTATAAAGTTAAGCTTGTAGTCCTGATAGTTGGTGTTTTGGGTGGCATGCAAGCCTCCTATCGAAGGGAAATCGAGTCCATTCCCGCCTGTAGATCTTCTGCCAACTCTTTGATCTGCAGGATGCAGAACGCAGTGCTGCTCGGGTCGCTCCGCATTGTGCGGGCACTGGATCTGGCGTAATTTCCGCGGCTGCATATCGCCAGGGTTTGGGATGCAGTCGTGTGTATGTAGCTCCACTAGTCTCTAGTATGACGCGGCTCAAAAGGTTGCTGAAGTTGCTGAAGTTTGCTTAACAGGGGTTAAGCAAACTAAAGCAGTAATTTTTACGTTCTTAAATTTGCGTCTGCGCTGTCACATCTCTCTCTCTCTCTCTCATTTAATAACCTCCTTGTCAGCGTTTTGAATATTTAAGTTTAAGTTTCATTTAAATTTATATATTATATCAATTTTATTTAATGAAAATAAAAAAAAAAATTGAAATTTTACCACAAATGTGTTATAGTGCATCTTTGATTAAAAAAATCGTGATTACAATGTTTAAAATAAAAATTTTGGTAGTACTAGTTTCTTATTTTTGTACCGTTGGAAACCGATGTGTTAACCAATGTTGCCAATCAAACTCTAGGGTCTGTCGGCTTCTTCAAAGGCTTGCGCTACTTTGTATAATCCAGTGACTTTAATTAAACCGAAACCAGAATTGACACAACAAAACGCACCCATTGTGAATGGTCGACAACCCGTGTGACGTGTTTGTATTTGGTCGAGACGGTTAGATGTCTCTTTTTATTTTTATTTTCTTGACATATTTTATTTATTTATATTGTTTTTTTATTATAATAAAAATATTTTCAACCTCGATGAGATTTGAACCATAGACTTTCGATTTATGAGATTTCTACTCTAAGCTGTTGGCTATCGGGACTGATGAACTGTATTTAATTAATTGATTATTATTTATGATAAGTATGTTTTTATGCAAGTTTAGTTAATAATTACTGTTATTACTTTTTATATGTCTATAACACTGGATTTACTATAGTTTATAATAACTATAGACCGGTAAAAATATGCAACGGTACTTTTGCCATAGGCGTGCTATTTTAAACTTTATTATAACAAATAACCAACAAAAAACAAAAGAATAAAACACTTGTATCGCAATGAATTCTTATCTTAATAAAGACACCTTTTTTTTGCTCTTCACTTGGATTTGGGAGGTGAGGACTTTTTTTTTTGCTCTTCACTTTGAACGCCTCTAGATTGAGGGCCCGTAAAACATAGGTTGAGGGCCCGTAAATCATAGGTTGGGGGCCCGGCGAAGGCTTGATCCGCTACTGAGTTGAATATAATGTTGGTTTCATATTAATTTTAAATTTATGATTATTTATTTTTTTAACTTAACCGTAGTAAATTATTACTATGATTTTTTATTTACACTTCAATTGCAGTGAAACAAATAACTACCAATTATCACAATTTTTTATAGTTACCAACCGTCAACATATATAAGGAAGATATTGTAATCATACCGATTTTGAGATTTCGAAATTTCGATGGATCTCCACGAATTGAGGTCCCTACATAACGTTTTGACTATTTTTAGCATGATGTCTGTCGGTCTGTCTGTCCGTCTGTCCGTCTGTCTGTGTACACGTGAAGAGCAAATTCGGCTGAAAGGATTTTTATGAAACTTCATATTTAAGTTTCTGCTATCAATGGCACGAGTTGATCAACTTTTGGTAAAAATCGGTTGACTAAAAATGGGAGTTTACTCGTGTCAATTTTAAGATTTTTGCGAACAGAAAAATATATCGGAAAAATTTATTAAACACAAGTTGCTATAAAAGCAATAACTAATAACTTTTATTTGAGATGTTTTTTGATAAAACGAAAAATTTCGAATAATTTCTGTAAAATTTTTCGAAATTTTTTCCAAGTCTCAATTTTTTCATATTTATATGTAAAGTTTCCATGGTCATGATAAATAATATCTCTGTTAGAAAATATTAGGCCAAGTTATTTCTACTCTGCTGCTAGAATGTATTTTATATAAGTACTTTATAATGGCGGTCGGTCCTGTGGTGGCCACAGCTAATTTTTTTAAACTTTATTTTAAATAATTTTTCACTTACCTCCATTGTCCGGCTCAGCGGGCATTGGGGTGTAGGCGCCACGCCCTGGAACACACTCAGTATCAAGCACATTCATTGCGTAACACTCAGCCCTAGTTATCGCCCCCATGTACGACACTCACCCAGCTCAATATGCTCTCCTCCCTCACACACATCAATGTCTTGTTGCGATTCCATTATATTTCTAATAATAATAACACAAAGTAGACCCTTTATAGAGAACACTTTATAGCCAGCCTCTTATCATCTCTTATCAGTGCTGACCTCTACTTCCAGCCACCAGCGAAATATCCCACTAAACCTGTTAGAGTTTAGATATGAATTGTACTTAAGTATTCAAACGCATGCGCCACTATTGTTATACGAGTCAGTGGTAATCATAGATGACAGATACTTCTATAGATTAAGGCTGCCAACTTTTTACGAACTAAATGCGGGACATTTTTAGGACCCCCCCCAAGAAATATCTGCTCACCATTTTTATCTGTGTATATCCCAAGATTTTCTTCGAATTTTATCAATGAGGCATATAATTCACAATTTGTTTACAATTAAAAAGCACTTCATACGAAAATATTAATATTTTATTATTTATATTATTAAAATTATATTAAGTTATTTTATTCACTGTCTTTTAAAATCTTATTTTTGCATATTTGCGAATTTTCTTCAGAGGTTCAGAGTCAGAGTTCAAAATTTCATAAAAGTTTTCACATTTTCCCATATTATATTTTACTTGCAATATTGCCTGAACAGTCTTAATTTTAAGCGCCGTTTTTTCAGACGCCCACATTGCATTTACAAGGGAGAATACTCGTTAAATGGGTCAATTTGCTCAAGGTAGACAAAATAGATACTGAATGAGTAGTTAATATTATATTAAGGGGAATCTCCTGCTAACTGCTAACAGCGTGAAGATATCAAGATGTATAAAAATTAAATGTTAAATTTTGGATTAAAAAAAAATAATAATAATAAAAAAAATCGTTAATATTTAGTTCGAATTTTTATAAAATCAATATGATTATTTTAGAATAAGTGCTATATTTCCGAATGCGGGACAATTAATACTTTTCCGGGACGAATTTATGTATCAAGAGTAAAGCGGGACATGGGTCGCTAATCCGGGACGGTTGGCAGCCTTACTATAGATAGCCAATTCTCGCTACCTCGAGGTATTTTTCCCCCGTCTGCTATGTTAGTTCCACTATATATTCTAGTGGCGCTGTAGTTTCGAATAGCGGGGTTTTTGAATATTTCTATTTCAATGCTATATAAAAAAAAAATCATTTGCACTTGTTAGTCGTAAAATTTTAAATATAGCTAAATAAGTTCTGTACCAATTAATTATTATACAGAACTTGAGCTATATTTAAAATTTTACGACTAACAATTGCAAATGTGTGTTTTAAACAGGGCTTCGAACCGGAACTGAACCAAAAACCGAAAACAAAAAAAAAAAAAAACGTTATTTTTGTCGGAACGAAAATCGGAGCTGAACCGAAAAAAAATATCGGTTTATTTCGGTTCAGATAATGTTTATGCATATAAAATACATTTTTTAAACTGATGAGCAGAAAAAAAACGTAATTTTTTTAACTGATAAGTTAAAAAAAATGCGCTTCTATTATTTTTTTCTTCAATTGGTGCAAATATGGCCAAAAACTTACAAGAAGCTAATAAAGGGAAAAATTATGTTGAAAACGAGATCAGTAGAACAGACCAAACATTCTTCATAACACCCGTTAGTGAGACTGAAATCGCAAGCTATATTATGGACCTAAAAAATTATAAAGCACCGGGAATGGATAGAATTAACGTAATGTTTCTAAAGAAAACTATGGATTTAATAACAAAACCATTGACATGCATTACAAATAAAAGTTTTCTGGAAGGAGTATGTCCCGCACACTTCAAAGTAGCTGTAACAAAACCACTCTTCAAATCTGGAAACAACCAACTCCCAACAAACTACAGCCCTATTTCATTGCTATCACATCTAGCTAAAATATATGAAAAATCAATTAAAACAAGGATGTTAAGTTTCTTAAATAAATACAATGTACTATCTGAGTACCAATTCGGATTCAGATCATCTGTAAGTACAAATAATGCTCTTGTTGAAATTACAAGTAAAATCTACGAAGCAATGGATTCTTCTAGACCCGTAATATCAATGTTCTTAGATCTTCAAAAAGCCTTCGATACTGTGAGTCATGAACGGTTGTTATATAAACTGGAGTGTTATGGTTTTCGTGGTCAGCACTAAATATGTTTCGCGATTATTTGAGTAGCAGAAAACAGTATGTAACAGTGAACAACAAAATTAGTGAGGCTCGTGTAGTGCAATATGGAGTTCTGCAAGGTACCGTCTTAGGGCCTATTCTTTTTTTAGTGTACATAAATGAATTGTTAAACCTAAATACTAACTGTAAAATTCTATCCTTTGCTGATGATACAGCTCTAATAATAGAAAGTGACACGTGGGAAAATGCTAAATTAGAAGCAGCAAATAATTTAAAAATTGTATGTGAGTTAAACATAAACCTTTTAACTTTAAATTTCAAAAAAACTAAATATGTTCTCTTCGCTCCCTATAAAGATAGTTTACCAACTTTAAAAGACATTGTGTTGCATACTACTGAATGTAAAACAAAAATATGTGACTGTAACATCAAAATAGGTGCAACTCTCAAAATTAAATATTTAGGAATTATGCTGGATTGTCACTTAAAATGGGACGAACATGTAAAGTATTTATGTAGTAAATTAAGACATCACATAACACGTTTTTTAATATTAAGAAAAAATCTGAGTGTAACAAATTTAAAAATAATATATTATGGTCTAGTGCAGTCATTAATTAGTTATGGAATTGTTGTCTGGGGTGGCTGAACTAAAAGTAATAAATTCACTAAAGGTTATACAAAATAGCATAATAAAGATAATTTATAGAAAACCTCGAATGTATTGCACTACCATGTTGTATAAAAATTCAGAAATATTACCTATAAATAAAATTTACTTAATAAACGTACTTAAATTCTATGAAAGATTTGGTATTAAAACACCATTAAGTCATAAATATGAGACAAGACAAAAGAGCAACTATCATATTCAAACAAATAGAATCACTAAAAAATTAAGTGAGCAAAACTTTAATTATAGGGCACAACATTTATATAACATGATGCCAGCAAATATTAAAGGTTTGCGTTACAATACTTTTGTTAAAAAATTGAAATGTTGGATAATATCTCTGCATGAAGATGACATGACTAATTTAAATCTTTGATTTACTCATGTTAATTGTTTATTATTATTTTTATTTTTTTAGTTTTGTAATGTATAAAAATACACATTTTGTAGGATGTGACCATTATATTTTGTATGTCATTTTAAAAATTTGTTAACATGTAAATAAGTATAAAAATTGTTTTATTATATTTAAATGTACATACACCGTCGCACACAAGTTGCTTGCAACTTAAGCGATGTATTGTAAGTTTATTTGTTATATTTTTGTATTTAAATGTACTTACATGTATGGAATAATTTGCAAATAAATTATTATTATATTATTATATTATTTCGTGGGGGGGGGGGTGAACACCCAGAACCCTCCCCTCCCTGGCAGCGGCCTTGGTATGATTATTACAAAATAAGGAATAAAATGTTCTTCTAAATTATAGTAGAAAATTAATTTCTAATACAAATAAAAGCATTTAAAAATTTATCACTCGGAACTGAACCGAAAACCGAAAAAAAACGTTATTTTTGCCGGAACTGATATTTATTTTTTTAATTGAACCGGAACAAAAACCGAAACGAAAAAATAACGGTTCGAAGCCCTGGTTTTGAAACATAAGTTATATAAAAGGTTAATGTAATAAAAGACAAGAAATATAATAAACCTTTAATTATTCTCATTTTTTTCATTTTTATTAAATATTTTTATTGTTTTTTCTATACTCTTCTCCCTTGATTTTTGAATAATATCTTCTCTCATTATTACCTGAGCCCATTTTTCAAATAGTTCGGGTTCCTTGGGGAATGATTGCAAAGAAGCATTCTTTGTGTTATTAGCACAATTTGGAACACAACCTGTAATTACTCCCATATTAGACGAATCTGTAAATTTAAACATATTTTACTATTCAATAAGAAGCTGTTACCATAGAATGATTTTATTATAACTACCGTATATTCCGGCGTATAACGCGCACCGGCGTATAACGCGCACCTCAAATCTGAATAGATTTATTTTAATTTTTGCATGTATTCCTCGTATACCGCGCACCCTTATAATCTGCTTTCCTGGAAACACTTTTATGCCAATATTCCTTCATAACAACCGTATGTATAAACTAATGACGAAAGTACATCTGAATTTGATGATATACCTGATAATATTACCGAAGACGAATTTGATGAACTTTTTATGTCATAATAAAAATTATTTAAATTAATAATTAAGGTAATTTTTTTGTTATGTATATAAATAATATAAATAAATATGTATAAATTTAGATAGTTATGTAGACTCAGTATTTATATTGAGTATTCATTATATAATAGGAATCCTATTTATACACTATTTACACTATTAGCAATTCTAATCTTCGAACGGGTTTTATACCCGGCGTATAACGCGCACCCAAGAAATTTGACAAAACTTTCAATGTCAAAAGTGCGCGTTAAGCGGCGTCCACACTATGCCGCAGTTTGCCAGTTGGCAAGGCCAGTTGGCAAACTGCGGCATAGTGTGGACGTGACCGTTGGCACATGCCATCGTGCCAGCGGCATGCCAACGAGAATCGCTCGAGTTTCGGTCTCCTTCAAAGTAAGCCGATAAGCACGGTGAGTGGGGACGTGCCAACTGGCATCACGCGACTTTAGGCTTAAATTCAGGTTGTGATTCAGACGCATATGAGCAACGTTGTTTATAGATGGAGTGGACAAACGAAAAAGTGTTTAATTTCATCAATTTGTACCGGGAACGTCCTGTTTTGTGGGACTGTCGTTTAAAGGACTATAAAGACAGGAATAAGAGATGTGACGCTCTATTGGAAATTGCGGTTAGTTTTGGAGTACAAAAAGAAGAAATTGATAGAAAAATCAAAAACTTGGTGTGTCATTTTTCGCGCGAAATAAAAAAAGAGAGGGAATGTAATAAGTCCGGTGCGTGATCTACTTTGAAGACTTGGACGTACCCAAAACAGTCGTTTGCGACGTTTCCGTATTTTTTCTTCACTGTCAAGTATGATAACAGCAGCTGAAGCAATTAGTAAATCTTCCTCGGTGAACATTGTGCGACTAAACTAAATGCCAACACAGATGTTGACGTGTATACAGCCACTGGCTTTGCCAGTTGGCATTGCCAGCTGGCCTTGCCAACTGGCAAACTGCGGCATGGTGGGGACGCGCCTTTATACGCCAGAATGTCGAAACTAATAGTTAAGGTCTGAACTGCAGATGAAATCTTCTGTAATGAACAAAAGCATGCTTGAAAATATTTGAGAAAATACATTTCCCAAAACCTTTTGGAAAATTTAGTCAATGCCCACATGAGTAAGTCGCCTCCTATAATATCAAATACAAACTTCATTTAATTATAAATGTTATAAGATATGATTAGTTCTATGATCACTTCTGATAATATTGAAGAAGACAAAGGTCATATAACCCACAAGACAATATAACCTTAAGCATTAGTTTTGTTAACAATCATTTAATTTATCAATATTATTTTTCCACTTGGAATAATTTCTGTGATATAAGTGCTACACTTAACCTAAAAGCTTCGTGTACGGAATTTTAATAAAATAATAATGAACTTACCTTCGAAAAACCAACAAACAATGAATTAGTTTGACACACACAAGTAAAAGCAAAATGAATAAATTATAGAAATATACAATACTAGGTAAAGTTTCACAAATTCCTTATAACGAATAATGACGTTTGTTTCAATTTTTAAACTGTAAACTGTATCACAAATCACAACTACAGGTTTTCATTCAGCCAATGAAATACCATCTTTTGCGCCTACGCACTTGTGGCATATTGACTGCAGCGCTGTCATATGTAGTTCAACTAAACTCTAAAAATACCTCCTACGACAATAAAGTGCCCATAGCATGGTCGTAATTGTGGCCGCCACTGATCACTACTATGAACTATGAACATCTCGACCTCACCTGAACTTCGCTGTCCGGAATAACGAGATCATCCTCCTGTCTCCTGTAGCCAGCAGACATTTCACCTGTACCTTCTTGGACTTAAACAGACAATAAAACTATTCTTTCTTCCGGCTTAGGTATGATCGGGATTCCGGGACGCCGAAACAAAACAGTTACGTCATTTCACACGTCCCATCTCGAACTTAAAAGTTGTAAAATTTCTAAATTATGATCGAACACGAATTAAATATCTGTACCTCTGCACTAGGAATGACATCGGGTACCCGGGTACCCGCTACCAGACCTGTTAAGGTTTTACCCGGTTCCGAGTTTGAATACCCGCTAGCCGTTAATTATCCATTGCCCGTTAACTAACGGGTAACTAACGAGTAATTAACGGATAGCGGGTAATTAACGGATACCAGTTGAGGTGAAGACCTTTTTTTTGGTCATCACTTAGATTTTGGAAGTGAGGACCTTTTTTTTGCTTATCACTTATTTTCAAATTTAACGGATAATTAACGGGTATCAGATTACTAACGGATAACGGGTAATACCCGGGTAATTGTGACGGGTACCCGGTTCCAGAAATTTCTAATTCTCGTCATTCCTAATGTCAAGGAACGTTCTATCGAATAAAAATACCAATTTACCCGGTTAGGAATGAAATTTAAAAAAAAACTGTAAAAGCGCTTTTTACATATTTTAAATGGAAACCTATGCACCAAAATGAAATGTTATAACTCAAGAAATACAAAGGTTTCTATAATTCAACCCGAATGTAGATTCACCCGTTTAGGGGTTGATTAGGGAAAAATCCTGAATAAAAATAAAAAAAAAAAAAATGTATGGGTAACCTTTTTAAGAGATATTGACCTAAGAGATATTGAGAAATCCCTGAAATCAAATTGCATCCCTTTTCACCCCTTAGGTCTGGAATTTCATAAAATCCCTTCTTAGTGGGTGCTTACATCATGGAAGGAATATACTTACCGAATTTCATGTATCTATGTCCAAGAGATGTTCTATCGAATAAAATATTCCAATTTACCACTTTAGGGGAGATGTTAAACAAAAAAAAAAAAAACATCAGAAAGCTTCCTAAAGATTTTGAAAAAACACATGCCAAAAAGGAATGTTATAACTCAACAAAGATTGGAACTAAGTAAATGGAAATACGAAGGGTTCAATTTAGAGGTTAATTAAGACAAAATCCTGAATTACTATGTTATTTAAACATTTGTATAGATAACCATTGTAAGTAAAAACCAAGTCGATATCTGATTGGTCCTCAGAGATATTAGAGTATCATTGAAATCACATTTTACCCCTTTTAACCCTTTAAGGGGAAATTAAAAGAACTGTCGAAAAGGTATGTTGTAAGTCAACAAACACAGAAAATACGACTGCATGTATAATTCACCCCTTTAGGGGTTGATAAGGACAAAATTCTGAAATAGGTTTTTCGGCATTTGTATGAGTAATCTTTGTAAGAAAAAACCAAGTCTATATTTTATTGGTCCTAAGAGATATTAAGAAATCCTTGAATTCACATTTCACTCCTTTTTTTTTTAGAAAAGTAATTTTAAAAAACTATTAATCTATTTCGAGAAATTTTAAAAAGACAGTTTTGTGCAAAAAAGAAATTGTATAACTCAACAAACACAGGAAATACGACGGGATGTATAATTCACCCCGTTTGTAGATTCACCCCTTTAGGAGTTGATTAGGCAAAATCCTGAAATAAGTTTTTCGCCATTAGTAATCTTTGTAAGCAAAAACCAAGTCGGTATCTTATTGGTCCTAAGAGATATTAAGGAATCTTTAAATTAACATTTCACCCCTTTTCACACTTTAGGGATGTAATTTTAAAAAACTCAATACTTTTTCGATATATTTTAAAAAGACACCTACGTGCAAAAAATAAATTTTATAGCTCAACAAACACATGAAATACGACGGGATGTATAATTCACCCCGTTTGTAGATTCACGCCTTTAGGGATTGATTAGGACAAAATCCTGAAATAAGTTTTTCGGAATTTGTATGAGTAATTATTGTAAGACAAAACCAAGGCGATATCTTATTGGTCCTAAGAAATATTAAGGAATCCTTAAAATCACATGTCACCCCGTTTCACCCTTTGGGGCTGAAATTTTTAAAAACTGTCAAAACCATTTCGAAATATTTTAAAAATACACCTATGTGCCAAAAAGTAATGTTACATCTCAACAATCACAGGAAATACGACGGGATGTATAATTCACCCCAATTGTAGATTCACCCCTTTAGGGATTGATTAGGATGAAAAACTAATTTCATGATTTAATTAGTTTTTCGGTATTTGTATGGGTAATTATTGTAAGCAAAAAACAAGTCGATATCTAATTGGTCCTACGAGATATTAACGAATCCTTGAAATCCCATATCACCCCTTTTCACCCTTTAGGGGTAAAATATAAAAAAAACGGTCAAAACCATTTCGACATATTATAAAAAGACACTGATGTGCCAAAAAAAAAACCTTATAACTCAAAAAACACAGGAAATACGACGGGATGTAAAATTCACCCCGATTGTAGATTCACCCCTTTAGGGGTTGATTAGGAGAAAATCCTAAAATAAGTTTTTTGGGATTTGTATGGGTCATATTTGTAAGCAAAAACTAAGTCGATATCCCACCGACCCGAAAAGATATTAAAGAATCCGTGAAATCACATTTCACCCCTTTTCGCCCCTTAGGGGTTGAATTTCGAAAAATCCCGTCTTAGTGGGTGCTTACGTCATGAAGGAAATATACTCTCCAAATTTGAAGTTTCTAGGCCCAAGGGTTCGCGCTGGGCGGTGATGAGTCAGTCAGTCAGTCAGTCAGTCAGGACAATGCCTTTTATATATATATATACTAGCTGAAAACCCGTGCTTCGCTACGGTATATTGATGGTCTCATTGGCATAAAATCCGCAGTTTGTTTTTAAACTTGTGTATGGGTAACCTTTGTAACAAAAAATCTAGTCGATATCTCATCTGTCCTAAGAGATATTGAAGAACCCGTGAAAAAACATTTTACTCCTTTTCACCAGATAGGGGTCGAACTTGAAAAAATCCTTTCTTAGTGGGTTCTTACTTCATACTGAAAAATATACTCTCCGAGTTTTTTATTTCTAACAAAAAAATACTAATTTACCCTTTAGGAGTGAAAGAAAACTGTCAAAACACATATATGCCAAAATGGAATGTTATAACTCAACAACCGCTGGAAATACAAAGGGTTCTATAATTCACCCCGAATGTAGATTCACCCCTTTAGAGGTTGATTAAGATAAAATCCTGAAATACATTTTTCGGCATTTGTATGGGTAAACTTTATAAGCAGAAACCAAGTCTATATCTTATTGATCCTAGAAGATATTAAGGCGTCCTTCAAATCACAATTCCCTCATTTCACCCTTTAGGGGTGATATTTGTTAAAGGTAAAAAACTGTTAAAACCATTTCGAGACATTTTAAAAAGACACAGGAAATACGATGCGATGTATAATCTACCCCGTTTGTAGTATCACCTCTTTAGGGGTTGATTAGGACGTAATCCTGAAATAAGTTTTTCGGCATTTGTATGGATAATTTTTGTAAGCAAGCACCAAGTCGATATCTTATTGGTCCTAAAAGAATTAAGGAATTACTGAAATCACACTTCACCCCTTTTCACCCTTAAGGGGTGAAATTAAAAAAAAATTTGTAAATCATTTCGGGATATTAAAAAAAAAAAAACACTTATGTGCCAAAAAGTAATGTTGCAACTAAACGAACACAGGAAATGCGACGGGATGTATAATTCATCCCGATGATAGATCCACCCCTTAAGGGGTTGATTAGGACAAAATCCAAAAATTGGTTTTTCGGTATTTGCATGGGTAGTTTTTGTAAGCAAAAACCAAGTAGATATCTTATTGGTTCTAAAAAATGTTAAACAATCCTTGAAATCACATTTTACCCCTTTTTACCCTTTAGGGGTTAAATTTAAAAAAATTGTCAAAACATTTCGAGATATTTTAAAAATACCCCTATGTGCCAAAAAGAAACCTTATAACTCAACAAACACAGGGAATACGACGGGATGTATAATTCACCCCAATTGTAGATCCACCATTTAGGGGTTGATTAGGACAAAAATCCTGAAATATATTTTTCCGTATTTGTATGGGTAATATTTGTAAGCAAAAAGCAAGTCGATATCTTATTGGTCCTAAGAGATATTAAGGAATCCTTGAAATCACAATTCACCCCTTTTCACTCTTTAGGGGTGAAATTTAAAAAAAACTGTCAATACTATTTCGAGATATTTTAAAAAGACATCTATGTGCCAAAAATTAATGTTGTAACTAAACGAACAGAGGAAATACGACGGGATGTATAATTCACCTTGATTGGCGATCCATCCCTTTAGGGGTTGATTAGGACCAAATCCTGAAATAAGTTTTTCAGTATTTTTATGGGTTATCTTCGTAAGCAAAAAGCAAGTCAATATCTTATTGGCCCTAAGAGATTTAAGGAAACCTTGAAATCACAATTCACCCCTTTTCACCCTTTAGGGGTGAAATTTTAAAAAACTATCAATACCGTTTCGAGATATTTTAAAAAGACACCTATGTGCTAAAAAGTAATGTTGCAACTAAACGAACACAGGAAATACAACGGAATGTATAACTCACCCCGATTGTAGATCCACCCCTTTAGGGGTTGATTAGGACAAATTCCTGAAATAAGTTTTTCGGTAATTGTATGGATAATCTTTGCAAGCAAACAGTAAGTCCATATCTTATTGGTCCTAAGAGATATTAAGGAATTCTTGAAATCACAATTCACCCCTTTTCAACCCTTAGGGGTGAAATTTTAAAAAACTATCAAAACCGTTTCGAGATATTTTAAAAAGACACCTATGTGCTAAAAAGTAATGCTGCAACTAATGAACACAGGAAATACAACGGAATGTATAACTCACCCCGATTGTAGATCCACCCCTTTAGGCGCTGATTAGGACAAATTCCTGAAATAAGTTTTTCGGTAATTGTATGGATAATCTTTGCAAGCAAACAATAAGTCCATATCTTATTGGTCCTAAGAGATATTAAGGAATCCTTGAAATCACAATTCACCCCTTTTCAACCCTTAGGGGTGAAAGTTTAAAAAACTGTCAAACCCGTTTCGAGATATTTTAAAAAGACACCTATGTGCCAAAAAGTAATGCTGCAACTAATGAACACAGGAAATACGACGGGATGTATAATTCACCCTGATTGTAGATCCACCCCTTTAGGGGTTGATTAGGACAAAAACCTGAAATATGTTTTTCGGTAATTGTATAGGTAATCTTTGTAAGCAAAAAGCAAGTCGATATCTTATTGGTTCTAAGAGATATTAAGGAATACTTGAAATCATAATTCACCCCTTTTCACCCTATAGGGCTGAAATTTTAAAAAACTACCAAAACCTTTTCGAGATATTTTAAAAAGACTCCTATATGCTAAAAAGTAATATTGCAACTAAACGAACACAGGAAATACGTCGGAATGTATAACTCAACCCGATTGTAGATCCACCCCTCTAGGGGTTGATTAGGACAAATTCCTGAAATAAGTTTTTCGGTAATTGTATGGATAATCTTTGCAAGCAAACAGTAAATCGATATCTTATTGATCCTAAGAGATATTAAGGAATCCTTGAAATCACAATTCACCCCTTTTCAACCCTTAGGGGTGGAATTTTAAAAAACTGTCAAACCCATTTCGAGATATTCTAAAAAGACACCTATGTGCCAAAAAGTAATGTTGCAACGAAACGAACACAGGAATTACGACAGGATGTATAATTCACCCCGATTGTAGATCCACCCCTTTTGGGGTTGATTAGGCCAAAATCCTGAAATTGGTGATTCGGTATTTGTATGGATAATCTTTGTGAGCAAAAAGCAAGTCGATATCTTATTGGTCCTAAGAGATATTAAAGAATCCTTAAAATCACAATTCACCCCTTTTCACCCTTTAGGGGTGAAATTTCAAAAAACTGTCAATACCATTTCGAGATATTTTAAAACGACACCTATGTGCCAAAAAGTAATCTTGCAACTAAACGAACACAGGAAATACAACCGGATGTATAATCCACCCCGATTGTAGGTTCACCCCTTTAGGGGTTGATTAGGGCAAAATCCCGAAATTGGTTTTTCGGCATTTGTATGGGTAATACTTTTAAGCAAAAACTAAGTCGATATCCCATCGGCCCTAAGAGATATTAAGTAATTCGTGAAATCACAATTCACCCCTTTTCATCCCTTAGGAGTGGAATTTCGAAAAATCCCTTCTTAGTGGGTGCTTACGTCATGAAGGGAATATACTCTCCGAATTTCAAGTTTCTAGGCCCAGGGGTTCGGGCTGGGCGGTGATGAGTGAGTCAGTCAGTCAGTCAGTCAGGACACTGCCTTTTATATATATACTAGCTGAATACCCGTGCTTCGCTACGGTATATTGATGGCGTAAAATCTCATTGGCGTAAAATCAGCAGTTTGTTTTTAAACTTGTGTATGGGTACCTTATGGAGACAAAACCTAGTTGATATCTCATCTGTCTTAAGAGATATTGAGGAATCCGTGAAAAAACATTTTACTAATGAACAATGAACAATTTAAGTTTAGCCCAACCACCCCATGTCTGCTTACATCCTGCAATTATTAAAAGTTATGGTCCGAATGACATGACACTACACTACGTTCATGTTCAAGTTGCATTTGTCATTAATTTGAAATTTTAGATGCTATTTTTAGACATTTTTATATATAGAATTCTAATTTTATAGATATTTGTTATTTAAAAACAATCTTAAACAACTTTGTGTTCCGCACAGAGGTGTTGGAAGAAGTAAATATAATTTGAATAAAGCAAAGCGTGTTGATGCAGAAAAACGATGAAGTGAATTTCGAACTATAACAAAGACTTTCAAAAGAAAGAAAAACAGACACAAAAAAATTCCGACGACGTTTTTGTCACTACTTAAGGACCTCTTTGTAGACCACATTGGTGGTTCTCCCCTGAGGTGCTAGGATCACCAGGCTGCTAGGTGAGCTCACTCTGGAGCAGGCCACGTAGAATTGTCCATGTGAGAAGCAGTCCTCCCTCAAGTCAATCCCTGCTACTTTCAGCGACTGCCCCTGGGATTTATTGATAGTCATAGCAAAGCAGACCTTGAGGGGGAACTGCAGTCTCTTGAACTCGAAGGAATAGTCTGATGGTATGAGTGGTATGCGTGGTATGAATACCGATTCCCCCCGTGCACAGCCGGTGAACACTGTAGCCTCGATGACATTCCTATGGAGTGCCTTCACTTGCAGCCTGGTGCCGTTGCAGAGTTTGGGTGGGTTGAGGTTCCGAAGCAACATCACTGGAGCCCCCAACTTGAGTAAAAGCTTGTGGGCTGGTAAGCCAGAAGGGTTGAGGGTGTTAAGAAACTCCACGGGGTAGAGGACCGCGTTATCCGTTCGCACCACTGAGTCCACAGACCTATATTCCATTTCTACCCCTTCGAATGATTTAAGTAAAGTGTCATTAATGTCGGCCGCCTTGTCATTCTTGGGGGTCAGAATGGCACGCTCACATAGCCAGTCCATAATTTTCTCCCTGATTTCGGCGATATCAGGATATATCCTGGCTGTGAGATCCGCTAGGCTCGTCACAACTGACCCTAGACCTGCAGGGATGGTCACCTTTCCTTCAGACTCGGGATACTCTCCGTTTCCTATTTTCAGTAAGAGTTCTGAGAATTGCCCAGCGGATACATCGCCTTTCAAGTGAACCCTCATGTTCTTCCTGAGAGAGAGTTTCCAGATGAGGGGCCATAGATATGAAGCCTTGACGCACGCTTTAACCTCGTCAGCTCGAGTTCCCCTCGGCACCACTGGCAGAGTCTGACGGAAGTCTCCAGCTAGCAGAACGGTGACTCCCCCCATCACTTTATTATTGCTCCTTATGTCTTTGAGAGTTATATTTAATGCTTCAAGACCGCCCTTGTGCGCCATGGTGCTCTCATCCCAAACAATGAGCTTACAGTCCCGCAGCACTTGGGCCATGTTGCTTTGTTTTGAGATATTGCAGAGAGGTCTTTCTGCATGAATGAGGTTAAAAGGCAGTTTGAAGGCAGAGTGGGCCGTCTTGCCTCCCTGCAGCAGCGTAGCAGCGATGCCAGAGGAAGCGACAGCCAAAGCTATACCACGATCACACCTAACCTTCGCCAAAAGCAAATTGATGAGGAAGGTCTTCCCAGTACCACCAGGAGCATCTAGGAAAAAGACCTGCCCAGCACCTGACTCAACGCTGCTTAGGACCTGACGATAGACAGCGAGCTGCTCATTCGTCAGTAAACCCTCGTTATTCGTCACTATTTGAGCCAACGCGTTCGTGTCATAACTGGTCTCCCTCAGATAGTCTCTGTTCATTAACTCGACTACTCCAGACTTTGCTGGTTGAGGCAGGCCGTACTGTATCAAATACTGTCCTCCCAAAGTTAACACTGCGTCCTCAATCAGCACCAGGCACCTATTATACACCTCGCCCATTACCTGCTGCACACTCCCTTGCAACAACCTCTCAACCTGCCGTGTGATGTCCTGTGAGAGACTGTCCTTGTACTTCTCCCAAAGACTCAAAGGATCGGAGAGTTGACAGAACACCAGCATCACTGTAAAGAGCTCTCGCAGCTTAAAGGGAGAATCACATAGAGCAGCTTCCTCCAAAGTAGTGTCCCAGTGCTTGTCATCTTCCAACAAACCTAATGCATTGCATGCAGACTGGAAGGTGGGATGAAGGACATCATTTACAGTCTTCAGCTCTGAAAAGGACGTTGGGCCTCGAACTTCATGTAGCAGCAGGCGTAGATGATAACACTCGGCGTTGTTTGGGTGGATGGTGTACACTCTTCCTAGCACGTGATCCTTCTTAACTCCTGGCCAGCCATAGATATCCTTTCCCTGCTTTCTTCTCGCGAACTTATTTTTTTCCCACACAAAGAAAGCAGGGACCTCAGAATACAGGAGGGTTTTTGCAAAATCATCCGTTTTGCATAGTTCGAAGAAAGCCAAGAGTGTTGTCTGAGGAGGGTTGCTGAGCTTCTCGGCCAAGTTGTTGGACGTGAAGTACACGCGCTGACCATTTTCGAGGTGAACAGCAAGGTGGATTACAGGGGGGTATCTCTCATGAATGGGGAACCCCAAGATCCTCCACATCGCCTCCGAGCTGCTTATGTATCGCCCACTCTCGTACAATTTCACCTCGTCCTTCTCATTCTCAAGGGCAAAAGCTGCCTGATCACTACCCTTGTTTACGTACTTGCAAATGTACTTGATGGACTTCACTGAATTACAAAATTCCACATTGATGTGGGCATCAAAAACACGTAACAGGACAGGGTTGTAGGGTACCACCCAGCGGTTGTCCAGCTCTATCCCGTTGATTTCTACAGTAAAGCCACCGTCAGCTGGAGACCTCCTGCGATACTGCGGGTATCCATCGTCTCCTGTCTGAGTGTCCTTGAGAAGTGACCGGGGATATCTCTTGCTGCAGCTGCCTCCTTTCATACAGGGCGAATTTCGGTTCAAGTTGCCACAAGGCCCATGAATCTTGTTGGCCTTGACGATGTTGTGGAGGAGAGGGTCTTGCTCAGGGTCGGGTATTTCGGAACAGATGACTTTGTCAATTATTTCAGGGAAGATGCGCTGCTCTAGCCACAGCAAGATGTGGACATGAGGCAGACCCCGTTTTTGCCATTCTACCGAGTACATAAAACACCGCACTTTCCCAAACAGACTGCCCTTGTTCAAAAGAGACATCATCTTCTTCACTTTGAGATGGAAAACCCTGGCTATTATGTCGTGACGATCGTGAGACTTTTGCCCAGGTAATAGTGCATCTGTGATATCCTTCCACCTGGGGTTACAGGTGAAAGTGATAAACAGATCCGGACGGCCGTAATGGCGGACATATGTCATGGCGTCTTGTGTTCGTTCATGCATATAGCGGGGTCCTCCAGTGAAGGATGATGGGAGCACCACCATTCGACCTAGGTGAGCAGCATCAGCATCGTGCCTTCCCACGGCATCTTTTAGGTGTATGTAGCTGTCTGACCTCAGCTGCGCTTGATTATTCCTAATATAGTTTAATCTCTCAGTCTCTATTTTGGCGTACATATCAACCAAAAATTGACTGAGAAGGGAGCGGAAGTACAGCAAGTGGTTCACCTCTCCTTGTCTGACCATGGTGCGGTAGGAATAAAAGTTCGCTGCGGAAACAGTCTTTTTGAGGGGCAACTTGGTCTCGGGATCACGCAGAGGCAGGGCAATAGAGTACCCATCTTCGCCTCTACAGAATAAAAGAGGATACTGCAGGGCGTCGTATGATCGATGAATTTCACTGATGCGCTTCAGTGTGTTGTCGTGACTGTGCAGAACGATGTCCCGCTGTTCAAATTGTTGACCAACAATCACCATAGCTACCTCATTTGTTGTTGGTGCATTGAAGCGACCCCCATGTGCGTCAATGGGCTTTCTATCTGCATGGATGACAACTTCGAACTTCTTGCAAGTTGGAGGCACCTTATCCAGGGCGGTCTTCAGGTCCTTCACGTACTTGTTGACATAGTGCAGCATCCTCTGCAGTTGTTTGACCAACCCCTGTTTGACGTCAGGAAAGTTACTACACCTCAAGCGCACTTCCCTTTCGTCCTCCCCCACAAAATAAATTTGCATAAATTGAGCTTCCCGTTGAGGTGCTGGCAGCAGACTTCCTATCAAGTGATAAACCTGCCCCTGAACTTTGAAAGTCGACATGAAGCCGTCTTGTAAAACCTGCTGGGCCCCGAATGACGTCATGCTAAAGCATCCATTGTATTTACGAACTCGGTTCATAAAGTGGACGTGTTCGGGGTGACTGCCTAATACCAGGCTGTACAGAGGCTCGGGCAGAGGTTCTAAGGGTGGAAGCTGCACTTTGCCACCGCTACAACACATGCCAGGAGCTTCCTCCTTCCACTTAAGGGCATTGCAGTACTGACACTTGTGTCTCATGGTACCCAGAGCTACAGTGCTGTCTGTCTCGTAAGCCACGTCAGGATCATATGCCATGCCTGAGTGAGCCTTGATCTTCCATGGAAGTTCTCGCCTTTCTACTCGTCTTCCAGGATTTCTTTGCTCATATCGGGAATCAGCCGCTCTGTGCACCTCGGGGTGATCTTGTTGATACTTGACCACAGCTGCTCTGTGCACCTCGGGGTAATCTTGTTGATACCTGGCCACAGCTGCTCTGGGCAACTGGGGCTTATTTTGTTGGTACTTGACCACAGCTGCACGGTTCACTTCAGGATTTCTCTGCGCATATTTCCTGGCAGCATCCTTAAGTTGTTGTCTCCTTTTAGCGTTTGTGACTCTGGCACGATGTTTGGCAGGAGTCTTCTTTTGAACAGGTGATGACTGTGAGACGTGTGAGGCGGAATCAGGCTCAGCGCGTAAAAGCGTGGTGTATACTTCTTCAGGTTCAAGTGGTAGATACGCATCGAAATGGCCCCTAGAAAGTTCCTGCGTAAAGCGTAGCCTCTCCACGGGGTGACCTGCAGCACCGAAACTCTCATAGAGCTCGCCATTACGGTAAACCTCGAAAACGAATTCGAACAGTTGGCTAGCTGCCACCAGCTCACATAAACCACCATAAGTAAATGGTCGGGACATGTGAGCAAGATATTCAGCAGAGCTGCTGTAGTTGTTGCCCTCGTTGTCGTGGGACATGATGGAGAACTCCTCCCAGTTGTCCACTACGTGTCTCACGATTACCTCACGCACCTCTCTAGCCATTAGTTGAGTACCATACATAAGAAAAGAGAGGGACCGAAACAGGCAGGCTCCGTCTCCTGTAATGGGGACAACACTGTATTGCACCAACTCCCCATTAATATTTAAAAACTCAGTTACCATAGCGACCTTAGAAAAACAAAGGGTGCAAAACTAAAAGGCTCTAAAGTGAATATACAAAATAAGAAAAAAAAAATGTTTTTTTAATTTTTCACAGTCTTTCGCTCATAGTGACGAAAACGAACAGTAGTATGGAAATATGACTGAAACACGAACTAATTAATTAAATAACTAAGAAAAGAATAAGACTAAAAAAACAAATAATTATACACAGAATATTTTATCCACGGATTTAGCCAAAGACGTGATAAAAGTTTAGCAAACAATAAATTCGAAATATGAACCAAGAAAAGATGGTTAATAAAAGACCTGAAGAAATTAATTATAAGAAGATACTCTAGAACACACAGCTGATAGAAAATTTAACAAAGAATAAACACGAAATATCAGGGAAAGATCTCAAAAGATCTGAAGAAATTTAGAATATGAAGACATTCTAACAAAAAATCACAAGATACAATATTTAACAAACAAAAAATACGAAATAACAACCAAGAAAAGACCTGAAGAAATTGAATATGCGAAAATGCTCTAGAACAAACACCTAATACGAATTCAAACAAACAGTGAATACGAAATAAATTCCTATCCACAACTTTAAATTACTGTTAAAACATTGTAGTCACTAAGACTAACATATATTAAAGTAGGGAGAAATATAAAGACTCCGGCGATGCCATCTGTGGGCAAACATACGTACGTATGAGTGTCTTACTGTAGAATGGCTCCCACCAATTAGAGGGCAGAATTTGAATCGTGAGCGCGCATTAATAAATACTGCGAATTCGAGGTATTTGAATGATTCTTGCCTATAATTCAAGATATATCGAAATAATAAATTATTTTAATATTAGTAGAGTTTAAAATAAAGAAAAATCGTCTTTTAAATGTTAATTTAATTTAGGGTCTAGGAATGTATAGTGAACAGACAAACAGACATTAGTTTTTATTTATAAGCTGTCTAAAAAAACTGTAAGGAAATAATCGGGGAGACGTCTTATTGATTAAAAAAATATATAATAAATTTGCCCTCTTAAGGGTGAAATTTAAAAAAAAACGGTCACCATACTCTCTAAATATTTTAGTCACCTATATGCCAAAAAGCAATGTTACAATTTAAAATACACAGGTTATACGAAGGGTTCTATAATACACCCGGAATCTAGATTCGCCCCTCTAGGTGTAGATTAGGGCAAAATCTTGAAACTTGTTTTTAAACAATTATATGAGTAAACTTTGTATGAAAAAACCAAGTAGATATCTTATCGGTCTTAAGAGATATTGGGGAATTCATAAAAAGACATTTCTTCCTTTTTCTATCCTTAGGGATCGAATTTCTAAAAATCCTTCCTTAGTGGGCGCTTACGTCATGGCAGGAATATACTCTTCAAATATCACGTTTTCAGATCCAAGGGACGTTCTGTCGAATAAAAAAAATAGCAATTTACTCCCTTAGGAGTGGAATTTAAAAAAAGGGTAAAAACGCTTTCTTAATATTTTAAAAAGACACCTATATACCAAAAAGGAAAATTATAGCCTTACAAGTACAGGAGATACGCAGAATTCTATAATTCATCTCGAATGTAAATTCACCCCTTTAGGGGTTGATAAGGACAAAATCCTGAAATATGTTTTTAAACAATAATTTGAGTAAACTTTGTATGCAAAATCCAAGCCGATATCTTATAGGTCTTAAGAAATATTAAGGTATCCATAAAAACACATTTCACCCCTTTTCAACCCTTAGGGGCCGAATTTCGAAAAATCCTTTCTTAGTGGTCGCTTACGCCATGGTACGAATATACTCCTCGAATATAAGGTTTTTAGTTCGAAGGGACGTTTTGTCGAATGAAAAATACCAGTTTACCCCCCTTAGGGGTAGAAATTTAAAAGATGATCAAAACGTTTTCTAAATATTTTAAAAATGCACCTATCCTATATACAAAAAAGGAAAATTATAGCTTTACAAACACAGGGGATACGCAAGATTCTATAATTCACCTCGAATGTAAATTCACCCCTTTAGGGGTTGATCAGGGCAAAATCCTGAAATATGTTTTTAATCTATATATATAAAAGGCAGTGTCCTGACTGACTGACTCACTCATCACCGCCCAGCCCAAACCCCTGGGCCTAGAAACTTGAAATTCGGAGAGTACATTCCCTTCATGATGTAAGCACCCAATAAGAAGGGATTTTTCGAAATTCCACTCCTAAGGGATGAAAAGGGGTGAAATGTGATTTCACGAATTACTTAATATCTCTTAGGGCCGATGGGATATCGACTTAGTTTTTGCTTACAAGTATTACCCATACAAATGCCGAAAAACCAATTTCGGGATATTGCCCTAATCAACCCCTAAAGGGGTGAACCTACAATCGGGGTGGATTATACATCCCGTTGTATTTCCTGTGTTCGTTTAGTTGCAAGATTACTTTTTGGCACATAGGTGTCTTTTTAAAATATCTCGAAATGGTATTGACAGTTTTTTGAAATTTCACCCCTAAAGGGTGAAAAGGGGTGAATTGTGATTTTAAGGATTCTTTAATATCTCTTAGGACCAATAAGATATCGACTTGCTTTTTGCTTACAAAGATTACCTATACAAATACCGAATCACCAATTTCAGGATTTTGTCCTAATCAACCCCTAAAGGGGTGGATCTACAATCAGGGTGAATTATACATCCCGTCGTAATTCCTGTTTTCGTTTCGTTGCAACATTACTTTTTGGCACATATGTGTCTTTTTAAAATATCTCGAAATCGGTTTGACAGTTTTTTAAAATTCCATCCCTAAGGGTTGAAAAGGGGTGAATTGTGATTTCAAGGATGCCTTAATATCTCTTAGGATCAATAAGATATCGATTTACTGTTTGCTTGCAAAGATTATCCATACAATTACCGAAAAAATTATTTCAGGAATTTGTTCTAATCATCCCCTAAAGGGGTGAACCTACAATCGGGGTGGATTATACATCCCGTTGTATTTCCTGTGTTCGTTTAGTTGCAAGATTACTTTTTGGCACATAGGTGTCTTTTTAAAATATCTCGAAATGGTATTGACAGTTTTTTGAAATTTCACCCCTAAAGGGTGAAAAGGGGTGAATTGTGATTTTAAGGATTCTTTAATATCTCTTAGGACCAATAAGATATCGACTTGCTTTTTGCTTACAAAGATTACCCATACAAATACCGAATCACCAATTTCAGGATTTTGTCCTAATCAACCCCTAAAGGGGTGGTTCTACAATCGGGGTGAATTATACATCCCGTCGTAATTCCTGTGTTCGTTTCGTTGCAACATTACTTTTTGGCACATAGGTGTCTTTTTAAAATATCTCGAAATGGGTTTGACAGTTTTGTAAAATTCCACCCCTAAGGGCTGAAAAGGGGTGTATTATGATTTCAAGGATTCCTTAATATCTCTTAGGATCAATAAGATATCGATTTACTGTTTGCTTGCAAAGATTGTCCATACAATTACCGAAAAACTTATCTCAGGAATTTGTCTCAATCAACCCCTAAAGGGGTGGATCTACAATCGGGGTGAGTTATACATTCCGTCGATTTTCCTGTGTTCGTTTGGTTGCAACATTACTTTTTAGCACATAGGTGTCTTTATAAAATATCCCGAAAAGGCTTTGGTAGTTTTTTAAAATTTCACCCCTAAAGGGTGAAAAGGGGTGAATTGTGATTTCGATGATTCCTAAATATCTTTTAGGACTTAGTACCAATAAAATATCGACTTGGTTTTTTCTTACAATGATTACTCATACAAATGCCGAAAAACTTATTTTAGTATTTTGTCCTAATCAACCCCTAAATGGGTGAATTTACAATCGGGGTGAATTATACATGCCATCGTATTTCCTGTGTTTGTTGACTTATAACATACCTTTTTCGCACATAGGTGTCTTTTTAAAATATCTCGAAATGGTTTTGACAGTTTTTTTTTTACCCCTAAAGGTTGAAAAGGGGTGAAAAGTGTTTTTATAGATTCCTTAAATATATCTTAAGACCCATAACATATCGGCTTGGATTTTGCTTATAAAGTTTACTCATATAATTAATTAAAAACATATTTCAGGATTTTGCCCTGATCAACCCCTAAAGGGGTGAATTTACATTCGAGGTGAATTATAGAATCTTGCGTATCCCCTGTGTTTGTAAAGCTATAATTTTCCTTTTTTGTATATAGGATAGGTGCATTTTTAAAATATTTAGAAAACGTTTTGATCATCTTTTAAATTTCTACCCCTAAGGGGGGTAAACTGGTATTTTTCATTCGACAAAACGTCCCTTCGAACTAAAAACCTTATATTCGAGGAGTATATTCGTACCATGGCGTAAGCGACCACTAAGAAAGGATTTTTCGAAATTCGGCCCCTAAGGGTTGAAAAGGGGTGAAATGTGTTTTTATGGATACCTTAATATTTCTTAAGACCTATAAGATATCGGCTTGGATTTTGCATACAAAGTTTACTCAAATTATTGTTTAAAAACATATTTCAGGATTTTGTCCTTATCAACCCCTAAAGGGGTGAATTTACATTCGAGATGAATTATAGAATTCTGCGTATCTCCTGTACTTGTAAGGCTATAATTTTCCTTTTTGGTATATAGGTGTCTTTTTAAAATATTAAGAAAGCGTTTTTACCCTTTTTTTAAATTCCACTCCTAAGGGAGTAAATTGCTATTTTTTTTATTCGACAGAACGTCCCTTGGATCTGAAAACGTGATATTTGAAGAGTATATTCCTGCCATGACGTAAGCGCCCACTAAGGAAGGATTTTTAGAAATTCGATCCCTAAGGATAGAAAAAGGAAGAAATGTCTTTTTATGAATTCCCCAATATCTCTTAAGACCGATAAGATATCTACTTGGTTTTTTCATACAAAGTTTACCCATATAATTGTTTAAAAACAAGTTTCAAGATTTTGCCCTAATCTACACCTAGAGGGGCGAATCTAGATTCCGGGTGTATTATAGAACCCTTCGTATAACCTGTGTATTTTAAATTGTAACATTGCTTTTTGGCATATAGGTGACTAAAATATTTAGAGAGTATGGTGACCGTTTTTTTTTAAATTTCACCCTTAAGAGGGCAAATTTATTATATATTTTTTTAATCAATAAGACGTCTCCCCGATTATTTCCTTACAGTTTTTTTAGACAGCTTATAAATAAAAACTAATGTCTGTTTGTCTGTTCACTATACATTCCTAGACCCTAAATTAAATTAACATTTAAAAGACGATTTTTCTTTATTTTAAACTCTACTAATATTAAAATAATTTATTATTTCGATATATCTTGAATTATAGGCAAGAATCATTCAAATACCTCGAATTCGCAGTATTTATTAATGCGCGCTCACGATTCAAATTCTGCCCTCTAATTGGTGGGAGCCATTCTACAGTAAGACACTCATACGTACGTATGTTTGCCCACAGATGGCATCGCCGGAGTCTTTATATTTCTCCCTACTTTAATATATGTTAGTCTTAGTGACTACAATGTTTTAACAGTAATTTAAAGTTGTGGATAGGAATTTATTTCGTATTCACTGTTTGTTTGAATTCGTATTAGGTGTTTGTTCTAGAGCATTTTCGCATATTCAATTTCTTCAGGTCTTTTCTTGGTTGTTATTTCGTATTTTTTGTTTGTTAAATATTGTATCTTGTGATTTTTTGTTAGAATGTCTTCATATTCTAAATTTCTTCAGATCTTTTGAGATCTTTCCCTGATATTTCGTGTTTATTCTTTGTTAAATTTTCTATCAGCTGTGTGTTCTAGAGTATCTTCTTATAATTAATTTCTTCAGGTCTTTTATTAACCATCTTTTCTTGGTTCATATTTCGAATTTATTGTTTGCTAAACTTTTATCACGTCTTTGGCTAAATCCGTGGATAAAATATTCTGTGTATAATTATTTGTTTTTTTAGTCTTATTCTTTTCTTAGTTATTTAATTAATTAGTTCGTGTTTCAGTCATATTTCCATACTACTGTTCGTTTTCGTCACTATGAGCGAAAGACTGTGAAAAATTAAAAAAACATTTTTTTTTTCTTATTTTGTATATTCACTTTAGAGCCTTTTAGTTTTGCACCCTTTGTTTTTCTAAGGTCGCTATGGTAACTGAGTTTTTAAATATTAATGGGGAGTTGGTGCAATACAGTGTTGTCCCCATTACAGGAGACGGAGCCTGCCTGTTTCGGTCCCTCTCTTTTCTTATGTATGGTACTCAACTAATGGCTAGAGAGGTGCGTGAGGTAATCGTGAGACACGTAGTGGACAACTGGGAGGAGTTCTCCATCATGTCCCACGACAACGAGGGCAACAACTACAGCAGCTCTGCTGAATATCTTGCTCACATGTCCCGACCATTTACTTATGGTGGTTTATGTGAGCTGGTGGCAGCTAGCCAACTGTTCGAATTCGTTTTCGAGGTTTACCGTAATGGCGAGCTCTATGAGAGTTTCGGTGCTGCAGGTCACCCCGTGGAGAGGCTACGCTTTACGCAGGAACTTTCTAGGGGCCATTTCGATGCGTATCTACCACTTGAACCTGAAGAAGTATACACCACGCTTTTACGCGCTGAGCCTGATTCCGCCTCACACGTCTCACAGTCATCACCTGTTCAAAAGAAGACTCCTGCCAAACATCGTGCCAGAGTCACAAACGCTAAAAGGAGACAACAACTTAAGGATGCTGCCAGGAAATATGCGCAGAGAAATCCTGAAGTGAACCGTGCAGCTGTGGTCAAGTACCAACAAAATAAGCCCCAGTTGCCCAGAGCAGCTGTGGCCAGGTATCAACAAGATTACCCCGAGGTGCACAGAGCAGCTGTGGTCAAGTATCAACAAGATCACCCCGAGGTGCACAGAGCGGCTGATTCCCGATATGAGCAAAGAAATCCTGGAAGACGAGTAGAAAGGCGAGAACTTCCATGGAAGATCAAGGCTCACTCAGGCATGGCATATGATCCTGACGTGGCTTACGAGACAGACAGCACTGTAGCTCTGGGTACCATGAGACACAAGTGTCAGTACTGCAATGCCCTTAAGTGGAAGGAGGAAGCTCCTGGCATGTGTTGTAGCGGTGGCAAAGTGCAGCTTCCACCCTTAGAACCTCTGCCCGAGCCTCTGTACAGCCTGGTATTAGGCAGTCACCCCGAACACGTCCACTTTATGAACCGAGTTCGTAAATACAATGGATGCTTTAGCATGACGTCATTCGGGGCCCAGCAGGTTTTACAAGACGGCTTCATGTCGACTTTCAAAGTTCAGGGGCAGGTTTATCACTTGATAGGAAGTCTGCTGCCAGCACCTCAACGGGAAGCTCAATTTATGCAAATTTATTTTGTGGGGGAGGACGAAAGGGAAGTGCGCTTGAGGTGTAGTAACTTTCCTGACGTCAAACAGGGGTTGGTCAAACAACTGCAGAGGATGCTGCACTATGTCAACAAGTACGTGAAGGACCTGAAGACCGCCCTGGATAAGGTGCCTCCAACTTGCAAGAAGTTCGAAGTTGTCATCCATGCAGATAGAAAGCCCATTGACGCACATGGGGGTCGCTTCAATGCACCAACAACAAATGAGGTAGCTATGGTGATTGTTGGTCAACAATTTGAACAGCGGGACATCGTTCTGCACAGTCACGACAACACACTGAAGCGCATCAGTGAAATTCATCGATCATACGACGCCCTGCAGTATCCTCTTTTATTCTGTAGAGGCGAAGATGGGTACTCTATTGCCCTGCCTCTGCGTGATCCCGAGACCAAGTTGCCCCTCAAAAAGACTGTTTCCGCAGCGAACTTTTATTCCTACCGCACCATGGTCAGACAAGGAGAGGTGAACCACTTGCTGTACTTCCGCTCCCTTCTCAGTCAATTTTTGGTTGATATGTACGCCAAAATAGAGACTGAGAGATTAAACTATATTAGGAATAATCAAGCGCAGCTGAGGTCAGACAGCTACATACACCTAAAAGATGCCGTGGGAAGGCACGATGCTGATGCTGCTCACCTAGGTCGAATGGTGGTGCTCCCATCATCCTTCACTGGAGGACCCCGCTATATGCATGAACGAACACAAGACGCCATGACATATGTCCGCCATTACGGCCGTCCGGATCTGTTTATCACTTTCACCTGTAACCCCAGGTGGAAGGATATCACAGATGCACTATTACCTGGGCAAAAGTCTCACGATCGTCACGACATAATAGCCAGGGTTTTCCATCTCAAAGTGAAGAAGATGATGTCTCTTTTGAACAAGGGCAGTCTGTTTGGGAAAGTGCGGTGTTTTATGTACTCGGTAGAATGGCAAAAACGGGGTCTGCCTCATGTCCACATCTTGCTGTGGCTAGAGCAGCGCATCTTCCCTGAAATAATTGACAAAGTCATCTGTTCCGAAATACCCGACCCTGAGCAAGACCCTCTCCTCCACAACATCGTCAAGGCCAACAAGATTCATGGGCCTTGTGGCAACTTGAACCGAAATTCGCCCTGTATGAAAGGAGGCAGCTGCAGCAAGAGATATCCCCGGTCACTTCTCAAGGACACTCAGACAGGAGACGATGGATACCCGCAGTATCGCAGGAGGTCTCCAGCTGACGGTGGCTTTACTGTAGAAATCAACGGGATAGAGCTGGACAACCGCTGGGTGGTACCCTACAACCCTGTCCTGTTACGTGTTTTTGATGCCCACATCAATGTGGAATTTTGTAATTCAGTGAAGTCCATCAAGTACATTTGCAAGTACGTAAACAAGGGTAGTGATCAGGCAGCTTTTGCCCTTGAGAATGAGAAGGACGAGGTGAAATTGTACGAGAGTGGGCGATACATAAGCAGCTCGGAGGCGATGTGGAGGATCTTGGGGTTCCCCATTCATGAGAGATACCCCCCTGTAATCCACCTTGCTGTTCACCTCGAAAATGGTCAGCGCGTGTACTTCACGTCCAACAACTTGGCCGAGAAGCTCAGCAACCCTCCTCAGACAACACTCTTGGCTTTCTTCGAACTATGCAAAACGGATGATTTTGCAAAAACCCTCCTGTATTCTGAGGTCCCTGCTTTCTTTGTGTGGGAAAAAAATAAGTTCGCGAGAAGAAAGCAGGGAAAGGATATCTATGGCTGGCCAGGAGTTAAGAAGGATCACGTGCTAGGAAGAGTGTACACCATCCACCCAAACAACGCCGAGTGTTATCATCTACGCCTGCTGCTACATGAAGTTCGAGGCCCAACGTCCTTTTCAGAGCTGAAGACTGTAAATGATGTCCTTCATCCCACCTTCCAGTCTGCATGCAATGCATTAGGTTTGTTGGAAGATGACAAGCACTGGGACACTACTTTGGAGGAAGCTGCTCTATGTGATTCTCCCTTTAAGCTGCGAGAGCTCTTTACAGTGATGCTGGTGTTCTGTCAACTCTCCGATCCTTTGAGTCTTTGGGAGAAGTACAAGGACAGTCTCTCACAGGACATCACACGGCAGGTTGAGAGGTTGTTGCAAGGGAGTGTGCAGCAGGTAATGGGCGAGGTGTATAATAGGTGCCTGGTGCTGATTGAGGACGCAGTGTTAACTTTGGGAGGACAGTATTTGATACAGTACGGCCTGCCTCAACCAGCAAAGTCTGGAGTAGTCGAGTTAATGAACAGAGACTATCTGAGGGAGACCAGTTATGACACGAACGCGTTGGCTCAAATAGTGACGAATAACGAGGGTTTACTGACGAATGAGCAGCTCGCTGTCTATCGTCAGGTCCTAAGCAGCGTTGAGTCAGGTGCTGGGCAGGTCTTTTTCCTAGATGCTCCTGGTGGTACTGGGAAGACCTTCCTCATCAATTTGCTTTTGGCGAAGGTTAGGTGTGATCGTGGTATAGCTTTGGCTGTCGCTTCCTCTGGCATCGCTGCTACGCTGCTGCAGGGAGGCAAGACGGCCCACTCTGCCTTCAAACTGCCTTTTAACCTCATTCATGCAGAAAGACCTCTCTGCAATATCTCAAAACAAAGCAACATGGCCCAAGTGCTGCGGGACTGTAAGCTCATTGTTTGGGATGAGAGCACCATGGCGCACAAGGGCGGTCTTGAAGCATTAAATATAACTCTCAAAGACATAAGGAGCAATAATAAAGTGATGGGGGGAGTCACCGTTCTGCTAGCTGGAGACTTCCGTCAGACTCTGCCAGTGGTGCCGAGGGGAACTCGAGCTGACGAGGTTAAAGCGTGCGTCAAGGCTTCATATCTATGGCCCCTCATCTGGAAACTCTCTCTCAGGAAGAACATGAGGGTTCACTTGAAAGGCGATGTATCCGCTGGGCAATTCTCAGAACTCTTACTGAAAATAGGAAACGGAGAGTATCCCGAGTCTGAAGGAAAGGTGACCATCCCTGCAGGTCTAGGGTCAGTTGTGACGAGCCTAGCGGATCTCACAGCCAGGATATATCCTGATATCGCCGAAATCAGGGAGAAAATTATGGACTGGCTATGTGAGCGTGCCATTCTGACCCCCAAGAATGACAAGGCGGCCGACATTAATGACACTTTACTTAAATCATTCGAAGGGGTAGAAATGGAATATAGGTCTGTGGACTCAGTGGTGCGAACGGATAACGCGGTCCTCTACCCCGTGGAGTTTCTTAACACCCTCAACCCTTCTGGCTTACCAGCCCACAAGCTTTTACTCAAGTTGGGGGCTCCAGTGATGTTGCTTCGGAACCTCAACCCACCCAAACTCTGCAACGGCACCAGGCTGCAAGTGAAGGCACTCCATAGGAATGTCATCGAGGCTACAGTGTTCACCGGCTGTGCACGGGGGGAATCGGTATTCATACCACGCATACCACTCATACCATCAGACTATTCCTTCGAGTTCAAGAGACTGCAGTTCCCCCTCAAGGTCTGCTTTGCTATGACTATCAATAAATCCCAGGGGCAGTCGCTGAAGGTAGCAGGGATTGACTTGAGGGAGGACTGCTTCTCACATGGACAATTCTACGTGGCCTGCTCCAGAGTGAGCTCACCTAGCAGCCTGGTGATCCTAGCACCTCAGGGGAGAACCACCAATGTGGTCTACAAAGAGGTCCTTAAGTAGTGACAAAAAGGTCGTCGGAATTTTTTTGTGTCTGTTTTTCTTTCTTTTGAAAGTCTTTGTTATAGTTCGAAATTCACTTCATCGTTTTTCTGCATCAACACGCTTTGCTTTATTCAAATTATATTTACTTCTTCCAACACCTCTGTGCGGAACACAAAGTTGTTTAAGATTGTTTTTAAATAACAAATATCTATAAAATTAGAATTCTATATATAAAAATGTCTAAAAATAGCATCTAAAATTTCAAATTAATGACAAATGCAACTTGAACATGAACGTAGTGTAGTGTCATGTCATTCGGACCATAACTTTTAATAATTGCAGGATGTAAGCAGACATGGGGTGGTTGGGCTAAACTTAAATTGTTCATTGTTCATTAGTAAAATGTTTTTTCACGGATTCCTCAATATCTCTTAAGACAGATGAGATATCAACTAGGTTTTGTCTCCATAAGGTACCCATACACAAGTTTAAAAACAAACTGCTGATTTTACGCCAATGAGATTTTACGCCATCAATATACCGTAGCGAAGCACGGGTATTCAGCTAGTTAATTATATGAGTAAACTTTATAAGCAAAATCCAAGCCGATATGTTATGGGTCTTAAGATATATTTAAGGAATCTATAAAAACACTTTTCACCCCTTTTCAACCTTTAGGGGTAAAAAAAAAACTGTCAAAACCATTTCGAGATATTTTAAAAAGACACCTATGTGCGAAAAAGGTATGTTATAAGTCAACAAACACAGGAAATACGATGGCATGTATAATTCACCCCGATTGTAAATTCACCCATTTAGGGGTTGATTAGGACAAAATACTAAAATAAGTTTTTCGGCATTTGTATGAGTAATCATTGTAAGAAAAAACCAAGTCGATATTTTATTGGTACTAAGTCCTAAAAGATATTTAGGAATCATCGAAATCACAATTCACCCCTTTTCACCCTTTAGGGGTGAAATTTTAAAAAACTACCAAAGCCTTTTCGGGATATTTTATAAAGACACCTATGTGCTAAAAAGTAATGTTGCAACCAAACGAACACAGGAAAATCGACGGAATGTATAACTCACCCCGATTGTAGATCCACCCCTTTAGGGGTTGATTGAGACAAATTCCTGAGATAAGTTTTTCGGTAATTGTATGGACAATCTTTGCAAGCAAACAGTAAATCGATATCTTATTGATCCTAAGAGATATTAAGGAATCCTTGAAATCATAATACACCCCTTTTCAGCCCTTAGGGGTGGAATTTTACAAAACTGTCAAACCCATTTCGAGATATTTTAAAAAGACACCTATGTGCCAAAAAGTAATGTTGCAACGAAACGAACACAGGAATTACGACGGGATGTATAATTCACCCCGATTGTAGAACCACCCCTTTAGGGGTTGATTAGGACAAAATCCTGAAATTGGTGATTCGGTATTTGTATGGGTAATCTTTGTAAGCAAAAAGCAAGTCGATATCTTATTGGTCCTAAGAGATATTAAAGAATCCTTAAAATCACAATTCACCCCTTTTCACCCTTTAGGGGTGAAATTTCAAAAAACTGTCAATACCATTTCGAGATATTTTAAAAAGACACCTATGTGCCAAAAAGTAATCTTGCAACTAAACGAACACAGGAAATACAACGGGATGTATAATCCACCCCGATTGTAGGTTCACCCCTTTAGGGGATGATTAGAACAAATTCCTGAAATAATTTTTTCGGTAATTGTATGGATAATCTTTGCAAGCAAACAGTAAATCGATATCTTATTGATCCTAAGAGATATTAAGGCATCCTTGAAATCACAATTCACCCCTTTTCAACCCTTAGGGATGGAATTTTAAAAAACTGTCAAACCGATTTCGAGATATTTTAAAAAGACACATATGTGCCAAAAAGTAATGTTGCAACGAAACGAAAACAGGAATTACGACGGGATGTATAATTCACCCTGATTGTAGATCCACCCCTTTAGGGGTTGATTAGGACAAAATCCTGAAATTGGTGATTCGGTATTTGTATAGGTAATCTTTGTAAGCAAAAAGCAAGTCGATATCTTATTGGTCCTAAGAGATATTAAAGAATCCTTAAAATCACAATTCACCCCTTTTCACCCTTTAGGGGTGAAATTTCAAAAAACTGTCAATACCATTTCGAGATATTTTAAAAAGACACCTATGTGCCAAAAAGTAATCTTGCAACTAAACGAACACAGGAAATACAACGGGATGTATAATCCACCCCGATTGTAGGTTCACCCCTTTAGGGGTTGATTAGGGCAATATCCCGAAATTGGTTTTTCGGCATTTGTATGGGTAATACTTGTAAGCAAAAACTAAGTCGATATCCCATCGGCCCTAAGAGATATTAAGTAATTCGTGAAATCACATTTCACCCCTTTTCATCCCTTAGGAGTGGAATTTCGAAAAATCCCTTCTTATTGGGTGCTTACATCATGAAGGGAATGTACTCTCCGAATTTCAAGTTTCTAGGCCCAGGGGTTTGGGCTGGGCGGTGATGAGTGAGTCAGTCAGTCAGGACACTGCCTTTTATATATATAGATAGACTAGCTGAAAACCCGTGCTTCGCTACGGTATATAGATGGTCTGATTGGCATAAAATCCGCAGTTTGTTTTTAAACTTGTGTATGGGTAACCTACGTAACAAAAAATCTAGTCGATATCTCATCTGTCCTAAGAGATATTGAGGAATCCGTGAAAAAACAGTTTACTCCTTTTCACCAAATAGGGGTCGAACTTGAAAAAATCCTTTCTTAGTGGGTTCTTACGTCATACTGAAAAATGTACTCTCCTATAATTTTTTATTTTTATTTTATTTTTATATATTTTTATTTTAAAAATGTAATCCCGTAATTTTTTATTTCTAACAAAAAAATACTAATTTACCCTTTAGGAGTGAAAGAAAACTGTCAAAACACATATATGCCAAAATGGAATGTTATAACTCAACAACCGCTGGATATACAAAGGGTTCACCCCGAATGTAGAATTCACCCCGAATTCACCCCGAATGTAGATTCACCCCTTTAGGGGTTGATTAAGATAAAATCCTGAAATACATTTTTCGGCATTTGTATGGGTAATTTTTATAAGCAAAAACCAAGTCTATATCTTATTGATCCTAGAAGATATTAAGGCGTCCTTGAAATCACAATTCCCTCTTTTCACCCTTTAGGGGTGATATTTGTTAAAGGTAAAAAACTGTTAAAACCATTTCGAGATATTTTAAAAAGACACCTATGTGCCAAAAAGAAACGTTATAACTCAACAAACACAGGAAATACGACGCGATGTATAATCTACCCCGTTTGTAGAATGACCCCTTTAGGGGTTGATTAGGACGGAATCCTGAAATAAGGTTTTCGGCATTTGTATGGATAATTTTTGTAAGCAAACACCAAGTCGATATCTTATTGGTCCTAAAAGAATTAAGGTATTACTGAAATCACATTTCACCCCTTTTCAACCTTAAGAGGTGAAATTAAAAAAAAAAATAGCAAAATCATTTCGAGATATTAAAAAAAAAAAACCTATGTGCCAAAAAGTAATGTTGCAACTAAACGAACACAGGAAATACGACGGGATGTATAATACATCCCGATTGTAGATCCACCCCTTAAGGGGTTGATTAGGACAAAATCAAAAATTTGGTTTTTTGGTATTTGCATGGGTAGTTTTTGTAAGCAAAAACCAAGTCAATTTCTTATTGGTCCTAAAAAATGTTAAACAATCATTGAAATCACATTTTACCCCTTTTCACCCTTTAGGGGTTAAATTTAAAAAAAATGTCAAACCATTTCGAGATATTTTAAAAATACGCCTATGTGCCAAAAAGAAACTTTATAACTCAACAAACACAGGGAATACGACGGGATGTATAATTCACCCCAATTGTAGATTCACCCTTTTGGGGTTGATTAGGACAAAATCCTGTAATATATTTTTCCGTATTTGTATTGGTAATCTTTGTAAGCAAAAAGCAAGTCGATATCTTATTGGTCCTAAGAGATATTGAGGAATCCTTGAAATCACAATTCACCCCTTTTCACCCTTTAGGGAGTAATTTTAAAAAACTGTCAAAACTATTTCGAGATATTTTAAAAAGATACCTATGTGCCAAATGTAATGTTGCAACTAAACGAACAGAGGAAATACGACGGGATGTATAATTCACCCCGATTGTAGATCCATCCCTTTAGGGGTTGATTAGGACCAAATCCTGAAATAAGTTTTTCGGTATTTTTATGGGTAATCTTCGTAAGTAAAAAGCAAGTCGGTATCTTATTGGTCCTAAGAGATATTAAGAAATCCTTGAAATCACAATTCATCCCTTTTCACCCTTTAGGGGGTAATTTTAAAAAACTGTCTATAATATATATTTCGAGATATTTTAAAAAGATACCTATGTGCCAAAAAGTAATGCTGCAACTAAACGAACACAGGAAATACGACGGAATGTATAACTCACCCCGATTGTAGATGCACCCCTTTAGGGGTTGATTAGGACAAATTCCTGAAATTAGTTTTTCGGTAATTGTATGGATAATCTTTGCAAGCAAACAGTAAGTCGATATCTTATTGATCCTAAGAGTTATTAAGGAATCCTTGAAATCACAATTCACCCCTTTTCAACCCTTAGGCGTGGAATTTTAAAAAACTGTCAAACCCATTTCGAGATATTTTAAAAAGACACTTATGTGCCAAAAAGTAATGTTGCAACTAAACGAACACAGGAATTACGACGGGATGTATAATTCACCCCGATTGTAGATCCACCCCTTTAGGGGTTGATTAGGACAAAATCCTGAAATTGATGATTCGGTATTTGTATGGATAATCTTTGCAAGCAAACAGTAGGTCCATATCTTATTGGTCCTAAGAGATATTAAGGAATCCTTGAAATCACAATTCACCCCTTTTCAACCCTTAGGGGTGAAATTTTAAAAAACTGTCAAACCCATTTCGAGATATTTTAAAAAGACACCTATGTGTCAAAAAGTAATGTTGCAACTAATGAACACAGGAAATACGACGTGATGTATAATTCACCCCGATTGTAGATCCACCCCTTTAGGGGTTGATTAGGACAAAAACCTGAAATATGTTTTTCGGCATTTGTATGGGTAATCTTTGTAAGCAAAAAGCAAGTCGATATCTTATTGGTTCTAAGAGATATTAAGGAATACTTGAAATCATAATTCACCCCTTTTCACCCTATAGGGGTGAAATTTAAAAAAACTACCAATACCTTTTCGACATATTCTAAAAATACTCCTATGGGCTAAAAAGTAATGTTGCAACTAAACGAACACAGGAAATACGACGGAATGTATAACTCACCCCGATTGTAGATCCACCCCTTTAGGGGTTGATTAGGACAAATTCATGAAATTAGTTTTTCGGTAATTGTATGGATAATCTTTGCAAGCAAACAGTAAGTCGATATCTTATTGATCCTAAAAGATATTAAGGAATCCTTGAAATCACAATTCACCCCTTTTCAACCCTTAGGGATGGAATTTTAAAAAACTGTCAAACCCGTTTCGAGATATTTTAAAAAGACACCTATGTGCCAAAAAGTAATGTTGCAACTAAACGAACACAGGAATTACGACGGGATATATAATTCACCTCGATTGTAGATCCACCCCTTTAGGGGTTGATTAGAACAAAATCCTGAAATTGGTGATTTGGTATTTGTATAGGTAATCTTTGTAAGCAAAAAGCAAGTCGATATCTTATTGGTCCTAAGAGATATTAAAGAATCCTTAAAATCACATTTCACCCCGTTTCACCCTTTAGGGGTGAAATTTCAAAAAACTGTCAATACCATTTTGAGATATTTTAAAAAGACACCTATGTGCCAAAAAGAAATCTTGCAACTAAACGAACACAGGAAATACAACGGGATGTATAATCCACCCCGATTGTAGGTTCACCCCTTTAGGGGTTGATTAGGGCAAAATCCCGAAATAGGTTTTTCGGCATTTGTATGGGTAATACATGTAAGCAAAAACTAAGTCGATATCCCATCGGCCCTAAGAGATATTAAGGAATTCGTGAAATCACATTTCACCCCTTTTCATCCCTTAGGAGTGGAATTTCGAAAAATCCCTTCTTAGTGGGTGCTTACGTCATGAAGGGAATATACTCTCCGAATTTCAAGTTTTTAGGCCCAGGGGTTCGGGCTGGGCGGTGATGAGTGAGTCAGTCAGTCAGTCAGTCAGGACACTGCCTTTTATATATATATATATATATATAGATGTTAGCGAAAATATAATTATGCAACATTTATCCTTATTAACGATCGTGGGGTGCTATATCGTTGCTAAGGCATATTGTTTTATGTAAATAGAATAGTATAAAATATATCATATGATGTGTGCGACGTATTAGTTGATCAATAAAATCATGTCTTATTATTCATAAAATACCTTTTTTATTAATATCAGAAGTGCGATTGGCCTATCACCCACAAGAAAATTAAAATAGAAGACTATAAGTGCAATATTAAAAATATTTTTTTTTAATGCAACCATTGTATAGGCGTAAAGAAATTTTTGTATAATATTGCAAAGGCTTATGTAAAGAGAATCACATAAAGGTAGTATGAATTATGAGCTAGATAATAGATTGGCGAATTTTAAATATTTTGTCAAAAAACTACTTCAAGTGGTTTCTATGGAAATGATACTCATTGGAATAAATTTGAAATGTGACATTTTTTTCAAAAATGCGGAATATGTCAGGATTAATTATCCAAAGCAGATCTCTAATAATTGTCAGGATGAACGAGCGTTGCTTTGTTATTAACAAACACATTGTATGAAGGTAACTAATTAGATTGTTGACGACAATGGTAAGAGGTAAGAGGTTGTTTTGGTTAAATCATATGGCACGTGTTAGCCATAATGAGTAAAAACTAGATTTGAGATTTAATATTTGAGATTTTAATAATTGAGTATTAAGACTTGAAACACCAAAATATGAGATTTTGGTTTTGATATTTGCAACTTAATATTTGAGATTTGATGTTTGAGATTTGATAATTAAGATCTGAGTTTCGAGATTTTAGTTTTGAATTTGAGCGTTTATTGGAAAAGATAAATGACAGATCACTGGGATCGGATTGGCAGAATAAACTGATAAATGTAATTGCTAATGAGTTGAGAGAAAAGGTTGTTGAGTACCGCAAGACAAGCCTCTGCCAGTGGCATCAGTCCGGTAATAGCTCTGTAACCATGGTGGCAGATGGTGAGCTATGGCGACGGGCTGATGATGATGATTATGATAAAGCACTGTGTGTGCAGAAACAAATAGACGGTCTCTGAGCTTGTTGTACTGTAGACAATCTGTAATGAAGGAAACTAATAGATAATTACTGAGTATCTGAGCTTGTTGATCTAGTCACTGAGTTCGTGGTAGAGAAATGAAATGTTAACGTATAGTCTCTAAGCTTTCAGATCATAATTTATAGTATTCCTGGAGAGTTCGGTTTTAAATAAATATTTACTTTTATTAATTGAAAGTGGTGCATGGTTGATTTTGTAAAAAATCAACTCTGCGCCCAATTTTGCTCTATTTACAGATTATGAATTAGGTGAAGACTTTGAAGATGCAGTGGAAGATGAATGGTGGACCAGCTCAAGAATGGAGTTCCTGGTATGCAGGATACTGTTACTGGTACGCAAGATGCAGCATGGTGTTGTTGGTATGGAGCAGACCACTGGTGATATGCAGGTTGCTGATGCTGATAACAACAATGCTGTTAATGGTGTGAAGAATACAGTTGCGTCCCGAGAACGTTCCGCATGTCAGTCTGGCCGTGTTAGCGAAAATATAATTATGCAACATTTATCCTTATTAACGATCGTGGGGTGCTATATCGTTGCTAAGGCATATTGTTTTATGTAAATAGAATAGTATAAAATATATCATATGATGTGTGAGACGTATTAGTTGTTCAATAAAATCATGTCTTATTATTCATAAAATACCTTTTTTATTAATATAGATGTTTAATTTAATTTATTTAAAATGTAGGATCACTTTAAAGTTCTTTTCAAGGAAAGAGAATGAAAAAAAAATTGTAGTTTTATGTGTTTTATGGGAATTATTCTTTTATTCTTTTAAAAATACTTTTATTTTATATTACTTTACACTTTTCTTTTAATTCTCTATATACATGCAATTTTAAAAAAAAAAAAAAACATGCAAGGCTTATTTTTTATCAAAAGGGAACATATCCTTATTTTTTTTGCAAAACGGAACATATCCAGCATAAAATCCGCCATCTTGAACCTATTTCAGGCTGAAACTATGTCAAAGTATACTATGTTCCTAACATGTCTATATTAAAATTTTTGAGTTACTTCACAATTTTTATTTCAGTTTCTTCAGGACAGAATACGTTTTTTTTTTTCATTTCTATAAAAACCAAAAATCTGGATATGTTCCCTTTTAAAATTGAACTCCTCAGTTATCCACTGTAAATGATATAAATTAACATGTATTGTATGTAGAGTAATGTAATCAGAGCCGCAGTAAGGAAAACTCGCGCTAGGGGCAGAGCCGTGTTTTGGCGCCCTTGGCAAATAAAAACAAGGTTCTCACCTCTCAAAATTAAGGTGATGAGCAAAAAAAAAGGTCCTCGCCTTCGCAATGGCACCCCTTAGTCAAGCCCGTCAGCGCCCTTTTCCTTAGTGCGTCCAGGGCCGTCGCTCCCTCCGCCCCCCCCCCTTACTGCGGCTCTGAATGTAATGTAACACCTATGTAAACAAATTATAAAACTATTCAATGTACCAGGTGCTACTAGCCAAGTAGCCGAAGCACCATAATTTAAAAAAACAAAACAAAAAAATACTTATTTATGCAATTACACACTAGAAAGAGGTGTTTTTATTCGAGTGCGAATTTTCGCGCGAGGCATTAGTCGAATGGCAGCACGAGATAGAAAGGAGTAGTTTTATATTATAGGAATAAAAATATTACATTAATTTCAGCGTCAGTCTCGTTATTTAATAGACACGCTTAATATTTCTTACGAATATTATGGAAGGCAAAAAGTTAGAAAGATAATAGCAGTAACCATATTATGCGCATCTATAAAAAAATCAGCTGTGGCCACCACAGGACCGACCACCACCACACAGTACATAATCACATAAGATATCTTTTAACATGGTGATATTTTGAAACTAAATCAAGAATTTCAGTTGGTGTTACCTCACGCTGAGCGCTCATCCATATAGTAAATTTAGTAAATAATAAATTTCAAATAAAAGTTGTTACTCTCATGTTGTACAGCAACTTTCATCAAACATTTTTATTTTATATTTCTGTTTAAAAATATTCGCCAAAAAAATAAAAAATGAAAAGAGTTAACTTCCACTTCATGGTAGCACTGATGTCAAAACCGTAAATATGAAGTTTAATAAAATTTCGTTAGGACAAATTCGTACTACACGTGTCACCGGACCGACAGACACACCGAGTATACTAAAAATTTTCAAAATTTTATTTAGAGACTAGAATTTGTGGACAATCATCAAAATCTCGAAGTGTCAAAATCGGTATGATCACAAAACTTCTCTTAAGTTGGTTTTACACAGTTCAATTTATTGTTCAATAAATTGATCACGTTTTTTGACAATTAATTGAAAACTGTATTAGTAACCTTGGAAACAAAAGCATCACTTTACACACATCAATTTATTTATCAATATGTGAATATTTTTTGAAAACTTTCACATTACCAACTGTAAAACATGTTGACATATTTATCAAAAATATTGAAAAAACTTTCACAAAGTTACGAGCTGTGAACAAAAACAAAAGAAATAACCTAGATGATGGTAAATTAGAACGTTTGATGTTCTGTCATATTTGAAAACGAAACACAAACTATATATTTCTATGTTATGCTACAACTAAACAGTTGGCAATATCTTAACAGATAAAAATATACCTAGAATTCCCTAAAAAATTGATGAAAAATAGAACTTGTTCTATTTTCAAAATAAATTGATCAATTATTTCATCAATTAATTGTTCAATTAATTGTTAAAATTTGAACACTTTACACACTTCAATAAATTGAATGTCAACTTTTTCAATTAATTGATCAATAAATTGAATCTTGTAAAACCCACTATATACATGTGGCGGTCGGTAAAAACTAAGGTATCTAACTAGAAATATTGCCAACGGAGTGGCCGAGCTCGTTTAATCGCAGGTTTGACTTTGTAACAACAGTCTTCTTCTTCGGCTTGAAAATTTGAGTCTTGAGTTCTGTTGATAATAGTTCCAAGTATGTATTTCTGGTTCCTGGAAATAATAAAAAAGTTATTTCGCACATTTTAAGATTCCGAATGTATTAAATAAGTAGAAAAGAAAGTAAATAAACCAGTGGCGTGGCTCAATCAGACGGAAATATTTTTTTGTGAAAAATCTTTAGCTTAAAAATAATTTATTAATCATTTCGTATTTGTTATAGTAGAATATAGTTATAATAATTACTTTAAATTAGTCTTTAATTTATAAAGTAGGTACAAATTATAGTATAAAATATGTCAAATATTAAAAAGATGCTGATATAAAATTGCAGAAGGGAGAGCGTTACCGCGCTAGAACGGGTTACGTCGAGTACGCAGTAACGCCAGGGCGTGCTATAAGTCAGTTTGGATGAAAGCTGAAAGTTAGTTTATGTGACTGCACCCAGGGCCGCCGCGTGAGGGGGGAAAGGTTGTGACCAGCACAAAGGCGCCTGATTATAGGGGCACCATTCCAAAGAAAATACAAATTAAAATATTTAAAATGCTTAAAATATTAACTTGTTTAATACATGGTTACTTGGTAATTCTTATTCTAATTAACACAGAAAGATTTGAACAGTTAAAAAATCATAACGATGATTTTAAGCTCATTCACGACATAAGCAAATTGAAAGATGAAGATTTAACAAAACACTGCAAAGATATACACATCCAACTTACCGATCAAAAAAACTCGGATAATCGGGATATTGACGGTGTATCCTTGGTTGATGAAATAAAAAGTTTGCAATATTTTGTAAAAAACAACATGTCTCCGCACGACGTATTAAACTACATTTATAGAAATAATCTAACTAGCACCTTTCCCAATAAAACTATAATATTACGTATTTATTTAACTTTACCGGTTTCAGTAGCTTCAGGAGAAAGGAGTTTTTCAAAATTAAAACTTATTAAAAATTATTTACGCTCCACAATGTCCGGTGACCGTCTAACGGATTTATCGTTAATATCAATCGAAAATGATATCATGGATACCTTAGATATTAAAGATTTAATTAAGAATTTTGTGGCGGCTAAAGCAAGAAGAATAAATATTATATTATTTTTTTAATAAGCATTCGCCCTTTTTAGTTATAATACATCAGTTATAATAAAATACAGTTATAATACACCAAAGCTAACATGTAATCGATACATTTATAATGTGATCTAATTTATATTATCAATAATACAAATATAACATTATCTTTATTGTGATTTTATTTTAATAATAAAAGATTGATTATTTGTGAACAATTTTTAAAAAACATATATTATTGCATTAATCTTACTCTGATCTGTAGTTTGATTATATATGTACGTATTTTTAAATTTTGTATAAATATATAAATTTATTTATTTTAAAATTTTTTTTGAGGAGGGGGGGAAGGGGCTCCAAATAAAAGTTTTCACAAAGGCGCCTCATACCCACGCGGCGGCCCTGAGTGCACCGGCGATGTTTATGGTTGCCCGTATGCGTCTCATGTTCACATTTACATACTTTTGCCCGCAAACATATAAAAACATGTTTAAAAACTGTATAAAAACTGTTTTAAAACTGTTGAGAAACATTTGTCTAAAAACATTTATACAAATGTATTCGTGTTTTTTGTTTTCCGCCGAAGATGGAATACAAAAGTTTTAAACACAAACATTAGCGCGTAAACGACAGGTCTGGACTAGAAATGGGTCTTTCATGAACGAACCGACTCACTGAGTCGGCTCAGTACACTGACAGAAGGGACACGGTTCACCAAATTGAAATGAGTATAGTTTCACTGCATAGTTTCAAGTTTCAAGAATACGATTGATCGAGCGATTGTGAGCAGTAACCGAAGTGATCCGGATCTAGATCGATGTCATGTTGAACTTCGCGAGAACTCGGTTTGTAATATGTTATCATAAATATTAGCGTGTATTTTGTCATCAATTTGTAGGGCAGTCTATTTGAAACTAATAGGCTTAGTCTGTACTTTCTTACAACCATTCTATATAAAAATATTAAAAATATTGCCCAAATCCCATATGTCCGATTTATAAGGGCAATAAACATCGCCATAAACTTAACACATCTGGTTTAAAATGCAGTAGCTACACAAAGTGAATTGTTTGTTTGCTATTAACCCGGCAAAAATGCTAGATTTTCTATAGATTTTTATTTATTTAACTTCATTATTTCTTTATAACAAGATAATGAGGAACGCAGAGAGAGAGAGAGAGTGGAATTTGTCATAAATTACGTCTTAATTCATACTAAGAATATTACCAGGAATAAAGGTAATAAAGCAGCAAATACTCAGACGTTTTTATCGCATTTATTCAACTCGACCAAACATTTTCGCATTCCGTTATCTGTTCATATAATGCAAGAGCCGCCTGAGCGACGTTCTACCTACATATTGTAAACCAACAACAATGTTGAACGGTGGGAGAACTGACAACTGACCGACCCGTTTTGCGGGGACACGTTTACTTAGCCGGACCACTGAGCCGGATCGCTGAGCCGGATCACTGAGCCGGATCAATGAGCCGGACCACTGAGTCGGATCAATGAGCCGGCTCAGCAAATTGAACGACCTCCACTGATCCGGTTCCGCAAACTGAGCCGAAATTCCCATCTCTAGTCTCGACACGTTCATTCACAAACACGGATAAATTCATATTCTTTCTGAAGTCACCACCGCCGTTCAATCGACCGAATAAATAATATTTTCTGATGCGGACAAACTTCTTGTGTCCTAAGCTTTTGCTTAGGGGCAAACAAAAAACATATTTACTTTTAAAGTTTTGTTTACGGGCAATTGGTATTTGGTTTTTGCATCGGGCAAGTGTTTAAAAACATTTGTGAACATTGTAGACCTGTACTAGACTTCAGTATCTTCTGGATTTTACGCAGCTCAGCAATCTACGGTCGCTAAGAAGCGTTTTTACGCACGTACGTCTTATTTTTGAGTGTTTATACATTTATTTTCCTCATGGTTGGTCATCTCCGAAGTCGAATAAAATTAAGGTGACCAACTTTTTTACAATGAAAAGGAGGACACAAGGAAATATTGTAAAAAAAGAAAAAAGAAAATTACAATGAAAAGGAGGACACAAGGAATTATTTTTCCACTTTATTCTTTGCAACAATAATACACTATACGAGCCCTGTCCACTTTCAGTTGGCCCAGCTATGAAATTTTCAGTTTCTTTAGAAATTATTAAATAATAAGTAAAAGTAAATGCTGCTTTGTACATTTTTTGACAATATAATCATATTAGAAGCAAAGGGGTCAAAATTTATTCCGTAATATTTAATTTGTGATTAAAAAAATAATATTCGTAAAACAAACGTATTTTTTGAGTTCATGTATTCTTGAACTGTACATAAAATAACTGGTTTTTTGCGGTAGCTATGCGTTGTAGGCGTTGGAAAACAAAGTTTGTTTATTGACTGTGAAGTATTTTTTTTTTTAATTTAATGGCCTTTGCTACTGTGGCAATTAACCAGGACAGTTTTTATTCGAGAAAATTTCCATGCCTGAACGGGATTCGAACCCGAGACCTTCGCAACGCAGAGCACATGTGTTACCACTACGCTACGTCGGTCGGCGACTGTGATGTATTAAAAGTGTTCTCTAAATAATTTTAAAACATGGGCAGAGAGGCAAAGCTATTGATGAAAAAATTCGGTTAATCATTGTGAACTTAGCAAAAACAGGAAAAACCAATTCCGAAATTGGAAATTATTAGGTTTGTCAAGATACAGTATTAGAAATATTGTAAAATTGTACAAAACAAGTGGTTCAGTTGCCCCAAAGCCCCAGTACGTGAAGAAAACTACACTGACGGAAAATGACAAACATGCATTGAAAAGAATTATTAAGGATAACAGACGTGCTAACTACAGTCAATTGAGTGTACTGTGGAGCGATGTTGTTGGAAGACGTGTTTCAAGGTCTACATGTCATAAGGAAGCTAAAAAATTAGGATTTGGAACCTATAAGGTAATATTTTTTTAATCGGACTCTTAAATGTATATTTACAGAAATTTATAAAACTTTCTTAGGCCAAGGAAAAACCATTGTTGATATCTAAGCAAAAGAAAAACAGGTTGAAATGGGCCAGAGAACATAAAATATGCAATTGTGAAAAGTAGAACAGCGTGCAATGGAGCGATGAGTCTAGGTTTGCAGTCTGTGTAGTGGACAACCGGAGCAGAGTTGTTCGTCAGAAACATGAAGCATATCATTCCGATTGCTTGAAAAGGAAGGTGAAATTTCCAGCATCTGTCATGGTGTGGGGTTCAATGTCTGCAAGAGGTGTAGGAAAACTTCACTTTATCGATGGCATTGTTAACACAGCCAAATATTTAAGTATTTTAGAGGTGTCTCTGTTGCCAACTATGGAACATGCATTAATCTCTGGGGAGGATTTTATTTTTCAACAAGATGGAGCCGCTTGCCATACGTCAAAAAAATCTTTGAAATGGTTCCGTGATCATTCTATTCCACTTTTAGAGTGGGTTTCAAGTAGCCCAGACTTATCCCCCATCGAGACACTTTGGCACGAAATGAAAAACGATTGCGTATAACACCGGCTAGAACAATAACAGAATTAAGACTAAAGCTTCGAGAAATATGGGATAATTTTACTCCTCGACAATGCCAAGACCTTGTAGATACTATGCCTAGAAGAATTAATGCCGTTATAAAAATGAAAGGTGACGTTACCCAGTGGTAACTTCTGAAATAGGTTTCCAAGTTAATGACTCTCCAATGGAAATATTATTTATTTCTTATTAATTAACTTTAATAGTTGTAAATATTAATCGTAAATCTCTAAAATGTTTAATTGAAAATAAAATATTACCTAGCTTCATAAGCTATTCGCATTCTGTTAATTGAACACCAATAAGTAAAAATTTCGTAGCTGGGCCAACTGATAGTGGACAGGGCTCGTAATATGATAATTGTAAAATAAAAACTTTTTTGACAAAAACTTATCAAAGTATCATATTCTAACAATTAGACCAATTCTGTAACTCAGTTACTATGATCATAGTAACTAAATGTGTCACCATGAGCAAGGTCAGTTACTATCATGAATGAAAGTCATTATACTTACAGTACATTATAATATTTTATCTTGTAGTAACGTTACTACACAGTAACTTTTTACAAAATAGAACTGAATATATTGGTTATATCTGAACAAGAAATAACTTTCATATTAAATTTACGGCAAGTGCTGCAGCTAGAGTATCAACATTCAATCTAGATTTCTCACTTGTCCAAAAACCATTAGCAATTTAAAAAACTCTTTTTTTTTTTTTTTTTTTAATTTTTAATGGCCTTTGCTACTGTGGCAATTAGCCAGGACAATTCTTGTTTGAGAAAATTTCCATGCCATAACCGGGATTTGAACCCGAGCCCCCATGGTTGGTAGTCAAATGAGCTGACCACTGCGCCATAGCGACCGGCAAAAAACTCTTTCAACTGCTGCATTAGTTCAAGGGCAGCACAAGGTAATTTGAACAAGAATAAATAAATTTACACATGGAACATGTTCATTTTTAAAATGGCTGAATATTTCTACTATCAATTTCAACGTGTTCATTTTCCCACTGTATTAATTTTTCAGAATTTAATAATACATTCAGTCTTCTAATTTCTGAAAAGAGACAATTGTCGTCTATTTTAATATCTGGCATTTCTTTAGATAAAAACTCAACACAAGATTTAATATCTGTCCAATTTATATGCCCTGAAGTAAAAAAACACCATTGAAAACATTTACTTACCAAGGTGTTTGTTTCAGTCCATTCTTCGATATATTGAAAACATGTTTGATAAAATTTCTGCACTTCTTTGATAAACTTTTCTGTTATGTAATAAACAAAGCCACTTGTGTGCAACGCGCTCTCGCAAGATCTCCCGTTCGGAGTGTATGCGTCTCAAAATTGCGTCTCGCCGCATTCTACCGGACCTTGACGAATGTACAATGCAAATACTTCACATCAATTGCAACGGATCGGCTCGGCATCGATCGAATACGAAAATTTACGAAAAGGAAGACAAATATCGAAAGGAGGGCACTTTTCAAAGAAGGACAGACCTTACAAAAGGAGGACGTTTGGTCACCTTAATAAAAAATAGTTTTTATAGGTATTTATTAATTTCTTGGGATTCAGAAATAATATTGATAAAATCACACGAAATTTATGTATTAACAAAAATTTTGCAAACAAAAAACTAATTGACAAAAGTAGAACTTAACTTGAACGTTAAAAGCCCTAGAAACTGTCATTAAAAAACTGGAGTACAGTCGCGTCTAGCATCACGAAAATATTTTTGCCTACATTCATTTGTTTTCACTGCATCCCTTCCAGAGAAAGTCACGCCACGCCACTGAAATAAACAGAGATGCTGGATATTTTTGAGACCCTATTAGGTACACCACAGATTACTAGTAGATGTTGATGAAAATTGTAAATAAAAAATCGCCTTGTGTATTAAAAATTACCTGAATTTTTTATCCCCGTAGTTTGCTGCTTGGAACTTTGCCTCTGAAATGAATTGGGTTGTACATAACCATAGTCGTCTTCTTGGCCTGAAATAAAAAAAAAAAAAAAAAAATAATAATAATGATATAAAAAATACTCCCTCCGTCCGAAAATATGGTATACATCAGCGGTTCTTAAACTGTGGTCAGCGGACCCCTGGGGGTCCGCGTAGCTATTGCCGGGGGTCCACGAAACAATTTTGACATTAACTTTACATCCCCCAACTTTTCGCTTTTATTCAAATAACTCATTTAATAAAAATTTTACATGGTCAGGACTTTTTGAATTTATTGTTATCTAACTAGTTATTGACATAACTAAACAATAATTAGGAAAATTTTAATTATTTTTATTCAACTGCAAATTATTTACAGATAACATATTATAATAAGATCTATTTTGACCAATACTTGACCAAGAAATGTTTGTATGAGCTTAACGTATTATAATTTGTAACTTTTCTAATTCTTTTTATTACTATTTTTATTCATTTTATGTTTTTTATTCTATATGCTAATAAAAATGTACATCTCTATAAATGCGCCAGACCATTTATTAAAATAAACAGCGATATATTTTTACCAATATTTATTATAAAGTAGTGCCTATGAGATTACTGAGCCAGAAATTAAGTCTCCAGAACGACGTAAAATGCCAAGTGTTGGGATGGGGTCCGCAAAAAAAATGTTGTTCAAGAGGGGGTCCTCGGACTACATAAGTTTAAAAACCCCTGGTATACATTACTTAAAAAATGTGGGATTGACGAAAGTAATATTATCTTGGTCTTTTAGGGTTTTTTAGGTATGACCACCAAAAAACCCTTATAACGTCACTCAGGTGTCTATCTATTAAGGAAGTTTTTTAAAATTAGTTTTATTTAACATGATTTTAACAAAAAATGTGCTTGTCCCGTCCCCTTTTACCTAAAGAGGTTAAATTAAAAATCTGAAAAAATTATAGCTAATGTACATTGATCTAAACCGGAAACCTACGAGAATAATTTTTGATCCGAGTGCGTTTTTGAAAAATATTGCAATTTTTGTTTTTTTGACAAAATTAATTATTTTTTTAATTCATGGCTTAATCATGGCTAATAATGTTATGGGGTTTTTGTATATATGACTAAGATAGTGCGTGTCTTTTTTTGAAATTAAAAATATAATAAATAAAATTTAACGGCCGAGGACCGAGTTATGAACAACACACTACTAGTGTGCAGTTATTTTATTATACTATTATACGTTGTGATTCAATCTTTTGTTTTTAATGTATCAAAAAGAAATAAATCATGTATAGTAACGAAATACAAATAAAACCCTGAAATGTGTGAATATTCACACTACACATACATTTTTTTGTTTTTATTTCTAAATAAGTGGTTGCTAGGCAACTAATAAACAAATGGCGCACAAATAGTTTTGCATATGTCAAAAGTAATTACAGAAAAAAAAAAAACGCGTATTTTAGACAAATTAAAATGACACCCGCTGTCATTGTTGCCATTTTGAACAAAACGGCGAATTTTGATCAAAATTGTTTGAATTGCAAGGAAGTTCCAAATCGACTTACAACCAACGAACTAGGAATGCGTACATAGTTCATTTAATGCATTAAACATATAACCCTTAATGTTTTTCAAGCATCGCAAACTTGCCTAGAAGCAACCATGTTAGCAAAAGTAGGGAATTCCTATAAGATCCCGCACATTAATAAGGCAAAACTTCATTGTAAGGGACGATTACAAACAACATTATCATATTCCATACAAGCTGTGGAGAACTTAAAACTTTTTGTATTATTCTTTGTTTTACTAGATATTTGGAACTGTTTCACAAATAAAATCATTTTAATTAATTAAAATTATAAATATATATCATATTTTCCGACGGAGGGAGTAGTATATTTCAAGATTTTATTCTAAACAAAACTAAAAATACGCAACTAAAAATATGCAAAGAATAAAAAAGGTTTGTTTTCTTATTTTAAACAATTTTTTGCTGAGTTGTATATATTTTTTTGCTGTAAGTTTTCGTTTTCAAAACACAGAGAGGTTTTCGGGGATGACCATAACGCGTGGCGTATTGACGGCGCCCGTACGTAATCCGTCGACCCGGGCATTTCTCTGTGGAATTGAGGTAGAAACAATGACCCAAAGCGATGCTTGTTTTCCAAAACACAGTAAGGTTTCCGGGGACGACCATAACGCGTCGCGTATTCATGCTGCCCGTACGTAATCCGTCGGTTCGGGTATTTCTCTGTGGAATTGAGGTAGAAACAATGCCCCAAAGCGATGCTTGTTTTCCAAAACACAGAGAGATTTCCGGGGACGACTATAACGCGTCGCGTATTCACGCCGCCCGTACTTAATCCGTCGGCTCAGGGATTTCTCTGTGTAATTGAGGTAGAAACAATGCCCCAAAGCGATGCTTGTTTTCCAAAACACAGTGAGGTTTCAGGGGACGACTATCACGCGTCGCGTATTCACGCCGCCTGTACGTAAACCATCGGCTCGGGTATATCTCTGTGTAATTGAGGTAGAAACGATGCCCTAAAGCAATGCTTGTTTTCCAAAACACAGTGAGGTTTCCGGGGACGGGCATCACACGTCGCGTATTCACGCCGCCCGTACGCATTCCATCGACTCGGGGAATTTATCTGTGGAATTGAGGTGGAACAATACACCAATGCGATGCGTGTTCTCAAGACACAGTAATGTTATCCGGGGCCCTGCGCCTCACAACCGTAGAGGCCCGCTACGCTTGACCGGTTCTCTACGATTCACAACCGTAGAAAGCCATACACATATCAAAGGGTTGACAGACTCAACAAAACTGCATTCGCGGGTAGCAGACCCGTCTAGCCCATTAAGCAGCGGTTAGGTAGTCAAGCAGCACATTAGTGATTGCAAATAATGAGGATAACATCCTAGTCAGCGCTAGTGATCTAAACAATGATATGGCGTGATATGGACTGCATAGTTAGTTTGGAAGTGTAGATTTGATATTAATGTTTGAGTAGTAACTTACGTTATCACTATAAATGTGTTAATATGTATTTACCTTACAGCTATCAAAATCAGTCGCATTAATAAATAAACATGTGCAGTGTTAACTCTGTGGCGTGCAAGTTTTTTGTCACCACTGTACAGACTGTGCAAGAAAGTCTGTACAAGACGGACGCTTTGTTCAAATTGTGCAGTTATTCAAACTATTATTCTAAACTTTTTTTTGTAAACAAATGAATTATATGTGTGTGATTACATCAAGTCTGTCTCCTGCTAATTGCTTTGTACGATAATATATAAATGGCGCATGAAGGTTTTGCGGTGCTTTTAAGTAATATAAAAGAAATTTTATTTGATGAGGAAGACAATTCAGAAGAATTTTCCAAACCAGAAAATATTTTGGAAAAAGTGTTTGAATATGCAGAGAGTACTGTTCCAAACATGACTACAAATCAATTTAATAGTATATTCTGTAACAAGGTTGGAATGAGAAAATTCGATGCGAGTGGAACATACCGAGCGCGAGCCACAGGCGAGCGTGAGGAACCACGAGCATCGAAATTTCTCTTCTAACCGAGTCACAGACCCTGCTTTCTCCACGACCACCAGAAAGAAATTTGTTTTTTATTTATTATTTGTTTAATTTTAATTTAATTTGTCGCACATCGACCACTGTTTTAGTACTTTTTAGGAAGTTATGTTGCATTTATTTAATGTAAACATTGCATATATTTTAATGTTACCCTACAAAAACAAATGACAACAAGCATGGAATAGTTATTCCGTAACAAGTGATGGAATGAAATACACGCAAAATGCATAAGAAGATAAGTGCTTAAGAATAACATTCCAACTCTTGTGTTAGAATATTAACTTTCTGTAGTCAAAATTGGTTTTAGAATTGGCAAATTCTATAGTGGTCGTGGAGAAAGTACATTTCCGCTTGTATCCAGAAAATTTTAAGACTTTTTGAGTGTATTTACATGTTTCATCATGAGGTTCATGCCTATACTATTTATTTTGCAAATTCTACAGGCATAAACAATTATATCTTGATTGTTTTCACTCATATTGTTTTGTAGAAATAATAACTTTGTATTTTTATCGCGAAAAACACCATTGTACAGACTGCCGCACGATCTAAACTTGAAACGATTGTGCAACACAAACTGCACTGCACAGTATATGCCGAACGATATTCGTGCAGCACAAAGCACACAGAAATTTTATGACGAACGCTTCTTGTGTAAATTATGCAGAATGTGTAGATTATTAGCTTATGCCGGACAAATAAAATGGCCAGTACATAAATTTCCCAACCGTCACAAGGTGTAGTTATAGAAACTCTAGTCTGTAAGATACATAGTACATTTTAGTAAAATGAAACATTATTATTATTATAAATCTTTTACAATCTGCCAGAATGAGTGAGAGAGACAACACGTCAGTACGTTAAATATAATATCTTCTTTTAAAAAGTTAAGTAGACATTTGTAAGTGCATGTATTTGTAACTGCCACTATTTGATCAATAAAAATAAATCCCCAATCGATGACAATGACCTCTTACTGATATACCCATGTGACTGAGGGAGGACCTCCCTGTACACCATTGCCTTGCATATGAGTTTATAGAACTTGCCACGAAAACAGAGATAGCGTCAACTTTCAAATTAACATTCACCACATCTTGCTAAATTTACCTGCAGTTTTATAGTTCAAGTCATCGTATTCCTTCGATTCTAATTGACTAGGTTCCTCATAAATTCCATCGGTATCTTCTCCTTAAACAAAAATACATTGTAATATGTACACACATATAAATAGACACAGCATGCTCTATGCCTTAGCATTGTTTCTTATGAAGCCAAAACTCCCCTAAAATTTGCCCCTAGTAGTAAAACGGGTTGCTTAATTTACATTGTTTTTGTTAAGTTTGCTTAGGACAAATGCCAGCGCCATATTGTGTTTATGATTGCTTTGTTGTTCTACTATTTCTACTATTTTTATCTTTCTATTATCTTTCGACTTTTAATAATATTGCCGTAAATTGCAATTAAAGAGTTGTGAAATCTATTTCAAGTACTTTGTATTTTAAATTCTAAAAAGTAATGTTTAATTAAAATATTACATATATAGTTCTTTCCTTAAAAAAAAGTATTTGTATTCAGTACTTCGAATACACCAAAAAAATATTTTAACCAACCCTGATTATAGATATATGTCTTTATAATTTGTCAGATAAATTTTAATTATTCATGGAATAAATGATAAAATATCGGCCCACTTTTTAGAAAGTATCTGAAGCATTGCAATACAATATGATCAAGAAAAAAAGGTGTCTAAATAAACATGGGATCATTTACTTTTATATTAACAGAATTATTCACTTAACACTAAAAAAAAAACAAGACCTATTAGACGCATTTTTTCCATCATATTATATTTTAAATGTATTTATATGTAATTTAAAAACCTACTAATTTTCTTAAAAATATATTAATATATTCAAGTTAATTTAAAATTATTTATGAAAATTTGTTTATTAAAATTTGCAGTTTACAATACAATATTAAAAATACATATTTTTATTTGCGATTCTTATCAGCAAAACATTGATGTTAGCAAATCGCACCATTCCTCGGGGCAAGCCCCCCCCTTCGCCGCGCCTAAGGAGGTGTTGGCTTCATAACAAGTCGCCCGCGTTCTATGGTAAGCCCCCCATACACGATAGGTCCATACAGCCCGACTCCAATTGGCTCGAGTACACTCAACCTCAGTTCAAAATATAGGGACACTCACGACCGATCCATGGAGCCAGTGTGACTGCGGAGCCAGCCACCCCAGTCGGTCTTCGTCAGCTGTACATTGTATTCCTGTTTTTACCGACCGCCAACATATATAAGGGAGGTATTGTGATCATACCGATTTTGACATTTCGAGATTTCGATGGATCTCCACGAATTGAGGTCCCTACATAACGTTTTGACTATTTTTAGCATGATGTCTGTCGGTCTGTCTGTCCGTCCGTCTGTCTGTCTGTCCGTCTGTCTGTGTACACGTGTAGAGCAAATTCGGCTGAAAGGATTTTTATGAAACTTCATATTTAAGCTTCTGCCATCAATGGCACGAGATGATCAACTTTTGGTAAAAATCAGTTAATTAAAAATGGGAGTTTACTCGTATCGATTTTAAGATTTTTGTGAATATTTCACAGAAACAGAAAAATATTTCGAAAAAATGTATTGAACAAAAGTTGCTATAAAAGCAATAACTAATAACTTTTATTTGAGACGTTTTTTGATAAAACGAAAAATTTCGAATAATTTCTGTAAAAATTTCGAAATTAGTCTCAATTTTTTCATATTTACATGTAACGTTTCCATGGTCATGATAAATAATAACTCTGTTAGAAAATATTAGGCCAAGTTATTTCTACTCTGCTGCTAGAATGTAATTTATATAAGTACTTTACGATGGCGGTCGGTTCTGTGGTGGCCACAGCTGATTTTTTTATTCAATTATGGATGAATTAGAAATTTTATATGCTATAGCTGCTTGTATTTACATTATAAAAAAGGAAACCAAAAACCAAATGGCGGAAAGAATGGCTAGCAAATAGAAAAGAATTAAGTCATTTAAAATTGGTCGAACAACTCTCGCTTGAACCGTCTGATTGGCGGTCTCAGTTCTTTATTGAAAGAACCCCGCATGCTTTGAGTTTTTTTAGAACTGTTTCCCTGCATGCTAGCGGATATTTTCTTTTAAACAACTCCAAAATGCCATCTAACGCCACATTTCTTTTTGTTTTATTATAATAGTCTCCGTGTTTTATTAGCCAGAGGCATTCATGTTCTTTGTATTTTTCTATTACGTCCAACACAAAATCTCGAGCAGCAGTCGTATCTATTAAGTAATATCTAATTTATTAATATTAATTAACATCAGATTAATAACAATGTTGAAATCGTATTAACACAAATTAAATGAACTTAGAACCAACTACAAGAAAGAGATGTTGTCTGAATGGTGTCTTTATCAAGACTGAGACAATGGTTTGGATTGAGCATACACGATGAGACCAATATTTGACTCCACTCCATTCGACTCTGGGTTTTGCCACACACGAACAGGCCAAACAATGGAGCGATGGCTCGGCGTCATGAATATTTGTCGTGCTAAATATCCAATCTGGCGGCTCAAATCCACGAGTCCATTCGAGTTCCACCACACACGGTGAGTTTTTGAATCGACGCGGGGCCAATTGGACTGATGGATCGCTCGTGTATGGGGGCCGTTATATTACCTCTTTGGTAAACAGACACACGCCCACGTCCACGCACCCATGTCAGCAAGGGAGGACCTCCTCTCCCGTACTCCACTGCCTTACATATAAGTTTATCGAATATGTCACGAAAACAGAGATAGAGTCAACTTTCAAATTAACATTCATCAATATTACTAATTTACCTGCAGTTTTATAGAACAAGTCATCGTATTCCTTCGATTTTAATTCACTGGGTTCCTGATAAATTCCATCGGTATCTTCTCCTTAAACAAAAATGTATTGTAATATATACACACTATTGACGTCATATAAATACACAGCATGCTCTACGCCATAGCATTATTTGTTACGAAGCCAAAACCCTGCGAGAATGTAAGGGGAACTTGCCCCTAAGGGTATAACGGGTTCCCTAATTTACATTTATTTCGTTAAGCTATCGCTAGGAGCAGGGCCGGCGCGAGGGTCATTGGCGCCCCTAAGCAAGACTTAATTCAGCGCTCCTAGGCAAGACATAATTCGGTGCCCTCTATATATAATTGCATGGAGGTATAAGAAAAATAGAATTTTTACATTCTACACATAAATACATAAAAGTCCTAATTTCATAGCCTTCCGGCGCCCCCATCCAAGACGCCCTTTGGCGGTCGCATGGACTCGCCTAATGGTAAAACCGGCCGTGCTCTAGGCAGACAGATCGCTACGCATCCGAATTCCGGATCGGTATTTTTAGTTTTGACGTTTTTTCCAGAATTCAAGCTACATAGGTAATAAATTGTCATAAAACAGAAAGCATGTTATTAATTGTTGAAGTTAGTTTTTCCTTTATTTATTTATTTTTTCTTCTTATTGATTATTTATTATATTTCATCGGTCAATGTTCCGTATGAGTCCACCACTACTTGGCTGTATGCTTAGAATGAAGTATATTATATCGTTAGAAAGGAGAAGGCATGGTCGTAAGAGTGGGGAGTCAGTTGTAATCATTCATGCATCTGTAGTTGGCAGAGAAATACGCGTTTTTAACATGATGATAAATCAATGAGAAATTTTTAGAACTCTTTATGAAGTTAATGTTTTTCAAAATATATAGGGAAATAAATTTAAGATCGTAGCGCCGCGGTGTTCATGTTTTGAATTAGGTAAAGGGTACCTAATGTTATTGTTACATAGCTGTGAAAGTGAAATTATAGGAATAAATGTGTTTTACAATATTTTGTGAAACTGTTTTACTATTTTATCAAGTAAATTTGTCGAGATTTGTAATAGAACTCTCCGTACCCGCGAACACACTACTACATTCAGGTTCAAAACTAAAAGAATTATTCACAGGGCATACGTATTATTTATTATAAGAAAGGGCACTATTTAAAAAAACAATACAAAAAACAATAACAAAAATTTACAAGACTGTCAAAAACATATTTTTTTATATCTATATCTATAGCAACATATGCATCCAGAACCACAGCAACCACAGATACAATCTTACATGCAGAACACAACCAGAACAACCATACACACTATCTCATGTTCGCAACAAAATTAATACAAATGTTTTAATTTTTTAATTTAAAAAAATTTATTTTGGGGTGTATCAACTACATGGTCATTAACACCCCGTAACAGTTACAAATATTACATTAAATTAGTTCATTATACTTAGGTATAAGCAAGAAATTTGAATTACATAAAATTACATATTACATATTACATTACAGTGAAGATTTTTACAATACTCGTTCGTTACATTTTTGCCTATATTTTATTTGTTAGGTTAATGTCTTCTAGATATTTTAAGATTTTGGCTGTAGCTTCCATACTGTTAGATAGGGCCTCTTCCAAGGAGTTTGGGATGCTGTTTTGGGCTCTTTCTCTAGTGTACTTCACACATTCAATGAGAATATGTTTAACAGTTATTGGGCTGTTACATGTTTGGCATATTTCCTGTTCTTTTTTCTGCATGAGGTGTTTATGGGTAATGAGAGTGTGGCCGATTCGCAGTCTAGTCATTATAATTTCCTCTTTTCTGTCTTCTGGAGTATACCAGTGGCTGATGGATGGTTTTATTCTTCTTAATTTGTTGTTATTTAGGGTATTCCAGAAGGAGTTGAAATTTTCGCTGGTTTTCTTTTTTACATAGCTTTTAAAATCATATGGCATAATTGTTGTATCGATGACGTTGCTTGAGGTTGCGTTTTTTGCTGCCTGGTCTACTTTTTCATTACCCATAATTCCCACATGTGAGGGGATCCATAACAGTGTGATTTTATTACCTTTATCTAGCGCTGAGTGGAAGTTGCTTTGAATTTGTTGGACCACGTGGTTTCGGTTGTACGTCTGCTGGATACATTGGATTGTGCTCAGAGAATCGGTTTGAATAAGATAATTGCTTGTAGTCTGATTTTTTCCATTTATAAGTTCACTGGCTTTTAAGATACTGTACGCTTCTGCAGTAAACACAAATGTTTATAAAGTCATATTTTAGCATGACACGTCCCTAAAAAAAATGAAAAACTCTATTTTGTGTTGTAGGTTATGGTGAAGAAAAATTTTTATAGTGGATTATTTCAAGTTTATTGATGGAGTTAAAAATTCACGCGTTGTATATGGAGGAGAGGAAGTGTAAGCAAATTTTCAACCAATGGCCCACTTTTTTTCCAAATTTTTCTTTTCTAATCCAAGCTTTACGACAATTTACTACTTCCTCGATTCCAAGTTTGGTTATTAATTTAACATTGTAGGTGGAAATCTGAGGAACGATAATTCAGGCTTCCTCTTTTTCCTTGACTTGCACATAGGTACACAACAATAAGATCTATCCATTTTATTGGACTTGGCAAAAACAAATCGATATAAACAAACTTAACAGTATGACTATTGCCAACGGCTTCTACTTTGAAGTAAGTCATTAAAAGTTCACCACTTAGAATCTCTCTGGTCTGGAAATGCCGATATCTATAATATAATACGCCAACGTGTGTCTATGCTTGCGTGGGTGCGTGGAAGTTGTCTGAAATCTAAAACAATTGAATCAAGGTTCCGAAATGTAACGAAATATTCCGAAGCTCACCGAGTTTATATTGACATATAACGCGTAATAATAATAGTTGTTAATTGATTTGTTGACACAAAAATAATATAAATTAAAATTATTAGTAGCAGAAAAATAATTATTTTAAAAAATATTTGGCTTTGATGAAAGTAAATAATAAAAATGTGACTAATAATATAAGCAGTTCACTTTTGTAAGAACAAACTAAGAGTGAATTTTGTTTTCAATAGTTTGCACCTTTGAAGCTGTATGTCATGTTGGTATTAAAAAATGTCACTTTTTTAAAATGTCGATCCATTTGACATATGTCATAATGAAAATGATATCTTAATTATAGTGATCATAACCTTATCAACCTAAAGTCGGTTTTACAGCGTAAGGAATATTTTTAATTGACATTTAAAGTCAGTAACACACCATAAAAGTAACTAAAATAACCAGATCTATGGTCTATTTCAAAGTAGAAAAATGTGTGTAAGAAGATAGGAGCTGTTTGTCCTTGCTTCGGATTGGTTTAAATCGTCATCCCTATTACACTGTAAAAATATTGTTTTTAGTCCAAGTTGACAGATGTTCAGTGTCGTACATTGGAAATATATATTATTTATATTATTTAATTTTTCTCATATATTTTGGTATTATTTACATAGTTAGACTTTTATTTATATTCTTGGCGTAGATTTTATGGAGAAAATTCTCCATGTAATTTGTTTTTACGCAGTTATATATTTTTTAGGTTATCTGACATATAAATATTTTTTGACATTTGACATTTAACAGATCAAGAGAGAGGACTAATGTGAGGCCAAAAGACAGCCCAGCTGATTGTACCCAAAGAAGAAGTTATTGATATAATTTTTAGACCTTCATATATACATATACTTTTAATTTTTATTTACAATAATTATTTAAATAAGAAACTTTAGCTCTGAAGATATATTGTTTGTTTTATTGCTTTGTTTAAACTCTTTTAGCCAAATCTCTCTTTTTATATAAAGTACATAATTTTTAAAATTAATATTTTTTTCAAATTTCCCATTAAACTGAATGTATGTCGCATAAATAACGTAAGTGTATTATCTGCCTTGTTTATTTCAATATCTTATAAACCTTTTTTATATTAAAAAAAGAATCACTTGCTAACCCAGTTGCTACGCCCATGCCCTAGTTGTAACTTATTTTAAATTTCCCGCTATACTGTATTTGATCAGTGTAAATCGTACTCGGTTCGCAGCGCTATCTACTTTGTTCTACTTTGAAATAGACCATAGTGTGTTGTTACAAAAGTAAACAGCTTATAATAAAGAAAACTTTATTATTATTATTTTAATGCCTTATTATTTTTTCTACGATTAACGTTTTAAATTATTTGTCTTAAATTTTCAAAAATATAAATGTAATGTATTGAGTAAAACTCGCTTTAAAATTATAATTTTTACTAAGAATTACCGGCCGAGTTTGATCATTCATATCAGTGTCACTAGGTGACAACTTATTTGTGTGAATTTAAAATTGGTTGGAAATATTTAAAATATCTTGGTAAAAATTACAAATTGATATTATCTGTCTCATTTTGTAATACGGAACTAACAGTGAAAGTTCATTTTTATGTTGTATATTGACAATACATTTATAATATTGTCATAGTATTGGTTCACACGGATACGCCAAAATCTGTTTACAACACAACAGTCACCAAAGTAACCAGATCTAGTTTCGTATTATAAATTGAGACGGATTATATGTACATTCAATAGTTTGCACCTTTGAAATTGTATGTCATGTTGGTATTAAAACATGGTAAAAAATTTCACTTTCTTAAAATGTCATTTCATTTGACATCTGTCATGAATATAAATAATATCATAGTTATAAGCAGTTCACTTTTGTAAGAACAAACTATGGTCTATTTCAAATTAAAAAAAGTAGATAGCGCTGCGAACCGAGTACGATTTACACTGGATAAATACAGTATAGTGTAAAATTTAAAATAAGTTAAAACTAGGGCATGGGCGTGGTACAACTGGGTTAGCAAGTGTTTTTTTTTTTTTTTTAAATTAAAAAAGTTAATAAGATATTGAAATAAACAAGGCAGATAATACACTTACGTTATTTATACGACATAAATTCAGTTTAATGGGAAATTTGAAAAAGTTCAAAAAAAATTAATTTTAAAAATTATGTATTATATATAAAAAGATAGATTTGGCAAAAAGAGTTTAAATAAAGCAATAAAACAAATAATATATCTTCAGAGCTAAAGTTTCTTATTTAAATAATTATTGTAAATATAAATTAAAAATATACGTATATATGAAGGTCTAAAAATTATATCAATAACTTCTTCTTTGGACACAATCAGCTGTCTTTTGGCTTCACATTAGTTCTCTATCTTGATCTGTTAATTGTCAAGTGTCAAAAAATATTTATATGTCAGATAACCTAAAAAATATATAACTGCGTAAAAACAAATTACATGAAGAATTTTATCCATAAAATCTACACCAAGAATATAAATAAAAGTCTAAATATATTTACATATTTACATATGACAAAATATATGAAAAAAAAAAAAATTATATAAATAATATATATTTCCAATGTACGACACTGAACATCTGTCAACTTGGACTAAAAACAATATTTTAACAGTGTAATAGGGATGACAATCTAAACCAATCCGAAGCAAAGACAAACAGTTCCTATCTTCTTACACACATTTTTCTACTTTGAAATAGACCATAGATCTGGTTATTTTGGTGATTTTTATAGTGTATTACTGATTTTTAGAAACTTGGTTATATTTTAAAAAAGGATTTACAGTTTTGGGTTATGTTTGTATTATTTTAGGTTAGTATTATATTTACAAAATATTTAAGATGTCACTATTCAAAATGAAATATGACGAATGATTTTTTAACTGACATATTTATAATCTGACTTTTCAAATTATTTTTCTGTAATATCAACATGACATACAGTTTCAAAGGTGCAAACTGTTGAAAACTAAATTTCCTCTTAGTTTGTTCTTACAAAAATGGATTGCTTATATAATGATCATAACCAACAAATCTGAAGTGGGTTTTACAGCGTAAGGAATATTTTGAAATGACACATTTACATTTAAAAGTCAGTACTACACTAAATAAAAGTAAATAAAAGTAACCAAAATAACCAGATCTGGTTTGACCTTACAAAAGTGAACGCAATATATTATAGCGGGCAAACAATTAAATTTTACTGTGTAATAGTTTCTCACGGTATATTTCAAACTGATTTGAGATATAGTGTAAGTACGCTTTTTTCCGTGTGTGTATTTTTCATGTGCGCTTTTTTCCATGTGCGTATTTTTATATTATATAAGTAATTGGAAAATTTATTTTAATAAATATATTTTAAAAACGTCTCAAATCATTTTCAGTTTTATTATTATAAAGGTAATGCACGAGTGAAAATGAATAGTTTTCCCATCTTAAAAAGTTAATGAATAAATAATTCGGAATAATACTCATTATTTGTTCAGTTTTTAATAATGGGCGAAGAGTTGATTCAATTTGAATTGGATGAAATTAGGCGTATGGCTAGAGAAAGAAGTCTGAGGTAACGAGCAAGTTTCACATTAAGGTAATGATTTGTTTGCCAACACGAAAATGTTATCGCCATAACCTACAACATTCACAAAATATAGTTTTTAATTTTCTTTAGAGACGTGTCATGCAAAAATATGGTTTTATAAACATTTGTATTAATTTACTTGTTGTTAAAATAGTAAAACAGGTTCACAAAATATTGTAAAACATATTTATTCCTATAATTTCACTTTCACAGCTATGTAACAATAGCCTTAAGTACCCTTTACCTACGTTCAAAAATTGAACACCGCGGCGCTACGATCTTAAATTTATTTCCCTATATACCTACTGTATATCTCATTGAAAACAGGTAAAAATTTCTTATGAATACCTATTTATATACGTCTATCAAGTTTTAGATTCTTCTGTCCAAAATTTTTGCCACCTAAACCTAAGCTAATTAGTTTTATCATTGCTTGTTTGCATATAGTGAAGATATATGTATATGTAGATGCTTTATACAGTTTTAATACATTTACATAATGTAGCATCTATGAATGCGACGAAAAACGGAATGTTCTATTTCAGACATAAAATTGGTAGGTCGGAATATGTTGATATTTTTGAGGATTCCCTCTTTTAATAAAGTTAATGTCTCAAAATATATATATTATAAATCTCATGTAAACCATTTAAATATGACTTTAAGCGTATAAATACTGAAATTTAATTATTCAAGTTTTTCTTTAAAAACGTTAATACGAGCTAAATGTTAACAAACACTTATTAAATAATTGCTTGGATTTCAGAACGGATAACTATCGAGAACTTATTTAGATTTCAGTTTTGAATAAAAATATTGGAAATGATAAAGTGAATCGTAAATGTTATGTTTTGAAAGAAATGGGCGGCGCTTCGCTAGGGCCAAATCTCATTCTAACTAGCATACGAATTTTCTCTGACGAGTTGTTTGTGGTGGACTTATGCCTCATTTTCATGCTGGTGTTGGAAGTGTGGAACAAAAAATTCAACCAATAGGATCGCTTTATTTTGAAAAAACCCGTACCATGGTATCGTAGGCGCGGTGTCACAAGCGCGGTGTCGCAAGTTCAGAAATTTCAACTCTAGCGCCGGCCGCACCGTCGAAACCATAGAAACAGATATATTTTTTCGGAATGGTGAGAATCTTTAGCGAGACACTTATATTAATTTCCTAAAAAAAAAATTAAAAAAACGTAAATTGATGTAGCGAAATAGCGACTTTTACAATGCTGTCGGCAGTCATAAAGTTTATTATTATGGATTCGGTTTCAAATATCTGTTCTGCAGAAATGTCATGCAGTGGGTATACTAATAATACACCCCCAAGCAGGAGCCAACAGAATCTTTATTCTAAACTGTGATGTCAAGTAAAAAAGATTGTGTATTAAATTCTTTTCTTGTAATTGAATTAACTGTCTGTGTTTTTTGTGTCTAATTTTTTGCAACAAGTTAAAATAATCTCCCTGTTGCCTTCTGTTTCTATGTATATATGGGACGTACCCACCATCGCTTTTCTTCAAATCTAAATATGCATAAAAAAGAGCTAGACGTCTCCTTCATTTGACGACATATTTAATGAAAGTGAATAACCGTTTACTCCAAACACTTGTATAAACTTTTAGGTTAGATATAAATGTTGTTAAAACCGAAAACGCGCACTTATCACGCCTCCAACCCCACCATGAAATTCGAACGTAAATATAACACCACGCCTCTCACCCCTGTCACACCTTTGACACTACCATGAAAATGAGGCATTTTACGGAACATTAACCATTTCATCAATTTGGCGCCCTTTTCAACTGATTACCTGAGGCAAGTGCCTCGCTCGCTTCACCCTCAATCCAGCTCTGGCTAGGAGGAATACCAGCGCCTTATTGTGTTTTTGTTGTTCATCAGCGTTGTTTTTTTATGTTGTTTTTATCTATTTACTATTATACCTTTCCATCATCTTTCAACTTTTAATAAAATTTCCGTAAGTTGCATGTAAAGAGTTATGAAATGTATTTCAAGTACTAAGGCCCGGTCTTTCCACCTTCAGGTAAACTCTTAGGTAACTATCTGACAGATAAGGTTATCTGGAACTTTATCTGCTGAATAAATGTCAATACCAATCAGTAAATTCAATACGTCAGTCTTATTATCCGTAAGATAGCTATTCGATAGATAAATTTGTATTGAAAGACAGGATGACATTTATTCAGCACAGAAAGTATCACATAACCTTATCTGTCAGATAATTACCTAGAAAAGAAGTTTACCTGAATGTGGAAAGACTGGGCCTTAGTATTTTAAATACTAAAAAGTAATGTTTAATTAAAATGTTCCATGTATAGTTTTTTTCTTAAAAAAAGTATTCTATCCATTTACTTAGTAAAATTATTCAGTTCTTCGAATACATCAAAAAAGTATTTTACCCAACACTGAGTATAGATATATATCTTTATAATTTGTCAGATAAATTTTAATTAATCATGGAATAAATGATATATCTGCCCGTTTTAAATTTAGAAAGTATCTGAAGCATTGCAAAACAATATGATCGAGAAAAAAAGGTTTCTAGATAAAAATGGAAATCATTTATTTTTAAATTAACAGAATTATCCACTTAACATTAAAAAAAAAAAAAAAAACAAGACCTACTATACGCATTTTTTTCGATCATACTGTATTTTAAATGTATTTATATGTAATTTTAAAATCTACTAATTACCTTAAAAATATACTAATATTTTCAGATTAGTTTAACATTATTTATGAAAAATTTTATTTAAATTTGCATTTTACAGTATTAAAAAAACGTATTTTTATTTGCGATTCTTATTGGCAAAACATTGATGTAAGCAACCCGCACAACTTCTCGGGGGGGGTAAAATCCCCCTCCTCCTTGACTCCGCACATAAAGAGGTGTTGGCTTCATAACAAGTCGCCCGCGTTCAGTTCTATGTTAGACTATCTCATTGGTACACACACACGCTCTCGTCCACGCACCCATGTCCCCCGGAGAGGACCCCCGCTCTTCATACGCCAGTGCCTGACATATAAGTTTATAGAATTTATTTGAAAACAGAGATAGCGTCAACTTTCAAATTAACATTCACTCCATCTTGCTAATTTACCTGCAGTTTTATAGTTCAAGTCATCGTATTCCTTCGATTCAACTTGACTGGGTTCCTGATAAATTCCATCGGTATCTTCTCCTAAAACAAAAATATATTGTAGTATATATGCTACAGATTGCTACGAAATATGAAAAATTGAAGAAAAAACTACAAAGATCTACATTTAGAAAGTCAAGTATAGATAGTGCTGGAGCTGGTTCATTATTTTTCTTTTTTTTTTATCAAACTGATGTCTGGCTTTAGGATTTTTACATACAAATTTTTGTGACGGAAATGACGTCACTCCAACGACCACAATGGCTGCTAGTATTTTGTTGTTTTCGTATTAAAAAGTGTTTTTATTCTTTGCGTTCAAAATAAAATCATTGTCACTCTGAAAACAGTTTAACAATAGAAGCTATTGTTAGACTGTTTTTGGCGACTTTTTATTTTGAGAGATTGGCAGTACTACGCGTCTAAGGCGCGTCATTGATAACGTCACATATTTTAAAATGTTTATAATATTATTCTTAAGAAAATTAAAAAAGAAAGTTTTTTGTTTTGCATCTGTTAAATTACTGTTATGCTGTGTTATCATAGAAATTGTTTAATTATACATTGTTGCTATGGTTCGCATTTCACAATAATCCCTAGATTGTATTTCGATATTTATTATAAATGAAATTTAAAATTTTTTATAAAATAAGTGATGCAAAGTATAAAAAATAGTATATTATGCTCGTTTTATACGACGTATTGTCACACTTGTTACTTTGGAGCACTCCTCGCTTCGCTTGAGGTACTCCAAACAACTCATGTGATACTACATTGTCATATAAAACTCGTATAATAATATACTATTATCAACCTTTATTTTGATAATTTAAAGTATATTTATAATTTATAAATCATAATTAAAACACAGAGCTAAAATAGTTTTTATTTATTTCATAATTTAATATAAAAATACGCATTTAACCTGAAATTCGGTATCTTGGCAAAAACTCAAGGAATTATAGACTATTCCAAACCTTCAAATAAAAGGTTAACAGTTACTAGAAGTCAATATCTAGTTCCGCTTAAACCAAAGAAACAGGCTATACTTTTCGTTCATAAGTATTTTCCATTCATATTATGTAATTACTCATGATATTTTAATAAATCTCAACACGTTACTTATGGACAATGGCGAACTTTTAACTTCACTATTTACTTTTGTGTATCATTTATTTTATAATAATAAATTATAGATGTATGATAGTGTTTTATTGATTGTTTGTATCTCCTATCTTTAACTTCTTCTGAAAATATTAAGATCTATTTCTTTTTTAATAGTCTAGTGCCTACGTCGAAAGATACTGCACTTGATGATTATGGAATACCATTTGGCACACGTGTTTTTTATAAAAATTAAATCATTTTGACCCGCAGCACCTATTAGTGAATCGACGCAGATTCAAGATGGCGACGAAAATAACGCGCAAATTACGATAACGATAACTAATTTTTATGATAGAGCGATATAGCTAAGTACATATTTGTACAATGGACCTTTAGCTATAATTTGCCGCGTCGTACGCAAATATTCGTTACTTAGTTTACAAGATACCGTCCATAATTCATTCTCAGACGCAAAAAAGTGATTTCCGAAATGGCTAACGAATTTCGTATGATATGACTCGTTTTCTATTAACCTAATGCCGTAGATTACGAATCTGTTATCAAAATGGCGAAATTTTTAAATTTCGAAAGATTTTTTCCCAAATTTGAGACATAATGATATACTCTATCACTGCAAATCTGTGTATATTTATATTTTGTTTCAATTCTTTCTAAATCTGTAGAGCATATGCTTGGCTACAAGAATATGTGCGGAATTTTTTTCTACGGGGCGCCGAAATTAAGGTAACGTCCGAAATGTGTAAAGTTTCAACCAAGTCGGACCTGTAAATTACAACAATGAAATAAAAAATGACATATAACTTGTTAATATTCGTGTTTTGCCCGAAATGAAATAAAAAATAAGACATATCCGGCCGGAACGGCTGTAAATTTTGACATTTAAGTAAGATACTCCATGCATATACAGAATGCATCAATTTTCTTAGATTTGTTTGCAGCATCTGGTCTCAAATGAAGCCGTTTTCGAAATAACGCTCGAAAATCGAATTTTGCTATTTACATCAAATTTGTTGAGTTGTATATCAATTTCGGGTATATTGAAGTCGTAGATTTCGAAAATGAAGTTAATTTAAAGATTTGCTACATATAAGATTGTATATTGCCTGAAAAAAGTAATTACATGTATTCTTTACATAACAGCGAGATTCATTACACGACAATTAAGGGCCTCCCCATCCAAAAGAGTAGTATATAGCAGTTCTGACAAAATAATATAGATTACTACACACTTAATACGATTTTAATGGTGGCCGAAAACTATTCTTTCGAAAATGGTTAAAATATTCTCTGATAATTTTATCAGTTATTAGGGCAACATTTTAATGTGTTGATAGTTTCTCTATATTTGCAAATAATACTGACTTCCAGTGCTACTTTATAAATAATTTATATTTGTTTACAAATCAAAGTCGAAAGCCTCACTAATTGGGTGGGCCTATGTAAAAATAAAATTCTAGTGGGATAGAGTATGTCCATTCATGCCATCAATTGTGCCATCATTGTACTGATTATTGCCGTTATTAATTTTAATTTAGGTTTATTTTAAAGGGCAAAATATCTCAAAATTATATTTTTAAAAACTACGCCTATGAAAACGCATTAAGTCAAGTTCAGGGGCTAATTACATCCGTTCCCTAGTAATTAAAATTACTTATTATTTCTTAAATTAAAGTTTATTTAAAATTTTTCTACAATTAATTATGCAAAATAATGTTTCACGCCTGGTTTCGACTTCGATTCAGGCTAGTGTTGAATAAGAATTCATCGAATCTCTTCATTTTGTATACAATTAAGTAGTAGAGGAATTCAGTATTATTGGCACATATAGAGGATTTATCAACACATTAGAATGTTCTCCTGATAACTAGTAAAAATATCAGAGAAAATTGTAACCATTTTCAAAAGAATAGTTTTCCATTTTCAAAAGAATATATTACTCTTTTGAATCGGGAGGCACTTAACTGTCGTGTAATGAATCTACCTTTAAATTTAAATTTTTATTAGATGTAATGACTAGCATTGAAGAAGGTATGCACGTGGCCGCCACATTTTGCGATCTCTCCAAGGCTTTTGATTGTGTCTCACACGACATATTAGCTGATAAATTAGAGCAATTTGGTATTAGGGGCACAGCTAAGGCTCTGGTGCGTAGTTTTCTAACAGATAGGTTCCAGTGCGTTAATCTTAATAACAGTTTTTCAGATAAACTTAAGGTTAATCATGGGGTCCCACAGGGTTCCATTTTGGGGCCATTACTGTTCCTTATTTACATTAACGACTTACCCGACTTCATTACTGCCAATACTTTTATGTTTGCGGATGACAGTACTTTTTTAAATAAAAATATGGACTACAGGAGAATTCCAGACCTTATGGAATCGTCTCTAAACCAGGCTTTGAATTGGTTTGCATCCAACAATTTGAGCCTGAACATAGAAAAGACTAATGAAATGGTTTTTAGTCTCAACAGAAATTTTTCAGAGAATCTTTTACCATATGCTAACAATAATGCTAAATTTCTAGGTTTTTATTTGGATTCCCAGTTAACCTGGAAGATACACATAAATAATCTCGAAAATAAAATAAACACCGCCTTGTTTATGTTAAGAAAAGTGGTAAATCACATATCACTTAGAGCAGCTAAAACGGTATACTTCGCGCGCGTTCATAGCCTAATATCATATGGCATCATATTATGGGGTAATTCGGTAAATTGGAAAAGGATTTTTATTCTACAAAAAAAAGCCATTAGAATAATTACGAACAGTGCTTGGAGGGATTCGTGTAGACCATTATTTAGATCCAGCAAAATCCTTACTCTCCCATGCCTGTACATACTAGAAGCGCTCACATTGGTCAGAGAAGGCATTGGCGAGATGGCCATATGTGGGAATGGTCATGAATATAACACTAGAGGTCGCCATAATATACTTAAGCCCCTTCTTATGTCTTAAGTATAAAAAATCTTTATGTTTCTGTAAAAATGTAGGTATAGACATATTTAACAAATTACCATTAGAAGTAAGGAACTACAATGTGCGTAAGTTCAGGTCTACCATGAGAGCATACCTCCTCGATAATGCGTTCTATAGTCTACAAGAATATATGAACCATAATTTAGATGATGTATTATAGTTTGTATTTATACCTTGTTTTGTAATATGTATTATACTGTACGAATATTATATATTGTTATTTTTTTTGACTGACTGGAATTATGTTCAATTTTTTGTATCTAATATTTCAATAAATCTATTCTATTCTATTCTATTCTATCTCACTGTTATGTAAAGAAAACATGTAATTAATTTTTTCGGACAAAATACAAACTTATATGTAGCAAATCTTTAAATTAACTCCATTTTCGAAATCTACGACTTCAATATACCCGAAATTTATATACAACTCAACAAATTTGATGTAAATACCAAAATTCGATTTTCGAGCGTTATTTGAGACCAGGTGCTGCGAACAAACCTAAGAAAATTAATGCATTTCGTATATGCATGGAGTATCTTACTTAAATGTTATATTTTACAGCCGTTCCGGCCGGATATGTCATTTTTTTTTTCATTTCGGGCAAAACCCGAATAATAACAAGTCGTATGCCATTTTTTTTTTTTTTTTTCATTTTTGTAATCTACAGGTCCGATTTGGTCTAGAACGATATAAAAAGTGACAAAATAATACGAAGTTGAGACTTTACATATTTTGGCCGCTATCTTAATTTCGGCGCCTCTCAGAGAATAATTCTGCACATGTTCTTGTAGCCAAGGATATACCCTACAGATTTAGGAAGAATTGAAACAAAATGTTAATATACGCAGATTTACAGTGATAGAGTATATCATCAAGACTCAAATTTGAAAAAATCTATCAAAATTTAAAATTTTCCTAACTTTGATAACAGATTCGTAATCTACGATATTAAATTAATAGAAAACGAGCCATATCATACGAAATTCGTTAGACATTTCGGAAATCACTTTTTTGCGTCTTAGAATGAATTTTGCACGGTATCTTGTAAACTAAGTGACGGATATTCGCGTACAATGCGGCGAATTGTAGCTAAGGGTCCATTGTACAAATATGTATTTAGCTATTTTGCTCTATCATAAAAATTAGTTATCATTATCGTAATTGATGCGCTATTTACGCCGCCATCTTGAATCTGCCTCGATTAACAAATAGGTGCTGCGGGTCAAAATGATTTAATTTTTATAAAGATGACGTGTGCCAAATGGCATTCTATTATCATCAAGTGCAGTATCAACGTAAAGTATTGGCGTAGGCACTAGACTATAACCGATAACAATTATTTTAATAAATGCCTTTACACCACTGTACAGCTTGAAACTATCGTCCGCCATTTTGAAAGAGCATCTTGGTTTTCCCAACCAGCAAGTAATACCCCTTCCTTTAGTATTTTTATTCAATGAGTGCAACCTAACTTCACATGTTTTAATATAGAATCAGAAAAACATCTTTTCAAACGGGCACTAAATGTTCAATAACTTGAAATGGAACGTAATGATGAGTAAACAAATTTGGAACATTTATTCTAGCTTCAGAACTTTTCTGCGAATGCCCACGTGTTATTTTGTTAACAGAAATTATCAATGTTATGAACATCTTTTATTTTCAACACATTTTACTTGTGTTATTCTACTGCCACATGCTTCTTTTGTTCCGATTTGCCGCATCTGAGTTCAACATTAGGGGAAGGTAGTGCGATATGATTCCCCTAACATAAAATAATTCATCAATCATCACAGTCTAGAAATTAAACACATTAAAATAAGGTGCAAGACTTCACAAATAATAAGTTCGATTCTCTCAGGGAGAGTACCAGCCTGTCTTTGAGTACTCTGTCGTCCCCTAAAGTAACTGACAGGTCATAATACAGGCCTAACCTCTCCCTGATATCCTCGAACTGTACACACTGAGTTAAAAAGTGTAACACAGACAAAACTGTGTTACACGTTTCACATATAGGAGACTCTTCACCTCGAAAGAGGTGTCCACCAACAGTGGCCTATACTGAGGCGTGTGATGGCCGTTTCCTCTCTGCGGTTAACGCTGCAGGAAGAACCCCATTGTTTAACGTCTCCCTTAATCTGTCTCAACTTAACGTCCTGTATGCTGCTCCACTCATGCTGCCACCTGGCTAAAACCAGATGTTTCGGATAAGTCTTTGCGTCATTTGGAAATATGTAACTTACATCAATCATAACTCTGTGGGAAGCGGCTTTTGCAGCTACATCAGCCGCTTCATTAACTTTAATACCAACATGTCCCGGTATCCAAAAGAGCTCTACGCTCACATTCTGAGCATTCAGATTGTAGAGTAGCAACCGGATCTTTAGTACAAGAGGAAGCACTGGATCTGGATCTTGGATACTGTTCAGAGCACTCAGCGAGTCCGTCAAGATGACGCTTGAACGACTTTGCTTTGACGAAATAAAACACAGGGTCTTGAAAATAGCGTACAGCTCAGCAATGTACACACTCGTTATGGAGGGCAGACGGTACTGACTGCTGGCGTGGATTCAAGACTACAAACTTCGTATCAGCGGCGCACCCAGGGCGGGGGGGTCAGCCCCCCTTAAGAAGGAAGGAAATAAAAATAAAAACACACTAGAAAATTTTAAAAATAGAGATAAAGACCTTTTTTTTAAGGTCATCACTTTGTATTTTCGAAGCGAGGATCTTTTGTTTAGATCATCACTTGTAATTTAGAAGTGTGAACCTTATTCATAATTTAAATAATTTTGTCTTCATTTGCAGTTGTAGAATAGTATCAAAGTTCTAGCTCCCCAGAAATAGAATGAATAACGGGAATAGTATATTGTACAACTAGTTCAAAAGGCCATATATACCGCACGAGGCTAAAGTTTGCAAACGAGCAAGCAAATCATTCGAGTGTGGAATATACATTTTGCGCGTGTTGCACAATATGCTTTTCCTTCGATTGTCATTTTTCAATAAATAAATAATCAAGAAAATCAAATTTAAATATGCACACTGCACATGCGAACTGGTGCGAATTTATTTATACCGAACCGCATGAGCGCGCATGGGAGTAACATGCGAAATTAAGCTTATATTCTGTCAATCAACAATATCAAAATGAGACAGTACCACAGTAGTTGTAGGAATATTCTATAGTGGCCTACCCGTCAAAACAGAGATAGCGCCAACTTTTAAATTAATGTTTACTCCCTCTGTTGCTTATTTACCTGCAGTTTTGTAATTTAAGTCATCGTAGTCCTTCGTTTCTACTTGATTGGGTTCCTGATAAATATCATCGGTATCTTGTCCTTAAACAAAAATATAATATATGTACACACGCACGTCTCACGAACGTACACGCACACGCGCACTAGGGTGGAGCGTTAATTAATTTTTCTATTTTTAAAATGGGTTAGCACTAGAAAGCTGCGTATGGGTATAGTGTTTACGTAAAAAATAATGAAAAAAGAATCGATCCTTTTTTTAGCTCTCTACCTCTTTTCAAAGATTATTAAAATACGTATAATATAGCTGACTTATAAATGGCAAAATGTAAAAAACTGTAAAACTGCAAAAAAAAAACACTGTAAAAAATAATTTTACAATGCCATTTATAGATTTTATTGCATAATTATTGAGTTGTAATATTCCGACCGTAATATCATCATCATCATCAAGTGCCATATCTGATGCAGACTTCGGTTATCATGGAACGTCAATTGTCTCTATTCTCCACAATATTGACTAAATTTTTAAAGTTTTTTGTGTCAGTGTCACTAATGATATTGTCAATTAAAGTCATTCTTCTTCTACCACGTTCTCTCGTTTTGTCACACTGCGCACTACACATATCCCACTCAATGTTTCTCTGTCTCGTAATATGACCGAAAAATGATAGTTGCAATTTTTTTATTTTGCTGACCACTTGTCTTTTAGTTTTCATTTTTGTCAACACTTCACTGTTGGTCATTTTTGCGGTCCACGGAATCTTTAGGCACTTTCGGTACACCCATATTTCACAAGCCTTTATCTTGTTAATATTATTTTTATTCAAAATCCAACTTTCACAACCGAATGTCAGAATACTCCACAAATAACTGTTTATTATTTTATTTTTAGTTGTCACATTAATGTTTCTGTTTGTGAGTACTGGTCTTAATTTAGAGAACGCACTTTTAGTTAACCCTATCCTTGTACTTATGTCCGCATCTACTCTTCCATTATCTGCTATAATGCTCCCAAGGTATTTGTAACTTTTTATTCTTTCTAATTTATTACCGTTGATGTCTAAAATACGAGGTGCATTGTTGTTCTCTTTTTTAGATATAACCATGTACACAGTTTTGCTAAGGTTTAATTTTAATCCCCATTCTTCACTGGTTTCTTGAACTTTAGTGAGTAATTCAGTCATCTCTTCTTCGTTCTCCGCAATCAACAGTGCATCATCAGCATATCTAATATTATTATAGCATCTTCCCCCAATATTTACACCTCCTATGTTCTCAATATGTTGGAAAATTTGTTCGCTATAACAATTAAACAAGTCTGGTGACATTATACATCCTTGTATGACTCCTTTTTCCACTTGTTTATATTCTGAAATACAATTCTCAATTCTTACGGCCGATGCTTGCATTTCATAAAGATTGTTGATGAGTCTTAAATCCTTGCTGTCTATTTTTATATCTTGTAGCATTTTTATTAATTTATCATGCAATACATTATCAAAGGCCTTACTATAATCGATGAAGCATATGTGCAGGTTCTTGTTCACTTCCAGGCTTCTATCAATTAGAGTTCGTAACATGAATAATGCATTTCTTGTACCTTTGCCCGATATAAACCCTGTCTGTGTGTCTGTTATTTCCGATTTTACTTTGTTTCTTATTCTTTCCAGTAATACTTTTAGTATGATTTTCATTGTGTGACTCATCAAACTAATCGTCCTAAATTGATCGCATGTTGTGGCGTTTTGTTTTTTTGGGAGTGGTATACATAGTGATTTAGTTAGTTCTACTGGAATGTTTCCTGTATCATAAAGTAAATTGGCAAATTTGGTCAACATGTCTATTCCTTTTTCTCCGAGGCATCTTATCATGTCAACAGTAACGTCGTCTGGACCTGCTGCCTTGTTTCTTGCCAAACTTTTGATTGCCTTCTCAATTTCCTCCTTCATTATTGCTGGACCTTCCTCTACTACACCAGGTGACCTGTTGTAAATTTCTCTCATTATCCTCGTACAGTTCCGAAATATAATCCTCCCAACACTTAAGCTTTTCTTCTTTTGTAAATAATATCTTGCCTGTGTTATTTTCCAGATATCCTGTTGCATAAATAATTTTTCTTTCACATAACTCTTCTATTTTTTTGTAAACTCCGTGACTGTGTACCTTGTTTAATTCATCAATTTCTTTACATTTATCGTTTAACCATTTTTCTTTGGCTAGTTTGATACATCTTTGCAGTTTTACATGTATTTCTGCGTATTGGGATGTGTTCTTATTTTTTCTTCGCTCTTCGAACAGAAGCTTTATTTCTTCTGTAACCCATTCTTTTTCCTCTTTTTGTACTGACTTCCTTGGAATATGTGTTTCTATTGTCGTTAAAATGCATTTTTTTATTTTCTCCCAAACATCGTCAACGTTTTCTCCTACATCTATTTTGCATGGTTGTACCGTTTTTTTAATCCGATCCAGCAGCTCCTCATTGTCTCGTATTATATTATAATTCCAACCGATTTTTACGTTTCTTTTAGATTCAATTTTCTTCAACTTCACATTTATAGTACTGACTAGTAGTCTATGATCAGATTTGCAATCAGCACTTGGATAAGTCACTGTATTGCTAAGGGCATTCCTACATCTCTTATTTATAGTTATATAATCAATTTGATTTTTTGTTCTGCCTGTTGGGCTTATCCACGTCCATAATCTTCTAGGATGATGTTCAAACCAGGTATTTGTAATTATTTGTTCATTTCTTTTGCACCAGTTAACCCAGTTGTCTCCCCTGTCGTTCCTATTTCCGATTCCGAAGTCTCCTACGATATCTTCCTCCCTTCCTTTTCCTACCTTAGCGTTCAAATCTCCCAATACAAATATAATTTCATGTTTTTTACATTGCTTCATTGCCTCATCAATTTCTTCGTAGAATTTTTCGACTTCCTCATCTGAATAGTTCGTTGTGGGTGCATATACTTGAATTATAGAAATTTTTCTGGGGGTTGTATCAAATTTAACCAACAGAACCCTATCAGAAATTGGGTAAAATCCGCCAATTTTTGACATAAATTTATTTCGTATAATTACCGCAACTCCATTGGCATGCTTTTCCCCTCCTGAGTATATAATTCTACCATTGTTGATTTTCATGTTTCCTGACCCTGTCCATCTTGTTTCACTGATGCCGAGAATGCTTACATTTAATTTTTCCATTTCTTCTATAACGTTCTGTAACTTTCCTGCCTGATATAGAGTTTTTACATTCCATGTTCCCAGTTTAAATAAATGTTTTTTGTTTTTATTCTTGCATTTTGCATAATTATTGCGTTCCATGATATTACTAGGCCTATGTAATAGACAGTAGCTGGCCATTGCTTTCTGTCTTGGACCGTAATATACTTTATGTAAACAATGACTTTTATGCATTCATTCAAATCAAATCACAGTACGCAACACGATAGACAAACCATTTTTCGTATGTTTTTATAACTCAGATACTAAAGCCTGGAACAGAATGCACAGCGCGCTACGCCATCAGCGCGCCATCATTTGCGACGGCGTTGCGTTAGCGCCGTTAAGAACGGCGTTGAATTTTCGCCTGCACACTTCCTCCGATGCTATATCATCCTGACATGCCTGGCGCAATGAGCCAGTTTGCGGCCAACGTCCCCGGTGTGGGGCTCCCTGGTGGGTGGGCATGGCAGGGTGATGAAACTTTTTATACGGGTATGGCGACTACCCGAAGGGATTCAATTTCTTTAATTTCCGCCAAAGTTGAGAGTAAACTCCGTAAAAAAACAAAAAAGCGACTTCATCGTGACGCTTTGTCGTCGGATGAAGGATGTGTTAGGCCTGCGAAGAAGGTAGAAGGTAGACAAAATGTTGACTATTGTGCGCCAGTACCACGATTTCTCGTCGTGAAGGTACAAGAAGAGGGTAAATCCTTTAAGGAGATGTCCCCCTTCTTTGTTGCCCGAACGTTGAGAGAAACGTGTTCTACTGGGATAAGATCGGTGCGTAAGCTGTCGGTTCAGCATAAGGAAAGAAAGTTCTTTTAAACATGGCCCAAACCACGTATATAAGTTGATTGAATTTTCCTGAGGCTTGAGTTCACAAGTTAAAGACATTATTTTGCACACCCAGAAAACCTATTATTGGCTATGTTATATGACAAGCGGCCACACATAAAAGAACTAGGACTAAGACGAATTATTGCTGCGAGAAATAACAACAAGTATCGACCAGGAGTAAGAATATTAAAAGTTCCCAAATTAAACTTCGATGCCAAAGACTACATTGATATTATTATATGAACTGAATCGCAAGTAACATCTCCACCAATGCTGCATAAAGTTAGTGATAATGATATAGAACAACTCGTCCACTCAGAGTCACAACTAGATTTAATGTTTCCAGAGTATCCTTGTCACACGAAAGCAGTTGAGCGCTGTGTGAAGCTGGTTAGTGGAGCTTCAATAACTGTGGCTGGTGAGAGGGCAAGAGACGGATTTATTCGCACTAAAATACACTCGCGAGCAGTTATGCCATTTTTCAATATTAAAAAGAATTATAACTTGGAAAAAATCTAAATTAAAATAAGTATGTTAATTCTGATTTCAGTGATTGTCGGCTTCACTTTTATGCATAATATTTTTGTACTTTAATTATATAAGTGTCATATTTTAAATAAAGTCTCTTGATTAAAAACTGTTTTAGTTTTTCTTTAAATATGATAAAAAATTATTTACGTATGAGCTCAAAACACATCTCACAGACAATCCAAAAAAAAAATTAACTTTGACGAAAATGTTGTTATTTTGAGCTAAGGTTGAAGGCTAAAAAATATGTAAAAATAAATAAAATAAAAACACGCTCGTGTATAACTCGTTCATATACAACCTTTTGGGGGTATTCAAGATTGATCGGAATTTTTTTTTTCATATACTAACGCTCCAACCTAAAGCGCACCCGCCCATCTCCACGCACACACGTAAACGCACACGCACACACATTACCTTCATTGCTTTTGGTATTTTCTTGCTTGTTCTCTTGCTTGCTCATCACTAGAGTAGTAGGAGTTACATAACAGTATTCTTCATCTTGAATTGGATCTATAAACATAAAAAATTGTGAAGTGTGAATTTTCATATATTTCAGTGCTTTGTAGGTATTGAATACAACTGTAGTTAATTTAAACTAAACTGGTTATTGTTAACTATCTGTGGGTTATGGTACGTACTCGGTTCTCCGCTCGACGGATCCGTTCGTCCGACTAACTAACCAAAAGCCTGCAAATATTTTAATTTGTTCGGCACCCGTGAAAAGTCGGATCGGTGTCAATTTCGTCCAGCAAAACAGACGGTTTTCTTGTCGAAGCGAAACGTCACATACAGAGTGATTATTTAATGGCGAGACGACATCACTGAATTTTACGTGCCTTCTAGCAGAAATACTGGTGAATACTATGACTATAATAACTATGATTATGAAGAAAAAAAGATTATGCGCATGCGCGCATAATCGCCTGCTACGATGTGTATGAAACGGCAAATTATTAAAACTTCCAGTGACGTCGTCTCGCCATTAAATAATCACTCTGTATATACTTGTGAAGTGAACCAAATTATGATATGCCCCTTGCTCCAATATTTTTTTTATAAATTGCTCTAATAAAAAATCTTTCATCTTGCCTTATTTTAATATTTCTTTTATATTTGTGACATAAACAATATGTTTCAATAGCTCTATTTCGATTACATATATAAATATAAGTTATAGCAGGTAAATTAAAGTAACACTTGTTGGTAACTATTTAATTCACACACTATGTTAAATTACAGAGAAAATGAGTTCCTAACACATAAAAAAAATACTATTTGTGTACTGGGATTTAGAGTACAGGGTGCGTAAGTCTTCCCTGCATCGCAGCCAACGCCCTACTGAGCTATGTGCAAACACAAAGAATGTTACTGAGTTGACCAGGGACGGACAGGCTAACGCATCGTAACGGATTGGCTGTTACATCCTCCCCCTTAGAATTGCATGTACGTCCTCGGATGCAATTCTAGAAGAAGTTGATTTTCGTTGTTGACGACGTGGTCGGCTGGTGGACCATCGCTGCTGGGACCTTGTGCCTGGAGTCGAACTGGGCTGTTGCGGTTGTCCAGATGGCGGGTCTGCAAGCGGAACACCTGCAGTGGTTGACGCAGGCGTCACGGAATCTTCGGTGTTGGAAGGCTTCTTCGGTGGTCTTCCTCTCCGGCGGAGTGGGCGGACTGGTTCTGGGGTGTCACCTGCACTCAGAGCTATGTACGGAGTAAGGGCGGAAGAGTGGAAAACACCAAGAGGTTCGGTTGGATTGTGTAGGGAAGCAACACGGTAACTGGTCGGGGAGAGTTTTTGGGTTATGACATAAGGCCCATCCCTTTTAGGAGCAAACTTAGATGTATACCCATGTTTGGAACTGCTCAGTGTATGAGTCGTCACTAAGACTTGGTCTCCGGGGACATACTCGTTACCTTGTCGTCATTTTCCATCGGCATACGCTTTGGTATGATCTTGTTGTAACTCATGTGCTTCACGCGCCATGGTTAGTGCGGTTGCAAATTGTTGGAGATACGGTGTGATCTGTGGTACGAATGGTGAATTTTCGATAATAGCACTAAAATCTCGTTGGACGTCGTCTGGCGTACGGAGTTCACGACCAAAGGTCAGATATGCGGGGGAATATCCAGTGGCTTGAGAAACAGTCGTATTCATAGCAAAACGGATTGTTGGCAAATGGTTTATCCATTGTTTGTGACAATGCTGGGTGTAGATCGCCAGTCGACACTTCCGGGTGGTAAACCGGTGTCAATGTCTGATCGAACCCAAAACAGTGTGCCACATGCTGCATTACATCTCCCACAAATTGGGTTCCATTGTCACTGATTATACGACGGGGTGCTCCATACCTCAGTATGACTTCGTCGATTAATAGTGTAGCGCAAGCCTCGGCTGTGGCTTGTTTTAACGTAAAAAGCTTTACCCATCTGGTAGCTGTATCTTCTATGATAAAAGTCCAATGCTCTCCTGAGTCTGTTTCAGGTAGGGGTCCAAATAGATCCATTGATAGCACTTCAAATCGTAGATGCAGGACAGGAGTCTGTAAAAGACCCGCTGGTTTTAGATTCGAAGGTTTGTATCTCTGGCACTCGATGCACGACTTCACGTGTTCGGTGATCTCACGTCTCATTCCCGTCCAGTAGTATCGGGAACTGATCTTGTGGATGGTCTTTTCAATGCCATAATGCCCTGCCGTTGGTGCATCATGATAGTCATACAGGATTTTAGGAATTATTGACCTTGGAGCAACGAGCATTGCCTCCTCTTCATCCTGTTCTGGCGAATATCGATACAGTAATCCATTCAGCATCAGATAACCTCGTTCGGTCCATCGTGATACGTCTACGGGATTGTCCTGTTTTTCAAAAGCGTCGATGATCTTTTTGATATCTGGATCATCGAATTGCTGCTGACGGAGGTCATGTGCGTCGTCCGTGGGTAAGTCGACAGTGACCGTACACATGCCAGTTTCAGTTTCATCGATTGGTGGACGTGACAGGGTGTCGGCTACGACATTACTGCGTCCAGGGGTATAATCTACCTTGAGATTATAGGACTGTAGGGCTAGAGCCCATCTAGCTAATCGGCCACTCGGCGATTTCAACCATTTAAGGGGTTGGTGGTCAGAAATGACGTTAACTTCGCTACCTTCTATGTAACCACGGAATTTTCCTACAGCCCACAAGACAGCTAGTGCTTTTCGCTCTGTGGTGCTATAGTTCCTTTCTGCCGCGGTCAGCAATCTACTGGCGTATTCAATGGGCTTTTGGTCAGGGGGCTCCCCCTGCATTAAAACAGCTCCTAAAGCGTACATGCTGGCAGCAGTCTTGATGACATAGGGCTTAGATGGATCAGCTTGCTGAAGTATAGGCGCAGTGGTGAGAAGTTGTTTAACACGCGTAAAAGCTTCCTCTTGGGAAGGTTCCCAAGTCCAGGAGACATTCTTTCTCGTTAAATAACTTAACGGTTTGGTGATTTGAGAATAGTTAGGGATGAATCGTCGGAACCACGATTGAAGAAAAGTCAATAGTTGTTTAACGTTCGCGGGACGTTTCATGTTTCGTATAGCGGACACTTTTTCTGGATCCGGTCGCAAGCCTTTGCTTGTTATAAGGTGGCCAAGGTATTTCACCTCGGATACAATAAAGCGACATTTCTTCCTGTTGGCACGGAGACCAAAAGAGTCTTTCGAACACACGGCGCAAGTTTTCTAAGTGTTCGCCGAAGGTTTCTGAAAATATCATCACGTCATCGAGATACGCGATTACAAACATATCTGTGAGACCTGAACAAAAGCGGTCCATCAGCCTCTGAAAGGTTGCTGGCGAATTTCGATGTCCAAAAGGCATTCTTTTGAATCGAAAATTACCAAACGTCTAAGTAAAGGCTGTTTTGTCACGATCTTCGAACTTTACTGGCACTTGCCAATATCCGGAGCTGAGATTGATTGTGCTTATGTAGTGGCACCTTTTGGTTTCATGCAACAGATCGTCTATCCGTGGGAGGGGATACTCGTCTGGTATTGTAACATCGTTTAGGCGACGATAGTCGACACATACACGGAACGTTCCATCCTTTTTCGGAACCAGAACGACCGGTGCAGCGTAAGGCGATTCGCATTCTTCTATTACGTCTGAGGTTAGCATTTTGTCTAGTTCTTGTTTCAGAACTTCTTTACGGGCAGGTGATAGCCTGTATGGAGGAACAGCGATTGGAGTGGTATCTTTCAAGTTAATAGCATGCTCCGCGTATGTTGTGGGTGCGGTACTAGACTCGAAAACATCGGCGAATTCCGTTAATAGCGCGTCAAGGCAATTTTCCTGACTTTGTGCAGAGTCATCATGATCTGCATCGGAAGCAAGATTTGCGAGAGACGCTTGACTGGCGGCATCAGTAAGATGCATTGCGTTTGCATCCTCCTCGAAAGGAATCTTGTTCGATTTGTCATCAGCAAAATACCAAGAGTTACTTTCAAAATCTAAAATCATATGAGCTGACCGGATAAAATCTATGCCCAATAGCATACGGCTTTCCTTATACGCTGGAAAAGCAACCAAAGTGGTTGAAACTTCACGACCTTGAACGGTTAATTTGACATCAAAACTTGCGGTTGCGACGCGACGAGTTTTGCCATCAGCAAATTTTACATCCATTTGAGCGACGTAGTGGGGGTAGTTTTCAGACATCAATATTTGATATAATTGAGCCCCGGCGATACTGCATTTGGCACCAGTATCGATGCAGGCACGGCCATTGTGCCCATTCCATTGCAACCTTATCATAGGTCGATCGGCACTTATGTCATTCACGGCATTAAGTGAGGAAAACATTGTAGGTAATGCATGCACAGGGGTTAGGGAATTTGGCGGGATTGCAATTCGGACAATTACTCCGTACATACCCTGGCTTCTGGCATCCGTAGCACGCTACCTGGGTCTTGGCGACATCATGTTTCACTGGAGGCGACGGTGTAGTCGATTCAGGAACTGCAGCTGTCTTCTCTTCAGGTTTCTGTCTGGACTTCTTCCGGCATTCAGCTTCAACATGTCCAAAGTTCTTGCAGAAGTTGCACCTCGGGCGTGTCTTCTCAGTTTTTTGCGTAACTGTCTTTTCACTTGTGCGCGAGCACTCGCGTAGTCGCGTAGGGACGCCTCTAGGTCGCGAATGTATCAAATTCGGCACGTGTTACACGGTTTCGCACTTTCTGATGTAGCAGTCCATAAACTATGTCCAGCTGAGTTATTTCCAGCAGTTGGTAAGGCAGTTGAGCGAAGAGGGATCTCACATAGCACACAAAAATTTCGGTTGGCTCGTCGGGACCTTGTTCACGACTGAATATTTTCCTAAATATCAGCGGCGGTGGTAGTTTGCGCGAATAAGCATCTTGTAATGCCTTTAAAGCATCTTCCCATGACCCGATTGTACTTTTAACTCCTTGCCACCACGTAGTATCAATGCCTTCTAAAAGCATAGGCAACCCTCGAAGCGCATTTTCTTCTGAGATGCTTGTACAGTCTTTGTATGTTACAATCGCGTCGATAAACGCGTCTGCGTTCGCGTCACACGTCCTATTAAAATGAGCGGTACACTTGGAAAAATTTCCGTTGTGTACGATCGGCGGCGGTGTTGTTTCACGAGTGTTATGTCCACTTATTGTCCACCAATAACTCACGAAACTGTTCACTACTTAATGTCACCGATAATGCATCCACAGCACTTTGATTTATTTTCAGCATTTTATTTAAATGATTTGTCTTTATGTGTTCAGGCCCCACGTTGGGCGCCAAATTATAGCAGGTAAATTAAAGTAACACTTGTTGGTAACTATTTAATTCACACACTATGTTAAATTACAGAGAAAATGAGTTCCTAACACATAAAAAAAATACTATTTGTGTACTGGGATTTAGAGTACAGGATGCGTAAGTCTTCTCTGCATCGCAGCCAACGCCCTATTGAGCTATGTGCAAACACAAAGAATGTTACTGAGTTGACCAGGGACGGACAGGCTAACGCATCGTAACGGATTGGCTGTTACAAAGTTATATTAATAACTAAATTTTTGCCTTGTGTTCATTTTAAGTATTAATAATTTAAATTCAGGAGGTTTGAAATATTTTAAATCTTAATAACGAAGATAGTAATGAATGAATAAACACTGAAATGAAGTTAGTTGCGATTCAAAAAAAAAAAAAAACCTACCCTTTGAGCGTAGAGCTGAAAACGGTAGAACGAATGAATTGTCCGGCGCCGAACAAACGGATCCGTCGAGCGGATAGCTGAGTACGTACCATTAAACCATTTTGTCCATATTTCCCTATAATAGTTGACAAACTATTTAACTTACTTAATACATGGTTAAACCTCAAATTTCTTAAATTAAGATTTAATTTAGGCAAAAAATTAGAAAGAAAAAGTAAATAAACATAGATTAAGGCAAAAGATTATTCCATTTTCATAAAATAATAAATATAATCCCAATGATAATAACATGTTAAATACTAAATTAATTATAAAACAATTAACTATTGTTATTATGTACTATATTTAATTCCACACTTCAATTTCTCATTCTAAAATTTTAACTAATTTAATACTAATTTTAATAACATAGTCTGTTCAGAATCAAGAAGTAATAATCATGCAATATTCACATGATAATTTTTTCGAGCTCTCGTCGTTCGTTGGCTGTTCAGTCATTAATTTTAAGCGACAGCCAATAAGGTAGTGACTTTCACGTGATTTTATTACTATTTCTGCATTTCGTATAGGGTATAATTTTTCTAATTGTTCGGTAAAACTAAAATCAATCAATATTTTAATAGCTATAACACCATTTATCGACAGACCAGCAATGGTTGTAGCTGTATTTCGACTGAAAAATTTCCGGACCGTCCTCCAAACTTTGGCCACTAGAGTGGTAACTGTATCGGTGGACACATATTTGCGCCTTGATTCGCGATTGCTTTCTTTCACAATCCTCTTAGCACGAGCTTTCGCTCGCTGAAAGGCTATCGTGTTTTCTTCAGTTGGACAACGACGGAATGTATTGAAGAGGTGTCCCCTTTCAACAAGTCGCATTCCTCGTTCCACCAGGGTACGAGAACTCGATGGGGCTGAGTGGATGGCAGTGGTATGCTGCGTTTAGCCGCGCTCATGATAGAATCCGTAAAAATATTCACTTCCTCATCTACGGTCAAGTTCGGAATATCCTCTTGAGAGAATGATTCTTCGAACTTGGGGAACTTGGCTTTCCGAAGAACCCTCTGTGGTCAGCGGGATTCAGTAACAGTATTAAACTGAGGCTTTAAGAGGACTGAAAAGTGATCACTACCGAACAGGTCGTGATGCACATCCCATTTGAACAACGGAGCGATGGATCCTGAAACGACGCTAAGATCTATAGCACTGAATGTATCCGTTGCTGCACAGAAAAGCGTGGGTCAGCCGTCGTTCAAAAAGCTCAAATTCATATTGTTTAACATATTCTCCAGATGATGTCCCCGTCGATCGTTCCACACAGATCCCCAACACACATTGTAGGCGTTAAAACCGCCTAGTAGTATGAAGGGTGGTGAGAGTTGATCGATGTGATTCACGACATCTCGGATGTCAGTTCGAACACCATGAGGAAGTGCTACATGAACTTCTACGATCTGCAACTGAGTGTCAATGCCTACAGGATCGTGGTACAATGTGTCTCTTACGAGAATTGCCACGCGGTCACATACTGCATTTTATACGAAATATTACGGGCACATTAGTGAGCTAAAGAGATTTTTTAAAAGGTTAAACTCTTATTAAGAAGCCAATTAAAAGACTAATTAAAAAAAAAATAACGCATCACAAATAGGACTAAAACCAGAACTTCAAACCCGACTACGGAGTATATTAGACTCTAGTTTTCTTATACAAAATGATGTATCAAATGACGAATTAACAGATGACGAATTAACAGGCGACGAATTAACAGAGGACGAATTAACAGACGACGAATTGTGCGATATATCTTTTAATAGTGCAAAAAGTAACGAAACAATTATAGAAAATTTAAGCACCAAAGGAAATAAAGAAGACAAAAAGAGCTCAAAAATATTGTTGTCCTTACAAAACAAAATTAAAATACTCGAAGATAAAATAAGATTTCTGAAAGTAACAAATACAAAACTACGAAAGAAGTTACACAGCAAAATAAATAAAACACATAATCAGTCTGAAAATATAACCAAGAAAAAAACTACTTCACAAATAAATCGCACGCCCCGAACGAAAAGTGTTTGTTCAATAAGCAAAGGAAACAAGACTGTGTACTCATAAAGATGAACTAAAATCATCAAAAAGTACTATTATAAAACCTAAGAGTCACGTATTACTACTTGCAGACAGCCATGGCCGCCAATGTGCAAAAATATTAAGCACCTTATTATCTGAGAAGTACGAAACATTTGCCATTTTTAAACCTAACGCCATCTTTGAATCAGTTATTCAAGATTTACCTAAACTCGTTGCTGATTATACGAAGAACGACCATGTAATAATAATGGGAGGGGTTAACAATGCTCTGCAAGGAATAAAAATTGATCAAATTCTTCTGGAAAATATTAAACTACCATTTAAAAAAGAAAAACCAATACAATTATATTTGCTGCCCCATTTTGGTACAATAGAAAAGTCTTAAACTATATTATTCATGAAACGAACTGTGCTACATTCAACGCCTTTAAATGGTTAACATGTGTAAAATATGTTGACACAAATAATGTAATTAATAAAAATAATTATACAAATCATGGTCTACATTTGAACCATTGTGGTAAGTTTAAAATTATCAAATTGGCAACGGATATAATAAACCTTAATACGATCCAACCAACTGAACAAAATCTTCCAAAGAATAAATGCCATCGTGAAGATAGTGAAGATAGTATTAGCATCTTGTGTGAAGTGGTCCCCAATTCCTCCCAAAAAATCGTAAGCAATAATCTGTTTCAAGAAGTTATTCTACTGATGGTCTTTGATTTCCAAATTTAACAATGATACAGTAAAACAAGTAAATAACATTAACTTACAAACACCTAATATCATTAATAAACTTGCAGATGTTGTTGAAAGTTTCAATATTTTCTTTCAAAAGGCTCCGTATGACATATTGTCCAGCCTCAAAAATACAAACAAATTTTTTGATTATTTATCATTTCCCACAATTACTAAATCTATGTGTGCTTTTCCTTACACTGAAGAAGAAGTTCTGACTATTATAAAAAAAATTAATAATTAAAAATCAGCGGGACCGGATAATATCCCATGCAGCCTATTACGTAACACCTCACATATTATAATAGCTCCACTTACCCATAGGCATTAAAGGTGTCAAAAACTATCCCAATACATAAAAAATATTCATTAACTGATATGGCAAACTATAGGCCAATTTCCATCACATCTTCCTTTTCAGATCATCTGCCAATCGCATATCCTTACCTATTATCAAATAGAACGTGGATGATGCTAGACAAGAAGCAAAATACAGATTCAAATCATGTATTCGCACTTACGAGGTCGAAAGCGCGAAAAATAATACAAGAAGAAAATCTAAATATAGATAATAAAATAATAGTTAACACTGAAGATAAAAGAAGGAGGAAGTAAATGAAAACTTTCAAACCCAAAAAGAAAGGGCAGAAGAAAGTGTTGGTAATAATGGAAAGAAGAAAATTATTTTTGAGATAAATGAAAGCAGCCAAGATGGTTTTAGAGAGTTATCAGGGAATAATGAAGAATTAATAAGTATTCCAGATTCTACTACTTTAAGGACATTACAGATGAATGATCCTAAACTTCAAGAATATTTAGATTTTGCGGATTCCAAGAAAGAAATGAATGGTGCTAAATTCTATATAGCCCATGGTATACTTCATCGAAGATTTTACAAAGAGGGAAGAAATTATGAACAATTAGTAGTACCCTCAAGTCTGCGAGAAAAATTAATAAATATTGCTCATAATAATATGTGGATGAGGCATTTAGGATGCAACAAGACAATTGAGTGGATAAAACAAAATTATTGGTGGAGCCAACTAGCGAGAGACGTTAAAATGAAAATTAAATGTTGCGACACTTGTATGCGAGTAGGTAAGTCAACGGATAAGCGGAAAGCGTCCATGTTTCAAGTATCAATAATTACGGAACCTTATAGACGCGTGAATATTGACATAGTTGGTCCTCTGCCTAAAACAAAGGCGGGAAATAAATATTTATTAACTTGAATATGTTGTGCAACAAAATTTCCGGACGCCATAGCTTTACAAGTTGCAGATTCAGAATCAGTTGTTAAAGGATTGTTGAATGTATTTTCACGAGTAGGGTTCCCAGCGGAAGTCCAGACGGATTGGGGAACCTGTTTCACCAGTAATTTAACAACTGAATTTTTCGAACAATTCGGAATCAAAATTATTCATAGTTCTATTTATCATCCTCAAAGCAACGCGGTCGAGCGATTCCATAGTGTAATCAAAAGAATTTTGAGAGGTCTTTGCTATGAGCATGGCGATGCTGGGACGAATATGTAGATCAAGCTTTATTTGCTATTAGATGTGCACCACACGCCGCACATGGATTTAGTCCAGCCGAGTTGTGTTACGGAAGATAACTTCGATCACCTTTGAGTATTTTAAAAGATTTATGGATAGGGAACGAAACAAATGAATCAGTGAAAAGATACATAGATTCTTGACAGAAACAGGGCTATCAAAAGAAATATAATATCCACCTTTAGAAGAACACTCATATATTACTTTACTTGTATATGTGTGCATGTACGTGTGTATATACGTGTATATATCTATTATTATTATAACTATTATTATTATACCTATTAACTATTATTACTTGTTACTAACCTACATATATATATATATATATATACAATTACTTAATTATAAATACAATTAATTGTAACTAACGACATGAGGTACTAATGACCCCGTAGTCGATGTTTAAATTAATTTTGTTAAAATAAAAAAAATCAGTAGTTGAATATGTTCTGAATTTATTAGAAAGGTTAAAATTCGTGCAAGAATTAGTTGAAATTTCATTAAAAGAAGCTAAAATGAAATCTAAGAAGTACTATGATAAAAATGCATGAGACATGAAATATGAAATAGGTGAAAAAGTCATGTTGTTTCAACGTTCTCGTACAAATAAAATGCAAATGCATTGGGCAGGCCCTAAAAAAATAGTTAAAAAAATGTCTGATACAAATTACATAATTGAGGATCTTGCAGGTAAAATAAAACAAACTTTAGTGCATGTTAACTTAATCAAGCCATATTATGAAAAGGCTGAGGTTGTAGCTTTTACATTTTGTCAAACAGGTGAAGATGAAGTTGAATTAGATATTCCTGAATCAGGAACAGAACACGAGAAGATTGATTATACCACAGAAGAAGTCATAAAAATGGCTAAAGGAATTGGACATCTAACGGAAAATCAGAAGAACAACTAATGGGACTTATAGAAGATTTTCTAGGACTTTTCTCAAATCGTACAACTTTAATAAAACATGACATTTCATTGAAAGAAGAGAAGATAATACGAACACGTGCATATTCGCATTCACCTAGGCTAAGGGAACTTATAGATAAAGAAATAGACAAAACGCTTAATTTTGGGGTTATAAGACCAAGTTGAAACAGATGGGTAGTAAAAATGGTAGGTTGTTGTTAAGATGGTCATTGACTTTACAAATGTAAAATTTTTCAGTCATCTATAAGCCTGGAAAAAATATGTGGTAATATAGATTCTCTATCACGTTATTTTGTGTAATTCGATAGAAGGATGAATGTTTCAGGAATTATTTGTTAGGTTAAATTTTATGTTTAAATTATTATAAATTGAAAATATTTTTAAAAGACCATAAGCTCGAAGTGCAAACTTGTATTGCTTAACGAGCTGACCAATGAAGTGTCAGGTGTCAGAATCACCAGGATTCTAACCCCAAACGACTGTCTCAACCCGGGGCAACAGATTTAACATTTGGAAACCGACAGCTGTCAATGAATTTTGAACATCTGTAATTAATTTTCTCTTTGTGATTTAATTGTTGTAACGTTCAGACCTAGTGTGAGCTAACCGGTATTTTTTCACAAATTAGTTAAAACTTTATTCATAAATTATATAAAATAATCTACTATAATAAGTGTCAATCAAAAAGTTTGTGAGTGATGTTCAATGACGAGGGGGTCCCGGGAGGGACCCCACGGCCACTGGACCCAGGGCAAATTGAAAGGTATTTAAAAAGTATCACCAGTATCAATACTAACACCATTGTTGATAATACTAATATAAATTCACCACAATCATTCTCGTTATCGGGAATAATTACGGGGGCAACTAATGTTTTATTAGATGAACAAAGGTCATGTGAAAATAACATACAAACGCAAGATTTTACACCAGTAACTCATGGTAAGCGTTGCGCTGACAAGTCTATGGATATTGGAAATTCTCCAAAACAGAATAAATCCGAAAATATTTCTCAAACTTTTTCACAAATTAATACCGTTAAAAATGCAGAAATAAATACGGTAAATAATTTGCAAAACATGTCTCAAACTAATTCATATATTGGGAAAAGTAAAAATAATAGATATAAACAAAGTCACGAAGCCCTTATATTGTAATAGTAGAATCGAAAGAGAATAGAATCATAAGTCCAATGTTACTAGGAAAACATTTATTCGAAAGTAATTTAAATTTAAAAAAAGACATAATTGATATTTCGGAAATTGGAAGACTTAAATTAAAAATTAAATGTAATGCTTATAAAATTGCAAATGAACTAGTAGAAAACGAAAAAATAAAATCACTAAATCTAGAAGCATACATCCCAAACTTTATTTTATTTAAACAGGGTGTTATACGTAATGTGGACTTAAGTTTAACAAAAGAGGAAATTTTGACAGAAATCGAATCAAGTCAGAAGGTTACTGATTTTAGACGTATATCTAAGAAGATTATTAAGGACGGAGAATCGGAATACCTAAACTTAAGAACATGCATTTTGACATTTGAAGGTCAAACAATACCCCAATATGTTAATATTTATAATACAAGGTGCGAAGTATTACCATACGTTGCTCCCGTAATGCAATGTCTGAAATGTATACGTTTCGGACATATAGCAAAACAGTGTCGTAGTCGCCTGCCTAAATGTGAATTTTGTGGAGCTGAAGATCACGACAAGAATAATTGTAATAAAAAGATTTACCATCGTGCGCTAATTGTGGGGAAGCTCATAAAGCAACAAGCAGAATATGCAAAGAATACGAAAAAAGAAAAAAAATAAAAGAAATTCAAGCTAGAGGAAACCACACTACTCCTTCAATACTTTATAGTCGAGCAACAATTGCTGATAATGTTCAGTCGCAATACAATGCCCAATTCCCTCCTCTCCACCGAATACGTAGAAATAATACCAATGTACACCTAAACAAAAATCATTCAACTTCAATTTACACGATTCAATTTACAACAATTTATCGATTCTACCTGAGTTACTTTATAACACCAACAATTTGGGACCAACTAAACCAATAAGAAACAATCCACACGCAACGTGTACAAGTAAAAATATTAATATGTCTGAAGAAGAATTTACAACCGTGATATTAAATTTATTTAATACAATTGGGACAAGTCCCGAAGAATCACTCAACAATCCACAAGAATTATTACTAACATTAATAACAGATTCTTTAAATAAATTAAAATCAAAAGATCTTATTACTCATCATGTGTCCAATTAAAATATTACAGTGGAATGCTAGATCGGCTATTGCAAATAAGGGAAGTTTAGAACATTTCCTTGAAAACAACAATATTAAAATAGCGTTATTAAGCGAAACTTGGTTTAAACCGAACTATTTTGTTAAATTTAAATCTTTTAATATTATTCGAGCAGACAGGCACGACGGCAGGCAGCCATATTAATAAAATCAAACTTAAAATTTTCAATTATAAATTTATCTCCCTATCAGAATGAATACTTTCAAATTTGTGCGATTACAGTCCATATTAATAACAGCCCAATAGACATAATTTCCTTGTATATTGTACCAGGTTATAAATTATCTGAGAATACTTGGACTCATATAATGGGAAAAGTTCAAAATCCAGTACTCATGGGAGGCGACTTTAATGCACAGAATCAATTATGGGGTTGTGCATGTAATGACAATGTGGGCGATGAAATATTAAAATTGATAGATAAATATTATCTAACAGTCATCAATGACGGCTCACCAACTTTAGTCACGAGCCCTTCCCAAAGAGATTCGGCGGTGGATCTCACTATTACATCCCACACTTTAGCAACAATACATTGGCAAGTTGAACATGAAACTGTAGGATCTAATCATTACGTTATACTCATGTCAATATTAGCAAGAAACACAGAAGACACTCGCTATCGTCCCAGTTCTAGGTGGAAAACCAAAAGTGCAGATTGGACCAAATACACTCAATACATTGATTCTGCATACTTAAACTTAAATTGGAATATTACTAATCCTATAGAAAAATACGAAAGATTTCAAAACATAATCAATGAAGCGGCTTCCGTTGCTATCCCAGAGAAGAAGGAATTTATCATAAAATACAATAATCCGGTACCTTGGTGGACAATAGAATGGACAAGAGGCACGTAGAAGTAGAGCACTTAAGAAATACAGAAAACAAACTTGTGTAGAAAACTATATTGAATATAAAAAAATTTGTGCCCAAGCAAAAAAAAAAAAAATTTGAAACGCTAAAAGAATAGGCTTCAAAACATATTGAGAAAAAATCAATAACCAAACTAACACGAAGTATGGAATATGATTAAAAAATTTAAAAATAGCTTTAATAGTCAACCTCATAGTCATGTTGTTAACGAAGAATGGATCTCAGAATTTTCAAACATTCTAGCTCCAGCTACTGCAAAATCTTCAAAACACTTCATACAACCAGAATTCAATAATGAACATCCACTTTCCAAAACTTACACAATAGATGAACTAAACAACAATCTTAAAAAAATCTCTACTGATACAAGCCCAGGCCCTGACAACATCACATATAGTACGCTGAAACATTTACCGGATGTTGCGAAAAAAATTCTAGTTCAGATTTTTAACGAATTTTGGAAAACTGGTACAATCATACCAGACTGGCAAAAATATACTGTTATTCCTATATTAAAACCAGGAAAAGATCCTAATTTAGCAACGTCGTATAGGCCAATAACACTTTCATCTTGCGTTCAAAAAACTTTTGAACGAATTTTAAAATCAAGAATGGAATGGTGGTTTGAACACAATAAACTACTCGCTAACTCACACTTTGGTTTTCGGAAAAATAGAAGCACGATAGACAGTTTAACAACATAAGTTACTGATATTTACCATGCCTTCTCTTTTACGAAATTTACATCTGTCTGTTTTCTAGATATAAGCCGCGCGTATGACAATGTAATTATTGATATTCTTCTAAAAAAATTAATCCAATATAACATACCGAGAGATTTTATTTTTCAAATAAAATTATTAATAGAAGAGAGACATATTAACATAAAATATAAAGGAACAGTTAAAGAGTGCAAGATATTATACGACGGATTACAACAAGGAGCGATTCTAAGTCCACTCCTTTTTTTAATCTATACTAACGAATTATCACAAATTATGCCATCAAATATTTCAACTTTACAATATGCGGATGATATAGCAATATATACATCTAATATAGATTTTTATGTAGCCAAAACAAATTTATCACACGCTTTTAATAAATTACACAGCCATATCAAATCTCTAGGACTAGATATATCAGAAAACAAAACTAAAATTATGATATTTACAAGGAAAAGAAAATTATCACAGGCACAACTAATTAATAGATGGAATTTAGGTAACATGAATATAGAAGTGGTAGCATCATTAAAATTTTTTAGGATTATATCTCGACTCTAAACTTCAGCGGTACGTACATATAACTAAACTTGAAGCAGCCTGTGAAAAAATATTAAATATGCTTCGATGTCTGGCAGGATGTTGGTGGGGCGCTAATCCAGCTACTCTACTTACTATATATCGAGCACTCGTACGATCTCGGATGGATTATGGCTGTTTTCTGTATGACTTATCGCCAAAAAAATATTTATCTCGATTAGATATTATCCAAAACAAAGCGTTACGACTAGCAATTGGAGCAATGAAATCATCACCAACAAATGCTCTTCACGTAGAATGTGCCGAAATGCCGCTGAATTTAAGAAGACGTATACTTTGTTCCAAATTTTTAATAAAAAAAGCTTCTACAGAACAACAAATTGTTTCAAATATTTTCCAATTGGGTGTAACTATATTAACAAATAAATATTGGTCCAAAAAACAAGAACCGACAGTAACCGAAGTATATTGGTCCTTGAACGAAGATCTAAAGAAAATTACTAAAACCGATACCGCACCCTTATTTTACTTTCCTTATGAAGTAACAATAAATAATATTCAAACGCAAATTCCAAATTACGACGCCAACTTGTCCATCTGTAAGATACAATTTTTAAGCATACTTGAAAAAAGTTATGAAGATCATTTAATTATATACACTGATGGTTCAAAAAATACCCAATCACAAGCTACGGGTGCGGCAGTATATTTCCCTAAATATAATGAAACAACCAAAATACGTCCACCCAATTACTTCTCTTCATTTTCAGCAGAGGTGTTAGCATTAAAAGAAGCGATAAAATATTTTACTTCGAAAAATGATCTACAGGCACTTATTGTTACAGATTGTCAATCACTTATTTTATCCCTAACTAATAAAAAACAAGAAAACTACCAAATACTGGAAATATTACACGCTGTAGACACGGTATACAGAGTGGGCAAATCTATTAAATTCTTATGGACTAAAAGTCATATAGGAATAGCAGGAAATGAACGTGTTGATCAACTTGCGAAGGAAGCATCCAATGAAATTATTAACAATTTAATAGAAATACCAATGCCTGATTTAATTTCAGTTATCAGATTAAAAATATTTCACAAATGGCAGGATGAGTAAAACACAAGTCTACTTACAAAAGGGAAAAGATAAGGAGATATTCAAAAAATTATTACAAAAAAACCTTGGTTCCAAGAATATAAAAGTAAAAGAATGAATATTACTCAAATATGTAGGATGAGAATTGGACATTGTAGCACTCCGGAACATCTGAACAAAATTGGATTTATTCAAAACCCTCTTTGTACCTGTGACTATGAAACAATTGCGTCTTTACAACATATATTGTTTGATTGTTATTTGTATGAAGAGGCCAGAAATAAAATGATAGAATCATTTAAGAAAAATGGTCTATACAATTTAAATTTTAATAAATTACTAGACAGAAACAACATTAGGAATTTCAAACACATAACAAAATTTTTGAAAGACATCAAATTCAGAATGTAGTAGACATTATATTATATAGTCAGTTATCAAGACAATTATAACTAGGCAATGAAATTAAAAAAATACATCTGAAGAAATCTAAACTTTTATTGTGAAGAAAAAATTTATAAAATTATTGTATATTTGTTATTGTATTTTTATTGTATATTTTGTATATTTATATTTATAGCTGGCTAATATGGTTGTAGAAACTAATGGCCAATAAAACAATATAATAAAATAAAACCCGGGGCAATTGTTGGGAAATTGCTATTCAAGACGGCGTTGGAAAATAACAACAACAAGTTACCAACCAGAAAAGAGATATGACAGTTAATTATTGATTAAAATGCTTCTGTAAATTATATTAAATATAATATATATATATATATATATATATCGTTATTCCGTGTCTGTATTATATTTAATAAAGTTATTGGGAATAGCGGTGGAGGAAAAAGTAAACTCAATATTTACATGTACCCGATATTTCGACTTGACTTTTCAAATCTTTTTCAAGGGCTGAAAATAGTATAATTAAAAATTATAAATATAAAACATAAATTTAAGTGCAGACTTACAAGTAAAATTTAATAGTTGCCTCTGTTGTAACACATTAAAAGAATAAATAAATTAGAGTTAAAATAGAACATTACAATTATTATCACATTGAAAAATTACACTTTAAAATTGTTATCACAGAACTGTATATTGACTAAAATAGTATTAAATAAATAAATCTACTTGGATTAAAATTAGAAAGTTCTTCTTATTATCACCTAGAATATAGCGGGAAAGATCCAACGGATTTTCTACTCATAGATGAAGTCGGTAATGTAGGAAGCATAGCGTGTCTTTATCTTCTTATTTTTAAGCGATTTGTTGTTAAACAAGGATTAACCTAGTTTTTGGTTCTTAGAAATGTGTAGTAGATTTTTGTAAATAGTGTTTAAACCCTGAATGTCCGTTTTTTCATTTAAGTTTTCCACGTTTTCGTTTATATAACACATTTCAATGAATGTGCGTTTGTAAGTGTTGTGATGGGAGGCCAAAATCGATGCATCTTCGAACTTAGGCACGTGTTTCGTGGATTTCAAATGCTTGCTTAGAGCGCAGTATTGAGGTTTACATTTCACATCTGATTTGTGCTGTGAAATGCGATGACCTAAGCATTGGGATGTCTGTCCAACGTACGGTAAGCCGCATTCACATTCGATCTTATAAACTACGTCACGTCTGTTTTTTGGTTTTTGTTTGTCTTTTAAAGGTGTGAAGAGTTGCCTGACGGTCAGTGATGATTTTTCAGCCAAGGTGATGTCTTCATCCCGGAATAAAGATTTTAAGAAAGGTGTTACTTCTTTGATAAATTGAACCGAGAAGTACTTTTTTTGGCTGGGTTGGACCTCATCTCTGGCTTCCCCCTCAGCTAACGGTGAGTGACTATTGTATATTGTTCTATGAACCATGTTTTTAGGATATGATAGGTTTATGAATTTGTCTGCTAACGTTTTTAGGTTTTTTTGTAGGTATGCCGGGTGAGAAATTTTCCGTACTCTGTGGGCCATGGTTTTTGTTAATGCCACCTTATATTTTACCGGATGGTAACTCTTATAGTGTAAGTACCTGCCTGTGCTAGTAGGTTTTTCGTAATAATCAAATCTGATTTTATTTTCAGGTCCTCGAATGACTAAAGTGTCCAGGAACGGGACTGCTCGCCTTTCGTTTTCCGTTTCAACAGTGATAGAGGCCACATGTTATAATAACAACACGGAAATAACAACAAAAGGAAAATTGGACAAAAAACCTAACAGATACAGTTATTCCTAAATATGTCACTCAAACCATCGGAATAGGACCAAATTTTGCGATCCAACCTAATAACCGGAAACTTCCGATTTATAACATACTAACGGACATGGAATACATTCTTCACGCCACTAACAACAAAAATAACGACATCATCAGAGGACAATTCACTAATGTCCTAACAAACTATGTTCAAAGGAGCCCATCACGAAACCTGATGTACAACAATTTCCTTAAAACGAAAAGTTTTTTAAAACAGCACCCTGAAATTTTAGTAGTACCAGCGGATAAAGGGAGTGTGAGTATATTTATAAAAAAAGAAGATTATGTCAACAAGGTCATGCTTATATTAAATGATAATTTAACGTACAAACTACTTCCGAGGGACCCTACAACATCGTTTCAGAACAAATCCAACAAGTTGGTCTCACAACTGCTGATAAACGGTAGCATTGACAAGCAACAAACGAAAGCACTGAGAAATCACAACGCGGTTTGCCCTAGATTGTTTGCACACGTTAAATTACACAAACAGGATCTTCCGGTGAGGCACATCGTAGACACCAATAACTCACCGCTCTCTTCCTGGTCTAAGTTAGTCACACAAATTCTAACCGCGGCTTATAAACCCTGCTCATATGATATCGATAGCTCATTGAATATGGTAGAAGAACTCAAGGATTTTCAACTTCCAGAAGATTACGTTCTTCTAAGCTTAGATGTCATTTCACTATTTCCTAGTGTTACTTTAGAACTCACTAAAAAATACATCAGGGATCATTGGATTGAGATCAGCGCGCACACTAACATCAATATGGAGCGCTTTATCGAGGTAGTGGAATTCATCAATAAGTCGTCATATTGCAGCTTTGACAACAAATACTTTTTGCAACTAAAAGGACTAGCGCAAGGAGCGGACAGCTCACCCATCATAGCAAAAGGAGTTATGAAAGACTTATTAAGAGATGTCGCTATCACATGTAAGTTTGACATTCCAATTTTAAAAATATACGTAGATGACACCTTGCTAGCAGTACCGAAAGACAAAACACAGGAAGTTCTACACTTGTTCAACAACTATGACTCGGCCATACAGTTCACTGTTGAAACGGAAAACGAAAGGCGAGCAGTCCCGTTCCTGGACACTTTAGTCATTCGAGGACCTGAAAATAAAATCAGATTTGATTATTACGAAAAACCTACTAGCACAGGCAGGTACTTACACTATAAGAGTTACCATCCGGTAAAATATAAGGTGGCATTAACAAAAACCATGGCCCACAGAGTACGGAAAATTTCTCACCCGGCATACCTACAAAAAAACCTAAAAACGTTAGCAGACAAATTCATAAACCTATCATATCCTAAAAACATGGTTCATAGAACAATATACAATAGTCACTCACCGTTAGCTGAGGGGGAAGCCAGAGATGAGGTCCAACCCAGCCAAAAAAAGTACTTCTCGGTTCAATTTATCAAAGAAGTAACACCTTTCTTAAAATCTTTATTCCGGGATGAAGACATCACCTTGGCTGAAAAATCATCACTGACCGTCAGGCAACTCTTCACACCTTTAAAAGACAAACAAAAACCAAAAAACAGACGTGACGTAGTTTATAAGATCGAATGTGAATGCGGCTTACCGTACGTTGGACAGACATCCCAATGCTTAGGTCATCGCATTTCACAGCACAAATCAGATGTGAAATGTAAACCTCAATACTGCGCTCTAAGCAAGCATTTGAAATCCACGAAACACGTGCCTAAGTTCGAAGATGCATCGATTTTGGCCTCCCATCACAACACTTACAAACGCACATTCATTGAAATGTGTTATATAAACGAAAACGTGGAAAACTTAAATGAAAAAACGGACATTCAGGGTTTAAACACTATTTACAAAAATCTACTACACATTTCTAAGAACCAAAAACTAGGTTAATCCTTGTTTAACAACAAATCGCTTAAAAATAAGAAGATAAAGACACGCTATGCTTCCTACATTACCGACTTCATCTATGAGTAGAAAATCCGTTGGATCTTTCCCGCTATATTCTAGGTGATAATAAGAAGAACTTTCTAATTTTAATCCAAGTAGATTTATTTATTTAATACTATTTTAGTCAATATACAGTTCTGTGATAACAATTTTAAAGTGTAATTTTTCAATGTGATAATAATTGTAATGTTCTATTTTAACTCTAATTTATTTATTCTTTTAATGTGTTACAACAGAGGCAACTCTTAAATTTTACTTGTAAGTCTGCACTTAAATTTATGTTTTATATTTATAATTTTTAATTATACTATTTTCAGCCCTTGAAAAAGATTTGAAAAGTCAAGTCGAAATATCGGGTACATGTAAATATTGAGTTTACTTTTTCCTCCACCGCTATTCCCAATAACTTTATTAAATATATATATATATATTTTAAAATACAAGGTGTCTCAAAAGAAATTTTATATTTAGTGGATCGATTAAAAAAAAAGTAAGCCGTATATAGAAAAAATGTTTAATAATTATTAAAATACACTTTTTGGGGATTTATTTCTTAAAAATAATATCGTCTAAATATAGACCCTCGCGTTCTCGGCACTCATTTAATCGAACAGTAAAATTACTTATGACGTCTCGGCAGGTTGACTCAGGGATGGCTGCCATTTCGTGACGGATATTTTCTTTCAAATGCGCCAGTGACGTCAGTTTATTGGCGTAAACTTTAGATTTAAGATAACCCCATAGGAAAAAGTCCATAGGGGTTAAATCTGGACTGCGTGGAGGCCAATTTATGTCACCTCTCCGGGAGATCAATTTGCCTGAGAAAATTTCACGAACACGTGGCAGAGACATATTGGACGTGTGTGAAGTTGCTCCGTCCTGTTGGAACCATGTTCTTTGGTTATAGCCAGGAAAGTTTTGCAGTTCAGGTACCAAGAAGTTGTCTAACATCTCCACATAACGCTCTGAATTCACTGTAACTGCACGCCCCCTTTCGTCTTCAAAAAAATAAGGGCCGATAATTCCTCGCGCCGACATCGCAGCCCATACGGTCACTTTAGGCGAATGTAGGGGTTTCTGATGTTTGCGTTTCGGATTCGTTGCACTCCAGTAGCGGCAGTTCGGCTTATTTACGTGGCCATTAAGATGAAAATGAGCTTCATCCGAAAACAAACTATTGGTAAACGTTGAAAATCGCTCAATCACCTGATTTACGAAATTAAGCCTCTGACTGGCATCTTGGGGCTTTAATTCTTGCACCAATTGAATTTTGTAGGGGTGCAGCTTTAGGTCTTTGTGCATAATGCGATGTAATGATGATCTATGCACATTTAAAGCACTTGCGCGCTTCCGAATTGAAAGGTTCGGGTCGTCACGAACAGACTGATTAACATTCTCCACGTTTTCTACCGTTCTTGATGACCTAGGTCGCCCGGATTTTGATTTATCCAGCGTTGTACCAGTCTCTTCAAACTTTTTAACCCAATGTCGAATGAGAGGAATGCTTGGCGCATCATTTAAGTGGCGCAAACCTCGAATACTGTAGAATTATCTACGCGCTACAGTCGCCGAATCACCGTTTTTGTAAAACTCTCGCACGCATAACGCGCGGTCTGCTCCCGAGAAACGCTCCATAGCGACTGAATTCCCAAGAGCCAGGCTACCGATTGACAGAACCCCCGCGCCCCTTGGATACGTTGCGTTCACGCAGTAAGCTAAATAAATATAAAATTTCTTTTGAGACACCTGTATATAAAAATAAACATCCAATTTTCTTTAACTACACTGTCTCACCCCACCGTTAGGCGAATCATAACAGCATCCAGGAAAGTCATTTATGGAGAACTCTGAACTGTAAGAATCATTTAATGATGTATGGAAGCGGTAAAAATCGCATTTCACAAGTTACCCGAGCGTTGGGATCAATGTATATCAAAGCAAGAACATTATTTTGAAAAATAAAATTTGTTTCATTAACTTTGTGTTGTTATTGTTGTATAAAAAGGTCGAGGACAAGTGACTCCTCTTGTATTTACCTGCAATCTTAACATTCAATTCATCGTATACATTTGATTCGGTGAGATTTCTTGGCTCTAAATAACAATCTGCCTCATCTGAACCTAAAAAAAAATGTTATGAACTATCACACAGTATATCAATAAACTTGCTTCTGTGGTCATTTCAGCGTAAAATATTTAAAAATATATTAAGTGCATCCAGGAAAGTCATTTATGGAGAACTCTGAAGTGTAAGAATCATTTAATGATGTATGGAAGCGGTAAAAATCGCATTTCGCAAGTTACCCGAGCGTTGGGATCAATGTGTATCAAAGCAAGAACATTATTTTGAAAAATAAAATTTGTTTCATTAACTTTGTGTTGTTATTGTTGTATAAAAAGGTCGAGGACAAGTGACTGCTCTTGTATTTACCTGCAACCTTAACATTCAGTTCATCGTATAATTTTGATTCGGTGAGTTTTCTTGGCTCTAAATAACCATCTGCCTCATCTGAAACTAAAAAAAAAATGTTATGAACAAAATAAAAATGTACAGTATATAAATAAACTTGCTTCTATGTTCATTTCAGCGTAAAATATTTAAAAATATATTAAGTGCATCCAGGAAAGTCATTTATGGAGAACTCTGGACTGTAAGAATCATTTAATGATGTAAGGTATGTTTATGTCATCATACATCAATCGTTTCCTGCAGGAAGCATTTCCTGTCCGGCAAATATTATTTAGTACCTTTTCTATACAATAGTATTGAATAATGCTATATAAAACACGAGCAAGAAGATAAAACAATACCGCATTAGGCATTGGAACCTAAACCCGATAAATCTGTCTGGGGTATGCTATGCTGATGATATGGCAATTATCGCAGAAAATGAAAATAAGCTGCAAGAAAACTTGAAGTTATGCAACGAAGAACTTCTGAATATGTCGCGCCCGCAAGGCGCGTAAATTTGTATCGTTTGTTTTATTAAATTTTATTTAAATATCTTCTTGCTTGCGAAAAATGTTGTGAAGCGCTCTAGCTTGTTTGGACATTATTCGTACCTAACATATTCTGTAAATGACCTGTTCAACGCACGCATCGCATATCGTTTGTTCTACATACAGTTTTAAGTGATTTCCGTGTCTCTATCACGTTTAAAGTGATTCACAACCTTTTGGTGTCTTTTTTTTTTTTGTGTGTCAACGTCTGTTGAAGTAAGAACAGCAAGTGTTAGTACGTCGCGTATTGTATCTCTCGTGGTCTTCGCCTGAAAACAGTACTAATATATGTAGAAATTACCAAACTGTGTGAACTATGTGAAATTAACGTCTTACTGCACATTTATTTCAGAGATTTCCGTGTTCTGATTCAATTGCTTCCTGGTGTGAATTCAGCTAACAGGGATATCTATAAATTCCAAGAAACCATTTCAGGGCCTAGGAATCTGTTTTTTGGGATACAAGTACCACGTAAATGTAAAGTTAGGATAGATATTGAACATATTTATGACTGAAACCACAATAGTGTAAGACAATTCCAATTGTACATTAATTCATTTTCTTTGTTAATTTAATATTTTTTATCATATATTTCAATCTGCAAGTTATTGTGTCAGCGCCATAACTTGCAGAATTTGGTTCGCACACGCTGGTCTATTGATCACGTGTGTGTTCTTACATTTGAATTTAATTTAGTACTTCTGTTTTGTGTTTAATACTAATAATTTTGTTATCAATGATCAGTTTTTTATAATATATTATTTGTAGTACTGTATTTATTTATGTGATACACACATCGAGTTGAGCAACGTCTACTGCAATGTTTTTCGCTTCGCTAGGGGTTTCAGATACATCGTGGGATATTCTAGGTTTGGATCCATTACTTGTGGGCCTTGATTTTATCCGTCTACACCCCAGCTAGGGCTACCATTTTCCTTGTGTTAGTCTCCTAGAGCAGCCCCTAGGAGCAGAAGAGTTTATATTCCCTTCCATTTCCTCAAGATCGTCCGTGTCTTTCCCAGATAGTTCAACTCGGTGCGTCACCGTGTCACATCACTATATTTTTGTATATTCCGGCATTCTGCTGTTGGACCTTCGTAGTCTCCGCCGCGAAAACCATTTTGTGTGACCGTCTAGACTCCTAACCATACTTAGGTTAGGAGCGGGCGCCACAGAAAATAAACATGAAAATAAGTATAGCGAAAACCAGAACCATAGTTCCTTATGCTTTTGTTGACAACGATGGTTTTGATTTTATAGAATAGGATTTGGTGGAAGACTATTTGAACAAGTACAAACGTTTAAATATCTGGGATCATTGTTGGCAGATATAGAAAAATAGATGCAGAAGTAATAGAAAGAATAGGAGTAGCTGGAAAACTTTTAAATATCATATAATCTGCATTCCTTGCCAAACAGGAAATCAAATCAGAAACCAAGGTACAAGATTTCAAAAAGGTAACAATTTCAATCCCAACATACGGATCTGGGTAGTAGACGATGACAGAAAAAATAAGTAGCAAAGTAACACTTACAAAAATGAGATTCCTAAGAAAGATAACAGGTAAAACGAAACATAACAGAATTTGAAATGCTGTTACTAGAGATAATCTTGGAATAGTTCTCGTTGAGCATTTAATAGAGCAGAGTCAGTTGAGATGGTATGAACATGTGTGTAGAATGGACTATAAAACAGAAGCAAAAATGGCTTTTGGAGCAAGGACACCTAAAAGAAAGTTTAGAGGAAAACCGACTAAAACGTGAAAACATGAAATTTTAAGAGCGGCGGCAAGAAGTGGGATGAAATGGGAAGAAACAAGGATTAAGACACAGTATAGAAAAAAGTAGCAAGAAATATAGAGAAGGACACCGCAAGATTAATGCCAACAGCCTATACCGTGGTATTAGAATCGGGAAAATTTACATTTATGTAATACTACCAGAACACAACGGCCAGAAAAAGTGAACGTTTGGGCAGGTTTGATAGGAACGCATATCATTTGTCCTTTTTTTTATAGACGGGAACCTTATTGCCCAAATATATCTGGATTTGTTAAAAAAAAATAGAGCAATATCTGCATTAAATGCACTAAATATTCCAGTTGAAGTGTGGTTTCAACACGACGGTGCCCCAACGCATAATGCCAGAATAATTAAAACATTTTTAAATCATACATGTCCTCCAATCCAATAAGGATTGGACGTGGCGACGAAATAGAATGACCCGCTAAGTCGCCGGACTTTTTATTGAGCATATATGAAATGCAAAATTTTTAATGGCCAAAATTTAACTAAAGAAGAACGAAAATCTAGAATAGAAAATTATTGCAAAAGTTATGCAAAATTTTTACGACTTTTTGGGGCAGTGTTTGGAGGAATCTTTGAAAATTTGTTTTAGATTATTTTTATTTTGTGTTTTTCAAATTTTAAATTTTATGTTTGTTTAATAAATTTAATTTTAATTTAATTTTTTATTAATCTTATTTATTTCCTAAAAAAAAATAATTTTGTTTATTTATCTCTATAATAGAGTAAACTATACAGTATGTTCTATTTTTTTAAAATTATTTTTGGACTTAGCTACTAAGGTCATTATCCAGTTGATGCATTTTAATTTATGAAAAATTTATGCCATAACCGGGATTCGAACCCGAACCCTCCTGGCCTAGAATCAGTGCATCGCTACACTAAGCACTACACCATGATGACCGGCATGTTTTATTTTAAAATAAACGCATTTTACATTGCTGTCAATCAATGGTTGTTATAGAAATGAAATCTCTATGTTCTATGATAAAATAAACCCACGGTATATTAAATTCTATAGAGGATGAAATACAAGACAATGTAATTTTAGGGAATGTATTTCACCATCTGAGAAGCCAACAAAAACTTTAAGGTAAGGACATAACTTAAAATTTAGGCCTCTTTCACAGACTTTTGTTTGGACCCACTTCCACACAAAAAAAGTTAAGTAATGGAACAAAGAAGGGTTTTTGGCCATTAGACCCCCGCGGTCGACATTTTGCTTCAGGTTAGTTACGCTACTGTTTTAAGGTAAGTAACAATTAAGTAAATAAGATACAAAACATAAATTAATAAATAAATAATAATAATAAATTAACTACAAGTAAGATACAATTAAGAAAGTACAATAGAAGGGCTCATAAGAAGAGCAGTATGAGTGATATTCAGGTATGTGTATAATTGTGTTATTAAAATCTGGTTAGTCCGAGAAAAAAAAAAAAAAAAAAAAAACTAAAAGTACTTGTGCTAATATGTAACAGATATTACTTTACGTATATACAGAAACTCCCATCCCATAACGATCTTCGATCAAAAATTAAAAATATTAATTTCTCAATATTTATTTTGTATACACAAACAGATTAGAACTGTACGGAGACCGCGTACGTCGCGCGAATAAAACAAACCCGTTTGAACTAGCGATAACCAGCTATTCGTCACAGAACACATTAACAGAAGTGCCATCTCTGTGTCAAAATTTTGTTCAGCGTAACTAACGCTAACTAGAGATCCACCACGTACTAAATTGAATGAAACCGCGAAATTTGAATGTACTCATATTTATTATTCCAAAAAAATTACAATTGATAAAACATGAATACATTTTCGTTTTACATAAAATTTTAATACAATTCGAAATTGTAATAAAATTTTATATAAAACGAAAATGTATCCATGTTTAATATTAAAAAGGGGTTATAGAGAAACTCATAATATAAAATTGAGCTTTTTATTGTCACTCGTACATATATAATAATAATAATAATCTAACATACATAATCATATAATAGGTACATAAATAGCATAGTTTAGATGTCGGCAACCTTTATAAAGAAAAAAGTATTTGCCAATATTTGCAATAAATCGAACATTTCCAATATCAAACATCACCAACAAAAGTAAAATATACTATACATATAAGTCTGATATCAGCTGATGGGCCAATATTTGCAACAAATATAATAAATGTATTATTGATATCGAATATTTCAAATATCGAACATAACAAAAAAAAAAATATATATACGATACATATAAGTCTGATTTCAGCTGATGAGCCAATTTTTCCTAATTAATATGTTATTGATATCAAATATTTCAAATATCGAACACATCAAAAAAAAAAGTAAAATATACAATACATATAAGTTTGATTTCAGCTGATGGGCCAATATTTCCTAATTAATATATTATTGATCACTTAAAATTCTTTGCACCACAGAACATTAAACACGCCACGTGCAAGTCACATTCACAATAACTGCCATATTTAAATAGATAAGATTTAAAATTCCAGTTTGTGGAGTATTCAGTGGTAGTGGGTAGCGAGGGGGTGTCCAACACAACTGCCTCCTGGTGGAAATTATGTGCTACACTCATCAGATAACCGCCACATGGTTTTGGCGGGGTTCGAAATGTTTGTATACCGAGACACAGGCGTGCTATTCGTGCGATTGGCATGCTTCTACTGTAACCACCCATGCGCAGTGTTGTCAACTATAGACACTTTCAATGCACTAAATAGAGCGTATGAATCCACCAGAAATGCACAAAAACTGGGGCGTAGTCCGAGTTTGGGGAGTTCAAAAACAATATAGAACAATTACTTTTTTATTGTATGAAGATGTCTGTTAGTAATAATAATAAATGTATTTATTTATTTTTTTATTGTTGAATTATAACTTTTAATATTTTAATATTCAGTACAAGAATAATAAATATATAATAAACATTAACTATTAACTTAATCACATTCAAAACAAAAACTACACATTGCAAACTCCCAATTGCCTAGTTAACATATTTTTAATCACAAGATAAGGTAAATGTTTCTCATCTTAACTAACAAAATAGGAACTCCGAAAAATGATTATTTATTTTAATTTATTAAAGATATATATTAAATGTTTCTTCCTCGTCTTGATTTATTTCATTTTTGTATGTTTCGTTTGGTTTGATTTTAGAAACCACTGAATCCAGCAGTTCATAATTAAAGCAACATTTGTTGTATCTTTTAAGTCCAGCCTTTACTGTTAATATTGCATTAACAGTATCAACCCGAAGCCTATTTCTTAATTTGTTTTTAATTATGTTCAAATGGCTAAAAAGTCGTTCTACTTCAGCATTAGAGTGTGGCAATACTAACAAAGATGTGTGTGGAGAAGGTTGTACGGGTTGCGGACATAAAGGATACAACTAGATCTAGCTGACCAGTTTCGAAATATTTTATTTCTTCATCAGAGCTGATCTAAAATGTACGGTCATTGTGATATAGTAAAAATATAGAAATTAAACATTAGTAAAAGTCATAATGTCAAATAATAAAAAATAAATAAAATAGCCTGAAGTTAAAATATAAATAAATAAATAAATAAGAAATAAATAAATAAATAGTAAATGAATAAACTAAAGAGGTTTACAAAATATTAATTACGTAGCACACAAGTTATAATATAAGATATCGCCGAAAATGTGGTGAGCTGAGAGTCGGCAGTTCACCACATTTTCGCAGTTTTAAATGATCAACATATGATTTAAAACAGAAACACACCAGAATTTGCACTAGCGCACTAGAACGCAATTTTGGTCACTAGATAGGCTTTCAATACACCAGATCTAGTGCAAAATGCACCAACTTGGCATCAGTGCCCATGCGTGCTTATACATGCTTGAATCAGTCGACCGAATACAGTCGAGTACGCGCAACGTACAGTTCGGGTGAACACGCTTCCACTGTAACCGCAGCCTTAAAAGGATTGATACGTGATAATATATGACGAAACCACAACAAACACAAGTGTTTGTGCAAGAAATGCTACGTTCTGGAAACGATTGAACATGATGATATTAACATGGCATTTTCCCCCCGAAAGATTTTAGATTTTCAACAAGCTCTTTCAGATAATACCATTTACTTATTTACCTTCTTTTGATTCGGTGAGTTTTCTTGGCTCCAGATAACTATCTTCTTTATGTGAACCTGTGAACATGTGAACACATATTATGGACACGTAGAAAGATTGTTTTCGGCGCATATAAGCGCTGTTGATGCCGTTTAGTGCACACATAGAAAGATTGTTACCAACGTCGGTTTACTGAAATTACTACATTAAAAATGGCCTGATTTAAAATTAATGTTCCTGTACTTGGGGATGTTATATACCCAGCGGCGGCGAAAGGCAGGGGCACAGGCTCAGGGTGCCAGCTCCTAGGGGCGCCAAACAAACGCTTAAATATACATATTCTAAGTTTTTTTTATTTAGATCAAAATTATGGTATAAATGTTCATTTCTATAATAATCTTGTATATATTAAATATAAAATTGAGTTTAAAGATGTACACATTTATTGATTATATAATAATATTTCAGTCTTCTATTGAACTGTATTAATATATCTGAATTCTTATATATCTGAAAACATTTATAGGTGATTTTGGTGGAACATTTAGACATACAATGGCACCTTGACTTACAAACTTAATTTGGCAAGACCCAGAAATCTGGCAGTAGTTGTAATGAGTAACTGTGCTGCATTTAGAGTGAGTGTATAATTAGAATGGACACCCCCTTTTCCTACAAAAATGTACACACTTAGTTTTGCTGGTCGAGAATTTTCGGTTACCTATGTACTGAGACGATTGATAGTCAGCTGAAGGTGACGTTCTATATTACTTGTCTTTTGTCCGACGACAAAGATACCAATGTCGGGAAGAAGAAAAATCTTACCATAGCTTCTTTTCTTTCTCATACTGAGTTCTTGTATAAATGCAGACTTCTTCCTCAGAAAATTTGAGCTCTTTCCTTTTTGCATCGAAAATATAACATAAGCAACTAAACCAAATATAATAAATGAACAAAGCGCGGTGATTATAAAAATTAGATTGGAAATGGACGTATCCTCTAGGAGTAGTATTTCGGTTACATCTTCGTCTTCTCCGTACTGGTTACTAGCCACACACCTACAAGTATACAAAATATAAAGTTACTTAATAAACAATCCACAACAGTGCAAATATTGACATAATACACCTCGATATTTGAAAGTGTATACATGTAAAATCACCACATAAGTTTGTTAAAAAATGCAGCAATATGTATGGAAAATTTAAAATATTTTTGCGCAGTATCATTCGGGTGAAACAAATATTTTAGTAGTAAAAATTAATATTCTGGCAGTAAAAAAATATGTTAGCAGTAAAAAATATTCTGGCAGTAAAATAGTCATTTATGTACCCAATACGCGAAGTACTAATTTAGCACACAGTGTTAAACGTATTTCCCGTATAAAGCGCACACACTATTTTTTCTACAGTTGAATTATAATTATATTACTTTTCGATTCTAAGCTATTGTTTAATGATCATATTGACACCATAAGAAAAAAGGCTTATAAACTCTTAGGTTTTGTAATTAGATCTACTAAGCCCTTTCACCCGAAGGAAACTTTAACATTGTTATTTAATTCCATAGTTAGATCTCAATTAGAATATTGCTCAGTCATTTGGAATCCAATGTATGATAAAAATATTAATTTAATAGAATCTGTTCAGAAAAAATTCATGTCTCCAGTTTGTTACAAATTAAATATTGGCTACTCTACTTACTTAAATACCTTGCAATTACTTAATTACGAATCTTTACAAAACAGAAGATACCAGACCGATATGATATTTCTTTTTAAAATAGTTAATAATTTAATCGATTCCCAAACATTTATTTCAAATATCAACTTTTTAGCTCCCGTTAAATCTACCAGATCAAGCGCACTTTTTAAATTACCAAAATGTCACACTAACTGTTACAAAAACTCACCTATTAATAGACTTATGTCAACTTATAATAATAATTTTCTACATTTAAACTTATTTAGCTTACCCCTGCAACAATTTAAAAACAAAATAAAATCCAATATTTAATTTCTAAGAAACATACGTATTGTAGTTTATTTTTTATTTTTATTTTTTAATATTATTGTTATTAATCTAAATTAATGTATTCAAATATGTAAAAAAAAATTGTAAGATATGTAACACAATTACAATAATTCGTGGAAGCCAGTTATAGGGTCTACTGTTGGCTTTCCTTAAAAACTGTAAAATAAATAAATAAATAATACTAAAAATCAGCAGTAGCCACCACAGAACCGACCGCTACAAAATACAAAAAAAAAATACCTTTCACAATGTTTTGAAATTATTATTCCTAACTAAATCAGGAATTTCAGCTGGCGTTTCCACAGGCCTAGTTCTCACCTATATGATAAATTAAACAAATAAAATATTCAATTTTATTCAAATAATTTTATTCTAAATATTTCTCCGTTACGAAATAGTAGCAAAAACTTAAAAATGACACGAGTAAACTTTCATTTCTGATTGAGAGATTTTTACAAGTTTATCAAATAGTGGCCATTTCTTTTACAAATCTCTTATAATAATTCTGTTCTGTATCTAGTATTTTAAAATTTTCAAAGTCAAAAGTATGATTTTCTCTAAAGACTTGTAAAAGAAATGGTCTGTATTAAGCATAATCCTAATAATATAAACATCCAACAAGATACATAAAATTTAAACAATTGTTACAATCACATTAATAGATTTATTAAAGATAGTAACCTTGCGCAATCTAGCTGCTTTTATTTTTACATTATTTAGTGGGGACGATTTTGAATATATTAGTGGGGACCACCATACTTCTCTCACACCTTCCTCAACACACACCTGTGATAACTGACTGATTTTTAATTTAAATTTTAATTGTTTTAATATGTGGACTGTGATATTTTTGGACTGTGATAACTCATGCAATAAGGTACTGACAATAATTTGGAAAAGAAATGAAGTACATTTCATTGATTAATTAGATTGTGTAAGTAGGACTGACAATAATATTATTATAAAAAATTACTTTGATATCAGATTGTATTTGTAGAATTAAAAAAATGTTGTTCTCTGTTTTGTTAAACAGTATACTGAAGAAGATAAAATGTTTATCGAAACCGGTTTATTCAATCGCTGAATTTTATTTAAACAGACCTTTTTCCTGATAATATCCAAAATTAAATAAAAAATTAAGATTGGTTGTTCCAAAATTTAACTTTTTAAGACATAAATGCATGCCCCAGTTTATTAAAACGATCTATTATTCATTACTTTATTCTCACTTAAATTATGGTCTCATCTGCTAGGGTGGACCATATGAAACCACTTTCAAGAGAGTAAATACCTTTAACAAACGAATCATAAGAATAACCAAATTTAAAACAAATTTCTCATCTACACTTCCACTTTTTAAGGAATTAAACATCCTTCCATTGCGCCATCTATATGTGTACAAATCATGAAGGTTTTCTTTAAAAGAAGTGGTAATCACATAAGCTACAGAAACCCTTATAATATGGAATTAAAAAACAGAACCAATATATTTAAGCCAGAACCATATAAATCAATGATTCTAAGATCTTTTTCTTATAATTTTTCAAATTTTTATAATAGTTTACCACTTTATTTAAAACAAACTGGCTTAAACACAAACAAACATTTAAAGCACCTCAAATAATGGCTTCCGACCAAAGAAAGTGTGGACAATCTGTTTACAAACTGAAGTTTTTTTTAAAATTTATTTATTTATTTATTTATTTTACATCGGCCTATTTCTGCAACGAGGCTAATCACCGATGCCAGGGGGCGAGCTCTTACACCTGGATGAGGGGTGAATGATTGTGAAAATGGGAGTAATGTAAACATATTATTCTCGCCCGAAGAATATCACCAACGAAGGAGGCTCGAACCACCGACCGCCCAGTCCAGACTGTATATTCCACCAGTCTAAACCGCACGACTCAATGCGCTCGGCCACTCCGTTGGCTGCAGTTAAACATATACTATTTTTGAATCTTGCATAAATTTTCAAACCTAGTGTTAGGATATGCACTCACGCGGGTACATTTTATATAGGTAACCAGAGAGATACGATCTAACATGATGTATAAATTAATATAATGATATATAAAAACTGTGTATGTCATAAATATAAATAAAGTTATATTCTAAATATTCCAATCATAACCATAGCAAGGTTATCACCTAGTCTATTTAGTGTTAATGTAATTACGTCACATCACTTACTTGATAGTAACCCTAACATAGTTGACTACTGAAAGGGTTACTTACTATTGTCTTAACCCATTAGTGCATATTGTATCTTATAAGGGACAACTGTTATTTATTTATTTATTTATTTTTTTTTTACGGCTGCGCTAAAGCTAGTTCAGACTTGTTTATAGCGAGAATACTTTCTGTAATAATAACACACACAGTCTAGTGTAATGTTTAACTAGATTTTGATCGGAGTAGTGAGATACAGTAACAAAATGGACCCTAATTTATATTCAACGTGGAACGAAGGGTAAGTAATTATTTATTACACTAAGGGTAATTTTTTTTTGTAAATTCATATATGTATTTGCTTTTATACATTTACTTAGAAGAAAAAGAAACAGAAAAAGTTGAACAAGCTTTAAAAATCAAAACAAGAAATCAAGAAAATTTAAGGAGTAAGAACTGTTACGTTTGTGGAAAGTATGGTCATATAGCTAAGTATTGCTATCATAGGAAGAAGTATAACGGACAACAAAGATATGAAAATAAGTTTGGTGACAAAAATTTTAAAACAAATAAAAAAGACGTAAGTACTACATCAAAAAAATATTATGTTAATAAAGTTAATGCTTCAGGTGATAAAGACGATGATATCGATGATATCGATAACGATTACTTTTCACTCGCTTATACCAGGTCTACAAGTATGAAATGCGTTTTTTTTTTTTTTTAATAAAACACATTAAACTCTAAAGAACAGTAAAAGTTTATTTATTCAAAGTATGCTCCATTAGAAGTTATACATTTTTCCCATCTTTCAGGCAATTTGTGAATACCTCGCCAGTAGAACTCTTCCCCTTTCCCCGCAAACCATTCATCTAACCATTCTTTCACATTTTTATATGAACAAAAGTGCTGCTCGGCAAGTGCGTGACCCATCGATGCGAACAAGTGGTAATCTGAAGGGGCCAAGTCTGGTGAGTAAACGGCATGGGGTAGCACTTCCCACTTGAGTGCCTCCAATGTGTTGCAAACTGCTTTTGCCTTATGTGATGGACCGTTATTGTGAAGAAAGATTACCTTGTGCTGTCTTCTTTCGTATTCTGGTCGTTTTATGAGCAGCGAATGGTTCAATTCGGTCAGTTGTTGTTGGTAGCGTTGGGTATTAACTGTTTCACCAGGTTTTAACAATTCATAATAGACCACACCCTTTTGGTCCCACCAAGTACAGAGCATTGTCTTTTTGCCAAAGCGATTCGGTCTTGCAGTTGATGTGGATGGTGAGCCTGGGTTCACCCATGATTTTTTGCGTTTGGGATTTTCAAAATAAATCCATTTTTCATCGCCAGTAATGATACGATGCAAAAAAGACTTTCTTTTGTATCATGCAAGCAAAATTTCACAAGTGTTTTTGCGTTTTTCCATCTGTCTCTCATTCAATGCATGTGGAACCCATCTGCCGACTTTCTGGATCTTACCCATCCCTCCTAGGCGATTATAAACAACTTGTTGATTAACGCCTAACTGCTCTGCTAGTTGTTTTTGTGATTGACTATCGTCTTCCTGTAGCAATGTTTCCAATTTTGTATCTTCATATTTTTTTGGAGGTTTTCCATGTTCTTTGTCTGTAAGATCAAAGTCACCACTTTTGAAACGCCGAAACCATCGTTCACACGTATTTTGCGATGGAGCATATTCACCATAAGCTTCTCGAAGCAGTCGGTATGATTCAGCAGCAGTTTTTTTCAAATGAAAACAAAACAGTAGTACTGTCCGCGAACGCTCTTTATTTGGCACAAAATTTGACATTTTTAACACAGTAAAACAAAACTATATGATCACTTTTCAAATTATAACCTATATGCATTTGACACTTAATGATAACTTAACAAAACGCCATATGTGTTGAAACTTTGAACTATACACTCGTTTTGCGCGGCAAGTTTGAAAAAAATCCGCTTTTCATACTTGTAGACCTGGTAAATCACAGACAGCAAGTGGAACTTCATCAGACTGGATAATGGACAGTGGTGCAACAAATCACATAACAAATAATAAGGATACTTTGCAAAACCTTAAGATCCACCACGGAGATCTGAAGGAACAACGAAAACAGCATTGGGAAAAGGATCAGTAGAGTTATTACCAAAATATAAATGTAATTATAATTCAATTGTATTATAAAATATTTTATATGTGCCGGAATTAGACGACAATTTAATTTCATTAAGTAGACTAGACGACAATGATCTCAAAATCTGTATTGAGAATGGATGTTGTCAAGTTTATAACAATTCCGAAATTATATTGATTGGAAAGGAACAAAAAGGATTATGCAGAGTAAATGCAGAAACAAAATATAATATTGAAGAAATAAAAATGGTTTCCAATGAAAATCAAAAAGAAATTTGGCACAGAAGAATGGGTCATCCCAATTATAAAACTTTAGGAGATATGGAGAAGAATGAAATTTTAAGGGGATTAAAATTTTATAACAAAGAATGTCCTGGAATATGTGAAGCGTGCATTCTTGGAAAATCCGTAAGAGAAAATTTCATATATACAAATGCAAAAAACACTAAAAATATTTTACAATTATTGCACATGGATCTAGTAGGACCGATTTATCTACCATCTCTTAGAGGATCACGATATTTTTTAAACATTGTTGACGATTATACTTATATATTTAAGAAATCGTTGTTCAAATAACAATAACATTAAGACACCACAAGAACTATGGGAAAAAAAGAGACCTACGGCTGCTCACACTACGAGAGTATTTGGATGTTTAGCATATGCTTGGATACTTAAATTATTTCGAAAAAAATTTGATTCAAAATTTACTCAAGCAATTATGATGGGGTATGCAGAGAACATGAAAACATATAAATTATATGATCCAGTTTCAGAAAGATTATTTTACTCTAAGTTATAGAAATTCCAAAAAAATAAAAGGTGTTATGAAGCCATCATGGGAAACAGAGTTTAGTGTTAATGTAATAACGTCACGGCACTTACATGATAGTAACCCTAACATAGTTGACTACTGAAAGGGTTACTTACTATTGTCTTAACCCATTAGTGCATATTGTATCTTATAAGGGACACCTGTTATTTATTTTTTTATTTTTTACGGCCGCGCTAAAGATAGTTCAGACTTGTTTATAGCGAGAATACTTTCTGTGATAATAACACATACAGTCTTGTGTAATGTTTAACTAGATTTTGATCGGAGTGATGAGATACAGTAATTTTTTTTGTAAATTCATATATGTATTTGCTTTTATACATTTACTTAGAAGATTTCTAAAACTACTCTTTTCTGACACGTCCCTTATAATGGACACTAGGCATTGGGGCTATAAAACTTATTTAAGTTAGATTATCCCTGCATCAAGTTTTAGAGATTATAGAGGCAGATAATGATAACGAACAACCTATATATATATATATATATATATATATATATATATATATAACGCCCCTAGATGAGAAGTCACAGGAAACCGAAGAGGATAGCGACAATTCGGATGAAGAAGCTGCAAATCCAAATCAACTTCAAGGGGAATTTTGACTCAGTTGTGTGAAGTTCGTTATGATAATAGCGATTTTGACGATGAGGATGACCACATACCTCTCTCCATTTTAAAAAGTATTAACAGAAATTTGGACACGGCGCCTTCTACTTCAGCAGATTTTGATGAGTACCCTTATTTTGACATTTCTCGTAAACGAGCTAAAAACTCTTCAACATGGTCAACAAATATACCTACAAACAGTATAAGTCAAGACTGTACCCCTAGACAACCTCCATCAGAAGTCTATTTGGCAGAAACGCCATTAAATTTTTTTAATCTCTATTGGAATTACAAAGGTTTTTTTTAATGTAATGTCCACTGTGCATAGTGTCCATTTAAATGGACATACGATTCCAGCCAAACTACAAGAGATAAAAAAAAATGTCAGTAACTTTTAATGGTGCAAAAAATTATATTTTCTATAAAAATTTTAAATTTCAGGAAAATGTACTTCATGCACCAGTGGGTTAAGAATAGTATAGATTGTTTAATTTTACGATTACTATATTATATATCATCCAATGTTCATAATTTATGTAGAAAAGACAATAAAGATTATTATTATATTATCATTATTTACCGCTGAGTAAATTATTGACCCGTAGTCAAGTTTACTTCTTATTAATACTTTGTAAATCAGATGTAAAGTTGCCCTATCTGCTCCCCAATCATGCTGGCATAAAATTTTAAGTATATTTAAATTTCTGCAGCAATCGGAAGCAAGGTCCAATATATGTTTTTTCCATGTAAGATTTCTATCTATTTTTAGTCCCAAGAATTTAATTTCATTCACATAATATATATTTGTGCCATTAAGTGTAAGTGTTGGGTTAATTAGCCTTTTTCTGCGTTTCATAAAAGGTATGGCTTTAATTTTGGATAGAGAGAATTTGAATCCCGATTTCTTTGTCCATTCTTCTATTTTTAAAATTGTGCTTTGTAGCTGCTGTTGAATTACTGCCACGTTTTTATTCTTGAGAAAAATGACTAGATCATCTGCATATAGAAGAAACTTCGCTGGGCTTTTTATAGCTTGTGAAATACTGTTAATTGCTATAAGGAATAACGTCACACTTAAAGTTGATCCTTGGGGTATGCCATTATCCAGATTAACTCTATCCGAATGTACATTATTTGAACGGACTTTGAATCTCTTATCTGTTAAAAAATTGTTTACAAAATGTAATATATTTCCTTCAACGTTATGTGTTTTAAGAGTTTTAATTATGTTAAGATTCCATGTTGTATCATAGGCATACACAAATACACAAGAGAAGAGAAAAGTCGCAACGAAAAATCTATTATTGACTATGTGTTAGTGGAAAAAGGAAACAGAAGTACAATATTAGATACTAAAGTATATAGAGGGTCTGAAATTGGGAGTGACCATTATCTCCTCATCACAAAAATAAGAGAAAAGAAAGAAGAAGAAGTAAGAAATACAAAACCGACCAAAAATCATATAGAATTTGAATTCATAAAAGCATACAAATTAAGGAATGAAGAAATATGTAAGAAATATGAAGAATTGGTTACACTGAAACTACAAAGCCATTTAAAAATGTTTGAGGAAGAAAATATAGAAGAAATATGGACGGTTTTCAAGAACACTTTACTAGATGCAACCAAACAAACGTGTGGTAGTTACAAAAAAAGAGCAGGGAAAAAACAAACAGCCTGGTGGACAGAAGAAATTAAATTAAATATTAAAATAAAGAAAAAGGCATGGCAAGCTTACCTAAATGACAAAACTACAAATAGCTATGAGCTTTACAAAAAAGAACGGAAACGAGTAAAAGAACTAGTCCAAGAAGCAAAAAGACGAAGTTGGAAAGAGTTTGGAGAAAAAATGGAGAAAGACAGTAAAGAAAATCAGAAATTATTTTACAGAATACTGAAATCCTGCAGAAATGAAAAAAAATATGATTCACACTTAATAAAAAATAAAAATGGAGAAACATTAACAGACGATGAACAAATTATGAATAGATGGAAAGAGTATTTTGAAGAATTGTTATGCTCAAACAAGAATAAAGATAACGAGAGACAGCAACTATTAATAACAACAAATACTGAAGAAAGAACAGAAGAAAACATAATAATGACAGAATTACAAGAAGTTGTAAAGAACCTCAAAAATGGAAAAGCACCCGGACAGGACAAGATAACAACGGAAATGATAAAAAGAATGGGACCACAGGGCATGGATGTACTACTGCAAATTTTGAACTTAGTACTTAAAAAAGAAGAAATACCGGAAGATTGGCTAACAGCTTTAATAGTTCCGATACATAAGAAAGGAGACAAAAAAGTATGTAATAATTATAGAGGTATTACATTATTGAGCACTGTAATGAAGATTCTAGAACAAATCATCGACAAAAAGATAAAACCTATAATTGAACAAACATTGGATGAGTCGCAAAGCGGATTCAGAAGGGGAAGAAGTATTCAAGACCATATTTTCACAATAAAACAACTAATAGAGAAAACACACAAACAGAATACTAAGGTTTATCTAGGTTTTATCGATTTAGAGAAAGCGTTTGATAGAGTACCACGCAAGAAACTGTGGGAAATGCTAGAAAATAGGGGAATTAGTAGCAAAATAATTAGAATTATACAGAAAGTATATGAAAATAATCGTAATGCAATAATTTATAATAGTCAACAATCGAGTATTTTTAAAACGGAAGAAGGATTAAGACAGGGTGGAGGATTAAGTCCAACGCTGTTTATAACATTTATGGATGAAATTATAAAAAAGTGTAAAAATGAAACAACAAAGTTCAAGGTTGGATATAGGAATATGCAAATAACTGAAATATCAGAAGGAGTGTTTGCTGACGACGTTGTTATAATAGCAAAAGGACGAAACGAATTACAGGAAAATTTAAATGTATGGTATAGAATATTAAAAGAATACGGTATGACAATGAATAAAAATAAAACGAAAGTTATGGTATTAGGAACAGATGAAATCATAAATATAAAAATAGACGACATTAATATTGAACAGGTTAAGAATTTCAAATACTTAGGAATAGAGATAAGAGAGGATGGAAAACAAGAAATGGAGATAAATACAAGAATAGAGAAGACAACAAAACTTTACTTTGACATAAAGAATACACTCATCAATAGGAAAGAAATAACAAGAACCACAAAAATAAACGTATTCAAAGCTATATACAGACCGGTACTGACTTTTGGCTGTGAGACCTGGACGCTTTCAAGAAGAGAAAAGAGCCAAATACAAGCTTTGGAGATGAAGTATTTAAGAAAGTAAAGGGTGTGACTAAGATGGATAAAATCAGAAATACAGATATTAGAAAAGAACTCGATATAGAACCGATTGAACAATTCATAGAAAACAGACAACTGGCCTGGTGGGGACACATGCAAAGACTGCAAGACACAAGACAAGTGAAGAAGATCTGGGAGACCAGAACGTACAGAAAGCAAAGAATAGGAAGACCAAGAAATACATGGGACAGAACAGTAAAAGGGATAATAGAGAAAAGAGGAAAAACGATTATAGAAGCTAAAAGAATGACAAGAAACAAAAAAGACTGGGCAAAATTCGTACATGAACCCGTACTGACATAATATAGAAAAGAAGGAGAAAACAAAGAAATACAGCCTACACCATACTATGGTAGAAGGCTTTTAGATATATATATATATATATCATAGGCTTTTTCCAGATCAAAAAATAGTACAGTTATATGTTGTTTATTTTTAAGTGCTTGTTGGATTTCTGATGTAAAAATAACCAGGTTATCTACTGTTGAATGTCCAGCTCGAAAACCTGCTTGAGTTTTTGTAAAAATATTATTATTTTCAAGATACCAGTTTAATCTTCTAGTTATCATTTTTTCTATAATTTTGCAAAGGCAATTTGTTAAAGATATAGGATGATAGTTCGATGGAATAGTTTTGTTCTTACTACTTTTGGGATAGGTACTATAATAGAATCTCGCCATACATCTGAAAACGTGTGAGAGGACAATATGTTTTTTTTTTCATTTCATTTCATTTCATTTTTATTATTCAGTATTACAGTATTACATTTCAATTCAATTCAATTTCAATAATAATAATAATACTAATTAAATATATATTGAAATTAGAATACCTAAGGCACACTAAGCCTTCTACGGCTTATATTGTGCCAAATATATGTTTGTTGATAGAAAATAAAATAAAAAATGTGCATATGTTGTACCTGCCCAAATACAATTATCATATTTAAAATATTAATTATTATTTTTATGAAAAAATAATAATTAAAATAATAATTTAGGGTTTGTGTCATACATGGAACATTATGATTCTACATTATGTTACAAAAGAAAATGATTCAGTATTATATGCTCTTCAATTGCAAAAAGCAGTCGTCCTCGAATTTTTGAAAGAAAAGGTCGTATCTTCTAATAATAATAATAATATAATTTATTGGACTAAAGAACAGCCAACGGCTGATTACACTTTAACCTTTCGAAAATGAAAATTTTTACAATTAGATAAAAAAATACCATACATGTGCAAAAAGAATATCAAAATATAATATTATTAACATAATAAATCTTATATAAATAAATAAATTAAACAATAAAATTAACACAAATACAATAAATTAAAAAAATAAATAAATAAAATCAAATCAAAAAATCAAAATCCACATAGAGTTGATAAAATGTGCTTTCTCAAGTAAAACATGATAAAAAAAAATATTAATTTAAAAGTTTATGCTTCATATATTTTTTAAATTGTGTAATATTAAGAGATCTTATATCATTGGGAATTGAGTTGAATAATGAAGGAACCATATAGGAGAAACTTCTCTCGTAAATTTTGCAGTTATGCTTAGGTACATTTAAGATGTGTTTGTTACGGAAGTTGAAATTATGTAGCTCATGTCTAAGGTTGATTTTGTCCGCTAGATATGAAGGAGTTCCTGAATTTAAAATTTTGTGAATAAAGCAGCTGTAATGCAGTTTTCTTCTCTTCGCCATATCAAGCCACCCTAGTGTGTCACGATAAAAACTTACATGGTCACGTTTACGTAAATTGAAAATAAAACGAAGACAGGTGTTCTGCACTTTCTGAATCCTGTATGAATCTGCTGTTGTTAAGCAAGGGCCATATACGATATCGCCATAGTTAAAAAGGGACAAAACAAGACTACCCGTCAATACCTGCTTAATTTTTGTGGACAATGAGAATCTATTCATAAATAAATTACGTAAAATTAAAAATGCTTTACGTATTAAAACATTTATGTGCTGCTTGAACCGCATTTCTGAATCAAAAATAATGCCCAAGTTTCGACAGTTAGACTGATATTGTATAACTTTGTTATTAATTACAATATCTCCCAATGCTTGTAAGGCAACGGAAATATTTTTGTTGCCAAAAATAAGTGCAGATGATTTAGCTTCATTGATCAATAGACAATGCTGTTTGGCATACGTTGATATATATTGTAGATCATCATTTAATTCATCGAGCGCTATATTAAACTGGCTAGGTAGAAAAGATTTCAGTACCTGAGTATCATCAGCAAATACCGACATTATGCTATTACGAGAAACAGTAAAAAGGTCAAAAATATAAATAATAAAGAGCAGTGGGCCTAAAATTGAGCCCTGAGGTACACCTCTGAACAGTTTCAAGGGATCAGAAATAGTATCATTCAAGACGACCCTTTGAATACGGTCGACAAGGTAACTTGACATAAAGGCGAGCGCAGTATCATCAAAACCAATGTATTTTAGTTTAGAAATAAGAATATTATGATTTAAACAATCAAATGCTTTACTAAAGTCTAACAGAACCATAAGCGTCATCCAACCTCTGTCAATCGCAGTAAAAATTTCATCGCAAATATTAAGTAAAGAAGTAGTAGTACTATATCCTTTTCTGAACCCAGACTGATTCGGAGGGATTATAGTATGCTCATTTAGAAAAGAATAAATTTGTCTATTTACTATTTTTTCAAGTACTTTGCTGATTGTAGGTAAAATACTAATAGGGCGTATGTCATTATAGGATGTAGGGTTAGAAGTTTTGGGTAAAGGATGAATTAATGCTACTTTCCATGACTTAGGAAATACTCCATGAGAAATGCAGAAATTAAGAATATGTGTTATATGAGGAGACAGAGTGGGGACAACAAGGTTAAGCATTCTTTTATTAATGGAATCAGAACCAACTGAATTCGATTTGATGGAGTAAATGATCTTTTCAACTTCATCTTCATTGATAGTTTGTAGAGAAAATTTAAAATTAGGATGTAGAAAAGAAGAGTTATAAATCTGACTTGCATCACTGTTAGATTGACCAGTAGGAGGAATTGAATTAATAAAAAAATTATTTAATTTATTAACGTCCGCAATATCAGAAGGAATTGTTGTATTGGTCTTATTAAACTGCTTATTACTGCTTTCCATACGTCGCCAGTTCTCTCCAAATGATATTGCAGAAATGCTTTCTTTTCCCGCCTAATTGCCGCTGTGACCATATTACGCATTTGTTTGTAGTACTGCCAGGTCTCATCTGTTTTTAATCTTTTGAATTTACGGAACGCTTCATTTCTGTATCTTATCATAACTTTTATAGTATAAGTATACCATGGTGTGCTTCTTTTATTGAATTTTTGAACCTTTACAGGCGCGAAACAGTCAAAGGCTGATAACACATAATCATTAAAAATTTTTACTTTGGTGTTTACACAATTATGATTAAAAAACTCATTCCAATCTAGAGACTTTAAGTATATTTTGAAATTATCATAATCAAAAGAAGAGTAATCTCTAAAAGATGTATAGACAGACTCAGATTTAGGCAAGTATAGATTAAGCGTACAATATATCAATGTATGATCAGTTAATAGATCTGAGACTCCTGAATTTACACAAATGACATCGTTATCTGCAGAGATTAAAATAAGATCAAGTAAGGATTCGGAATACCGCGTAAAATGAGTGGGTTCGTTTATGAGCTGGGAGAGATTATAAGCATTCAACAATTCCGTCAGCATTTTAGTATTATTGTCAACCAAATTTAACAAATTAATATTGAAATCACCTAAACAAACAATTGAATCAACTACAGGTAAAACTATATTAAACGAGTCTTCGAGACCGTTAATAAATTCCACAGTGGAAGACTTAGATGGTCTATAAATAACTCCAATTCCCAATGATTTATTTTTTAACTTAATAACTATCCACAATTGTTCTAAATGCAAGCTTATATTTTTATAAATAATTTTGAATTTAATGTAATTTTTCAAGTACATACTCACACCACCGCCCTTACAATACGTCCTGTCACATCGTACTAAATTGTAATTTGGAATGAGGAACCCTGCACTGTTGACATCCGGACGAAGCCATGTTTCACTTAAAGTCAGCACATCATAATCGCGAATAAGCAATGATACAACGTCAAAAGATGTGGATAATGATTGTATATTGATATGAGCAATATTAAGCATGTATACCAAACCTAAAAAATTAAAATAATAATAAATTTAATTGCACAAGCAAAATAAAATAAACAAACAAAAATTAAAATAAACAAACAAAAGTTAATAGTAACAATACACTGAATATAGAGTGCAAAGAAATGAAATTACATAAAATAATAAATAAATTTAAAAAAGTCTTAAGAATAAATTATAAATAAATTATAAAGTAGTCAATTGTCAGAGATAAACAATGCACAAATCATGTAAATAAGTAAAATCACTGACAAATGACCTTCCAGATATACAAATAGCAAGTTGAATTTGGTAGGTAGAATTAGTGATAAGAAATAAAGTGCAATGGCCTTTGATCGAATGGTTAAATCAAGTCGTTAGAACAGTGGATCCTAAATGTTTGATTTTCAGATCTATAAAAAATTTTACCATCACGGGACCAAGCACTCCTCATACCATACTTTTTTTAGCCATGTTTAATAGTTCTAGATTGAAAGGAGTTAAATCTTCCCGCACCACTACACTTGAACCCTTTAACTTAGTTTTTGACTGGAAAATGGTAGCGCGGTCTTTATAATTTGTAAATTTTATAATAATTGGTCTTATTTTACCAGGACGCTGTTTTCCCACACGATGTACTCTATCAAGAGAGTGTGGTTGAAGAGGTACGTTCAGTTTCTTTCGGATCACACTCGTGACTACAGCCTCCGTATCTTCATTATCATCTTCGGGTATACCAAAGAAACGCAGCGAATTCCTCCTTGAGTACTGCTCTAATTCTTGGACCTTTGTTGTCACTTCCTTCAACTGAACATCTTTTTCTTTTAGTTTCCCTTCGAGATTTTGAATTTGGTCTGCCATCTCCCGTTGTTTTATTTCGTACTTTTTAATAACGATAGTAGTTAGCGATTTAGCTAACTCTTCAAGCACTACAGGTGATTTCAAAGTCTCTTTGATTAGTTTCTCTATGTCACCAGTAAAGTCAGAATCACTAATCACAATATTACCACTATTAGCACTAGATTTACTTTTAGGTGGCATGATTGCTATAAAACTTTTTTAAAACACTGATATACGCTGCACACTATATCTGGCACGTCTAGCAGTTACGATTGCACATAATGGAATGAAGTTCTAGTTGTCCTTTCACAATAAATTCAGAGTTATCGTTGAAGTGCAAATTCCACTTGATATCCTCAGATCTATTGCAGCCCATTACTTGAGATACTGCAGGATCCATTGGTATGTATGTGGTATATATGAACATTCATGAAGTAACGTTCTCATTCAGTTTTAAAAGTAAAATAAAAAATAAAAATCGGAATGTGCCATATATGCACACTATGCGGTAAAGGGTTAAAGGGGAATATTTTGAAAAGCAATAAAACCATTTGTTCCAAAAAAAAAACAAATTTTTCTTTCTTAATTTTTGTAAAAAAATAAAAGGTAGCCCTCATATATATATATATATATATATATATATAGTATAATATTCTAAATCGGATCAAGGTAGTATATTATTGTAAAAATCACATTTAAATATTAAATCTACATTGGAGGTATTGAACAGGTAGAAAAGTGTTTTATGGTTTTCGATCTGATGAAAATTTCAAAAAATTTCAAGCTAAATGGCAGTTGAAATCTGTACAGACACAGCATTTGCTAAAGCCGGAGGGAATTAAGAATTGAAAGAGGGAAATTTGTTTGTTTGGAAATATGTTTGATTGTGAGAATATCGATTAAAGTATTACAGATCCTGAAATAGATTTTAAAGTTTCTTTTTTTTTTCATTCTTGATACAACAATTAATGCATTGCAGGTAAATTTTGAACTGTTAAAAAACACAGAAATATTCCTCATTTTGTATGACGTTGGCCACATAATAGTATATTCGCGACTATAATTACCGAAACGGGCGCCGTTTCGTTTATTTGGCGCACACCGCCTTCTGAACTTTTGACCCGAAAAAGGATAGTCAATGTATTTAGACAGTAATGATTTATAAACAATTTTTGGTTAAATTTACGTTTTCTTGTTGTATACAGTATATTGGAATGAAAATCGACTATAAAAAAAGTGTGCAAATATATGTGAATCCATTTTATGATAAAATGTGCTGTTTATAAATGAGTATTTTCAGAGGTTATAATGTTAGTGTCAGGTTATATTCACAGAGAAAATAAAATATTATACTTTGAACTTAAAACATTTATTTGAATACTTCAAAGATTTGCAAATTAACACACTTACGGAACACCCACATGAAATAACAAGGGGTTTTAATTATGTTAACAATAATTCACACAACATTACAAGATTTTCTTGCACATGTGAGACAAGGAAAATGAAAAAGTTAAGGTTAAAATCTTGTTTAGAAACATATGAACAGTTGAAATTTCCTTCGATAAATACAAACAAAATTTTAGAATCATTAATAAACTTAGTTCTTCACTTGTAGCTAAACATAAATATAAATGGTGCATTTATTAACTTTAAACACATTTTTCTCGTTGGGATTAATATTAAATGGCAACTAATAAAGAAACTTTTTTTTTTTTTTTATTAATTTAAGTGCTTCAGCTACGAGGCTATTAGCACTTGAGTATAATTACATTTTTAAGGTAATATTATTATATACATGTACATATATTGGTTACAATTATAGGTAGTAAGTATTAGAACAAAAATGGGGGTATTTAAACATTGTGTAAGTAAAGAGATAGGTGAACAGATTTTATATTAGGTGGGAGATGTTGATGTCTCTGAGGAATTGAAGCGTCTGATCTTCTGAATTCTTGGTTGGAGCCAGTGCTTGTTTTATTGTTGTCGGTATATTGTTTTTAATTCTCTCAGCATTATATTTTGGACAGGAGATTATGATGTGATCCACTGTTAATCGTACTTGGCAGTCAGTACAAGTGCTGGGGTCAGATTTCTCAAAAATATACTTATGGGTCAGCAAGGTGTGTCCATGTCGTAGTCTTGTCAATATTGTTTGGTCCTTTCTGTTTTGTCTAAATTCCCACAATTTGGCCTCTTCTTTGATGGTTCTAAGGTGGTTGTTCTGGATGCTCCTCCATTCTTCCTTCCATTTTGCAAGAATGTTGTTTTTTACTTGTGACTTTGTGTCTACGAGATTCATCTGCACTTGCACTATCTCTTCTGTTGTTGCTTCTTTCGCTGCCTTATCTGCTTTCTCGTTACCATCAATGCCCACATGGGATGGGATCCAGATTATTATTATTTTTTTGCCCATATTAATTATGTCGTTGATGTTGTCTTTGATTTTGGTGATGATAGGGTTTCGAGGGTACAGTTGTTGAAGGCTTTGGATGATGCTCATAGAATCACTGAATATTGCGTATTTTGTGTGCCCCTGGCTGTTGGATAGGATGAATTCGGTAGCTAAAGAAACTTTATTATACACTATAATTTTTTTAACAAAATTCAACTAATATTGGAAGATTTTCTTCTCTGAATGACAACCATACATACAACAAGGAGTATTTAATCTTTTATTTCTTAAATTTATCACTTTATTCGTTGTAAAAATGGATTAAGAATGGACAGAAACAAAGAAATACATGCTGAACCACTGGCGCACCCATGAATTTTTACGCAAGAAAAAAGTATTTAAATTATGGAAATATAAAGTTATGACCTAAAAAAAAGGTCCTCACTTCTAAAATACAAATGACGACCTAAAAATAAAAAGGTCCTCATCTCTATTTTTTAAATTTCTAGTGTGTTCGTGTGTTTTTATTTTTATTTCCTTCCTTCTTAAAGGGGGCCCGGGTCCCCGGGCCACCTCCCTGGGTGTGCGACTGTGCTGAACTATACGTTAACAATGACAGTATACTTTTTAGCAGTTTTCGCTTTATTGCCTCTAGCTGGATACGCGTTAATTTGAGTCGCCAATTATGTACCTAGGAGTAGAACGCGCTCTTTTTTGTGCTGAGGTCAGATGTTGCTGCCGAGGCTTGCATATTGAGCGAAGCACAAAAAAGGTGTTCTACTGCGAGTGACATATACCATTTTTCTTCAAGCGTAGGTATTAAAGTTTGCAACCATAAAGATAACAGATTTATTTATTTAGAGTAATATTAAAAGTACAATTTTTTATTGAACAATTTTGGAAACTTAAGCCACTGCTTGCTAATTTTGTGGTGATATTTATGTTGGTGTTCTCTAACAGAGTACTAGTATGAGATGTTTCGACACTTTCAAAATCATCTATGTATATTATAGTCCAGCGAAAAAAAGACTAGAAGTAAACAGTGACAAGACGAAGGTAATGGTATTCGGTAAAGGAGGAGGGAGAAGAAAGAGAAGAAAGAAGATAAAATGGGAATGGGGAGGCAGAGAAATAGAAGAGGTTAAGAGTTTAAAATATCTAGGTTATGTGGTAGCGAGGTACAATGGGGCTGAACTACACATAAGGGAAAGAGTAAAGAAGGCAAGAATAGTCATGGGGAAGCTGTGGAGCATAGGCGAGAGGAAGTTTAATGAAGATATTAGATGGAGACTGCGGGTGTTTGACGCTGTGGTGAAGAACATCCTGCTATATGGGGTGGAAATATGGGGATGGAACGAATGGGAGAAGGTAGAACGAGTACAGGAGAGGTATTTGAGATGGATCTTAGGGGTAGATAGAACAACACCAGGATATATTGTAAGAGAAGAACTGAAAAGGGATAAGATGAAAATGGGTACAGGAAGGAGGGCGATTAAGCACGAGGAGAAGGTTAGAATAGAAACAGACAAAAGAATAGTGAGGGAATGCTGGGAGGAAAGAACCAGAGAGGAACAGAAAAGAAGATGGTACGCATGAGGGGAGATGAGAAAGGAGTATTACTGGAGATGCGGAGTGGATGCGACAGAGGTGGAAATGAGAAAAAAAGAAGGGATAAGTGTGTTTAAGGAGGTGTGGAGGAGGGATAAGGAAGTGGGGGAGCAAGAAAGAACAGTTAGAATAGACAAATCAAGGAACGCAGGGAGATAAAGAGGTCAGAACTATAGGGATACCAAGCTACTTGAAGGGAGAAAGAGGAAGGTCAGGAGGGAGGGTTAGGAGGATTGCGAGGCTAAGGTGCGGGAATGAAGAGAGAGGAAATAGATATTGGAGGAAACAGGAGGATAAGATGTGCAGGATGTGCGGGGAGGAGGAAGAAGATATAAAGCACTTCGCGAAGAGGTGTAGGGAGATGACAGTGTGGTCGGGGAGCACATTAGATCTGTTGCACGAAGATGGAAGGGGGGAGAGGTGGGCGAGGGAATTAGATGCAAGAAGGATTGAGATTGGGAAAGGATAACAGGAAGGGGTAAAGGAAGGAAGGAAGAGGCCCGGTGGGAAGCAGAAGGGGGAAAAGGAAGGAAGGAAGGGGGCTGAGGTTACCTGGAAATGGAGAAGAAGGAAGGGATATAGGAGAGGTGAAGAAATGGTTGGAAGGAAAGAGAATGGAATAAAATATATTGTAATGTAAAGCAATGAAATGTGATGTATGTTTAATAGGACGTTGAGATGTTGATAGGAGATATATGTCTTGTAAATTGTAGTAAATACCCAAAACACCGAAAGGTCGAGGGGAAATAAAGAATTATATATATTATAGTCCAGTGTAGTGGAAGTGCTCGGTACATTATAATCAACTGGCAATATTTTTTCCGCAATGCGTTGTTTATTTGTAATTGATTCTTCTATGTAAATGTAATTATGTACATTTTGTTCTTATGCATTAGTAGTGCAGCTCTTGTACAAGCAATAACTAAGCGAAAAACCTAGTGAATTTGTGTTAAAGTGTGTAAGGACAAACTTTTTTGTCCTTGTTACACTCATTGTGTTAAGATTAAAAATTAAACATTTTAAACAAAATCATGGCTAATAAATCTAAAAATAATAGTGCTAATGATACTAGTGCTACAAATATTAATATTACAAATTACTGTGCATCGTTAAGCAATTTAGACGACAATTTAAACAAAAAACGTAAAGCGGAAGAAGAATTTATTAGAGCTCAACAAATTCCGAAAGACGTCAATACGTTTGAAATTCTCTCACATTATGGTAAAATGTTTGAAAACGAAATTATAGAATCGAAAAGGCTAAAAATAAAGTGCAAATATTACCGCCAATAATTATTTATAACAAATTAAATCAATCTGACATTGACAAAATTAAATCTAAACTGCAAAGTGATATAAAAATAAAATATATGGGCAATCGTTATAATTTAATAACTTCAAGCTTAAAGGACTACAATTTAACATTGCAATTCGTTAAAGAGCTTAAATTTGAACATCATACATACACACCATTAGAACAGCGCGAGATTAAAATTATTCTTAAAAATGTGCCACCTAGTACTTCGGAGGAAGAAATTAAAAAATGTTTAACAGAACAAAAATTAAATATCATCAAAATTAAACAAATGATTAAAAAATCGGATGGAGGCCCGCACAAGTTACCTCTATATATTATCACGTTCGCGCCTGGAACTATAAAAAGACAAGTCTTTAATACAAAATATGTTTGCAGTTATGTTGTCCAGAGGGAAAACCATAAAAGTAATACTGTGTTATTGCAGTGTTTTAAGTGCCAAAGTTACAATCACATTTCGAAAAATTGCTTCAAAACTCCAAAATGTCTTGTGTTCCGGTTCCCACTTCACAAGTGCGTGTGCAAATAACAGCGAGAAAAAATGTATCTATTGCAGCGGAAAACACATATCAAATGATCCAGAATGCGAAGTCCGCAACAAACTCTTACAACGCGTAACCAAGCAGTCCAGGATGCCTCAACCCACGCCGGAGATCAGCAACAAAAATTACGTTTCACGGTAAGTTCATCGTAAATCAATTCATCGAAAATCAATTCATTGAAAATCAATTCATCGAAAATCAATTCATCGAAAATCAATTCATCGAAAATCAATTCATCGAATGATCAATTCATCAAATCGTCAATTCATCGAAAAAAAATATTTTGTAAATATTTGAGAGGAATGCCGAAGGGATCGGAAAGCCAAACAAGCAGTGGTCAATACAAGTTGACAGACTAAAAAAAACGCAACTGCGCATGTGTCACACCGCGTCATACCACACATGATTTGTTCAATGTACGGTGATTCTAAACAGGTGTTATGTTAGTGTGAGTTTGTTTTGTCATTAAACTAGATGATGGGTAGCTCGCTTCGCTCGGCTTCTTCTAACCAAACCCTTACTAACCTAACCTAACCTAAAATAGTGTTATGTCATTAAACTAGAAGATGGGTAGCTCGCTTCGCTCGGCTTCTTCTAACCAAACCCTTACTAACCTAACCTAAGATAGTGTTTTGTCATTAAACTAGACGATGGGTAGCTCGCTTCGCTCGGCTTCTTCTAACCAAACCCTTACTAACCTAATCTAACCTGAGATAGTATTTTGACATTAAACTAGAAGATGGGTAGCTCGCTTCGCTCGGCTTCTTCTAACAAAACCCTTACTAACTTAACCTAACCTAAAATAGTGCTTTGTCCTTAAATTAGAAGATGGATTACTCGCTCCGCTCGGTTTTAGACTTTTACTACCTAAACCTAACCTAATTACCTTGTTTTTAGATGCATAGTACTTTATTTTCCCCAATATTACCCCAATTAAAATGCCTAGCATTGTGTATGAATTTATAAAAATTATTTGCGTGCAAGTTAAACCTTAAAAACAAAAAATTTATTTGTTTTATTATATAAGTTTTCTTATTATATTTCTATATTTATATTCAAACACTATGTCACTTTATTTACCTTTTTTTAAACCATATAAAAAAATTTATGCATTTATTTCTTAGTCTACCTACTTTTATTGACCACTGCTTTTTTGACTTTCCGATCCCCTCAGTATTCCTCTCAAATATTTACAAAATATTTTTTTTCGATGAATTGACGATTCGATGAATTGATCATTCGATGAATTGATTTTCGATGAACTCGTCGGTTACCAAAAATTACCCTCTACTACATCAAATCACCCCCCCCCGCACATCAATGTACAAGCAAGTATAGCGAAATATTAAAATCAAATAAACCTTCTAAAACACAAGAACATACAGAACTCTCTTTCGGTGATATGTTCACAGAAGTTAAAAATTTGTTCAATTTATTGAATATATCAAAAATTAAAAATGTAATATCTCAAACATTAATTAAAATCAAATCTGCTAACAATACGTTAGATAAGCTAAGTTACGTTGTAGAAGGTGTATTTGAACTGTTCAGTCCATGAATAATCAAAATCACAAATTAAATATAAGTTGTTGGAATCTCCAGACAATTAAAAACAAATATCACGACCTTTCACAATTAATATTAGATTATAACATAGATATTATTGGCCTCGGTGAAACAAGACTTGACTTAAGTCGCACTTTGACTGTCGCGGGTTTTAATGTATACAGAAGGGACAGAAATAGTGAGGGTGGTGGTGTAGCCATCATTGTCATTGAAAAGTATAACCAGTCACAAGTCTCTTTGAAATGAAAATAAATATCGGTCAATTAGTTTTAGTTTCAGCATATTTCCCACCCAAAAATAACTTAATTAATAGCGATTTGCAAATTACTTTTAATACAAGTAACAATGTCCTAGTTTTTTGCGACTTGAATGCTAAGCATCACACATGGGATTATTATGAGAAAGATAACACGAAAGGCATAAAATTATTTGATTACTGCATCAAAAATAATTATATTATTAATTTTCCTGATGCTCCAACACATTTTCCAACTCAAGCTAAATTTTAACCAGTACTATAGATTTATTTGTTTCTAAAAACGTAAATAACGTATCTAAACCTTTATCACTTTCTGTTTCACTTCTGACCACAACCCAGTTCTAACTCGAGTCATTTCTTGTTCAGCTGACGTCAATTTAAATTCTGAAATTTATGATTCAATAAATACCAATTGGAAACTGTACAAAAATTTAATCAGCAATAGCATTATTGCTTGTAACAGTACTTTATTAAGCATTCAATGTTAATTTTACCTGCTATGTTTATTTTATATTGTCTGATATATGTTAAATCTGAATTTCAAACTTTTGATTACATAAACAAGAACCTTGAAAGAGTGACTAGATTTCGTAACCATTTGGAAATACCCATGATCAGATTGGAAGTTTGTAAAAACTCACCTAGATACTGGGGACCTAAATTTTTTAATCGACTACCGGATAGAATTAAAGTGATGGATCTTACGAGATTTAAATTTGCTGCCAAATCTATTCTCTTAGAAAAGGCATATTATACCATTGAGGAATATCTATTGGATACCATTGTGTAACAAAATAGAAAAATGTCTCTAATTAAATAGTTTTTGTTCATTATTATTATTATTACTTATTTATTTTTTTGAATCTCTTATATTTCTGTCTATTATTTCAAATTTCATTGTTCTGCATTTTATATTGACGTGTCTATGAATGTATCTTTCTTACAGAACTAATAAATATTATTATTATTATTATTAATCTTACAGAACATATAAAAACTACAGTTGGCGTAGACAGAGCTGTCGAATCATTGCAACAAAATATTATAGAGGCTTTTAACATATGCATTGTAACATTGCATTATAACCTGTCATTGATAATGATAAAACCGGAATTACTTCACTAACATTTCATATTAAAAACTTACAAAAAATAAGAAATCGTATTCGCAGACAGTATCAGAAACATAGAACGGTTTTCTATAAAAAATTTCAAAATTTCTTAAACTAAATAATAATGATACAAATAAATTCATGGAAAAATAGCTGTTGGGAAGAACGCTTAAAACATATTAATCATAAAGACAAGTCACTCTGGAAATTAACCAAAAATTTAACGAAAAAAATTGATTCTATTGCCCCTTTAAAAGTAAATAATAATAAATAAATAAATAAATAAATAAATAAATAAATAAATAAATAAATAAATAAATAAATAAATAAATAAATAAATAAATAAATAAATAAATAAATAAATAAATAAATAAATAAGTAAATAAATAAATAAATAAATAATAAATAATAATTTATTGACAAAATTACACGTAATGTGTTTTAAGTTAGTCAGGAATGCATACTTAGGTCATACAATAATAAAATTTATAAAAACACGTTACAAAAACACATTTACATTTCTAAGTTAAAAATTTCCATTTTACTGAATTAAAATTAAAATGAGTAAAATCTTCAACTTTATAAAAAGGTTGCTGTATAACAGCGTTTCGCAACCGGGGGGCCGTGAAGGCTCCGTCGGGGGGCCGCGAAGTCATACAAGATGAAATATAATAGCAATGCGCTCAATCTTGCAAGATATAAATTTTATTCATATTTATAAACAAGAGTCTTTCATTTATATTCAGAAAAATATACCTTTCATAACATAAATAAAATAAATATTTTATTTATTATTCTATCTAATTACTTATTTAACAACTAATTTAAGCTACAGGCTATTTCAAACGTTTAAGCGGAACTAAATGGATTATTAATTTTTGTCACTAGCTAACTTTATAATGTGTGAAATAGGCTTTTGCTAAACAAACTGATCAAAAGCAATCAAAATTCAAGTCGTACTTTGAAGTAGGTACGACTTAAAAGTGCAATATTTTTTATTATATTTTTTTTATTACTCTCCGAGCTACAGATAACTCAAGAGTAACGATTCGAATGCATTTGATTCGCAATTTGAACACTTGTAAATAAAAATACTTTACTTTAAAGTCGTTATAGGGAATATAATCGTCATATATATTATAGTTTTTTGTCAGCCGTAAAAGATACTGAAAAAATGTTTAAGTAAAAGTTTCTTTTGAAAAGCTCTATCCAAATATACTCAATATGACATACGTTCCCATACAACATTTCGAAACTCTCCTTAATATCTTGTACTTCCGGAAAATTTCAGTACTACCATTTAAAATTGTATAAATTTTAGTTCAAAAATTTTCCCAACTTGTTCACAGGTTGCCTTTTCGAGAAAAATCGTGTTCCCTCTATCTTGATACACCATATATATATACATAGGGGGGCAGCAGACAATATTTATATAATTTCGAGGGGCCCCATGCCAGAAAAGGTTGAGAAACACTTCTGTATAAGAAAAGGTTTAATTTAATTTTTAAATATTTCTATGCAGTTTGATTTGACTTCTGTTGGTAACACATTTAAGAATTTAATTGAGTAAAGCTGCATTCAGAGCTCAGTAAATTAACACTCTGTGCGTTATGGATAGTTTTTAAACGAGTGCAATTGGTATGATCGGACAAGCTCGTACTATATCGCTCAACAGTAGTATAGCAACGACAAAGCACGAGCATGTCCGATCATACCAAATGACTTCGTTTAAAAATTATCCATAGCGTACAACGTGTTGATTTACAGAGCTCTGAATGCAGCTTAAGAGTTGCTAAAATTTCTTGTTTTTGATAATCTTGTGTTGTAAGAATGTCACTGCTCAACAGTAGTGTACGATCAAACATTTTTAAATCCGTATAGCAGACACTGATAAATAAATATTACATACTATAGCAATAATCAGAAAGCGAATGTTTTAGCAAATCAGTTTGCAAATGTACACAGTCAAAACGATAACATGAACAGCTTTAGTCAGGTCTATAATGTACACAAATTAGTTAAAACTTATTTTAAGAATAACTTAAATAAAAATGACCCTTTAAATATTCCATTAAATAATTACAGAGAAGTCAATAATTTAATTAAAAATTTAAAATCAAAGAAATCACCTGGACTTGATAAAATCTCTTATATCCAGATTAAAAATTTGCCTTATAAAAGTATAATTTTATTGGTGAAAATATTTAATGCCATACTAATAAACAGCTATTTTCCCAAGACATGGAAAACGCCTAAAGTAATAACACTGTCAAAAACTGGGAAAGATCTTAGCCTCCCTAGTAATTACAAGTCAATTAGTCTTTTACCAAATTTAAGTAAAATAACAGAAAAAATTATTTTGAATAGAATTATGACATTGATTATGATTTTGACATAATAAATAAAATTTCGATCCCCGAACAGTTTGGTTTCAGACATTCCTACAATACAACAGATCAATTAGTACGACTGGTTGATCATGCGACCACAAATTTTTGCTTAAATAAATACACAGGAGTAGTTCTATTGGATATTGAGAAGGCGTTTGACACTGTTTGGCACAGTAGCCTGATTTATAAACTAATTAGCCATAAGTTTCCTTTATATTTAATATGCCTTGTCAAATCTTACCTGTCAAGTCGACAGTTCAAAGTGTACATAAATAATATAACTTCCTACTCAAAAACAATTACTGCAGGGGTGCCCCAAGGGGGCGTATTAGGGCCTAAGCTGTTCAATATATTTATAATTGATATTCCAAAAGATCCAAATGTCAACTTAAGGCTTTATGCGGATGACACAGCTCTGTTTACTTCATCCTGGAGACTTGACACAATAACTAACCGATTAAATAAAAACCTGCATAGAATACACAAACATTTTAATAAATGGCGTATAAAATTAAATAGAGATAAAACAGAATTTATTTTATTATCAAAACGATATCCTAATTTAGAAAATACTTTCATCAAAATTAATAACAGCATTTTTTTTTTCACAATCCTGTCAGTCAACCAATCAGTAAAATATCTTGGAGTCGTGCTTGACAAATCTTTAACTTTCTTAGAATATATCAAGAAAACTTGCGTATCTGCTACTAAAGTGCTAATGCAAATATTTAAAATATATAATCGTAGGTCCTTTTTGTATCAACAAAGTAAATTACTACATATGCTTGTCCTGCTTGGCGTATATGTAGTAATACTAATTCAAACAGTTTTCAAATAGTACAAAATAAGTGTTTGCGAATAATTGGTAAATATCCTATGTATGAATTAATAAGTGTGATGCATAAAAATATTAATATTGATACAATTTCTGATTTTATATCAAAAATATCACATAAATACTTTAAGAGAATTTCTAAACACGAAAACCAACTTGTTTCGAATGTTGGGAAAACAGTTCTTAAAAATAAACATAAAAATCATAAAAGAATTTTACAGAAAAACCATAATGAATAATTAATATATTTATGCAAACTAAATAAACAGTAACTGTGTACTGCTAATTTGCTAAAGGTTTTTTAATTATTTCCTTCAAGTTTAAAATTACTGTAAATTAATCTAATATTATTGTCTTGAACAGCTCTTGTTGTAAATTAAGTCCAGAGGCGTATTCGGAATTCTGAATATCTATGTTGTAATTGTATTATATTTTAACTACTGAATAAATAAATTTTATTATTATTTTGTTCTTCTGCGTATTTAAAAAATCTCTTGCAACTAAGTTCATATATTTTACGTGACTTTTGTGGTATTAAGGACTTTTTAGTTTAAGATGCTATTGCTGTTAATTCAATCAATATTAAGTAATATACACAGTTGGACCGAAAAAAACAAATTAACTTTAAATATAAATAAAACAAATTGTGTTTTATTTATATCAGTTCAGAATAAATTAAATTTTGATAACCACTTAATTTACAATGAACAAGAAATTGAAACTTCAGAGAATGTAAAACTGCTAGGTCTCACTATGGGCTCTCAAATAAATTAGACCGCTCATATTAACTATCTTGATCAAAGATTAAGCTCGTGTCTCTATGCGTTAAGATCACTAAGAAACCATTGTAATGAGAACACGATGAAAACATTATATTTTTCTTGTTTCCATTCATTGCAATAGTTAAATCGGGGGAGACACTAACGAACGCTGAGCAGTGGTTTTGTTCAAACAGGTTAAAACTTAATCGAGAAAAAACACAAAACATGATTTTACACAGTCGCAATGACTGTCTTGATATGATTGATGAGGTGCGATTCCTGGGTTTACATATTGATAGCAGCTTGAATTGGAAACGTCACTGTATGAGTATCACTAGTAAGATCTCGAGGTCATTATACGCTTTACGTAAAATAACACCGGTAGTGCCATTTGAAACTGCTATTATAGCCTATCACGCTCTCGTCAACACCCATTTGGCATATGGCATTCTATTGTGGGGCGCATTAACAGATGCTATAAAAGTATTCAGAACTCAAAAAAAAGCTTTACGCATCATATGTAAGCTCAGAAAGAATACCTCTTGTAAACAGTACTTTATTAAGCATTCAAGGTTAACTTTACCTGCTATGTTTATTTTATATTGTCTGATATATGTTAAATCTGAGTTTCAAACTTTTTATTACATAAACAAGAACCTTGAAAGAGTGACTAGATTTGGTAACCATTTGGAAATACCCAGGATCAGATTGGAAGTTTGTAAAAACTCACCAAGATACTGGGGACCTAAATTTTTTAATCGACTACCGGATGGAATTAAAGTGATGGATATTACGAGATTTAAATTTGCTGCCAAATCTATTCTCCTAGAAAAGGCATATTATACCATTGAGGAATATCTAGTGGATAATATTGTGTAACAAAATAGAAAAATGTCTCTAATTAATTAGTTTTTGTTCATTATTATTATTATTATTTATTTATTTTTTTGTATCTTTTATATTTCTGTGTATTATTTCATATTTCATTGTTCTGCATTTTATATTGACGTGTCTATGAATGTATAATTCTTACAGAACTAATAAATATTATTATTATTCACTGGGGTCAATCAACTGAATGGAAACGCATTTTTCGACTAAAAAAATCAGAGATACGAATACAAACTAGCCTCTATCAAATATAGAGATTCTTGTAGACAGTCTTTTAAAAAATTAGATATATTGACGCTCCCGTCCGAATACATTTTATCCCTGTGTATGTTTTGTTACAAAAATAAGAATTTCTTCACCACTAATAATCATGTATACACAACAAGAAAAAAAATCTACTTGTTCCTAAGTCTCACAATTCGTCTCGTTCTATTATTAATATTAATTAAGACGAAGTACATTGAATAGGTTTTTTTTTTTTTTATTTTTTTTTTAATGGCCTTTTCTACTGTGGCAATTAGCCAGGACAATTTTTGTTTGAGAAAATTTCCATGCCATAACCGGGATTTGAACCCGAGCCCCCATGGTTGGTAGTCAAATGAGCTGACCAGTACGCCATAGCGACCGGCCATTGAATAGGTTGAGACATAACTTTTTACTTTTGTTCTTAATATATTTTGTAACTGATTTCTTAATTCACTTAATTACATGTTAAGTATAGGCTATTCCAAACGTTTAGGCGGAACTAGATTTTGCAATTTAGTTACTTTCATCGTTTGAATCGTGCTTTTTGGCCGTTTTGTTTAAGCTTTGTAAACCATACATTTTCATTATATTTTGATTTTTTGTGTCATTCTTAATACAAATTTCCCATTTATTATTTTTTGGGTCATTAAAATATCTAAAAAAAATATTTTATTTTTGACATATGTTATTCGTTTCCATGGTTTCTCTGTTGGATTTTAAATTTTTACATGCCAACGTGAAATATGAAATAACCCAAGCAAGGTTCCTTCTCGTGACAACCTAAAAGAACGAATTTCCCATTTAGTTCCGCCTAAACGTTTGGAATGGCCGGTACATATTAATTTGACAGGAGATAGTATTGTTTTGTTTATGACGAGTGCTGCCATCTGTTGATAATTATATGAAGTATTTAATTATTTTTCTAGTAAAAAATGTATTATTTCTAGGGCATGTATTGAATAATGTATTATTAGCATTCTAATCCGTTTGAAGAAAAAAAATATTTAAAGAGAGGAATTAACGAAATGATAAGCTCTGGAATCTCTGAGCTACACATGCTACACAAGTTCTCTGATACGTAGAGGTAATTTGTTTTAATAGTGAAACACCTATAAAAGAAGGAAGTGACTTCGAAACAGTTAATATAATTTTCGGTAGTCGCAAATCAGATTTGGCTCTGGTATTATAGTTGTGGAGGTCGTTTCCGCTATTTAACAAATGTCAATTTTCTTTTATAAATAACAAAAGTTGTAGAATGTATATACACGGAAAACTTAATATACCTAGCTCTTTAAAAAGTTGTCTACAATGCGATCTTCTTGCAACCCAACTGAGTATTCTTATTGCATTTTTCTGCGTTCTGAAAATTCTAATAGCATCTGTAGAATTTCCCCACAGAATAACGCCGTATTGAATAACTGACTGTATGTATGCAAAATACACTATTTTTGCTATGTGTAGAGATACATATCTCTTGATTTTATAGAGCATAAATTTTTATAAGTATTAATTTCGTTCACTACATATTTGACATGCTCCTTCCAATTTAATTGGGCATCTAACACAAATCCTAAAAATTTAGCATGTTGAATATGGTACAGATCATAATTGTGTAATGTTCTGTTAAGACGGAAAACTAAATGAAAAGTTTAGTTACAGATCAAGATGACAAACAGCCTGATATAAGGTTTGTTCGTTTGTGTGATCTAGCTTGCTTAAGTCGAGCAATTAGATCACGATCATGTGACTGCAAGAGCAATTTTGAGCTGTGCTGTCCGATCTTCACAAACGAACGGCTATTTACCAAAGAAAAAATATTGGCGTTTATTTTTATTAATGCGTTGTTCTCCATCTTCCTACTGTAATTTCGTAGGTAATACTATCTAAAAAGAAGATCAGTATATTTTTTGTATTTATTGATTATTTTTTATTTATTCACTAACCAGATCCATCTAAAATTTAATAATTATTTAGAATATTGCGTAAAAACCAGAGATGGGCGTCTACGCGTAAACTTGAATTTTTTACGTCTACGTGGAAATTTACCGTAGACAGCGTAGAGAAGTGTAGACTGTGTAGACACGTAGAATCTAGCGTAGAATAATGAAAAATTAGGTTATGTAACGTTTGAAAAATAAAATACCGCCAGTTTTAAGTAGAAGAAGAAGTAAAGAACTCAAATTTAATATTTTTGACAGCTTCCTGATCCTTCCTGATTAAAACAACTGCTAACTTTTAATTTTAATTTTACTTTTGTAGTTCATACAGACAGAAACCAAGTAATTTATGTTGTCCATAACAACATACGATTTGTGAGATAACATTTTTGGAAACAATATATGTAATTAGAACTACATAAAATTGAAATAAACATAAACATTAAAGTAAATTTAAACTATTACCATTCTATTATTTCCAATATTACATTTAAACGTACTGCGCAAGTACAGTTTACATTCTACATTCGACACGTAAACAAAGGCATATTCTACTTGACATGTTTACGCGTAAAATCTACATTAGTCTACATCATGTATTCTACGCGCCCATCACTGGTTGTTACAAGTTAGTAAATATGAATATGAAAAATAAAAACTATTTTCTTTAAAAAAATCAGTATAAATTTTTTAATTACAAAATACATTAAATTTCACCTTTAAGAAAATGAGCCTATATTTTTTAATAACAAAATCATTGCAAATTTTGCATAATGCCCTATATTTTCTTTAATTAAAACAAAACCTAGTCTTCATAGCTATTCTTTCGGTTTCTTCCCACCATTTTTTAATAAATTTATTGTTTTGAACAAGCTACATATTCATTAGCTCTCTATTATTGGTATTAAATAACTAAAACTAACCTCATTATTTGAAATTTTACATTGTTGCCCATCACTGATAAATTCTTTCTAAATGTTAGATTACAAAATGTCCATATGTCAAAAGTTGTTACTGTTTATTTGGTTAGTTTCGATTTTGCCACATTGGCGCCGCAATCTTAAAAGGGGTTACTTTAATTAAATATAACTTTTTAGTATTTAAAACACTAAGTAGTCGATATACAGTTCACAACAGAGATGGGCGTCTACGCGTAAACTTGAATTTTTTACGTCTACGTGTAAATTTACCGTAGACAGCGTAGAGAAGTGTAGACTGTGTAGACACGTAGAATCTAGCGTAGAATAATGAAAAATGAGGTTATGTAACGTTTAAAAAAATAAAATACCGCCAGTTTTAAGCAGAAGAGGCAGTAAAGAACTCAAATTTAATATTTTTGACAGTTTCCTGATTAAAACAACTACTAACTTTTAATTTTAATTTTACTTTAGTAGTTCATACAGACGGAAACCAAGTAATTTATATTGTCCATAAGAACATACGATTTGTGAGATAACATTTTTGGAAACAATATATGTAATTAGAACTACATAAAATTGAAATAAACATAAACATTAAAGTAAACTATTTAAACTATTACCATTCTATTATTTCAAATATTACATTTAAACGTACTGCGCATGTACAGTTTACATTCTACATTCGACACGTAAACAAAGGCATATTCTACTTGACATGTTTACGCGTAAAATCTACATTAGTCTACATCATGTATTCTACGCGCCCATCACTGGTAAAAACCTTTAATGATATGTATTTTATATGTTTATAATAACACTTGTCAAAAAACTTCTTTATTTAGATGTTATATTTCCCGCTCTACTCTATCTGCTCCACCTCTTGAGACCGAGCAAGTTTAGCTTGCTCGATGTGATCTAGCGTAAGTTGCTTTGAATAAACGAACACTATTATATCAACTAATATTACACAAACAAACGCCTTAAATGTTGCTAGACTTGCTCTAATGTGATCTAAGCAGACAAACGAACAAACTTATAATTGGAATGGAACTGTTTGAACAATTAAGAGCACTAGAAATTTATTTTAATCTTGAAATGAATCATAGTGATAAAAATATATCAACGAAAAATAAAATTTATGTTCCACCTTTTCGAAACTCGCAGTAGTAGTCCGCTTTTTTTTAATGCTTCCAGTATCAGTATTCAAAATTATAAATTATTAAAAACTATTTGCAGTATACTAGTATGTCGCAAAAAGAAAAAACTGTCGGCACTGGCTATGATTTCAATTGAGCATAAGTTACATGACTCATTTGATTTAGATGTACTCGTAAAGAAATTTGCATCTCTAAAAACTAGGAAAAAAATATAGTTTAGATAAAACTAACAACAAAATGAAGACGAAAAATATAAAATAATTAAATAGTATCAAAATATAATAACTGTAAACAAATAAACTGTATAAATAAAAACAAAAAAAAAAAAACAAATAAAAATATAAATAATAAATAGCACATATATGATAAACAACATCACTAATAGGTAAGTGTAAATTTTGACATTTTGTTAAAGAAAATTTTTGGTACTTTAATAACAATAAAAAAATAATTTTGGGGGCGGCATATTTCATATCCTGAATATAAGAAAAATATAGCAATCGTACCTACTACCAACGACTAATTTTTGTATATTTCTTAATAAAATATTGCATTAATACTTAATCGTCTGATTTTGATTTCTTTTCTTGAGTGTTTTTACCGTGCACAAAATCACTGACGTATACAAGAGGTGGGAGAGCACTGGGGGTACGTGAACCCCTTAAAGGTCAGTGAAATGAAATTTTTAAACATTTAAAAGAATCGTACTGTAAAATCACGACGTTGTACAACATATTGTAGAATATTTTTTATTAGGATCAGTATTGAAATTAATATAATGTTCTATGTTCTCTGTGATTTTTTGTTTTCGTAAGTTTTTTTAAGAAATCCTTATACTGTCACTAGGAGTGTGTCTGTCTGTTCAGTAGAAATTATGGCAAAATTGCTGGATCTAGAGAATTGAAATTTGATTCTTTGCCCCACATGTAACAAAAATATTGAGAGAAAAAAACATGTTGCCTAAAATATATACATAAATTTTTTTAAAAAATTTTGAGGGTTATCAAATAAAAGCTATGTGGCTTAACAATCACATATTTTTTTATCAGTAAAGGATGAAATTATCATCAATTTTTTTATATTTACATCAATATCTTAAAGCAGATATCAATCTCATTTGGGCGGAGGGCCATTTTTCATACAAAATAATATGCAGCGACGGAATTACAAATATATTGAAGAGTTACTTGTTAGTTTTCACCCTCAAAAACCAATCACAAAAATAAATTACCTTCTTATAAAGAGGTACCTATATTAAACTACAAATTAAAACTAATATTTCTTCGTACTACACGTGTACACGCACGTAGGCAGTCACTGAAAAAGCCAGCCGCGAAGATATATATTTGCAAAAAATGCAATTATTTTAATACATTTTTCAAAAAATTTCTTCCCCTGGACCCTCCATTTTTCTACAAAGTATGGAATACTTAAATGAAGAGGTATCTTAATAATTATTAAGATACCGCTTATAATTTTTCCTAATCACCATTTTGATAGAAAAAAAATGGCGGATGTAAACATCTGTTCGGTATGTGAAGATAGTATTTTAAGTGATACGTTCAACTTAATTTGTAGTGGTTCGTGTAAAAAGGCATTTCACATGACCTGTGTTAGTGCGAAGAAAAGCGAATATAATTCTATCGTGGGCAACAAAAATATCCTGTGGATTTGTGACGATTGTCTGGAAGGTGGTGAGCAAAAAGTTAACAAAGATGATATATATTCGTTGGTAAATTCTCTGTTTAAGACATTTCAAGAACAAATTACAGATTGCTTTATGGCAGGAAATGCCCAATTAAATAACGAATTCTGTAAATTAAAAGAGGAATTTCATAACCTAAAATCCTCAGTTTCCGAGAAGAAAATAAACGTAACCAAGCGTGGCCCTCTAGAAAAGAATAGCCAAACATCAGATGTCAATAAATTGGCAATGACTAACGGCGAGCAAGCAAGTTTGAACATTCCAAGCAGACCTCTACAAAAGAATAGCCAAACATTAGATGTTGGTCAATTAGTAATGAGCAACTGCGAGCGTGCAAGTTTGAACATTCCAAGCCGTCCTCCAGAGGTCCCTACCAACGCCAACAAGAACAAACATCGAAACTCTGCAGATACAGGTGCGCCACCAGTGGCAAAAATTCAAACTATACCTGTTAACAACGCAAGTGACAAATACGAGGATAATATTTTAATGCCTAACAAAGAACAAGTATCATCAGAAAACTCTGATGCTGAATTTAAGGAAGTAATTAGGAAAAAGAAGAGACGTAGCAAAATAATCATCGGAACGGGCAGTAACCAAGGGAACCTATCGGTTACTCCAAAATTAACCTGGCTATTCGTCTCGAGGCTGTGTCCAACTGTCACCGCTGATATTTTAAAATCACACCTGATGGGCATACAAAATACCACATTTTTCTGTGAAGAACTGAACACCAAATACAACACGTACAAGTCATTCAAGGTGGGTTTTCCAGTTCAATTTGAAAAAGAGCTTTTCGAGCCAAAAAATTGGCCTAATGGAACCTTCTTGAATACGTTCAGATTTAGAAACATGAGAAATATCAAAGACAATAACACACAACAAAATAATTTTTTAGGCAAAAAAAATTAAATATCATGCATCTAAATATTCAAAGCATAAGAAACAAATATGAACAATTAGAACTCCTCAGTGATGAATATAAATGTGATGTACTGTGTCTCACCGAACATTGGCTGATCCCCGGCGAGCAGCCTGTCCTGGAAAACTACTACCCGGGAAACATCTACTACCGGCGTGAGAAGACCGGCGGCGGAGCTCTCATACTTGTAAAAGAAACCCTATGCTCGAAACCAGTGCCCATCCTTGATACTCTTAGTGTTAACAGTGATTTCGAATGTTGTGCGGTATCGGTAGAAAATAATAACATGAACTTCATTATCTTATGTATATATAAAGCACCTAAAGCTTTACTGAAAAATTTCCTGTCTAATTTAGAACTTTGTCTAGATATCTGTCAGAAAAATTTTAAAAATTCTCATATAATTTTATGTGGAGATTTTAATGTTGATACCCTAGTAGCCAGCAATGCATCAAACCAGTTTTTAGACCTTTTAAAGTGTCACAATTTACACTTAACCATTAATGAGCCTACTAGAATTGTGAAGAATAGTAAAACGTGCTTGGATAATATCTGCATAAATTTTCCTGATCATTATAATTCTTCAGTGATTCACTCATCGATCTCAGACCATTCAGCTCAATTAGTTGCAATTTTGGATGTCGACATTAAACTCTCCACAGACTATTATTTCAGCAGAGTATTTAATAGTACTAATATTGATTATTTTTTGTATTTATTAAATCAAGAACATTTTGATAGATTTTATTCTCCTGTGGTGGACACTGATCTATTATTCACTGATTTTGTAGAAACTATTATGTACCTCATTGATGTAGCTTTCCCTTTGATAAAAAAGAGAAGGAATGTTTCTAAACAAAATAAGTGGGTTACAAAAGGCATAAAAATCTCCTCTAAAAAATTAAAAGAATTACATGCTTTAAGATACATTGATGAATATTATGATAGTTTTTACAAACAGTATCATAAAACGTACAAAATTGTACTAAAAGCTGCAAAAAAGCTTTATTACAGTACTTCAATATCACAGTAATTGTAAATGGTGAATCTATTACTGTAAAAAGTGACATTGTTAATAAGTTTAATTTCTACTTTGCTAACTGTGTTCATAACTTAAATGCCTCTTCAAATAATTCTAACAATTTCAGGATTTGTCAAAACAACAGGTCTATGTTTGTCACTCCAACTAATCCAGCGGAGATTTGGGACATTGTAAAAAACTTAAAAAAATCAAAAACAGCTGGTTTCGATAACATGAATACATTTTTATTGAAAAAATGTTTACATATAATTATTGAACCTTTGACTCATCTATGTAATCAGAGTCTTGTCACTGGTACCTTTCCATCCATTTTAAAAACAGCTATTATTAGACCACTTCACAAGAAGGGGGATGTAAAAGAAATTGAAAACTACCGCCCAATCTCCATACTGTCAACCTTTTCAAAAATCTTAGAAAAATTAATGGTTACACGTCTAAATCAATTTATAGATAACTATAATCTTGTTCATAGCCATCAGTTTGGTTTCAGAAAGTCTCTATCTACAGAAAATGCCATTATCACATTATTAAATAATATTCACGATAATATTGATAAGTCTTCAGAAACTTTATGTCTTTTAATCGATCTAAACAAAGCATTTGACAGTGTAAATCATAAAAAGCTTCTTAATAAATTAGATAGTATGGGAATTAGAGGTGTAGCTCTCGAGTGGATTAAAAATTTCTTATGTAACCGCAAACAATTAGTTTCATTAAATAACTTAAAACCTACCGAGATATTAACTAATATTGGTCTGCCCCAAGGTTCAGTAATTTCTCCGCTGTTATACATTTTGTACACCAATGATCTGGCTAGTGTCAACACACAGGGTAAGCTCTTTACATATGCTGATGACACTGCTTTTGTTCTAAGTGCAGCCAACTCGAGGGTGTTGTCTGAATTAACCAACCAAGATCTAAGCGTTTTTAATGAATGGTGTAAAGATAACAATTTACTATTTAATGTGAACAACACAAGCGTTATTCATTTTGAGACGAGAAAGTTTAATAGTACCTTGGACATACCTATCAGTATTGATAATAATTTAATTATTTCAACAAATGAAGCTAATTATCTAGGGGTTATTTTAGACAAGCGCCTCAAATGGCATCCACACATTCAAGCTCTTTGTACAAAGCTAGCAAGGGTATGCTTTTCAATTTACAGGCTAAAACAGGTCTGTAACTTATCTGCTTTGAAATCCTACTATTTCGCTACTTTTTACTCCCTAGTTTCATACAGCGTAATGTTTTGGGGAAAATCTACCGAAGCTAAAAGAATATTCTATATTCAAAAACGAATTGTTAGAACTATTGCGGGGGTTCCCAAAAGAACACATTGCAAAAAGTTATTCAAAGAGCTAGAATTATTAAGTTTACCATGCATTTACATATACAAACATTTAATTCATGTATGTAAACATTTTTACTCGTTCAAAAAATTGAATCATTTTCACAACTACGGCACTAGATCTGACAATAATAAATTGGAAATTCCTAAACACAAACTTTCAACTTTTAAAAATTGTCCAAATTATTGTCAGATTACCCTTTATAATGCCTTGCCGAATTACTTAAAAGCATTAATTATAGAAAATAAATTTAAAAACCAGTTAAAAAAATTTCTGATATCTAAATGTTACTACTCTGTGGAAGAATATTTGTCAGATTGTACACAATAATGTATGTATTGCACCTGTATGACTTTTCCTATACATTTTGTAATTGTCAAAGGAATAATAAATTATTATTATTATTGAAGGGGGGTTTGTAGTCTCGCCAGTACCGTTCAGGTTTGCCCGCAACGTGTTCGGCACAGACAAGACGCTCTTCTCTAACCTTCACGAGAAGGTCGAGAGAGCTGTTTCCCAGCAATCGGTCGCATCCCAAACCCTGGCGATATGCGACCGATGGGCTCACACCAGATCCAGCGTCCGCACAATGCGAAGCGATCCGAGCAGCACTGCTTTTTGCAATCTGCAGACCAGAGAGGTAGCAGATGGTCTGCAGACGGGAATGATCTCGATTTCCCTCTTAAAAACAGCTTTAAGGCCACCCAATACACCCAAAATCAAGACTACGAGCTTTACAGAATAACCCGGGTACATTTTTCTTAGCTCGGACAAGAGGTCCAGGTACTTGGTTCTCTTCTCGTCCTCTTTGAGATTGATATTTTTCTCAGCTGGACAGGATAATTCGATGACAAAAATGTCTTTTGTCTCGAAATCCAGCAGGACGATGTCCGGTTTATTGGCTGAGAGAAGCTTAGTGGTAGAAAATGCATAATTCCAGTAAATACGACATCTGGAATTTTCCACCACTGCTTCAATGTCAGTGGGAGCGTAAGGTAAGACAGGTATTGTGTCAATACCATATTTCTGTCTCAAAAAGAAGTAAAAAACTCGAAGAGCAGAATTGTGTCGTGATATATAGCTAGATTGAGCTAAAACGGGACACGCAGAAAGTACGTGCATAAGCGTTTCAGGGTGACGTTTACATAGTCTACATTGTGTAGACATCGCCGTCTTTGATATTATGTGGCGATAAACTAAAGTGTTCATGACGCCATCCTGGCACGCAAGCACAAAACCTTCCGTCTCGGACTTGAGACCTGCAGACCTGAGAAAAGTAAAGGTTAGTTCCCGTGACAAACCGGTGGTCTCAATATGCTTGTAGAACACGGAGTGCATGTTTTTCTCCATGTGTTCTTTAACAAGCATATCGTGCTCTGCTTTTCGTATGCGGGAACACATCCTTTCTATGTCTCCGCATCCGAGGACTACACCAGAGTTGGTTGCCTCAGGACTCAGATCATGCAGTTCTAATTTCTCTGCTGCTCTTCGAGCTGCTTAAAAAACAGAAATGCCCCTTTTCCCGTGAGTTCGTGAAGAGTAACGAACTTCAATAAGGGATCCTGACTTCTCAGCACTTGGTTTGCTGTACCCAGGACGACTCGATCGTGCAAACACTCCAAGCTTAATAATCCCCGACCTCCGAGATGACGAGGGAGGTATATGCGTTGCACAGAGGAGTTCGGATGAAGACTGCGGTTCATATTCATAATTTTTATGGTCTTCCTGTCAAGAATCTTGAGATCATCGACTTTCCATTTCATAACACCAAATGTATATGAAAGGACTGGAACAGCAAGTATATTTGTAGCTTCTACCTTGTTCTTGCCTGACAGACAGGATCTCCATATCTGTCGAATTATGCGTGCTAAATTAGGCGTGCTAAATACCTGCTGCGAAGGGTCTGACGAACATGGAGTACATCTTGGACGCCCCTCTCACGGACACCCAGAAATGTATAAGACCCTTCGGCATCAAGATGTTTTACGATGCTTCCGTCGACCAGGTGAACATCATTGCCGTCGCTCATACCTTTTCCTCTGCGCACATGAAAAACGGCGCATTTATCCAACCCGAATTTCTTTCCTATAGCGGCAGAGTACTGAGCAACAAGCTCTAGTGCTGCTGTCAGGTTTTTCTCGTTTGAGGCGTAGAGTTTGAGATCATCCATATAAAACAGATGCGTGATCTTATGCTCTCGCCTTGTCGGAGGACCTGCCATGTATCCGCTGCCGCTTCTGAGCTCGATCGATAAGGGGAGTAGTGAGATGCAGAATAGAAGCGGGCTGAGGGAGTCTCCCTGGAAAACCCCGCGTCTGAAATGCACCCAGTTTGTGAAGGCAGTTCCGTCCACAGTCGGAACAGCGAACTTTGTCTTCCACAGGGGCATAAGCTGTTCTATACATCTCACAACTTCCGGATGGACCCGTAAAATCCGCAAAAGTGTCACAATAAGTGAATGCGGTGTGGTATCAAATGCTTTTTGATAGTCCACCCAGGCCATCGACAGGTTGCGCTTGTAGGTGACAGCGTCATGACAGACTGACCTGTCTATAAGGAGATTTTCCTTGCAACCTGCTAGACCCCTTTTCGATCCCCTCTGTTCATAGATGTCATTCCAAACAGGGGCAATGGAGCTCAGCACCCGCTCATTCAACACGCTCGTAAAGATCTTATATATCGTGTTGAGACAGGTGATAGGACGATAGTTTTTCGGGTTGTTCAAATCGCCGATCGCCAATATTATTATTATTATTATTATTATTAGAATATTGAGACAGTTTAGACAGATATTTGGATAAGTTTGTCATAAAAATCAGTCAGTTTCTCACTGTTGTTTTCATTTCTTCGTCTACCACACAGAAATTCCTTGAAATGGAAGAATAAATTATAATCACTAGGCGCAAGATCGGGACATATATGCGGAAAAGTGTCGCAATGAGAATCAGCAAGTCAAGTGTGTATATTATATTTGAATGTATATATGGACAGCCAACTTCAAAAAACATTGCATGAGATTCATGATGCCAAACATATTGAGAAACACTGATCTATATCATCAAATTGCATTTCGTTTGATATATTCACGTACCAATTACGTATTTATGATTAGAATATGGTCCTTTTTTACTAATTAACAAAAATCATCTTGATACAAGAGCCACGGCAAAATTTTCAGCCAGGGACGCCATGTAAGCTTAGACTTTGCTTGACGGGTCACAAAAAACCATGTTGCGGGCTCTCTTCTTATAGATAAGCATCATAAGTGCCCCCACTTACCATGAGTCCTGGATACGCCACTGCACAAAATTATTTATTGTACTGCGAAATAGACTTTAGTTCACTACTGCCATGGTAGCGTTAAAAAGAGAAACGCAAGGTTATATTTACAATGGCGGGTGTGGAATTGGACCTGTAGAACCATGTCCAATGGATAGTTAGAAGAATTTACAAATTACTTGAGGTTAATTTAAAATTTTGACAATTATCAAAATAAGAAAATGAAACTTCTTGGACGAGGAGAGCTGTAATTATCCAAAATTTACAAAAAGTTTTCAAATATATTGCTCGGGTAGCATTATGCTCTCATTGTACAGCGAGTTAAGACGATTTGAATATTTATATATTTAATAATAACTTACTCGATACAGTCAATCCAGAAAACAAATAAAAAAATGCGCTACAAGTCAATGCAAAATGAAACAAATTACTAACTCAGAGCCAAGTTATGCAGAAGACTAGGTTCTAATCGCTAGATCAATGCTTCTAATCAATGAAGAAATTCTACAAGGTAAACTTGATACCTAAAATTATTGGCTGAGTAGAATGAATAGGAAAATAAATTGTAAAATTCGTTCTTGTACATTATCATAAGTACGAAACCGAAAAAAAAAACTGATAAAATTAGAAAGAAAAATGATAGAATTGGGCGAACAATTTAAATATTTAATATCCGTTCTTTCAACAGAAAGAAAAATAGACCCATAAATAACAGGACGAGTTTGAGCTGCTGGTAAGTTATTTAATAAGCAATTCTGTCTTAGCAAAACTGGAAATTTCGACAGAGGCTAAAGGTCCAGGTCTTTAAGAAAGTGGCCATACCAATACAGACATATGTCAAAGGCTTGGAATTAGTTGGGTTAAAACTTAATGTTGCATTAACATTAGATTGCATCTTTTTTGGAGAATTCATAATCCCTACTTTTGGAAAACCCAAGGCATTAACATTTTCAACAAGTTGGATATGATTTTGTAAAATATTCTTTTAAATCCAACAAAAAATATTCACGTAGCGAAGGATTGTTATATAGTTCTAAATATTTTAATTGTTCCAGTTTCTTTAAAGTTGCAGGGTCCAAGTTGTTATTTTATTTTCATTTAGTTTGATTGTTCGTAGTACCTGGTTAGATTGGAAATCTGGCAGTTGAACTAGCTTATTATAAGATAAATCTACTATTTGTAATGTCCGTAAGTATCTAAATATTTCAGAATGTGAACGTTTTAATTTATTTCTGGATAAATTTAAGTTTTGGATGTTTTTTTTGTTTGTGAAAATATTTGCGTCTAAATCTGTTATTCTCTTTTGTGATAAAACGAGAGTACTCAAACGAGGCATTAGTAAAAAAGCATCTACATCAATTGTTTTAATATTACATGTGCTTAAATTAAATAATGTAAGTTGCATAGAAAATATGTAAAAATGTTCTAGTTTTAAATCTATAATATCCACTCCATTGTACAATATTTCTGTTAGATAGTTTTTTATAAGGAATGACTCATTTAAAGGAAGTTCTGTGATATTCACTTTTGTTAGTATATATATAATATTATATATTTATATATATATATATATATATATATATATATAATATTATATAATTTGCACTAGCCGCTGCCGCACATCTCCAGGGTCTGGGATGCGGCAGTGTGTATTTTCCCGTCAGGTATTCGCGTATGACGTGCTACCTTATGGTGAGCCTGAAGTGCAGTACCTGGCGGAGGATGGTTTAAGACCTAAACCACTACCACCTAAATATATATACAAAGGGTTAGGTAAATTTAGGGCATCTTTTTGTTTGTTTATTTTTGGACGAAATTAACATTTTAGAGAAAATTGGCAAAGGAAAAATCGATTGCATTCTACGTCACCATGCTGTCTTTTAAATTATGCCGGACATTTAACTAACACCCTGTATATATATATATATATATATATATATATATATATATATATATATATATATATATATATATATATATATATATATATATATATGTATATATGTATATATATATATATATATATATGTATATATGTGTATATATATATATATATATATATATATATATATATATATATATATATATATATATATATATATATATATTTGTCTTCCCGGAACTCCAGAGCCATTTACGTCAAAAGTCACGGAACTTCAACACCCTTCCGCATTTCCCAACCTGGTTGTGAAAAACGATTTTTTATGGCCTGATATCTCCATAACAAATAATTATTTTTAAAAATGCTTCAAATAAAAATTGTTCAGAGGGCTCCTGTTAATACGAGGGTTTACAATTTGGATGAATAATTTTGTTCATTTTCTGACAAAATGCAGTTGAATATTTGGATGCACTTTCGAGCCTTTTCCCCCAAGTTTCGAACCTTTTCTCCCAAGTTTCGAACCAAATCTTTTAAGTAGCGATAGTTTTCATTCTACTGGCTAAGAGAGGGCACGATATGTATAGATCCTGCATATAAACAAAATTGTGTTTAAATGGAAGTATAACCATCACGCGTAAACAATTTGTTCTGTTTACGGAACATGTTGAAATTTATTTGATTTTCTAAAATGGTAAATTAAACTGTGTTAAAATTATCTAAAAATTAATTAATTTACCACTTAATTAAAATAGTTAATAACAATTTTAAGTGGTTTAAGATAAATTATGATATAATTCCACCAAAGAGATTTGGAGAGGAGATTTTTTCGGGAGGGGGGGGGTTCATCAATTTACAAAATTTCTGAAAAATTATTGTTCAATAAACCGCTTCTCTTATAAAATGCACTTATCTTTTAATGTGTTTATTTATATTTATCTGTGATATAAGATGATTGTGGGGCCCCTTTATAGCTTTCTATCATCGCCCACATATCTGTTTCCCTTTTGAAACAGATTTTTTATCTAATATATTTCTGTCCGTACCTACATGTGTTCTTTTATTTTCTGTTTTTTATTTTAGGCTAGATCAGGGCCGTATTTACGTATATCTGGGCCCGCGGCATACACGCTGTCTGCCCCCGCCCCTAATTAAAAGAGAAATTGGTTGGATAAGAAAGTGCAATTAAACAAAAATGTTAAAGATGTCCAACACGGGCCCTCTAAACGGGCTGTGATAGGCGCAATAGCCTTCTTTGAAGCAAAAAGCTTTCGCTGATGAATCAGTTATTTTAACTAATTCATAAAATGTATATCTTTATTTTTTCCGGCTTTTTCCACATATGTACAATCTATAATAATACTTAAGATGTTTTTTCGGGAGAGGGGGGGTTCGCTAACCGTCTTTACACCCATTTACCTAAGAAAATTGGAGACAATATGAATAAATAGTCGTGACACCTACGTTACACAGCGTTTGAGATTTTTTTCATTTAATTATAAAATATTATAAACTTGAAATGGAAACGAACAGAATACCTACATAATAAAAGAAGACGGTTTTATACTTAAAAAATATTTGTTGTTATAGAGAGATCAACATTTGCTTACTACTATCACATAAAATTTCACCTATGGAAATTTTCTCATATGAAGGGCCGCCGCGTGCATATGTTAGGGCGTCCTACGCACACGGGCGGTGTTTGTTAAAATGTCCTCCTCCATGAGATTTTTTTTAGTTACGCGCCTGACGATATTACAGTAAAATCTCTTTTATCCGATACTCATATAACCGAAATTCTCAAGTAACCGGCACCCAGAAAAAATAAATACCTAAATAATAAAAATAAAAATGTCTATCAGCCGCATTACAAGTATAATTAAAGAAATGAAAACAAACCCTTGTTATCTTAAACTAACAAATAAAGTTTCTACTATATCTACCCGAACCGGATCTAGAATGTGGCGAGCGAGGCACTCGCTACGGGCGCAGAGTTGGTAAAGGCGCAAGAAAGAGTTGAGGCGCAAAAATCACGCCTCCTTTTTTTGGTCATCTCTACGATCAATCTTCCTTTTTTATTTAGTAAAGGACAGCGGCGCAAGACTGGTACTTTGCCTCGGGCGCAGAAATACCTTAGTCCGGCTCTGATATCTATAATGGTTATTATTTCATGAACCGGAACGTTTCAGCCCAGTGGCGGCGAGAAATATTTGTGGGGGGCAACATTAATGAAAATATGATTGTTAGAAATTTTGAAAAGGTGAAGCAAGCCGTAAGCGGCTTTTTGACCCGCTCTTTCACAATTCGAAATATTCCCAAACTGATCCCGGCACTCAGTTTTATATATATTTTTTTATTCTCTCCAGGCATATCTGGGGGAGGGCGGGAGGCAGAACAATTTTTAGAGGGGCCCGGACCCTCCTGAAACCCCTTTAGCGCTGCCAATATTTTAGCCTTTTCATAATTATTGTGCAACTCAGCAATAAAACAACTATATACGAAAATTACGGATCTGAAAAATATTTTCCAAAATTTCACAAACTGGAACACAGTTCCGGTTTGGCGGTACATTTCGAATCCTGAGTAAATTGTTTTCTTTATGGTTGTCAGATCATTAGGTCATAAGACCAGCCCCTTAGGTCTGGGGTCCGGTACAGCTGTAACCGTAGTCCCCCTGTCGCTGGCACAGACATTTGTATATAAATTTCAATATGAAAATTAGAATAATTGAATTTGATTTAATAATAATTAATTATTATAAAAGTTACTAGTGTATTGCAGAAATGTGAAGTACGTTTTCGCCATTTCGTAGTTATTAGAAGTAAGGCCGCGGTCTGACTGATCGAGTGCTGTCGATCGTTTGCTGTCGAGCAAATTTCAAACACACGTTAACTAAGGGCATGAGTCGCACTGAACCATCGTTTGCTATCAAGTAGCATCAAGTTGTTTGTATTTCAAACCAGTTTGAATTTCACACGACGCTCGACGCTCAACCATATGTTATTTGACAGTTGGAACGTCAAAAAAAAAAAACAAAATTACAATATAGAGTAAAATAATAGTATAATAGTATTATTTTAGGTTGGAATATGCACTATTTGACAAGTGAGAAACAAATTTACTTGACACTGAATGATCGATAATACTCGACAGTACTTGATCAGTCAGACCAGCTTTTAAATTTTTAAATGACACTACACGACTCGGCGCTACGTTACACGACGGCGCTCGATCAGTCAGACTGCTGCCTAAGAAAAAAAATACGTTTTGCGTCATTATAACTTTATAACATTTTGAAATTAAAATTAGTAATGAACGCCCATGAATTTGGGAATTTATAAGTATAAATAATAGTGTTTGACCTTGGATGCAAATGTAAACATGCCGGTTTGTACTTTTCAACATATGCTTACTTACTACTACACAATTTTTTTTCTGTCTGCCATCATTGACAAAAGGCTGGGTTGCGAGGGGCACAGGCCCAGGGCGTTCGCTCTTAGAGGCGCCAAAACAAACGCTTAAAAGTACATATTCTAAGATTTTATATTTTTCTTTAGAACTAAAATATAAATTTTCATTTTTATATCAACCTTGTATATGTTAAATACTTCCATTGGTTGTTTTAAATATGGCTCCGACCCTCTGGTTTCGTATACATGACAAGATAGAAGAAAATGTAATTTCAACTGGATATTAAATTTACGCTCTTAAAAATTAAATGCAACATTGGTCAAAATATAACTAGAAAAAAACCCAAAAATTGCGTTATTTTCCTTAAAGATAATCTGATCAAAAATTCCTGTTCTACTATTCCGATTCACACCAATGTACATAACTTAGATTTTTAGTTTAAACCATCTGGGCTTCAGGGTGTGGGACAAAAAATTTTGTTGCATAATTTTGGCAAAAATCGCATCAAAATAATTTATTTTGCAAAAATAAACCTTAGATCGTTAAACCATGTACTAAGGGCTTTCATTTGATACTCTACAGAATTTTAAAAAAAATATATATTTTTCGTTTAGCACATATTTGTTTATATTTTTAGGGTGATACGTTTTTGAGATGTTTTAGTATTTTTCCTATGTTCGAATCAAAGAGTTGTATAAGTATGCCAAATTTGAACTCTCAAGGTTAAGCCATTTGGCCACAATTTTTACCGAACAGACAGACGACAAAATGACGGTATAAGGGTTTTTTGGTCATACCTACAAAACCCTAGGACAGGCTAGGCTCAGGACAGGCTTACCAATTTAAGTTTACTTTCAATTAAATTTGAAGTAATTCAATCATTAGATTTGGAAAAATCATCCATGATTTTGCCGCTCTGAAGATAAAGTTATAACATATTTTTTACTCGAAATCGTACTCAGTGTTAAAATCATATTTTTCTTTAAGCATCGTTTCAACATTTTTATTGTTTATTTTTAATTGATTATATTTCCAGCGAATTTTTTTAGTCAGCAATATACATAAATAACTTCTGTTGTAACTTTTGTTGTACGGAGACCGGGGGGGGGGGGAATTCTGCTTTTTTCCCCGGGCGCAGGTTTGTCTTTACACGATTAGAAGTAAGAAAAACATACATTTTGTATAATTGTGCCTTTATATCGTTTTGAAATAAAAATAACAAAGAACGCTCATGAACTTTGGAATTTAAAACTAGATAACAAAAGTTGTTTGACCTTGGACGGACGTTCAAATACAAAATATAAATATTTAATATCTTAATCATATTTTCTGGGCTTTATTTATATACAATAGATAGTTTTTTAAACAAAATAAATTAATTTAGAGTCATATTTTGGTTAACAACTGCGCCATGGTCTGTAAAAATGTTCACACTTACGTAAACTTTCTTATATATTTCATAAACTAAATAACTTAGGACATATTAAATATCTTAATCATATTTTCTGGGCTTTATTTATATACAATAGATAGTTTTTTAAACAAAATAAATTAATTTAGAGTCATATTTTGATTAACAACTGCGCCATGGTCTGTAAAAATGTTCACTTACGTAAACTTTCTTATATATTTCATAAACTAAATAACTTAGGACATATTAAATATCTTAATCATATTTTCTGGGCTTTATTTATATACAATAGATAGTTTTTTAAACAAAATAAATTAATTTAGAGTCATATTTTGATTAACAACTGCGCCATGGTATGTAAAAATGTTCACACTTATGTAAACTTTCTTATATGTTTCATAAACTAAATAACTTACGACATATTTAATATCTTAATCATATTTTCTGGGCTTTATTTATATACAATAGATAGTTTTTTAAACAAAATTAATTAATTTAGTGTTATATTTTGGGTAACAAGAGAGCGATGTAAAAGTTCATAGAAGTCAAGATAATAATTACTTCATAATTTTATCAAAATTATATTTAAATTTTACTCGGAAGTAATTTAATAGTAAAAATTCAAAAAATTGATGTGAAATGTGAATTTTCACACATTTCAGGATTTTGCAGGTATTAGTAACTGAATGATGATTATTTGGGATGCCAAAACAAATTTTATGTCAAAATATTTTTTCGACATGCCTAATACCATTATTTAAGTTTCTAAATATGTGCAGTATTTTTTTTATATAGCAAGGTTAGGTTAGGTTAGGTTAAGTTAGGATATATTTTGAAAATTGCGCCATTACCACTTCCATGGGTGGTTAAAATCATAAGCCCCGCCCTCTGATTTCGTATACATTCAAACAGGATTAAATTATAATTTCAACACTTCCCACTGGTTATTAAATTTACCCTTTTAAAAATTAAATGCAACATTTTCCAAAATATAACTAGAATTTTGACAAAATAATTTAAACAAAATAAAAATAAAAAAGAAAATAGAAAAATTAAAATTGACAGGATTCGGACTCTAGTTTGCAAATTACTAACCAACGACGAAATCGATTACGCTATCAGCCCTTACTTATCTACTGTGTTACATAGCGAATTAAATATTTAACGTATTTTAGTTAAAAACACAAAAATGCGTTATTTTTCGAAAACATAATCTGATCAAAAGTTCCTGTTGTACTATTCCGGTTCACACCAATGTACATTACTTAGAATTTTTCCAGATTTTTAATTTAAACCATCTGGGCTACAGGGTGTGGGACAAAAATTTTTTTGCACAATTTTGGCAAAAATAGCGTCAAAATAATTTCTTGATTTTTAGAGCGCGCAATATAAAATTAATGTAACAATATATAATATGACCAGAATTAGATATTTCCGAAACGTTATACCATTCCCACTGCTGTAGAAAAAAGTACAATGTATTTATTATTTGAATAAATATTCAAGGATAACTGATACGTAAGAAGTAACTAGCGCATAGCGGGTTATTATCGGGTCGTGAGTAATTAATGGGTAGCGAATAAAAGTCCAGTAATTGTGTCGGGTACCCTGTTCCAGAAATTTTTAGATTTTGTTATTCCTACAACCCGCCACGTCCAGACATACCACTAGGGTCAGACAGACATTCCAAAAACTGTTTCTGACTTGAAAACGTGCATATCAATTCGTACGTGCAAAAATTTCTGTTTATAATGTTTCTAATTCCTGTTTTTTGTTAATTCAATAGGACATTTGGAATATCTTAATCATATTTTCTGAGCTTTATTTATATACAATGTATGGTATTTAAAAACTGATGATTATTTGGGATGCCAAAACAAATTTTATGTCAAAATATTTTTTCGACATGCCTAATACCATTATTTAAGTTTCTAAATATGTGCAGTATTTTTTTTATATAGCAAGGTTAGGTTAGGTTAGGTTAAGTTAGGATATATTTTGAAAATTGCGCCATTACCACTTCCATGGGTGGTTAAAATCATAAGCCCCGCCCTCTGATTTCGTATACATTCAAACAGGATTAAATTATAATTTCAACACTTCCCACTGGTTATTAAATTTACCCTTTTAAAAATTAAATGCAACATTTTCCAAAATATAACTAGAATTTTGACAAAATAATTTAAACAAAATAAAAATAAAAAAGAAAATAGAAAAATTAAAATTGACAGGATTCGGACTCTAGTTTGCAAATTACTAACCAACGACGAAATCGATTACGCTATCAGCCCTTACTTATCTACTGTGTTACATAGCGAATTAAATATTTAACGTATTTTAGTTAAAAACACAAAAATGCGTTATTTTTCGAAAACATAATCTGATCAAAAGTTCCTGTTGTACTATTCCGGTTCACACCAATGTACATTACTTAGAATTTTTCCAGATTTTTAATTTAAACCATCTGGGCTACAGGGTGTGGGACAAAAATTTTTTTGCACAATTTTGGCAAAAATAGCGTCAAAATAATTTCTTTTGCAAAAATAAAATTTTGATCGTTAATCCACGTACTAAGGACTTTCATCTAATACCCTACTCAGACTTTTAAAAAAATATTTTATTTTTTCAATGAGCTCATATTTGTTTATATTTTTAGGGGGATGTTTTAGTATTTTTCCTATGTGCGGGTCAAAGAGTTGTATAAGCGTGCCAAATTTCAACTCTCTAGGTTTAGCAGTTTGGCTACAATTTTTACCTAACAGACAGACGACAAAATGACGGTATAAGGGTTTTTTGATCATACACACAAAACTTCACACTTCACATCAATTTTTGCTTATTACACCCAATAATTGCTTGAATTACATTTCAGACATTAACATACCCGAATTGTGAATATTTCAAAAAAAGTTTTTGTGAAATACTATTTCAAACACGCTTTGTATTTCAAATACAGTATTAAGGACATGGTATTGAGTATTTTGTGTTTTATACTTGAAATATTTTTCTAGGAAAATTACTTGAAACAACGTTTTTTTTTTTTTTGCAACTAAATATGTGAAACTGAGTAGGTATGTGGTCTCTGTAAAAAAAATAAGTACATTTATATGATTTAGTTTATTTTCTGTTATTCTGTACTATCTGAATAAAAGTGATAACTAAAGATTAGATAATATTAGAGGCATTGTTTATGTGCAAGTCTCTGGTAATCTTTATTGCTACAATCAACCAACTGAATATTTATAGAAAATATTACTGGGTATCTGTTGTGTTATTTAATACTTTGAGGATCAACTATATTACTGACATTGCGTTGGCCTTGATTTTTAGAGCGCGCAATATAAAATTAATGTAACAATATATAATATGACCAGAATTAGATATTTCCGAAACGTTATACCATTCCCACTGCTGTAGAAAAAAGTACAATGTATTTATTATTTGAATAAATATTCAAGGATAACTGATACGTAAGAAGTAACTAGCGCATAGCGGGTTATTATCGGGTCGTGAGTAATTAATGGGTAGCGAATAAAAGTCCAGTAATTGTGTCGGGTACCCTGTTCCAGAAATTTTTAGATTTTGTTATTCCTACAACCCGCCACGTCCAGACATACCACTAGGGTCAGACAGACATTCCAAAAACTGTTTCTGACTTGAAAACGTGCATATCAATTCGTACGTGCAAAAATTTCTGTTTATAATGTTTCTAATTCCTGTTTTTTGTTAATTCAATAGGACATTTGGAATATCTTAATCATATTTTCTGAGCTTTATTTATATACAATGTATGGTATTTAAAAACTGATGATTATTTGGGATGCCAAAACAAATTTTATGTCAAAATATTTTTTCGACATGCCTAATACCATTATTTAAGTTTCTAAATATGTGCAGTATTTTTTTTATATAGCAAGGTTAGGTTAGGTTTAGTTAGGTTATATTTTGAAAATTGCGCCATTACCGCTTCCATTGGTTGCTGAAATCATAAGCCCCGCCCTCTGATTTCGTATACATTCAAACAGGATTAAATTATAATTTCAACACTTCCCACTGGTTATTAAATTTACCCTTTTAAAAATTAAATGCAACATTTTCCAAAATATAACTAGAATTTTGACAAAATAATTTAAACAAAATAAAAATAAAAAAGAAAATAGAAAAATTAAAATTGACAGGATTCGGACTCTAGTTTGCAAATTACTAACCAACGACGAAATCTACTACGCTATCAGCCCTTACTTATCTACTGTGTTACATAGCGAATTAAATATTTAACGTATTTTAGTTAAAAACACAAAAATGCGTTATTTTTCGAAAACATAATCTGATCAAAAGTTCCTGTTGTACTATTCCGGTTCACACCAATGTACATTACTTAGAATTTTTCCAGATTTTTAATTTAAACCATCTGGGCTACAGGGTGTGGGACAAAAATTTTTTTGCACAATTTTGACAAAAATAGCGTCAAAATAATTTCTTTTGCAAAAATAAAATTTTGATCGTTAATCCACGTACTAAGGACTTTCATCTAATACCCTACTCAGACTTTTAAAAAAATATTTTTTTTTTCGATGAGGTCATATTTGTTTATATTTTTAGGGGGATGTTTTAGTATTTTTCCTATGTGCGGGTCAAAGAGTTGTATAAGCGTGCCAAATTTCAACTCTCTAGGTTTAGCAGTTTGGCTACAATTTTTACCTAACAGACAGACGACAAAATGACGGTATAAGGGTTTTTTGATCATACATACAAAACTTCACACTTCACATTAATTTTTGCTTATTACACCTAATAAATGCTTGAATTACATTTCAGACATTAACATACCCGAATTGTGAATATTTCAAATAAAGTTTTTGTGAAATACTATTTCAAACACGCTTTGTATTTCAAATACAGTATTTAGTACATTGTATTGAGTATTTTATGTTTTATACTTGAAATATTTTTCTAGGAAAATTACTTGAAACAATGTTTTTTTTTTGCAACTAAATATATGATACTGAGTAGGTATGTGGTCTCTGTAAAAAAAATAAGTACATTTATATGATTTAGTTTATTTTCTGTTATTCTGTACCACCTGAATAAAAGTGATAACTAAAAATTAGATAATATTAGAGGCATTGTTTATGTGCAAGTCTCTGGTAATCTTTATTGCTACAATCAACCAACTGAATATTTATAGAAAATATTACTGGGTATCTGTTGTGTTATTTAATATTTTTTAATTTAAACCATCTGGGCTACAGGTGTGGGACAAAACATTTTTTGCATAATTTTGGCAAAAATAGCGACAAAATAATTTATTTTGCAAAAATAAAATTTTGATCGTTAATCCACGTACTAAGGGCTTTCATTTAATACCCTACTCAGAATTTAAAAAAAATATTTTTGTTTTTCGATGAGCTCATATTTGTATATATTTTTAGGGGGATATGTTTTTGAAATGTTTTAGTATTTTTCCTATGTGCGGGTCAAAGAGTTGTAAAAGCATGCTAAATTTCAACTCTCTAGGTTTAGCCGTTTGGCCACAATTTTTACCGGACAGACCTTATGGCCTATACACACCAGCGCTATTACACGCGCGGCAATTTAGTCATCAGTGCAGAGAGCCAATGTCCCTTTGGAAATCTGTTGGAAATAGGGCCAAAACATTTGTTTGCCATAAAAGATAATGCCTGAAAAGGTTAATGTCGTACACTTTCAGAACGGGAAACTTCGACCGCTCTTACTTTTGTCGAGTAATGGAACAATGTATTAATGATTAAATTATATCATATAGTAAACAGCAGGTGTTCTCTTATCTCATAAGACCTTGCTTAACCACAGGGGAATTTACAACTGTACATAGCCATAAAACTCAAACTGTTAGATTTTACACTCAATAATTTCAATCCCAAAAAAATCCCAATTTGTTTAAAAAAAAGCACACAATAATTTTTGTATATTTATCTGAAAATAACAGTTGCCATGCACAAATGAAAATCAAACGTTTAACAAAGTTTATTTTCAGGTTAAACATAAATTTACAAAATAAGATTATTTATATTAAATCTGAACTAAATTACCTCTCTAGGTTAAGCCGTTTGGCTACAATTTTTACCGAACAGACAGACAGAAAGACGACAAAATGACGGTATAAGGGTTTTTTGGTCATACCTACAAAACCCTAAAAATGAGGAAACATATTCAGATGCAAAAAACTTTATATACCAAATAGGATTTTTACTTTCTTTGAAATACAATAGTTGAAATTAGAAATGAAGAGTTTGGAACTTTTTATGAAAAAGAACAGATCTGGCTAAACTTGTGGATATCAAACCTGTGTTTAAAGAAAAAAGGAAGCGTAAGATTCGTAAACAATTTGATTATGAAGCTTCAAATGCCTATTTAAATGAATCTGAATAATTTCGTTTAACATATGTCCAGCCTAATGACATAGTTGTTGAGCAAATTTGTAGATTTGAAAAACTTCGACAGGTGTCACAAGATTTCGATTTCCTCGGCGGTTCAAACATTACTTCGCTCCATCAAGATACTTTCAACCAGAGCCGTAATTAGATTTTTTTTGGGCCCTGGGCAAGGTTTTATAATTGGGCCCCTCTAAAGACTATAATACAAGTGATGCTCACTTCTAAAATATAATAAATGATGACCTGAAAAAAGTCCTCACTTTTATAGTACAACTACCTAATGAGCTAAAACAAGGCCCTTACTCAAATACAAGTGATGAATTAGTATTTTCCTTTGCAACCCCCCTCTATCTGGGCCCCGGGCCTGTACCCTTGTTGCTCCTGTTGCTCCGGCCTTGTTACGGCACAGCTCTCAACAAATACGTTATGGACCTTACAATTAAATATGAAGCTGATTTGAACGGTCGGGATTTTTGTGTGAGAAGTACAAAATTGTTCCAGTTTTGGATGAGAACTTTAAAAATATCGAACACTTAGGGCCGGTTTCTAGAAGCTCAGTAAACTATAAGCTAATGGTCAACTACGGTTGCCTTAGTAAACTGTTGCAGGAACAAAAAACAATCCAAAGTTAACCATAAGTCAACTATGCATAGTTTACTTCGCATTTGACGTGAGTTCAACCAAGGCTTCCTTGGTTAAGTGTTGCACAAACGTTGGTCACGACTTGAACTCGAGTCAAACAATTGAATTTTTCTGACTATACCTTGATCACAGTTTAATTGCGATATACGTCAATATTCGGTTTTTTCATAAATTTTATTTTCATAATTTTTGGGCTAAATAAGAGAAAAAAGTAATTTAAATAAGAAGACGGTAAATTAAATTCTTAATTTGTGTTTTAAAATGAAAATGCACCTAACTTTTATTAATGAATAGGATATCTGACTTTAATATAACATAACCTACAAAATTTCCTTATAAATTCAAAATCAATTTTTAATTTGATATTTCAATAACGTTATAATATAATTGTAAAAGAAATATTAAATACATGAATAATTTATATATATTTATTTTGTACTACTGTAAATAAATATTAAATACATATATAATCATTATATATTTACATATTTTGATTATTCGTACATAATTCTAGGTTTCTATTATTATTTTTTCCTTATCCTATTCGAGCAATAGAAAAATTTCAACTTCCAGCCTATGTTCTTTGCCCTCAATAGAACATATGGAATAAGATTCTTCAGACGGCGAAAAAATCCTTTAGTGAAGTGCTAATTTTATATCATACAAGTACTCGGAGCAACAGATTATGCACATTATAATAATGTTACGCACCAAGTCAGTCACTTGGTGCACTTATCAACAATTTTTCCTGACACTACCTTTGAATACACATACAAGAGTAGAGAAAAATTCTAATAGGGCCCATGTTGCAACAGGAATGGCAATTAATATTGACCGTGTCCTAACGACAATTATATCTTGTGCCGTTTTACATAATTTTTGTATACAACAGCATGATACGATATAAATTCCTGTAGAACTATTGCAGAGCGATGAACCAAACATTTGAGAGGGTAATGATACCAATGTGGCTGTACGTAGTGCATTAATCCAAACAGTTATTGGTGTACCCTAAAAAAATTAATACAATATAATGTAATAATTAAAACAAAACCACTTTATCATTTTTTATAGTTTAATTTTTTTATTAATTCTAATTCAATTTATATTCAAGTCATAATTGTACAGCATTCTTGCTTTATTTTTCTCTATTAGCGCAGCCTGGTATTTACTCTTATAATAAACTTTTATAATGTGTTATTATTATTATTTTTTTAAATTATGTTTCTTGCTTGTCTTTTTTTTTGTTAGGATTGGAAGGTTCAGAATTAGCTTCTTGTTGCATTTCAGGTTCTGGTTCTGGTTCAACTTGATAAAAAATATGAACTAAAGCCAGTTCTGAATCAGTTAGGTAGGCAGGAGGTGGTGGTAAAATATATAGGCTAAAATACAGTTATCGACATATTTTCAATAATTTGTTGTTTCCATCGGTATCGACACTATATCAGTACTACATCGAAAACTGTTTTTTTCAAGAAACCAGCTCCTAAACAGATACTGAAGAGCGTACATTTAATTCACAAATGTTCTTTTTAGTTTGTTTATTATTTTTTTTAAATTAAAATACAAATATTTAATTTGTTTTGTGTCTCTTCACGCAACTTGAGTTAAATTCATCTGTAATCTGGTACCAAATTTTCTTTTTTTTGAATTGTTCAATTATTTATCACATTTTTGTCTTCAGTAACATGGGAATACCTGAAAAATGATACATACAAATTTTAGGTTATGTTTTAAGAATAATTTAAAAATATTTAGATTTCAAAAGAAATAAAAATATATGTATACTTACTTACCGAAAATATCTAGAAAAATGTTTTTATCGGTGTTGGTAAAGTTTGGTGTTCGTGAATTCATTTTTTTAGTTCATTTTAAAACGTTTTAATTCTTGACAGGTGATTACTGTCACGTGAAGTACAGTTCACATTAGCAAAAAATATCTGTGCATAGTAAACCAATTGTTCCACTGACCAAGCTTTAAAAAATGTTTATGCAACGCAAAATAAAACTGACCATCAGTCAGACTTGACCATTAGTCAGTTGTTACCATAGTTAACTGACTTTTCAGAAACCGGCCCTTAGAAATCCTCCAATTAATTCATCAAATATATGATTTTCAGTAATTTTTTTTTTTTGTAATAATATATGTTGGTACTGTTAAACAAACTCAGGGCCGGATTTAGGGTAAGGGGGGCCTGAAGCGCAAAAAAAGTAGGCCCCTAAAAAAAAAGTAATTTAATAGTAAAAATTTCAAAAATTGATGTGAAGTGTGAATTTTCACACATTTCAGAGTTTGCAGGTATTTAGTAACTGAATGATGATTATTTGGGATGCCAAAACTAATTTTATGTCAAAATATTTTTTCGACATGCCTAATACCATTATTTAAGTTTCTAAATATGTGCAGTATTTTTTTTTATATAGCAAGGTTAGGTTACGTTAGGTTATATTTTGAAAATTGCGCCATTACCGCTTCCATTGGTTGCATAAATCATAAGCCCCGTCTTCTGATTTCGTATACATTCAAACAGGATTAAATTATAATTTGAACACTTCCCACTGGTTATTAAATTTAGGCTTTTCAAAATTAAATGCAATATTTACCAAAATAGAACTAGAATTTTGACAAAATAATTTAAACAAAATAAAAATAAAAAAAAAAAATAGAAAAATTAAAACTGACCGGATTCGTACTCTAGTTTGCAAATTACTAACCAACGACGAAATCGACTACGCTATCAGCCCTTACTTATCTACTGTGTTACATAGCGAATTAAATATTTAACGTATTTTAGTTAAAAATACAAAAAATGCGTTATTTTCCGAAAACATAATCTGATGTACTATTCCTTATTGAATTTATTGAAACTCCTGTTGTACTATTCCGGTTCACAACAATGTACATTACTTAGAATTTTTTCAGATTTTTAATTTAAACCATCTGGGCTACAGGGTGTGGGACAAAAATTTTTTTGCACAATTTTGGCAAAAATAGTATCAAAATAATTTATTTTGCAAAAATAAAATTTTGGTCGTTAATCCACGTACTAAGGGCTTTCATCTAATACCTTACTCAGACTTTTAAAAAAATATTTTTTTTTTCGATGAGCACATATTTGTTTATATTTTTAGGGGGATATGTTTTTTAGATGTTTTAGTATTTTTCCTATGTGCGGGTCAAAGAGTTGTATAAGCGTGCCAAATTTCAACTCTCTAGGTTTAGCAGTTTGGCTACAATTTTTACCGAACAGACAGACGAAAAAATGACGGTATAAGGGTTTTTTAATCATACATACAAAACACTAAAAACTGTTGATTTTGATGTGATTATAGAACAAATATTCCTAGACATCCGTAGTATGTTGGCTTCTTACACTGATTAAATACCTGCAAAACCCTGAAACGTGTGAAAATTCACACTTCACATCAATTTTTGCTTATTACACCCAATAAATGCTTGAATTACATTTCAGACATTAACATACCCGAATTGTGAATATTTCAAATAAAGTTTTTGTGAAATACTATTTCAAACACGCTTTGTATTTCAAATACAGTATTAAGGACATGGTATTGAGTATTTTGTGTTTTATACTTGAAATATTTTTCTAGGAAAATTACTTGAAACAATGTTTTTTTTTTGCAAGTAAATATATGATACTGAGTAGGTATGTGGTCTCTGTAAAAAAAATAAGTACATTTATATGATTTAGTTTATTTTCTGTTATTCTGTACCATCTGAATAAAAGTGATAACTAAAAATTAGATAATATTAGAGGCATTGTTTATGTGCAAGTCTCTGGTAATCTTTATTGCTACAATCAACCAACTGAATATTTATAGAAAATATTACTGGGTATCTGTTGTATTATTTAATACTTTTGAATTTAAACCATCTGGGCTACAGGTGTGGGACTAAAATTTTTTTGCATAATTTTGGCAAAAATAGCGTCAAAATAATTTATTTTGCAAAAATAAAATTTTGATATTTAATCCACGTACTAAGGGCTTTCATTTAATATCCTACTCAGAATTTAAAAAAAAATATTTTTTTTTCGATGAGCACATATTTGTATATATTTTTAGGGGGATATGTTTTTAAAATGTTTTAGTATTTTTCCTATGTGCCAAATTTCAACTCTCTAGGTTTAGCCGTTTGACCACAATTTTTACCGAACAGACAGACAGACGACAAAATGACGGTATAAGGGTTTTTTGGTCATACCTACAAAACCCTAAAAATGGACTGTAAACAATTCTATAATTACTTATTAAGTGAACCCAATTTGTTGGAACAAATTCATTGATCATCCAAATATTATAATATGTTATTTTACCAAAATATTTACCAAAGAATGTTTATTGTGAATATATTTAAATTCTTGCCAAAGAAAATTGTTATTAAGGCCCGTACTCATAGTCAATTCTCAGACTTATAGCGTTTTCGATATGTAAATAGAGATTTGATCTGAGATTGCTCTGCAATCACTCTGAAATCAATCTGTTACGTCACGCTCTGTAGTAGAGCAATCTGGTAGAAAGTATACCTAATTGTTTGTTTACTTTAAAATACCAAAGAAGGTGGGATAGGCTAGAAAAACAATGACGTAATCGGTCACAAACATTTATTGCCTTCTAATGTATTAACGTATACATACTTATTACGATGAGGCAGTAAAGATTTTTTTTTACTCGTATCCATTTTATCTTTTTCTGTATACAGATAAACGCTAGCAAAAGTAAGCATTATTGGCACAAATAATGGCGGTAAATCTAATGTCCAGACTGTTATAATTTAGTGACTGCAAGCGGAGTTGAATAGTGCTGCCGGCTCGGCAATTTTAGGAACGAATATTGGTTTATTTGTGGATAAAATACGTCGTATTAAGACACGAACCGACTTAGCATGTTTTCAAACCATCATCACAGGTTGTTTACAAAAGCGCCATCTGTTATGAATAAAATAAATTACGTCGGGCTGAAAAGTCCGTGTAGATGTAAAATCATTAATTACTGTACTGATTGTTTTATACGCAGGTTTTTCATAAATAAGCTATCAAACTACAGCTAATTAGACAGTTTTCTCAAACTGGTTGTGAAATGCCTGGTCTGGGAGTTTCGGGAGGACAAGTTTATATATATATATATATATATATATATATATATATGTATATATATATGTATAAGTTTAGCCATAATTTTATTAAATTCGATATCATTTGTGGTAAGAGATTTATTTCTACCTCATGCTACAATTTTCGGCACTCGGTTAAGGCCGTGTGCGAATATTAGCACTGGAAAATAAATCTTTTACCACTGTATAGATAACAATAGGTTTGTTCTTTTCGCTACCTTGCGTTTTACTGCAAGACGCGGCTGTAAGAATCTAAGTTATTAAAAACGCAGATTCTGTTCGTTTCAGTAACAGTTGAATACATGAGGTGAGCAGTTGTTACTTGAAGGCTCCATGTGACTATAGTTAACCTATAAAATTTAACATTAATCATCATTCTTAATCAGGCGTCCAGCCAAGGAGGCTCACAGACCCCCCCCCGAAAAATTAAAAGGAAAGTTTTTCAGAGACATTTTGCTTGTAACAGAACGTGACCCCCCAAGAAAAAATTTGGCTTCTGAGTCCCCCCCAAAAAAATGTTGGTGTCTGAGCCCCCCTAAAAAATGTTGGCTTCTGAGCCACCTAAATGAATATTGGCTTTTGATCCCCTAAAAAATATTGGCTTCTAACCCCCTAATAAAATTTTGGCTTCTGACCCCCATAAAAAATGTTGGCTACTGACCCTCGTAAAAAAATGTTGTCTTGTGACTCCCCTAAAAAATGTTGTCTTGTGACTCCCCTAAAAAATGTTGCCTTGTGACTCCCCTAAAAAATGTTGTCTTGTGACTCCCCTAAAAAATGTTGTCTTGTGACTCCCCTAAAAAATGTTGCCTTGTGACTCCCCTAAAAAATGTTGTCTTGTGACTCCCCTAAAAAATGTTGCCTTGTGACTCCCCTAAAAAATGTTGTCTTGTGACTCCTCTAAAAAATGTTGTCTTGTGACTCCCCTCAAAAATGTTGTCTTGTGACTCCCCTAAAAAATGTTGCCTTGTGACTCCCCTAAAAAATGTTGTCTTGTGACTCCCCTAAAAAATGTTGTCTTGTGACTCCCCTAAAAAATGTTGTCTTGTGACTCCTCTAAAAAATGTTGTCTTGTGACTCCCCTAAAAAATGTTGTCTTGTGACTCCCCTAAAAAATGTTGCCTTGTGACTCCCCTAAAAAATGTTGTCTTGTGACTCCCCTAAAAAATGTTGTCTTGTGACTCCCCTAAAAAATGTTGTCTTGTGACTCCTCTAAAAAATGTTGTCTTGTGACTCCCCTAAAAAATGTTGTCTTGTGACTCCCCTAAAAAATTTTGCCTTGTGACTCCCCTAAAAAATGTTGTCTTGTGACTCCCCTAAAAAATGTTGTCTAGTGACTCCTTTAAAAAATGTTGTCTTGTGACTCCCCTAAAAAATGTTGTTTTGTGACTCCCCTAAAAAATGTTGCCTTGTGACTCCCCTAAAAAATGTTGTCTTGTGACTCCCCTAAAAAATGTTGTCTTGTGACTCCCCTAAAAAATGTTGTCTTGTGACTCCCCTAAAAAATGTTGTCTTGCGACTCCCCTAAAAAATGTTGTCTTGTGACTCCCCTAAAAAATGTTGTCTTGTGACTCCCCTAAAAAATGTTGTCTTGTGACTCCCCTAAAAAATGTTGGCTTCAGATCCCCCCTAAAAAGTGTTATATTCTAACCCTCTAAAATAATTTTGGCTTTTGACCCCCTGAAAAATGTTGGCTTCTAACCCCCTAATAAAATTTAAGCCTCTAACCACTAATAAAAATTTTATTCTTACCACCTTAATTAATTTTGACTTCTGACCCCCTAAAAAAATATTGGCTTCTGACCCTCCTAAAAATGTTGGCTTCTGACCCCCCTAAATAAATGTTGTATTCTAACCCCCCTAAGTAATTTTGGCTCCTGACCCCCTAAAAAATATTGGCTTCTGACCCCCCTAAAAATGTTGGCTTCTGACCTCCCTAAATAATGTTGGCTTCTGACCCCCTTAGAAAATGTTGGCGTCTGACCCCCCTAAAAAATGTTGTATTCTAACCCCTTCAAATAATTTTGGCTTTTGAGCCCCCAAAAATTTTTTGAATAATGACCCCCTTAAAAAATGTTGGCTTTTGATCCCCCTAAAAATTGTTGGCTTCTGACCCCTCTGAAAAATATTGGCTTCTGACCCCCCCTAAAAAAATATTGGCTTCTAAGACCCCCTCAATAAAAAAAATAGTTGTCGTACATTCATATGTACAGTGTCCATTATAAAAACAATACACAATTTCTGGGCGATTAGCCTCGTTGCAGAAATAGGCCTATGTAAAATAAATAAATAAATAACAATACACACTTTCAATTATTTTCAGTTTACTGCCGGTTTGTTTCCATTCAACTGGCTCAGAAGTAGCTGTAAGTTTCTTGCTGCGGCGTCTTACTGCCATCAGTTGGTTTAATGAAACGAACAGAATCTAGTGAATTTTCAGTAAACTGCCAATTCAAACGAACAGAAAATTTGGACGCCGCCGTTAACCGTAGACGCTAAGTAGCGAAAAGTACAGACCCAATAATACAAATGTAACGTACCTGTATTGTCCTATGTCCTCTTGTGTGATATTCAAAACCGTTAAATGTAACGACATCGTATCTGATTTGTTGTTTGATTTTATAATATATTTTTGTTTCTTATTATTTACTGTTATATTTTTAAATATCCACTCAACCTTGCCATCAGTAATAGTAGCGTTACAACTTAATGTTGCATTATTATTAGATTTCATCTTTATTGGAGAATTCATAATCCCTACTTTTGGAAAACACTTGACATTATAATTAAAAATTTCAAAAACTGGCAAATTACAAGTTGGATATGGTTTTGTAAAATATTTTTTTAATTTCAACAAATAACATTCACATGGCAAAGGATTGTTATATAGTTCTAAATCTTTTAATTGTTTCAGTTTATTGAAATATGCAGGAACCACAGTTGTTATCTTATTTTCATTTAGTTTGATTGTTCGTAGTACCTGGTTAGATTGGAAATCTGGCAGTTTAACTAGCTTATTATAAGATAAATCTATTACTTGTAATTTCTCTAAGTTTCTAAATATTTTAGAATGTAACTGTTTTAATATATTTCCAGATAAATTTAAGTTTTGTATATTTATGTTGTTTGTGAAAATATTTGCATCTAAATCTGTTATTCCGTTGTTTGATAAAACGAGAGTACTCAAATAATGCATTCCCTCAAAAAAATCTTTATCAATTGTTTTAATATTGCATGTGCTTAAATTAAATAATGTAAGTCGCCGCTGAGTTGCGAATGATATGTCAAAATGTTCTTGTTTTAAATCTGTAATATCCACTCCGTTGTATAATATTTCTGTTAGTATATTTCTCTTAGTATGTATTCTAAGGAATGAATAAGGGAAAGGAAGTTCTGTAAAGTTCACTTTTGTTGGTGTTATACCACAATTAACTGTTAATTTTGTTGATTCTATTTTACAGTTACATGGTTGGCACGAAATATCAACTAATACACTGAACTTAAATAAAGTTACAATTATTATTAAACTAAACAAACACATTTTTTCATATATTTTATTTCATGCTATTACTTCGACTGATATTTATTTTATTTTGATTATTTGAATGTTTCAATATCTAAACAGGAAACCACGCAAATTAGGAGGAAGGGGAAGAGTTGACATGTATAAGTTTAGTCATAATTTTATTAAAATCGGTATCATTTGTGGTGAATAAGATTCCAAGAAATTTCGCTAATATCAAACGTAATATTATAAGGAAGTAATGGGATTCGGACTGGTCACAAATTAAAACAATATTTTAACTTCGCTAACGTTTCAATTTATATTTTAAATCTTTACAGAGCTGTAAGAATAGCGTAGATATAATTTTATGTTACAATTTTTGAAAGTATAATAGTATATTATTAAATCTGAGTGAATAATGGCCATAATCGCAAATGTAATACGATACTTTTTCCACACCTATGAACACGTTGACTGGCAAGGCAAGATTCAGGATTCTTGTCTCAGAAGTCAATTTGCTATAGCCATATTATATTATTAAGTCAATATACATTCTCGTAGTCGGCGTCTTGGGCAAGAACGCTAACTACGAGAAAATACGTAATTGGCGGTCAACAAATAAAATAGATTAAAATTGATAATTTTAATGGAAGTGATAGCGTCATCCCTGTTGACTGCTACCACGGCAGTTTTGGCCCCTACCATTGCCATTGTCAAATATGATTGGATTAGCGAGAGTGAATTATGGAAATGTAGGTTTGTGATTGGCCGTAAACAGTGAATTATGAAACCATAATTCACTGCAGTTATTTATGGGTACTATTTTTCACAAAAAAGTGCTAATAATTGCAATATAATTAAAAAGGTGTGGAAAAAGAAAAGTTTACATAATTATTAATATCAAACTACAACTAAATGGTAAAAACGTAATAAAATCTACATATGAAAATAAATAAAATAAAACAAAAATAAAAAAAATAAATAAATAAACCACACATTAAAATTTTTACATACCTTAGTGAAATAGTCTATTACGAGGGTTGTCTTTTATATTTCGGGATTTGAGATCAAAAACAATTATTTATCAACAAAAGTGGCTTTATTGTTTTTAAAAATATTCTCCATGATGATCAATACACTTCTGCATGCGTCTGAACCAATTTTCGAAGCACTCCGATTGAGGCATTTTCCACTCCGATTGTCAAATTATGTGGGATCCAACGCGAACAAATCTTTTTGGCGGCCAAATCTTCATGCAATAGTGAATGTATGGTCCCACTAATGCCTAAGAATACCTCAATCTCACGATAAGTCACATGCCAATCTTGCAGTATCGGTTCACGCACAGCATCAATGTTTTCTGGAACAACAACCAATTTTGGAAGACCTTCACGAAATTCGTCCTTAAGCAAACTCCGGCCACGATTGAAGTCGGCAAACCATCGATAAACAGTAGTCCTTGATGGTGCTTTATCGCCAAAAATCGAATTAAGTTCGTCAATGCACTGGGTTAAACCACGGCGAAAGTTGCAAAAAATAATCGCTCGAAAATGTTCACAATTTACTTCCATTTTTAGCCGACATGAATTTTTTCAAGTTAATGTAAACAACACAAATAGCGCTCGTACGTAAAAACGTTCTGAGTACGTATACCGTCAAACTTTACGATAGAAGCGTCAATTGACAGATGGCAGCACTAGTTTAGCGCAATCGCGAAATGTAAGAGGCTGTGGCCACCCCAGGACCGACCGCCATCACAAAGTACTTGTATAACATACATTCTAGCAGCAGAGTAGAAATAACTTAGCCTAATATTTTCTAACAGAGATATTATTTATCATAACCATGGAAACGTCACATATAAGTATGAAAAAATCAGCTGTGGCCACCACAGGACCGACCGCCATCATAAAGTACTTATATAAATTACATTCTAGCAGCAGAGTAGAAATAACTTGACCTAATATTTTCTAACAGAGATATTATTTATCATGAGCATGGAAACGTTACATATAAATATGAAAAAATTGAGACTTCGAAAAATTTTACAGAAATTATTCGACATTTTTCGTTTTATCAAAAAACATCTCAAATAAAAGTTATTAGTTATTGCTTTTATAGCAACTTTTGTTTAATAATTTATTTCGAGATATTATTCTGTTGTGAAATATTTGCAAAAATCTTAAAATCGACACGAGTAAACTCCCATTTTTAGTCAACCGATTTTTACCAAAAGTTGATTAACTCGTGTCATTGATGGCAGAAGCTTAAATATGAAGTTTCATAAAAATCCTTTCAGCCGAATTTGCTCTGCACGTGTACACAGACAGACGGACAGACAGACGGACAGACAGACGGACAGACAAACGGACAGACAGACGGACAGACAGACGGACGGACAGACAGACCGACAGACATCATGCTTAAAATAGTCAAAACGTTATGTAGGGACCTCAATTCGTGGAGATCCATCGAAATCTCGAAACGTCAAAATTGGTATGATTACAATACCTTCCTTATACGAGTCCTGTCCACTTTCAGTTGGCCCAGCTATGAAATTTTCAGTTTATTGAATTATTATTATAATTATTATGATTATTAAATAATAAGTAAAAGTAAATGCTGCTTTGTACATTTTTACCGACCGTCAACATATATAAAGGAGGTATTGTGATCATACCGATTTTGACATTTCGAGATTTCGATGGATCTCTACGAATTGAGGTAGGCCTACATAACGTTTAAACTATATTTAGCATGATGTCTGTTGGTCTGTCTGTCTGTCTGTCCGTCCGTCTGTCTGTCTGTCCATCTGTCTGTCCGTCTGTCTGTCTGTCCGTCTGTCTGTCCGTCTGTCTGTCCGTCTGTCTGTCCGTCTGTCTGTCCGTCTGTCTGTCCGTCTGTCTGTCCGTCTGTCTGTCCGTCCGTCTGTGTACACGTGCAGAGCAAATTCGACTGAAAGGACTTTTATGAAACTTCATATTTAAACTTCTGCCATCAATGGCACAAGTTGATCAGATTTTGGTAAAAATCGGTTTACTAAAAATGGGAGTTTACTCATGTCGATTTTAAGATTTTTGTGAATATTTAACAACAGAAAAATATTTCGAAAAAAATTATTGAACTAAAGTTGCTATAAAAGCAATAACTAATAACTTTTATTTGAGACGTTCTTTGATAAAACGAAAAATTTAGAATAATTTCTGTAAAATTTTTCGAAAATTTTCTCATTTTTTTCATACTTATATGTAACGTTTCCATGGTCATGATAAATAATATCTCTGTTAGAAAATATTAGGCCAAGTTATTTCTACTCTGCTGCTAGAATGTATTTTATATAAGTACTTTACGATGGCGGTCGGTCCTGTGGTGGCCACAGCTGATTTTTTGACAATATAATCATATTAGAAGCAAAGGGGTCAAAATTTATTCCGTAATATTTAATTTGTGATTATAAAAATAATATTCGTAAAACAAACGTATTTTTTGAGTTCATGTATTCTTGTACTGTACATAAATTAACTGGGTTATTGCGGTAGCTATACGTAGTAGGCGTTGGAAAACAAAGTTTGTTTATTAACTGTGATGTATTAAAAGTGTTAAGTCTAAATAATTTTAAAACATGGGCAGAGGCAAAGCTATTGATGAAAAAATTCTGTTGTTGGTTCAAACAGGTTAAAACTTAATCGAGAAAAACCACAAAACATGATTTTACACAATCGCATTGACTGTCGTGATATGACTGATGAGGTGCGATTCCTGGGTTTACATATTGATAGCAGCTTGAATTGGAAACGTAACTGTATGTATCACTAGTAAGATCTCGAGGTCATTATACGCTTTACGTAAAATAACACCGGTAGTGCCATTTGAAACTGCTATTATAGCCTATCACGCTCTCGTCAACAGCCATTTGGCATATGGCATTCTATTGTGGGGCGCATCAAGAGATGCTATAAAAGTATTCAGAACTCAAAAAAAAGCTTTACGCATCATATGTAAGCTCAGAAAGAATACTTCTTCTAAACAGTACTTTATTAAGCATTCAATGTTAACTTTACCTGCTATGTTTATTTTATATTGTCTGATATATGCTAAATCTGAATTTCAAACTTTTGATTACATATACAAGAACCTTGAAAGAGTGACTAGATTTGGTAACCATTTGGAAATACCCAGGGTCAGATTGGAAGTTTGTAAAAACTCACCTAGATACTGGGGACCTACATTTTTTAATCGACTACCGGATAGAATTAAACTGATGGATCTTACGAGATTTAAATTTGCTGCCAAATCTATTCTCCTAGAAAAGGCATACTATACCATTGAGGAATATCTATTGTATAACATTCTGTAATAAAATAGCAAAATGTCTCTAATTAATTAGTTTTTGTTCATTATTATTATTATTATTTATTTATTTTTTTGTATCTTTTATATTTCTGTGTATTATTTCATATTTCATTGTTCTGTATTTTATATTGACGTGTCTATGAATGTATCATTCTTACCGAACTAATAAATATTATTATTATTATTATTATTAATCATTGTGAACTTAGCAAAAACAGGAAAAATCAATTCCGAAATCGGAAAATTATTAGGTTTGTCAAGATACAGTATTAGAAATATTGTAAAATTGTACAAAACAAGTGGTTCAGTTGCCCCAAAGCCCCAGTACGTGAAGAAAACTACACTGACGGACAATGACAAACGTGCATTAAAAAGAATTATTAAGGATAACAGACGTGCTAACTACAGTCAATTGAGTGTACTGTGGAGCGATGTTGTTGGAAGACGTGTTTCAAGGTCTACATGTCATAAGGAAGCTAAAAAATTAGGATTTGGAACCTATAAGGTAAATTTTTTTTAATCGGCCTCTTAAATGTATATTTACAGAATTTTATAAAACTTTCTTAGGCCAAGGAAAAACCATTGTTGACGTCTAAGCAAAAGAAAAACAGGTTGAAATGGGCAAGAGAACATAAATTATGGAATTGTGAAAAGTGGAACAGCGTGCAATGGAGCGATGAGTCTAGGTTTGAAGTCTGTGTAGGGGACAACCGGAGCAGAGTTGTTCGTCAGAAACATGAAGCATATCATCCCGATTGCTTGAAAAGGAAGGTGAAATTTCCAGCATCTGTCATGGTGTGGGGTTCAATGTCTGCAAGAGGTGTAGGTAAACTTTACTTTATCGATGGCATTGTTAACACAGCCAAATATTTAAGTATTTTAAAGGAGTCTCTGTTGCCAACTATGGAACCTGTATTAATCTCTGGGGTGGATTTTATTTTTCAACAAGATGGAGCTGCTTGCCATACGTCAAAAATATATTTTAAATGGTTCCGTGATCATTCTATTCCACTTTTAGAGTGGGTTCTAAGTAGCCCAGACTTATCCCCCATCGAGACACTTTGGCACGAAATGAAAAAACGATTGCGTATAACACCGGCTAGAACAATTCCAGAATTAAGACTAAAGCTTCAAGAAATATGGGATAATTTTACTCCTCGACAATGCCAAGACCTTGTAGATACTATGCCTAGAAGAATTAATGCCGTTATAAAAATGAAAGGTGACGTTACCCAGTGGTAACTTCTGGAATAGGTTTCCAAGTTAATGGCTTTCCAATGGAAATATTATTTTTTTTCTTATTAATTTACTGTAATAGTTGTAAATATTAATCATAAATCTCTAAAATGTTTAATTGAAAATAAAATATTACCTAGATTTCATGAGCTATTCGCATTCTGTTAATTGAACACCAATAAGTAAAAATTTCGTAGCTGGGCCAACTGATAGTGGACAGGGCTCGTATATGTTGGCGGTCGGTAAAAATAGATAAATACATGGAAAAAATTTCTAAAAAAAAAAAATTTTTTCGTTTCATCAAAAAATGTCTCAAATAAAACTTGTTAGTTATTGTTTTTATAGCAACTTTTAGTCAAATACATTTTTTCGAAATATTTTTCTGATGTTAAATATTCACAAAAATCTTAAAATCGACACGAGTAAACTCTCATTTTTAGTCAACCGATTTTTACCAAAAGTTGATCAGCTCGTGCCATTGATGGCAGAAGCTTAAATATGAAGTTTCATAAAAATACTTTCAGCCGAATTTGCTCTGCACGTGTATACAAACAGACAGACAGACAGACAGACAGACGGACGGACGGACGGACGGACGGACAGACAGACCGACAGACATCATGCTAAAAATAGTCAAAACGTTATGTAGGGACCTCAATTCGACCTCGATTCATCGAAATCTCGAAATGTCAAAATCGGTATGATCACAATAACTCCCTTATACCGGGTGGACCATAAGTCACTGACCATTCTATTTCGATATAATTTTTTAATTTTTTATTGAAAATGAATAATTTTGATTACAAAAGATAGTTTTAATCATGAAGAGTTTAAAAAAAAAAAAATATTCTAAAAATAATATCTTTTAGGTGCCTGCCATCAGCCTCTTCGCAAGCTACTGCTCTTTGCTGTACCTAGTTCATAACTGAAGCCAAAACTGGTTGATCAATCGCAATAATTTCATTTATTATGTTGTCTTTTAGTTGTTGCTGTCCTTGCGGTTTATTTGCGTATACACGATCTTTCAAATATTCCCACAAAAAGAAATCTGGTGGTGTTAAGTCGGGTGAGCGTGATGGCCAATTAACATCTCCAAATCGTGAAACGATACGGTTACCAAAAACCATTCGCAGCAAATTCATTGCTTCCCTTGCAGTATGGGACGTAGCTCCGTCTTGTTGAAACCACATTTCTTGAGTATTATCAAGTTCAGGAAACAAAAATGTTTCTAGCATAGCCCTGTAACGCTTACCATTTACAGTCAATGCATTTCCATTTTCGTCTTGGAAGAAGTACGGGCCGTAGATCTTGTCTGCTGATATTCCGCACCAAACTGTGACTTTAAGTGGATGCAACGGACGCTGTTGAATCACTCTTGGGTTTTGAGTGCCCCAGATTCTAAAATTTTGCTTATTAACATAACCACTTAAATGGAAATACGCTTCATCGGTCATTATAATTTCTTTGGGTTTGAATTATTGAATTTTGACTAGCAAAATAAAACTCAACGATTTTTGCTCCTTCCTCAATCGTATACATGGCTACCGAATCTCTAAAAATAAAAAGAGAAAAAAATAAAAAATAAAAAAATTATTTCAAAAATAGAATGGTCAGTGACTTATGGTCCACCCTGTATATGTTGACGGTCGGTAAAAATAGAACTTAATCAAAAATTGATTATTTTATTGTCAAAAATAAAAACAAAATACAATTTAGTAGGAACATACAATTAAAAACACAAAAACATATGCCACGTAAATAAAATAAAATTCAGGGCCGGATTAAGGGGGGTGTCAAGACAGTCAGTTGCCCCCAGGCCAGATGCAAGAGGTGATGAAAATTGTGGTTGAAGACTTTAGACAGCAATGAACAAAAGAAATGTTAGTAAATACTTACTTACTTAATCCTGAAGCCTTTCTACCTCGCGGTGTAAGGCTAGTTAGTAAATAATAATCTATAATATAATACGCCAACGTGTGTCCTTGCGTGGGTGCGTGGATGTTGTCTAAAATCTAAAACAATTGAAGCGATATTCCGAAATGTAACGAAATATTCCGAAGCTTACCGAGTTTATATTGACATATAACGCGTAATAATAATAGTTATTCATATGTTTACACAAAAATAATATAAATTAAAATTTATAACAAAACATAATGTTAAATACATTTATTGAGCTAATTAAGTGATCGATCCACGGAGATAAGTTTTTAAAAAACAATCTTTATTTTATTACATTGAAGTTGAATGTAAAAACTACAACTAAACTTATCTCTAACGTGTATTCTAAGATTCTAAATTCATTCTACTCTGTTACATTGCAAAACATGATCTTTTTATATGATAATGTTGGGTGCTGAATCGGCATGGTGTCCGATGGCTGAGACGGTATGTAACACCTTCGGCCGCAGTCGAGAACTATTGGGGTTCACCACAAAGTTCGAGCTGTAACTTGAGGAGCCTGGATTGTTGAGACTTCCTCCTTGGGTGATGACATCTCGGGGTCAGTGGACGTAGATTTTTCCTTGAACATTTTAAGTCTGTAACATGTGTAACTGATTATTGCAATTCCAATCAGGGTGTATAACAAAATGGTATAGACACTGATTTTATTGTGAACTGTGCTGTCGTGGTCTTCTTTCAATTTTAAGTTCTGTTCATTTAAATGATTATTCACAATTTTTAGTCCATCTAGAGAAATTGATTTTAATTTAATTGGTTCAAATATTTTTTCGTTTTTCACTAAATCACTAGGAAATTTTATCTCTGGCCAGTTAATTTCTTTAAAGATTAATTTAGAGTTTTTTGCAGTTTTTAACAAATTGTTTCCTACGTTCACTTCACACATTTTGTCCATTTCGATAAGAAAAGTTCCATTTAAAGGAATATTGTCTTTGTCGTCTTTGCAACTTTTTACGGCCACAATTTTATCGGGGATGATGATTATCCACTTATTATCTTCGATTTTTCTGACTTCATTTTCTTCTATGTTCATCGTGATTTGATGGCAGTTGTCGATGTTCGATGAATATTTCAACAGTTGTAATTCGCACGGGATCTTGGTGCCTCTAGTTTTGGTCAAATGCACTTGTCTGCAGATGAAGAGTCCTTGATTGATTTATAGGCAATCGTCTTCCAAAAAGGCGTAGCGTTGCTCATTAATGATAAGGAATTTTGAATGTGGAATTATAACTTTAAATGATTTTGCTGTAGGGGTAGGTAATGGGTGAAAACGGTAATATTCATAAGTTTCAATCTCTACGATAGGTATTTCTAAAATGAAAACTATCTCATTACCTCTAATATAACTTTTTACTTCTGTTATTTTTTCTAATAATTTTATATTGTCTAAAGTTGTTTCCAAAAAAAAGTTATATAAGATATGAAGTGAGTAGCAGGTGATTCTTTGTATCCATAGCAATATCCAGGTAATCCAAAAATTTAGTACATATTTTTCATCTTATCATACATTAATACTTCAGTAAAACTCACCCTATTCATCCCTACAGTCAAAATTCACTTACATCGCTCATAAATAACACTTACACATAACCACATTTCTCCACACACTACAACCGTCAGCACAAGTGTACGGACAAGTCGGAGCACTTGTCAAGTGCAACCTGCACATTTTCGGCAGGTCACTTGAACAAGACAATGAACGAACTTGTAGCTACAAACTAGCGCGGAATATTTAAAATAAAAAATGTCTATTAATTCAACCAAAAATAGTCAAATCAACCAAACCAACATGCAAAAGTACAACCAACAAATCAATCAAACAAATACAACCCAAAATAAAACTTTCGCCAATGTGGCCAGCACAAATAGTCGTAAATACCCTAACAAGAATCAGGCAATTATTATCAAACCCATAGACACCATACCAATTGAAGAATACATCTATAAAATCGGAGACATCGTAGGCGAAGAAAATATCACCCACATATGTAAGCTATCAAATAATAGATTATGTCTTTATTTGGCTACCAAAGAGCTGACAGATAAATTCATTCAAGAGCACAATACAATTGTAATTAATGACATATTAGTGGAGGTACGGCGATATGTGAATACCGCACAACGCGTCATACTCTCTAATGTATGCCCATCAATACCAGACATAATAATAGAAAATGAAATGATTAAATGTGGTATAAAAATAGTTTCCCCAATTACGCATTTGAAATTCAGTTTATCATTAAAAAAAACATACTGGCATATACTTAGCTCACGTAGACAAGTATTCATTCCACATGACATGGAAACCGAACTGCCCAGCCATATCAACATAGTATTTGAAGATACGGACTATAAAATATATCTAGCGCTGGACACCACATGTTTTGCATGCAAGCAGAAGGGGCACATAGCAAGTAGATGTCCGACTAAAGAACAAACATCAACGATGACCCAAAACTCGAATACTGCCACAACAGACAATGACAACATTCATTCTGCAGACATCGCCAATTTATCAGAGAGTGTAAAAATTGATGATGCCTCTGTGACACGTGAAATAGTAGACACAAACGACACAGTAGTAACTAAGCAAAGTATTCTAGGAAACCCTGAAAACACAAAAATAAATGAAGGAAAAAACCAAACAGATAACGAAATCAAAACAAATGAAGAAACAAGCAAACCAACCAAACGTACAGCCCAAGCACTGAGTAGCTTAGATGACGAATGTATTAGTGAAACGCAAGAGGACACCAACTTAGAAGATACTAACAATGTAAATGAAAATAAAACAAATTCAAAAAATAAAAAGAAGCAAAAAACTAAGAAAATTAGATCCAGTAGATCTCCTAGTCCAGCAAGTGATACATCAATAACATTAGAAGAGGTGCTGGAACCAGTAAAAACCCAGATGGAATCTTACCCGGCGCTATATTCTGTATCTTTTAGTGTAGTGCACGACTTTTTACAGGAATCACAAAACTCGACAGAATATCTCGAAATCGCCGAAAAATACACAAAAGATACAAGTGGCTTACTGCTAACGCTAAAAGACGTGCAACAATATTTTCCATGCAGGTCATCAAAAAACAAAATAACGCGACTAACCAATAAATATAGAGAATTAATTAATAAACAAGTTTCACAATCGCCCAAACAAGGCCCACCCCCACAGTAATAGGAATATAAGTAAATAATAATAAAAATGTCTATGTTACAGTGGAATTTAAACGGTCTAAAATCACATTTACCTGAACTACAACAGCTTATTAGAACTGTTGAACCAATATACATATGCCTACAGGAAACACGTCTAAACGAACAACAAAACATAAATATACGGGGATACAAGGGCTTTAGAAAAGACCGTCTAAATGCTAATATAGCAAGCGGAGGCGTCACAATATTGGTCAAGAACTCCATAGTAGCAGACGAGATAAACCTAAATACGGACTTAGAAGCGATCGCGATATCCACACATATTCCCAATTTCACGAAAATTACAATATGTAACCTATACCTTCCTCCAAACTTTTCTTTCTCTTTAAATCAACTAGAATCCCTCTTACAGCAGCTTCCTTCCCCCGTCCTATTAGTAGGAGATTTAAACAGCCACAACATCTTATGGGGATCTGACAAGACTGATACCAGAGGACGAAAAATCGAAAAAATCATTGACGATAACAGAATTCTATTAAATGATTTCTCACACACACATTTTTGCTCCAGATCTGGCACATTCTCGAACATCGATTTATCAATCTGTGATGCGGCTCTAGCTCCAAGTATTACGTGGGAAACTTTACAACACATATACAGCCTCGGTCATTTCCCCATCAAGATATCCTTCCCTCAAACTTCAGTACCTAAACAATCCATTCAAAGATGGAATATAAAAAAATCTAACTGGGAAGAGTATAAAAAGGCGTGTAAATTAAATATTATTGATATTGCCGAAAATATTAACATCAACATAACAATACGAAACCTAACCGAACACATAGGTAAAGCCGCCCAGGAAAATATAGGTTACAAGAAACAACATAGCAAGAAAAATGCGCCGTGGTGGAACACACAATGTACGGATGTAACGAAGAGATTAAAGAAAGATCTAAATAAATACAAAAGAACAAAATTACTGGAAGATCTAATTACTCTAAAGCAGAGCAGAGCAAAAGCTAGAAGAACAATACTGTGCAGCAAAAGAAAATCTTGGGAGAATTATACTAGCACTATTACAAGTTCAACAACACCAGCTGAAGTATGGAACAAAATTAGAAAAATAAAAGGAGCAAGAACTAACACCATGACCACAGCACTAATTGAAAACGGACAAGTCATAACATCGGATGAACAGATAGCTGAATGTTTTGCTAATGCCTTTCAATTCAACTCGAGCAACCAAAACTACAGTCAAGAATTTCTAGAACACAAAGTAACTGTAGAAAGCCACGATTTTATAATTGAAGACACCGAAGATGACATTAACAAACCATTCACTATAGAAGAACTACGCTCGGCAATAAATGACATGAAAGATAACAAATGCCCAGGGCCAGATGGAATAAGCACTGAACTGATCAAACAACTACCGGAAGAAACGATAAAGTACCTACTACATCTTTACAACTACATGTGGTCACAGGATATCTATCCAGAACAATGGAGGGAGGTTGTAACATTTCCCATTCTCAAACCTCATAAATCCAAAACGAACACCGACAACTACAGACCAATCTCAGCAGCAAACAACCTGAGTAAACTTTGGCAAAAAATGGTAAATAAACGATTTATGTGGTATCTGGAAAACCGTAAAATCCTCTCCCAATATCAATCAGGATTTCGAAAAGATCGATCGACAACAGACAATCTACTGTATCTGTCCAACGAAATAGAAAGAGCTTTTCAGAATAGACAAAACACGATAGCCATATTCTTTGACCTTAAGAAAGCTTATGATATGACGTGGAGACGACATATTCTAGAATCCTTGAAATCTTGTGGATTAAAAGGACACATTGTTAAATATACAGAAAATTTCCTCCAAAATCGTAAATTCCGAGTGTTCGCAAATGGTTATTATTCTGAAGAGAAAACTCAAGTAAACGGAGTACCACAGGGAGAAATATATAGTGTTAGTCTTTTCCTAATCGCTATAAATAAAATTATAGATCAAATTAGAAGCCCTGTTAAAGCCAGTTTATTTGCAGACGATCTAGTTATCTTCTGCAGTGGTAAAAACCTTCTCACAATACAACACCACTTGCAACAAGCTATAAAGACGTTAACAGACTGGACAAACAAAACTGGCTTTCAATTTGCAACAACCAAAACTAAAGCAGTACATTTTGTGAGAAGACAATACAACAACTTCAATCCAAGATTAATAATAAATAATAGAGCCGTAGAATACGTTGACGAAATCAAATTCCTCGGGGTGACTTTTGACAAAAAATTGCGCTGGAAGCCTCATCTGACATACCTAAAAAAAGAATGTGCACAAAGGTTAAACATACTAAAAACCCTAAGTCACCACAAATGGGGAGCAGACAGAGAAATCCTTTTAAGAATATACAAGGCTCTTATTAGGTCAAAGCTAGAATATGGTTGTACTATATTTTATAATGCAAAACACAGCTACATAAAACAAATTGAGCCTATACAGAACGCCGCAATAAGAATTGCCACAGGTGCCCTGCGTACAACTCCAATATCCAGCTTACTGTGCGAATCTAACAATATCCCTCTAGAACATCGCAGAACTCAGCTTGTTATTAATTACATAACAAATCTGGCCTCCAGACAAGATATTCCAGCACATAAAGAAATTTTCGTGAGAGATGAAGTCCTACACGTGCATGACTACACCCCGTCACTGAACAAAATCACACAAAAACTATTAGATCACAACATCAACATCTCAAATTCCTTTCCACAATATCCCAACAAATACCCCCCCTGGATCGTTAAAAACCCCAAATATAACCTATCCTTAACCCAATATCCCAAAGAATCCACTAATCCCGAAATATATAGATCCTTGTACCGAGAAATCCAACAAGACCACAAAGAATACCACGCTATTTTCACTGACGGGTCAATAATAAACAATAAAACAGGTGCCGCTATAGTGGTTAACAACAGAATAAACAAATACCATCTACCGGATCACACAAACATATTTACCGCAGAAGCCTACGCTATACTAGAAGCTACCGAATTCATCCGATCCAACAGCCAGGGGCACACAAAATACGCAATATTCAGTGATTCTATGAGCATCATCCAAAGCCTTCAACAACTGTACCCTCGAAACCCTATCATCACCAAAATCAAAGACAACATCAACGACATAATTAATATGGGCAAAAAAATAATAATAATCTGGATCCCATCCCATGTGGGCATTGATGGTAACGAGAAAGCAGATAAGGCAGCGAAAGAAGCAACAACAGAAGAGATAGTGCAAGTGCAGATGCATCTCGTAGACACAAAGTCACAAGTGAAAAACAACATTCTTGCAAAATGGAAGGAAGAATGGAGGAACATCCAAAACAACCACCTTAGAACCATCAAAGAAGAGGCCAAATTGTGGGAATTTAGACAAAACAGAAAGGACCAAACAATATTGACAAGACTGCGACATGGACACACCTTGCTGACCCATAAGTATATTTTTGAGAAATCTGACCCCAGCACTTGTACTGACTGCCAAGTACGATTAACAGTGGATCATATCATAATCTCCTGTCCAAAATATAATGCTGAGAGAATTAAAAACAATATACCGACAACAATAAAACAAGCACTGGCTCCAACCAAGAATTCAGAAGATCAGACGCTTCAATTCCTCAGAGACATCAACATCTCCCACCTAATATAAAATCTGTTCACCTATCTCTTTACTTACACAATGTTTAAATACCCCCATTTTTGTTCTAATACTTATTACCTATAATTGTAACCAATATATGTACATGTATATAATAGTATTACCTTAAAAATGTAATTATACTCAAGTGCTAATAGCCTCGTAGCTGAAGCACTTAAATTAATAAAAAAAAAAAAAAAAAAAAGTTGTTTCAAAAGGAAATTTGTTCGTCTTTAGATTATGAGTAACATTATTCATTTCATTTTGAAGTATTTTGGGATCTACAATTGAGTCGTGTAGAGTATTTAATTTTGAAAAAGTAATTGCCACTTCAATTTTTTCGAAAGTGTCGTATATAATTTGCATGAAACTTGAAGTCTGTGAAATTACTACATTTAATAGAAAATAGTGGTAATAATCGATTTTTGTCACACGTGTGGTTTGGATCATTTGTTCTAATTGCATAATCCTTGATTTAAGTATTAATTGATCATGTTCTAAAATTTTTATATTTGATTGGAAATTCTCGATTGACGTTTGTAAAAGAGTAATTTGATCTTTTACTACGGTTCTAATTTTATTCTGATTTTTGGTCAATGTATCAATTGCTAAATTGTATTTCTTAGCATCTTGATAGTCAAGATTTCCGGTAATGGTTTTAATTATTGAACCAAGGCCGTTCAATAGTGCTCGTTTTGATCTTGGTCTATATTTCGGGTTTAAACGGTTAATCTGGGATTCAATTTTATTTTCTAATATTCCTATTATCTTAAATGAATTTCTAAATTCCCGTTCGTAGTCATTATGACTATTTCTTTGTATTGAAATTTTGATCTGTTTGAGTGAATTTTGTAATTCTAAGAATTCATTGATTAATCCTGTAATATCGTATATCTGTATAAAATTCCAAAAGTCTACGTTGTTATAAGCTTTTCCTAATTTAATTGGAAGTAGCCCAGGGTTTTTATTTAAATCGTGGAATTTCGGGTCTGCTCTGGCGGTGCAGATGGTGAATCTGTAAAAATGGGTAATTTAGGCGGTTTTTTCAATTCTTTAATATGAACAATTTCGGTTTTATTATTTCTTAAACGGTCGCTACTTATTTCAACGCGATTTCTACTTAATATTTTTAAGATTTTATAGGGACCTAAGAATTTTTTGAGTTTTTTATTTCTTTGAGAATAGGGGTTCTGCTTATATACTATCTGTCCTACTACGAATTCATTATTCGTGTCACCTTTAGCGTTTTCTTTATTAATTACTTTCTCTTTTTGGGATGTTAGTTTTTCATGAACATTTTTATAGACATGTTTAAGCTTGCTTTTATGATTTTCAGCGTATTCGGTGAAAAATGAATTTGGGGTGAAAATCTCTATCGGGTTACGCGAATCCGTATGTCCGAATGTAAGTTCGAATGGGGTGAAGTTTGTCGCGCTGTGGATGGTATTGTTATATGCTATTATTGCATAGTCCATCAAATCGTCACGTTCGTCAGGGTATATTTCTTTTAAAATTCTCAAGTGTTCTATTATACTTGAATGGAATCTTTCGACTATTGAATTTGACTCATGGTGTGCGGGGTTGTAAAATGCACGTCTATCTTATGTAATTTTAACATTTCTTTGACTGTAATATTGTTAAATTCTTTACCGTTATCAACTATTAAATTTCGTGGTACTCCAAAAGATGTAAAGTACTTTATTAATGAATTACTAATATGAATTGCAGTTTTTCCGGTAATTAAATAGGCTTGGGCGAATTTTGAAAATGCGTCTACGATAGTTAGATAGTATCTATCGTCGAAAGTAAAAACGTCTATATGTACGACTTGAAACGGTTTAGTCGGTGTTTCAGTAGTCATTAGCGGCACATATGGTTTTTTTCTAGCGTACTTTGATCTTTGACAGATCTCACAAGAATTAATAAAATTTGTTATAGTGGATTTCATTCCTTTCCAGTAATAATTGGTTTTTAGATATTCAAGGGTTTCGTTTATGCCACGATGGTTAGTTTTACCTTCGTGATGGTGTTTCATCAAGAGAATTTGTTCTTCTTTATCGGTTACAGTGTTTACTCGTTTTAAACATCTAATGATTTTTGCTCCTTTTTCGGAAAAATGTTTCAGATATACTTTCAAAAATGTAAGATATAAACGGTCGTTTTGAAAATGAATATAGTATGTGATTTTAGGGTCTGTATAGGTTTTGAAAAATTCTAGAATTAATTTTTCGTTTTCAACTTCAGTGATTTTTACTGTAACAATTTTTGAATTTTCATATTTTTCAGTACTAACATTTAATTTTGGGTAAGGGCTTCCAAAAACTAAAATTTGGTTAATTTTATTATTAATAATTTCATTCATTGTGGGAATGCCGTCATTGGTAGTTTCGTTTTCTGTCGAGTGTTGAGTAGAAGCACTAAGTGTTTCTTCTTCTGAAATTTCGATTGTACTCTCAGAATCTCCACCAGTTTCAGTTTCACTATTATTTTCAGAATAGGAATTTGAAAGGTTGTCAGTGGGTAATTTACTAGTACTTGGAATAGGAGGTCTGAGTTGAATATTTGAAATGATTTTAATTTTAGGTTTGTCTTTAGTGACTGGTTCGTCAATGACAGGGGTTTGCGAACTTGTTGAGGGTAAGTTTAGGTTTTCTGCGAGATGTCTTAAATAATCTACAACAGTTTGGTCAGTGTCACCTGGGTTATTAATTATAGATTCGGTTTCTAAGGCGTTAACGCAAATTCGTGAAAGACAATCGGCGTTCGTATTATATTTGCCTTTTTTATATATGATCTGATAATCATATTCTTCTAATTTTAATCTCCAACGTACGAGCTTGGAGTTTGGTTCTTTCATACTGAATAACCAGGTTAGAGGGCGATGATCTGTATAAATTTTGAATGTTTGTCCGTAAAGGTATGGTCTAAAATGCTTACAGGCCCAGACAATGGCAAGTAATTCTTTTTCGATGGTCGAATATTTGACTTCCGTGTCATTTAAGGTCCTAGATCCATAAGCAACTGGTTTGTCGTGTGGTATATCACCTTGAGAGAGAACTGCGCCTAATGCGAAGTTACTGGCATCGGTGGTTAATATGAAGGGTTTTTTAAAGTCAGGGTACTGTAAAATAGGGTCGTTAATTAAGAGGTCTTTACAAATTTTGAAACTCTCTACGAACTCATGATCATGTATTACTTTACAGTTTTTCTTTAAGCATTTTGTCATTGGTTTTGTAATTTTGGCTAAGTTCGAGATAAATCGTCTGTAGTAACCGAGTAATCCGAGAAAACTTTTAATCTCTGTTTGATTTTTAGGGATAGGAAAGTTTTTGATGGCGGATATTTTTTCTGGATTAGGTTTCACTCCTTCAGGCGTGATCACATATCCTAAAAATTGCACGGTCTTTTGTAAGAATTCGGTTTTGTCTAATTGAACTTTAAATTTGCTTGCTCTTAATCGGTCGAAAACTAATTTTAATCTGTCAACATGCTCTTGCAGGGACGTACTAAAGATAATTATATCATCTAGGTAGACGAGACATATTTCATTATGTAATCCTCTAAGAATATTGTCCATAATTCTTTGAAAACTAGATGGGGCGTTTTTTAGTCCAAAAGGCATGCGCTTGAATTCGTAATGGCCACCTTCTGTTGAAAATGCCGTTTTAGGTACATCTTCTGGATCTACTTCAATCTGGTGAAAGCCACTCGCGAGATCTATAGTCGTAAAATAGTTTGCTTTACCGAGTTTATCTAAAATGTCACTGATGTTGGGAAGGGGGTACTTGTCATCTACCGTTCTATCGTTTAACTTGCGATAATCTATGACTAATCGCCATTTTTTCTTACCCGACGCGTCCATCTTTTTTGGTACTACCCATACAGGACTAGACCATGGGGATACGCTGTCTTGGATAATTCCTTGATCTAACATTTTAGCTATTTGAGATCTTACTTCCGTTTTATGAATTTCCGGGAATCTGTACGATTTTGTAAAAATCGGTGAAGAAAATTCGTCTTTTAATTTAATTTTGTGTGTCATTTGATTTGTGAAACTCAAAGGAATTTCTTCACAATAAAAAATGTCGCGGTAGTCGAAACAGAGTTTTCTAAGTGTTTCATATTCCTCTTTATTACAATGATCTAAACGGAGGTTTTTTAAATTTTGTTTTAAAAGATTATCGTGTACGTTTGTTAAAATTTCTTCAGTTTCCATTTTTTCTATGAAATTTACTTCGATTAAATTTAAAGGTTCAATTTCAATGGGTTCGTGAAAATTTAATTTTACTGGGTTTTCTTTAATATTTTTAAGGGTTGTAATTGCAAAATTATTTTCAACATTCACTATAGCTTTTGGCATCTCAAGTCCATTTCCGAAATTTTTGTAATCTAATATACCTGAAGAACAATTTTGATTCACGGGCAATTTAACTACTTGTCTACTACGGGGTTGAACTATGATCGAGTAAACATTTTCATTATTGCTACCGGTGTTACTTGGATCTGAATCTTGATTGGAAATTATAGGAATTGATGTACGAGGCGTTTCTAATAATTTTGTACTTACATTTACTGTGGCGTTTAGCTGTTTTAGCAAGTCTATTCCGATTAATCCATCAAAGTTTTGACTGAATTTGAAAAGATAGAATTTATGTGTCTGATTTACTTTAAAAACGTCAAATGCTGGGATTTCAGCTACTTCGTCATGATATGATATATTGTGAGCTGATTGAATATTAAAATTTTCCTTGAAAATATAATTTGAATAAAATTTATAGGCTAAATTGGGATCTATCAAACTTTTGGTACTTCCGGTATCGATTAAGAATTTGGCTTTAATTTGCGGGATATAAATGAAAGGTAAATTAGAATTTAAAGCATGTATCTGTATTACGTTTGGTTGGGTTGTTGAAGTTCCGTGTGAAAATTTTGATTGTCACTGGAATATTCGTCTGGAATTGCGTAACATGAGGGTTCATTATACTCATATTCGTTCGGATTTTGAGGATAATACGGTTCAGAAATTTGAGTGCAATAATTCTGATCGTGTTCTCCATAATCTACATTATTCGAATACTCAAAATTTTGATATTCGTATACATTTTCAGGCTGTTCAGTTTCGTTAACATTATGAGCAAAAAGCTCTTCTGAAACGAAGTTTGGGCGTGGTCTAATATGGGACCTGGCGGATGTAGTATCCATTGGTTCTGGCTTATACGGTTTACTTTGATTTTGGCTTGATTGGCCATATCTTTGATTAAAATTTTGATTATTCGAGAATGAATTATTTTGGGCTGGACGTTGCGTAAATGGGGGTTGTCTCACTGCAAAATGAGTTGGTCGCACGTTTTGCCTGTTATTAGGGTTGAAAAATGGGTTAGGTCTTTGCTGAGTAGTGTTAAAACTACTACTATTTTGAAAAGTGGGTCTCTGTTGGAAACTCGTTTGAAACGTGGATGGAAAATGGTTTTGATTTTGGAAATTTGGTCTTGATTGAGGGTTTGTTGGATATGTTTGCGAGGAATGCGGTGTAGAATACTGTGGTCTGAAACTCGTGTTAAATTTAACTGGAGTAATTCTTTGAGCAGGTCTAAATGACGTATGCGTGTTTAAACTATTCGCTCTTTGGTTAGAATAAAGAAAATTCTCTTCTTCAATCACCATACTCATAGCTTTTTCTAAACTATCGGGGTTTCTTAAGCGAACATTTAATTGTAAATGTGGTGGTAAGCTGCGTATATAGGTTTTGAGGGCTAAATCGTCGTAACTCCTAATATAAATTATTTTTTGTTCAGGGGTTATTCTTGAGTCTGAATTTAATTTTGAAATTATCAAGCTTCGAGAGTCTTGACATCTCATACCGAAATTATATGGCGTTTCGTTTTTATTCGGCCTTAAATTAATTAAGTCTTGGATCAAACAGTCTACATTACGCTGATGTCCAAAGCTTAAATTTAGAGCTTCTTTAATTTTGGCCCATGTTCTTAATTCTAAACGTGATCCAATTAATATGAGGGCACGTCCGGTTAATTTACCTGATAGCGCTCTAATCAAAAAATTATTAAATTGTAAATCGGTTTGGCTGGCAAAAGTATTAACGAAATTTTCACAGTTTTCTATAAAAATCGAAAGCGTGTGTGGGTTTCCATCGTAATTTGGAATACTGTCTAAATATAGGCGAATTAACTGGTAGTTTTGCCTTTCGGTTGCCATTTCGCTATCTAAATTAACTACACTTAATAATTGTGCTAAACTATCTACTTCTGACATGAAGTTTTTCTAACTTAACGTATAAATTTCCTTTTAAAATTATTTCGTTTTACTTTTATTTTACTTGAAATTTCTATCGTATAGATTTTAACTTTTTTTAGTTTTAAATGGGAAAATAAAAGGATGAGCAACTTACAATATTGGAATCCAAATTTTCATTTTATCCTACGTTGCCTATAGGGTCGTCTGATGTGTAGATCTCCCCAGGACTTCTTAGATTATCTTCCTTATTCTTCCGTGGGCTGCTGGTTGAACTCTGGAACGATTTGGTTTCCACGTGCTCACAGGTCTGTCCGTATCACTCTTGTTCACTTTATTGTTCGTTAATCGTAAAAACGAAAAAAATCACTTCCGCGATGGATTAGATTTCCGATCAATGTCCTAACGACTGCGCCAATTAAGTGATCGATCCACGGAGATAAGTTTTTAAAAAACAATCTTTATTTTATTACATTGAAGTTGAATGTAAAAACTACAACTAAACTTATCTCTAACATGTATTCTAAGATTCTAAATTCATTCTACTCTGTTACATTGCAAAACATGATCTTTTTATATGATAATGTTGGGTGCTGAATCGGCATGGTGTCCGATGGCTGAGACGGTATGTAACAAGCTCTAAACATGAAAAAATTAAACACAGCAGTAAACAGTTACAAAAAATAAATAATAATTTTGATACAGTACATATAAATGTTAACACCAGAAAAAAAATAAAAAACTATCTACTACCACAACAACGTTGGTTGCTAGGCTAATGACATCATGAAAAAAGTGTATGTCACACACTCCCCCTCTGGTTCCGGTAAGGCGGCCTCGCTGAGGAACCAGGATTTCGCATCGTGCTCGTACCTGACTTCCGGGTTGAAGGTGGTCGTCCTCTTTTCCTCTTGGGGTAGAGCGGTATTGGGGCATCTTGTGTCCCTGCGACATACGGAGTTAATTCGGTTGCGTGGTACTTACCTACGATTACGTTTGGTCTCCGAACTTCAGAGACTTCAAATGTAGTTGGTCCCACAATTCTGGCAATTCGGTACGGACCATCTCTCTTGGGCAGTAGTTTGGCAGTTAGCCCTTGCGCAGCTTGACTTAGAAGGTGAGTACGGACCAAAACTTGATCTCCTTCTTTATATAGCGGGGCTGGTTGGCGATGCTTGTTAGCGTAAACCTTTTCTTCTTTTTTAGGTCTCAAGACAACTGGATCAAAGCATGGGGGTTTGCATTCTTCAGTTATTTTGTCAGAAAACAGTTCATCCAATTTTGTGTGCAGAAGTTCCGTCTTCTGTTTTTCCATCTTGAAAGGTTGTACAGAAATTGGTGCCTGATCTGGTTTTAATATAATTCTGTCTTTTGCATACGGGCTTGGTCCTCCCCCTCGTCGGAAGATTCCCTTATGTTTCTTCCGTAAAGCGTTGATGCGCTTTCTTTCTTCTATTGTGGCATTATCCACTTTATTTTCTTGTAGTGCCACTTCTTCTTCTACTGTGACATTATTCACTGTAGTAGGTGCCAATATTTGCTGTGGGTTCCGGTTATCATCGTCGAAACTCCATTTATTGTTAGCAGGATCTAACACGATGCCTGCTTTCACTAGGAAATCAATTCCTAGTAACGTTCTATTATCATACTTTCTTGGAAATACGATCAATTTACTTAATACCGTTTTATTAGCTATGGTGATGGCAACATCTGCAGTCTTCACTGTTTTTCTTGAGGTGCCACTATCAGCAAGTGTTATATGTATAACTTCATCAACGAAAACGTACCAATCTTTAATTTTCTCGTACAGGTTCCATCCTGCAATACTCTTAGTACATCCTGTGTCAGCCAAAGCAATTCCCTTCATACCACAAATGGTAATCGATAATGTTGGTCTTCTATCAGCATTGTCTTTATCTTCGGCTGCATAAAATTCAACATTCTGAAGACTTTCTTTAGATTGCGGCGTTTTTGGCGAACATTCAGGGCATTTGGATCGTATGACTCCTGGAGCCTTGCATCCATAACAATAAACTGTAGATTGCGACGTTTCCATCGTAACATCGGTTTTCTCGACTTTTCGGTTGGTATCAGGTTTTCGCTTGTTTCGACAATCAGATATTGAGTGTCCAAACAATTTACAATGCGAACAGCGCGGTCGCGGCGATTTCTTCTCCGACGATTTAGATTCCAAGTGAATATGCTGAAGTTCCTTTATTGCCATTTCAACATCTCGGACTCGGTCTAATAATGTTTTAAAAGTATGGAATTCATTTCGCGTAATTCGCTTCCTTATATCGCGTCGCAAAAGTCCATACAGCATATCTAGCTGTACTCGTTCATCCAGTTTATACGGTAACTGGGAAATTAATTCGCGGATACGGATCACGAATAAGTCAGTTCTTTCATTTTCTAATTGTTCACGCGCAAATATCTCACGGTACACTAAATGTGCAGGTAGTCTTCTAGAATAAATTTCTCGGAATGCGGCAATTGCGGCTTTCCAATCCGTGACGGTTTGCTTAACGCCCTTCCACCAAGATGCAGCATGACCTTCCAATAGCATTGAAAGTCCTCTATACGCATTTTCATCGCTTATGTTCATGCATTCCTTATACGTAAGTATGGCATCCAAGAAGGCGTCGACATCAGCTGAATCGCTTCCATCAAATCTAGATGTGCACTTTGCGAAATTTCCAGTATGCTGATGTTCATTAATAGTACTCGCGGTATGTTCTGAATTATCATCACGAACTATATTGGTAATACGTGTAATTAATGTCTCTAGCTGTTCATTCGTAAAAGTTACCGATTTGTCTTTTTTGGTGCCATAGTTTCTTTTAAAAGTTCGGTATTAATAATTTGAAACCCGTTTGACAGTCACTGGTTGTCGTTAATAAATTGTTGCAAAAACCGTTTGACAGTCACTGGTTAACGTTAATAAATTTATGCAGAAACCGTTTGACAGTCACTGGTTGTTAAAAAGTTGAATAATGTCTCAAGGTCAACTCACAGATGTCACTGATTTATATAAACCAATATTGCAACAATTAACGAAACTAATGTTTATAAAATTTTTATGACAAACTAGCGAACACAAAAAGATATTGCACTAAAGTCACAAACTTTCAAGGAAACGCTTATAACTGTCATATAAAACATTTATGTCAAAATATCGAACACAAACAAGTATTGCACTAAAGTCACAAATTTTCAAAATTGTTTATGACAAAATAGCGAACACACACTAGTATTTCACTAAAAGTCACAAAATACTGTATGCACAATATTTTATATTATTTTTTTTCAATAACTGCATTACTTTTCACGCGAAATTTACCATTCCGGTGCGCGTTTTTTTTTTTTGGTTAATTATTTTCCAGGCCCACAGCTGGGACGCCAGTATAACAAAACATAATGTTAAATACATTTATTGGGCTCTAAACATGAAAAAATTAAACACAGCAGTAAACAGTTACAAAAAAGAAATAATAATTTTGATACAGTACATATAAATGTTAACACCAGAAAAAAAACAAAAAACTATCTACTACCACAACAACGTTGGTTGCTAGGCTAATGACATCATGAAAAAAGTGTATGTCACAAATTATTATTAGCAGAAAAATAATTATTTTAAAAAATATTTTGTTTTGATGAAAGTAAGAAAAATTTGACTTTTTTCTTTTTTATTATTTTTCCAATGCTTTATTATTTTTTTATTTTTACGATTTCTAATTATTAAAATAGTGATTATTTTATCTCTCTATTAGTTTTTGGCGTTCTTGCTGCTAATGCCATAACAAAAAGAATTTAAAAAAAAACATTTTTATAATAAATTAATATATTTCACTAAAAATAGTAGCAGCAAGATTCCGACATGTAACGAAACTTACCGAAGTTTACCGAAGTATCCAAATATCATTAAACGCGCTAAAGTTTTTATTGTTTGAAACTTAAAATCAGATAATATTATTGTTAATTGATATTTTTATTACAGAACTTACTTAAATTGAAATTATTAGCAGCAGAAAAATAGTTTATATATTAAAATAACTACTTTTCCGCTGCTAATAATTTCAATAAATGTAATTTTCCTTTCTTTATTATTATTTTTTCAATGCTTTATTATTTTTTTATTTCTACGATTTCTGCATTCAATGGTTTGCACCTTTGAAATTGTATGTCATGTTGATATTAAACATGGTAAAAAATTTCACTTTCTTAAAATGTCATTCCATTTGACATATGTCATAAAGATAAATGATATCTTAAATGATCATAACCAACATATCTGAAGTAGGTTTTACAGCGCAAGGGATATTTTGAAATGACAAATTTACATTTAAAAGTCAGTTCTACACTATAAAAGTAACCAAAATAACCAGACCTTACAAATGTGAACGCAATATATTAAAGCGGGCAAACAATTAAATTTTACTGTGTAATAGTTTCTCACGATTTATTTCTGATTTGAGATATAGTGTAAGTACACTTTTTTCCGTGTGTGTATTTTTCCGAGTGCCCTTTTTGCCATGTGTGTATATTTTCATGTGCGCCTTTTTCCGTGTACGTACTTTTATATTATATAAGTAATTGGAAAATTTATTTTAATAAATATATTTTAAATTTAACGTATCAAATCATTTTTAGTTTAATGCACTGAGTGAAAATGAATCGTATTCCCATCTTAAAAAGTTAATGAATAAATAATTCGGAATAATACTCATTATTTGTCCAGTTTTTAATAATATGCGAAGATTTGATTCAATTTGAATTGGATGAAGTAAGGCGTATGGCTAGAGAAAGCAGTCTGAGGTGTCGAGCAAGTTCCACGTAAAGGTAATGATGTGTTTGCCAATACAGTTGGCAACGGGTGCACTAGTAAATAATATTAACTTTTTTCTTACAAAAATAATAAATAACAGTTCGAATCGTAATGTGTAATTTTTTTTTTTTTTTTTTTTCGTTCAAATCGACATTCTAACTTTAGTGACATTTCGGTTTCGGTTTTTAAATAAGGTAATTTTACGTTCCGGTTACGGTTCTGTTAAAAATGCCGGTTAATTTCAGTTTTCGGTTCGGTTCCCGTTCGACTCTCTGAATACAAAAGCACAGGATTTTTTTTTTTTTGTTGCAATAAAAAAAGTTTAAATGCGTAAATTGAGGGATGTATGAGGTTTGATAAAAAAATACACGAACTGCGCAATTCCTAGTAGATAGAAATGAGTTAACATTAATAACGCAGCTGTCACTTGTTATTTAATTTCCATTTGTCTCGTTGAGTTATTTCATCCGAATTTTATAGCGGTTTTTCTAATTTGATTTTCTATTTTTTTAGGGCTTTGAAGATATGACCACCAAAAAAACCCAATAACGTCACTCATTTGTCTGTCTGTCTGTACGATAGAAATTGTAGCCAAACGGCTTAACATAAAAAGTTGAAATCTGGTATGCTTATAAAACTCATTGACCCATATATAGGAAAAATACTGATAGTTCAAAAAAACACATTCCGACATAAATATTAACAATTATGTATTTAAAAAAAAAATTAATATATATTTTTTAAATTTTGATTGGCATACTAAATGAAACATCTGAATGCGTGGATCAACAATTAAATTTTTATTCTTGAAAAATCAATTCTTTTTATGGGATTTTTGCCAAAAATATGTCTAAAAACTTTTGTCACCCAGGGTGGGTGACAAATCTCTCAGAGGGGTTGATCTCAAAATCGGAAAAAAATCTCCATAATGAACATTGAGGGGAACCGGAGTAGTTCCACAGGAATTTCTAATCAGATTAGTTTTTCGAAAAATGTCGATTTCCTTGCCTTCGATAAAAAAAATATTTTTTAAAAATGTATTGTGTGGTATCAAAAGAAAGCTCTTAGGATGTAGATTAAAAAAAATTGATCGAAAAGCAAAGTAGCAAAGACGGCGATAGAATTTCTTGAACTTTTGAAAATAGCTTTTAGAGAAGATGCTCCGGGTCGAACTATTTATGAAGTTAAGCTGAGCTGTTACATAATTTACCCTTTTTTAGGGTTTTGTAGGTATGACCACCAAAAAACCCTTATAACGTCACTCATATGTCTGTCTGTACTAGAGGTCTGCACGGGCTCGGTCCCGGGTTCGGGCCGACTGACATGTATTATATTCGGGCTCGGGCCGGATAAGAACAATAATACCTTTAAATAATATATTTTTAAACCTTCGTTAAAAATATATATATATTTTTTAAATTTCTAGTTTTATAATTATTACAAATTGTAAGCAATTTTTGTATCATAATATTTTTTTAACGAGGGTTATTCGGGCCGAATTTAAAATTTTGTCGGGTTCGGGCCGGGTAGATGCAATAATTGTATTAATATTTTCGTGCTCGGGCCGGGCCGGACTGGAAACATAACGGACCGGGCCGGGTAAAGGTGGTCCAAAATAGGCCCGTGCAGACGTCTAGTCTGTACTGTAGAAATTGTAGCCAAACGGCTGAACATAGAAAGTTGGCATGCTTGTACAATTTATTGACCCGCATAGGTATAATTAAAAGTTCAAAAAAATAAAGCGCGGTATAAATATAAACAAGTATGTATTTATTGGAAAAAATATAATTTTTAAAAATTTTAATTGGGGTCCTCTAAATACGTGGTTAAGCAAACACATTTTTACCGACCGCCAACATATATAAGGGAGAAATTGTGATCATACCGATTTTGACATTTCGAGATTTCGGTGGATCTCCCTATATAACGTTTTGACTATTTTTAGCATGATGTCTGTCGGTCGGTCTGTCCGTCTGTCTGCCTGTCTGTCTGCCTGTCTGTTTGTCGGTCTGTGTACAAGTGCAGAGCAAATTCGGCTGGAAGGATTTTTATGAAACTTCATATTTAAGCTTATGACTTCAATGGCACGAGTTGAACAACTTTTGGTACCTACGTTTTTTTGTAACGTTTCTATGGTCATGATAAATAATATCTCTGTTAGAAATATTGAGCCAAGTTATTTCTAATCTACTGCTAGAATGTATTTTATACAAGTATTTTGTGATGGCGGTCGGTTCTGTGATGGCCACAGCTGATTTTTATTTTTTTTAAACATTTTTTTATGTAATTTTCTCCAAAAATATGTCAAAAAACTTTTGTCCCCCACACTATATCCCAGAGGAAAATCAGAAGAAAAAAAACTCAATAATGTACATTTAAAGGAACCGGAATAGTTTAACAGGAATTTTTGATCAGATTTTTGTATCGTAGAAAAAAATATTTTAATATTTATCATGTGGCATCGAAAGATAACTTTTTAGACGAAGATTAAGAAACTGTGGAGGCAGTGGTTTGTGGCCCATCCAATATAATTTCTTATTTCTAATTTCCGCCAGGTTTAAAATGTTTCTTTAGTATTTTTACAATTTAATTTATTTTACAAGTTTTATATTTTACAAATAGTCACGTTCTTTCCTTTCACTTAAGAAATTATTTTTACCCCAAAGAGGTCATAACCATTTGGTCACTACGACCCATGACCCTTTTGCTAGCAACCGTTCTCAATGACTGTTCTGAGTTAACAACACTAACCAGATACCGGTACATCTCCGAACAGTTAACATCTCATATCTATTAAAATACAAAAATCATTTAAAAATTCTAACACTGGCATATTTAAAGTAAAATCCTTTAGTCATAATAATCCCACAGAATTGAAAGTAGTTTTTCGAAATTTTTCTATTTTAATACGTTTTTTTCCAAAAATCTACGAACAAAATCACTGTCCCGAACCCTTTAACGCAAAAGGATTAAATTATAAATCTGAAAAAATTCTAAGTAATGTACATTGATCTAAACCGGAAACGTACGAGAGGAATTTTTGATCAGATTTCGTTTTTGGAAAATGTAGCAGTAAAATCACCTATAAAGTTTTCATGTTTTTGAAAAAAATCTTCTTCTCTGAGCACTATCAGTCAGGTTGAATTTTGGCCTCACTCACATAAGCCCTCCATCTCGACCTATTCATTGTCAAAATCTTGCCAAGTACCCTGTATACCAATACTTGTATGAAAAAAATCATTATTTTAAATTCGTTGCTAAATTTTGGCGAATAATGTTACGATTTTTTTGTATTTATGGCTAAGGTAGTGTGTGTCTTTTTTAAATTTAAAATATAATAAGCCGGCCTGCGTAGCGTAGTGGTAACAGACGTGTCTTGCGTTGCTAAGGTCTCAGGTTCAAATCCTGTTCAGGCATGGAATTTTCGAAAAAATAAAAAATGTCCTGGCTATTTGGCTTAATTAACTTCTTCCATCTTTCGCGGCCATAGCTAATCTTCTCCAATTATGGGCATCGATTCTTTGCAGGTCTTTGTGCACATTGTCCATCTGTCTCATTCGAAGTCTTCCTCTTGGTTTGTTTGTACCTGGAACGCTATCGAATACTCTTCTCAATGGCATGTTGGTCATTCTGATGACGTGTCCGATCAAACGTATTGCGGAACTTTTTATGATGCCAATCACATCCGGTTCATTAAAAAGGTCGCGCAGCTCATCATTTCTTTTGAGTCTATCCATCCATATTCCACCCATATTCCATCCTCTTGGACAGTACCGAAAATTTTCCGTAGAATCTTGAGTTCAAAGATTCTCAGCCGGCGTGTTGTTCTTGTGTAAGTGTCCAAGATTCACTTCCATATGTGAGTATGGGTCTTGTATAATCTTATTTTTGTGTGACGGGATAGCAGGCGTGATCTAAGTAGACTATTAGAGGCATTGTAGGCTTTCTTTGCAGAAAGGATTCTTAAAGTGATTTCTTCCGTGATGTTGCTGTTGCTGTTCACGGTGCTTCCGAGGTATTTAAAGCGTGTTACGGATTCTATTTGCAGTTCTGCGATTGCTGGTGGACATTCGTTTTGAGGTGTACTCGGTGCCCTGAGGTACTTCGTCTTTTCTGTGTTTATCACAAGCCCTTCTGCTTCTGCTGTTTCCTTTAGTGAGTTATATGATTCGACAACATTTCTGTCGGATGTGCTTATTATTAATTTAATGAAGACTTGAATACGAAGCAAATGTAGAAAAACTCGCTGGAATTTTTTAATTTAAACTTTATTGTGACGAATTTTTTGCAAATTATTAAAAACGATTATCATGTTGTGTTTTTTTTTCTTAAATTACTTCGTCTTAATGAATAAATACACTTGCAAAGTAAGAAATTTGAAAGTAAATAAAAACAAAAAAAATCTGAAAAAAAAACACAAAGCAGGCGAAGTTTAATGTGTCAGTTGTACATTCATGCAAAACTGTGAGTTGTATTAGTTAGTAGTACTGCAAAAATTGAAAAATCTAAATGAATTTTTTAATTGAAAATGTGAAAGTCGTAATCTATAAAACTCCGCAGCAAGTACAGTTAAATAAGAAAATACGAGGACAAAACATACCTTACTAAACAGTTTCCTATCCAAGATCATTAATGCTTCCGGAAGATTTATTTCGTAGTTAGTTTATTACATAAGATTAAAAAAATTTAAATATTTTAGAGGGAAAAAATAATTTATAAGTTATTTACCAATCTTTTTAAATCTTCTTAATTAATTTATCCCAATTTTTAAGAGGATCCTACTGTATACACGCAACTAACTAACTGTATCACTGTAATTGTAAATAATTCATAAAGGGTCACGAATTTAGAAAAAATAATGCAACAGAATCAACAAATAATATATGATCTTTACATATATATTTGTTTGATTTACTTCAGTTGCATGGTATGGGCAAAAACCGCAAAGGAGGTTTTATAAAATATTTAATAATTAGACAGATTTTACTCATGCTATCAAAATATAATAAAAATTGATGTGAAGTGTGAATATTCACACATTTCAGGGTTTCGCAGGTATATAATAAGTGAAGGCGGTATGCTGAGTGTGTAGTATGTACAAATTTTACTTTGTAGTAATCACGGCAAAATGAACGATATTTTTAAAATAATTTATCGTCTGTTAATCATATAATAAGACTGGTTATTAAATTTACGCTCTTAAAAATTAAATACAACATTTATCAAAATTTATTTATTTTATATGTATGTTGCATTATTAAATAAATAAATAAATAAATAAGTAAATAAATAACTAGAATTTTGACAAAATAATTTCAACATAATAAAAATGCAAAAAAAAAGAAAAAATAAAATTCACTCCGTACTCGAACTCGAAACCCTTCGTTTTCCAGCTCATTCTAGCAGTGCTCTAACCCATTTCGCTACGCACGCTTTGCATGTGAGTGTCTTACATTGGTATAATTTTTGTACTTTGTGAACCAAAAACCACAAAAAATGAGTTATTTTCCGAAAACATAATCTGATCAAAAATTCCTGTTGTACTATTTCGGTTCACACCAATATACATTACTTAGAATTTTTTTAGATTTTTAGTTTAAACCATCTGGGCTACAGGTGTGGGACAAAAATTTTTTTGCACAATTTTGGAAAAAATCGCATCAAAATAATTTATTTTGCAAAAATAAAAATTTGATCATTAATCCACGTACTAAGGGCTTTCGTTTGATACCCTACTCAGAATTAAAAAAAAAAAAATTTTGTTTTCGATGAGCACATATTTGTTTATATTTTTAGGGGGGTATGTTTTTTAGATGTTTTAGTATTTTTCCTATGTGCGGGTCAAAGAGTTGTATAAGCATGCCAAATTTCAACTCTCTGGGTTTAGCCGTTTGGCTACAATTTTTACTGAACAGACAGACAGACAGACAGACAGACGACAAAATGACGGTATAAGGGTGTTTTGGTCATACCTACAAAACCCTAAAAATGTATGTAAAGATCATATATTATTGTTGATTTTATTTTATTATTTTTTCTATATTCGTAACCATTTTTGAATTATTTACAATTACAGTGCTTTCCTTGCGTGTAGAGTGCAGGAACCTCTTTATTCGGATCAAACCCTTTTAAATTATTATTATTCGTATTATTTTTTATAAGCTGCCAATTAAAACAGCCTTATGAGGATTCTACACTGTACACGGAAAGAAATCACTGTATTTGTAAATAATTCATAAAGGGCTATGAATTTAGAAAAAATAATACAACAGAATTAAAAAATAATATATCATCTTTACATAAATATTTGTTTGATTTTGTTCAGTTGCATAGTATGGGCAAAAACCGACCTTTTTATATCATACCTATTTATTAATTAGACAGATTGTACTCATGCTATTCAGTCGATTAAAATCTAATAAAAATGTATGTAAAGATCATATATTATTTGCTGATTCTGTTGTATTATTTTTTCTACATTCGTAACCCTTTATGAATTATTTACAATTACAATGATTTCCTTGCGTTTTAAGTGCAGGATCCTCTTAAGTGAAATCACACAATTTACATTATTATTATTCGTGTTATTTTTTGTACGATATCCATTAAAACAGTCATAAGAGGATCCTACACTGTACACGCAGATAAACTACTGTAATTGTAAACAATTCATAAAGGGTTACGAATTTAGAAAAAATAATGCAACAGAATCAACAAATAATGTATGATCTTAAACATACATATAAATATTTATTTGATTATGTTCAGTTGCATAGTATGGGCGAAAACTGTAAAAACGGGTTTTTATTACATACCTTATTAATAATTAGACAGATTTTACTTATGCTAATCAATCGATCAAAATCTAATAAAAATGTATGTACAGATCATATATTAGGTATATGTTAATTCTGTTATATTATTTTTTTCTAAATTCGTAACCCTTTATGAATTATTTACAATTACTGTGATTTCCTTGCGTGTACAGTGTAGGACCCTCTTAAGTCGAATTAAACCCTTTACATTATTATTATTTGTCTTATTTTTTATAAGATGGCAGTAAAACATCTTTTCAATCTAGAAATGTAAAAATAGTACTGAAATTCTGAAATATACCTATAGTCTATCTCAAAAAGAGCGATAGTAATAAAATTTATTATTTGTAAAAAGTTATTGTTTTTTCACACAGAAGCGGCACACAAAATATGAATAGTTCGAAACGAAATATTGTTAAGAAACAACCGAGTGTGCCGCACATCTTATATGGGAATACGAACTAGGGTTAAACACAATAGATCATAAAAATTTTACCCTAAAATTTTTAAGAAAAATATGGTCACAGGCGTGCGTTTAATGATATGATAAATATGGTCACAGGCGTGCGTTTAATAAAATGATAAATAGTCATATAAAAATACACAAAACCAATGTAAACGTGATTAAAATGTGCACGCCACTGGTAACTGCCTAACAAAAAGATTTATTACTATCGCTCTTTCTGAGATAGACTTATAATAATGTACTTGCAGGACACATTCAACAATAGCATTTTTGCTGCAACAATCTATGTTTATGACTAATAAACGTGACCTAGCGCAAATGTCATTGTTGACTACAGGTTAAAGTGACCAGACGTTTTACATTAGATAGGACTGTCCTACATTTGGGTTTCTTGTCCCACAAGTGTCCTACATTGCACAATTGGATAAGGCGAGGACCTTTTTGTTTTTTGCTCATCACTTAGATTTTGGGAGGTGACCTTTTTTTAGACCTGTACCACATTCCATTGTAAAACATCAGGTCACTTTACATAATAGGTAATTATTACACCGAATTTTGAACAAGTATCAGTTTATTAGTTATTATCATAAAATAAGTTTTAGTCAGGAGCGCATTTACATATAAACAAATTAAGTATGTTATAATGATTTTAATGTTTTTGATGTGAATGAATACGTTTGAATCGGAAATATAATATATATTTTTAACTTTGTAAGTAATTTTTTTCTTTGTGACATATGTATTTATATTTATTATATATAAAGCAATAATAATAAGTGTGTTTTTAGATGTTTTTAAAGGGGGGAGGGGGGGAGGGGGGTGCTTAGGGGCCCCGCAATACCTAAATCCAATCCTGGTTCTAGTGAAAAAAAGTAATGTAGAAATGTTTATTCAAGTACTACATTTCACTCGATCTTTTGCCGATTTCTTTTTACATTTTAAAGCTAATGTAATATGCTGCCCAAAAATATACATTTGTATGTAATAAAATATATTTGTTGTTCCCAATGTAAGTGTAGAATATATTTCTGTACAAATATGAGGGTTAGGTTAGAATGTTTAAAAAACTATTTATTTTACTTACTAATAAAGGAAATAATATTTTTATAAATATCATAATAGTCTTTCACCAGTTCAAATTTAAAACGTGTGATGAAATACAATAATAACACCTTTATGTGCCTTTTAATATCCTAGTCAGGGGGTCGGCAACCTGCGTCCCGCCGAACGAATTTATGCGGCCCACCAGTTAGAAAATATAATGTTTTCTTTTCATATCCATCGCATATTGCCGAGCTGTATTAGGCTCCTCATACATATTTACGCCGACGTATATAGTGTAAACTGACGTAAACAAGAACTTAAGATGGTAAAATATAGAAAGAACAAAAGGAATTAAGGCCTGCAAAAAAAATGTTGTTATTAAATGCAGCTCGCGACCTAATAATTTCGTATATAAATGCGGCCCCGACAATAAGATGCTACGAATATAATGCTGACTCCTGTTGTTGTCTAAAGCTGATGAATAGTCCTAAAAATTAGCTTATACCAAGGCATTATAGTTGCTTGCTGTATGAATCTAACATCGAAACGTCAAACGACTGAAAGATTTCTCAGACCGTTAACACACACAAATATTATGTTTCTGAGTATACTGTCAGTGTTATCGTTCACGTCTTCTTGAATTGGGGGGAGCAGGCGGGAATGATAGATAGCCTAATGCAAAGAGTATAGGATTCTCTTAAATGTTATTATTTACAGCCATTGTGACCGGATATTTTATTTTATTCCGCGCAAAACCCGAATAATAATAAGTCTATTGTTTTTTGATTTCATTTTTGTAATTTACAGGTCCGATTTGGTCGAGAGCGATATAAAAGGTGTCGAAATAATACCAAGTTGAGACTTTAACAAAATGTTTCGATTCTGTACGATATACAGGGTGTTTGTTTGAAACGCCGCACCTCGAATAACTCCTTCATTTTAAGAGATACAAAAAAAAAAAATCAGGAAAAAAGTTTAACTAGACAAAAGGGCCCACTTAAAAACTATAATAAGAATTCTGTATCACTTCTGGTTTCAGCAGAAATTGTTTCAACTTTTTATCTAGCATAGGAAATTGGTACTTTAATTTTATTTTCTTGAAAGTACATTAAACCAACTTTACAAGGATACCAAATTATCATACTTTAATTTTAACCATTACAAAATGGCGATCATTTATTTACAAAATAATAAATAACATAAAAATCGTAGAAACTAAATTATAAAAAGATATAACATTAGGTAACCAGGAAAAACAATAAAACAAAATGTGACTAAAGTTAATAAGAAACTAAGGAAAATTTACAAATGTTCAATTTGAGAACTTGAGGGTTTAGTATACATATTAGTAGGTAAGGTGCCATTTGAATTACGTATTAATAGAATGTCGAGAAAAGGAATAGTATTATAAAGGTGCAGTGGAATTGCACTTAAATAAACTTAAAATAATCAAAAAAAAAAATATATATATTAAAAATTATTGCATTCAAACCTATAAGATATCCATCTGAAACTCTTTTTAATGATTTAAAAATATGCACAGTAAGCCAGTTATATCTAACAGCCATAACCAAATATATAACAATTAATCCTGAAATAGTTCAAGTCACAGAACACATATACAACACACGAAATAATATTATGAAGCGAGCATTACCTGCTAAGTATAAGAAAAAGAAACTTGATACATATTTTAAATCTGTGGTTGGCAATGTATACAATGCGTTTCATCAATATATAGCATCATCAAATATTACTATTACGAAAACCAATTATAAACAAAAAATTAAAAACTGGGTACTACAGTTACAAAGCAATGATGTTAACTCTATTATAAAAAGAATATAAATTAATTTTTCATCTTTAAGCTTTTTTTTCTCTCTCTTCTAACATGTTTTTTATATCGAAATTATATTTAATAAATAAATATGAAATTTAAAGGCTCAACATAATAATATTCAGTCCATTATAATAAAATTACAAAAATCAAAGCCACAAACTGAGCTTACGCTCATGTGGTGTACCCATCGCTGATGGGACCTGGATTTTATTGCTTTATAGCACCCCAAGTGTAAAAATCTGTATATATTTATATCTAAAATGTATATTTTGAGCAATACCATTATTATTATTATTATTATCATTTTCGGTTTCTATAATAAATTGTAATTTATTGTGAAATGAGTTAAAAAATAGTAAGTGTAGTATCTACTTGATCTGAAGGTATGGCTAAAATGATATCGTCTACATAATATTTAATAAATGGTAAATGGAAAGGTAATTTTTTAATATCAGTATTAATGAGTTCATTTACCACCAAATTAGCTAGTACAGGTGATGAAGGAGCACCCATTACTGTTTTATTTGTGAAGTCTTGCACCTTATTTTAATGTGTTCTATTTCTAAACTGTGATATCCGATGGCATTGGTCCCTTTACAGCCTCTTACCATCACCCTGAGTCTGTTCAATTTTTCGAACAGACCTTTTATCCTATTTATTTGTGTTTGTCTGTGCAAGATTTATTTTATTGAATATGTGTAATTTTATTGATTTTATTTATTTATGTTTAATTTATTGTTTTTAATATGTAGCGTAGCTATTTAGCTGCGTTAGGCGCAAATAGCCTTTGATACTGTGCGCCAAAAATATTAACTAACTAATTAACTGTTTTCCAACGCCTACTACGCATAGCTACCGCAACTAACTAACTGTTCATTTTAAATTGCTCACCATAGCTGTCTCGAGAACTATAAGAGCTACGAGGTTGCTTAAATTAGACAACAAATACTATTTTACACGAAATGAAATGAAATTTTTCTTGAATATGTAATAGCTTCGTGCTAATTAATAAATGATTTATTATTATTTATTATTATTATTATTAAAATATCAATGAGTGAAGCAATTTTTATTTCGACCAGTGGTTCTCAAAGTACGTTGTGCAAGAAAGTGATTTAATTACGTTATAACTTCAGAATAAAAGACAATCGCATAACAACATTAGAGTTTTTTTACTTATTTTTACATGTACAATACATTCCTGAAGTTCGGCCCTTTCCTCCCCACTCACACTGTATATGAAAAGTGCGAAAAATATAAAATATTAGCAATACGTGATCTAATTATTTCCCTAAAACTTTTTATGAGGACATTATATGAGTGCTAATTTTGCCTTGGATTAAAATTATGATTTTAAGGCAAATGTTGAAACAAGGAAAAGGAAACCACATGCCAGTGATAGAATATACCACCGTAATCAAAAGTTAGTCACATTTCCGTTCCAGAGATCTCCACAATTAGCAAATTAGACCTTTTAAGTACAGTGGCGGCTCGTCAGTCTAGAAATAGGGGAGGCAACAAATATACACCAAGTCAATTTTACAAATATATTTATAATAGCTACTATCTACAACAGGCATGTGCAACTTACAAAAGACCGAGAGCCGGATATCGATCTGAAATATATTCGTGGACCAGAATTTTTTAAGGATCTTTTTTTTAGAATCAATAGTTATTTTTAATTACTCACTGTAATTTTCTTTATTATAAAAAAAATAAATCATTTTAAATTTTCTAAACTATGCATAGTTCATAACACGTTCATAACATCCATAAAAAAAAACACAAGAAAAAATAAAACATATTTAATAATGCATAAAAATTGTTAGATAAGAACAAAACATTTGTTTAATTTGAATGGGACGGTTGAGACTTCATACTGCTCACAAGTTTGTTAATCTTCGGGAAAACAACTGATGCAGAAACACGTAACGTGTTTTCTATGTGCGAATCCGTTATTCGTGTCCTTGTTTTTGATTTATCGAACTTCATCCTAGAAAAAACCTACTAACAGTAGTAAGTGCTTCCAAAGAGCGTTATTCTCTTCTGAACAAAAGCTGTGAGTTTCGGAAATGTGTCAACTAGGAAATATTTCTTATAAAACTCAATTAGTGAAATCTTCTTCATTTTTGTTTTTTAAATCAGAGTTCTCCTGTAGCTCAAGTAGTTCCATTTGCAGAGAAAGTAGCGCTTGTTCCACAATAACATCAACCGTTTATCCGCATTTGATCTCTGAAAACAAAGATATACCCGCGGACTAGATTCAATGGGATTTTGGATAGTTACCGCGAGCCGGACAAAAGGAGGCGACGGGCCGGATGCAGCCCGCGGGCCGTAGATTGCACATGCCTTATCTACAATAAATCAAAATAAAAATAATACTGAAAAAACAAAAATAAAACATTCATACTTGCAAAATTTGACTTGCAGTTCTGCCCGAACTACATGAACTACTCTTTCATTTTTTACAACACGATAGATAGTTGCGACTTATATAAAACATTAGTCGTTTCGTCAATTTGCCAAGAAAAAAATTCAGTTTCATGAATTTCTTGTTATAGTACCAGCATATTTTTTAACTATATTACTTATCGAATAAAAAAGTTCATTTTGAATTGACTCAAATTACTATGTTCATATTTAACAGATCGCTCACAAATTGTAGAAATAAATAAAATTAGATCGTCTATCCTTTTTAACAAGCACTCTGTGCCCCAAGAATCGATCCTCGGGCCGTTACTCTTCCTGATTTATATAAACGATCTACTTTCAAATATAAATAATTCTAAATGTATCTTATTTGCGGACGATACCACATTCCTAAACTCATCCTTCGACAAAGATGAAGCAATAGTTATATCGGGGGAGACACTAACGAACGCTGAGCAGTGGTTTTGTTCAAACAGATTTAAACTTAATCGAGGAAAAACACAAAACATGATTTTACACAGTCGCAATGACTGTCTTGATATGACTGATGAGGTGCGATTCCTGGGTTTACATATGGATAGCAGCTTGAATTGGAAACGTCACTGTATGAGTATCACTAGTAAGATCTCGAGGTCATTATACGCTTTACGTAAAATAACACCGGTAGTGCCATTTGAAACTGCTATTATAGCCTATCACGCTCTCGTCAACAGCCATTTGGCATATGGCATTCTATTGTGGGGTGCATCAACAGATGCTATAAAAGTATTTAGAACTCAAAAAAAAGCTTTACGCATCATATGTAAGCTCAGAAAGAATACCTCTTGTAAACAGTACTTTATTAAGCATTCAATGTTAACTTTACCTGCTATGTTTATTTTATATTGTCTGATATATGTTAAATCTGAGTTTCAAACGTTTTATTACATAAACAAGAACCTTGAAAGAGTGACTAGATTTGGTAACCATTTGGAAATATCCAGGATCAGATTGGAAGTTTGTAAAAACTCCCCTAGATATTGGGGACCTAAATTTTTTAATCGACTACCGGATAGAATTAAAGTGTGGATCTTACGAGATTTAAATTTGCTGCCAAATCTATTCTCCTAGGAAAGGCATATTATACCATTGAGGAATCTATTGGATAATATTGTGTAACAAAATAGAAAAATGTCTCTAATTAATTAGTTTTTGTTCATTATTATTATTATTATTTATTTATTTTTTTGTATCTTTTATATTTCTGTGTATTATTTCATATTTCATTGTTCTGCATTTTATATTGACGTGTCTATGAATGTATCATTCTTACAGAACTAATAAATATTATTATTATTATTATTATTATTATTATTATTATTGTTTTGGAACATCCATTAAAAATTGTAGATTTGTGTACTAAGGCTTCTATTTCTTTATCGTATTTCGTTAAAAAATTGAGAAATTCACGATAATATCCTTTGTTGTACGATATTTTTCTTTCATCGAGAGCGCGAAATGGCAATTCTTGTGTATAATCATGTCAATGTATTTAGAAATAAATATTAATTTAATATAATAAATCATAGGACATGTAAATATGGGCTCACAAATATACTTGTTTTTACTTACATTATAATTTATAATTAGAAACAATTTAAAATGTTATATTAAAAAGACTTTCTGAGACTCGCGATATACAGATAATAAAAAGATAATATTCACTTTTTCAAAATATCTTTATAAATTGTGGTCTTTAACGATGTTCGCAGCTCCTTGATCAAGTACGTGATCTATTCGTTGCCTCCCGAACAGTTTAAATTTTATTTGCCGGTCACCATGGCGTAGTGGTTAGTGTAGCGATGCACTGACTCTAGCGATAGACCATGAGGGCTCGGGTTCGTAGCCTTATATATGTATATTTCACAGGCTGTGTGATCTTTATTCTCTGTAGTATGTCGATTTATTGAACGGGGTATATTTTTCATACCGTCAAATCCAGTAAATGTCCAAGTAGATTTTTTATTACTAAATAACAGGCATTACCAACAAAATAACTTATTTATTTTTTTACTTCCAACTAACCAATCGCATTTTTTGTAACATTCTGTGTTAAACGATATATTAACTTTATTTTTTATTAATAATATTTAAATTCAGTGTTGGTCGCGCAGAATTTAATACTAAATATTTTTCTTCAAAATTAATTTGAGAAAAATAATTTTTTTAGTGTAAAATCAATGATATCTCCGCTCTTTAGTATAGTATTAATTGTTTCTTGGGAATCCATTTTTACGTATTTTAAATATGTATATAAATATGATATTTATATACTTGTACTCATACTGTAAGCTGTAACTGACTTATACCCTTTTCACACTAGATCTTTAAGATCGGATGTTTAAGTGAATGTATCTTTAAACGCTAATGTGAAACCGTATGGCCTCGTTTAAACACAAGCGATGTTTAAGACAGAGATCTGCGTCTTAAACTTCGCCCGCATTGCCAACTTAATTTCCATTATAAAAAAATACTCCTTGAATTTGTGCTGTCAACATTTTATATTATCATAAACAAGAATACTGTATTATATCGACGTTATAAGAAGTTTATACTTATTGTTATAATAAAATTATTTATTTTAATAATGTGTTTAATAAAATACAGAGCTACAATAATTGAGATAAAATGTATCGACTTACATGTTAATACAGGTGTAATATATTCTTTATTGTAGTGCCTTTATTGTAGAATGAAATGAAATATCCTTAATTGTTTATAATAATTCAAAATGTGCGTCTGCGCAGACAGGTCAAAACTGGTAATTTCATGACGGTAACTTAAGGACAAAATTACTGTAGCTGATGACAGCACCAGAGATTTAAACATCAAGTGTGAAAGCATAGCGATCTTAAACATCGGTGAACATTAAGTTCACTCGTCTTAAAGATCTAGTGTGAAAAGGGTACTAGCCAGTTGCCGTCGAACGTACAAATCCAGTTGGACTGCGCATTGCAAAGTAAGCATGGACGCTAGTGCGCTTTTCTTAACATTTCTAACGATGAACCCCTTTCCCCGCCATACACCTCGTCAATAAACTCGAGACGACGTGCCGTGCTAATTTCAATGCTAGATGTATGGTACAGACGCGCTGGCGCCTTTAGAACGTCACACGTATTGTAAATTTTAAATCATTCGACGCACACTGGTCGTTTTAACAGAATTATAGGTACTTTATATCTATGCATAAATAGGAATACTTGAAAAAACTAAATTAATAACCATTAATTTTGATACTTTTGAACATAAACAAAGAAAACAATTATGATATTATATTTTTTTATTTATTATGAATAAAGCCGCCACTGTTTAAGTATATGATAAAAAAAATAATAATAATAATAACTAGCTGGAGTATCCGTACTTCGTACGGTTTTTGTAAATTACATTTTTGCTGTAACGTAAGTGATAAGTTAGATATTTTAATTCCAAGTAGAACAGAAAATAATAATTTCTATAAATCATTCTTTTGCATATATTTTCAATGTTAAGTAAATAATAAGTGAAATACTTCGTTTATAGGTAGCTCTCTCCATAGCTCCCCAAATATATTAAATATATTCTTTATTCCCTAGGACTTGCGGCGTTCAGGGTATTTACAAATAGAAAAATAAAAATAAAATAACGTACAATACAGTATTTCATAATTTACAATATTTTTTTAAATCATTTCTTTCTTCTTCCTCCAGTGTCCCTCTCTTTCTTCCTATTATCTTTCCGGCTTCACTCTCCGATCTTCTTCCTTCTTGCTTCCAGTTCTCTCGTCCATCTTTCTCCCTTGCCTTCCTCACTCATCAGTTCCTTTATGTTTTCCTCCCAGACTGCCATCTTCTTGCAACTCGGAAATGCTCCAAGGTTTTTTCATCTTCCTTGCACATTCTGCAGAGCTTGTCCTCTGGCTTTGTCCAGTACCTATTTTTTCTCTCTTCGTTGCCTCTCTTCTGACTCTATCTCCTGATCTACTTCTTTTCCCCTTCAGGTATCTCGGTATTCCCCGAGATTTGTCTATTCTGTATCTTATTTTCTTTGTTCATGTACCTCTTTATCCCTCCTTCTCAATTTTTCTACTATATTTGTTCCTCCGTTTCTCTTTCTCTCTACTTGTTTTATGTCCCTTCCACACCTCCAAAAGTACTATTTTCTTGTCTCTCCTCAGGCCGACAATTTACTTTTTTGCTCTTCCTTCATTCTTTCTTCCCAGCATTCCCTTATTATTTTCCTATCTTCTTCCCTTCTGACTTTCTCCTCATATTTCACTGCCCTCGCTCCGGCACCAACTCTCAGCTTTTTCCTCTTCATTTCCTTTCTTACTCTGTATCCTGGTGTCGTTCTGTCTACCTCCAATGTCCATTTCATGTAGCCAGTGATGGCATCCTAAATTTTCAGGAAGCGGATCTATAAAGTCATGCGATATCTAGGAACCTATTCTGTATTTTTAAGAGTGAAAACAAATCACTTACTTCCATTTATTAAATATAAGGAAAAATTTTTAAGAGCATATTTTTAATAACCTATAAAATAAATATTACATTTGCAACACTGCAGGGCGCACGATTCAAAACTGAAGTCAGAGTAATTAATTTATTTTTAATAATTCTCACAACCGGTTCCCTAAGATTTCAATAGTTTTAAGAAACCGAACCGGTAGAATGCCATCACTGCATGTAGCCCTCCTATACCCTTTCAATCATCTCCCATTCCTTCCAATCCCAAATCTGCACTCCGTACATAAGGATATTCTTCACTATTTCATCGAATATCTTCATTCTCTACTTGATGTCGTCGTTAAATCTCGTCTCTCCTATGCTCCACAGCTTTCCCATAACCAGCCTAGTTTTCTTCACCCTTTTCCTAACGTGTTGCTCTGCCCTTTTGTTCCTCGTTAGCACGTTTCCCAGGTGTCACTCTTCAATTCTCCGACCTCTTCCTGACCATTCACATCCTACTTTCTTTCCCCTTCCTCCCCCTTTGCTGAACACCATCACCTTCGTTTTGTCTCTGTTTACTTCTAATTTCTTTTCTTTTTTAGTACTAGTCCGCTCGGTCCATCATCATCTTCAGTTCTTGTTGCTTGTCCGCCATCAATGTCATATCATCAGCGTACCCTAATGTCATAGTTTTCTTCTTCCCACCACCACTCCTCCAACTTGCTCTTTCCTCAATGTGTCTTCCAAATCAGACGTATAGGTTGAACATTGTTGGGCTTAACGGGCGTCCCTGCCTCACCCCCTTATTGACCCAGAAACTTTGTGACTCTTCTTCCCCCACTCTCATAATGCACTTCGACTCTCGATATATTTCTTTCATCTTTCCATTGCTTCCCACAATTCTTTCCTGCCCAGCTTATCGAACGCAGACTTCCAGTCAATAAATGCCATAAACACCTTTCCTCTTTTCTTCTTAATTATCTCTGCGACTGTATGATTTAATGTGTAAATGTTATCGATCGCACCTCTTCCCTTCCTAAATCCTAACTGTGTCTCCTCTAGTATTTCTTTATTATCTATTTCCTCCACTAATCTCTCATTGAGCACTGTTGCATAAACTTGTGGTTCTCCTCATTTTCTCCCACTGCTCCTATTTCTTCTTCAAATTCTCCCCTTCTTTCTTCACTTCCCTCCAGTACTTCCATAAAGTGCTTCCTCCAACTCTCCATCGTAGTCTATTGGCTGATTCCCACTTGTTTCTTTATAACCATATTTATGTATTCCCACGCTTATTTTTCATTGCTTATTGTTTCCACTTTTTCCTGTTCCTTCTTCATATACTTTTTCTTTTCTTCCTCGCATGTTGTTTTACATTGTCTCTGTTTTTCTTTATAAACCTCTTCGTTCCCCTCTCCTTTTTTCTTTTTCATCCAAGCTTTCTGTGCTTATTTTTTCTTTGTTCTGCATTCTTTTCTCCACCATTGCTTCTTTCCCGTCTTGGCGCTGCATCATTTCTTCTTTTCTACCGCTCTCTCTCTATTCCGTCTGTCAATTATCTTCATCCTCTCTTGCATTCTCTTTTTCCTCTCTCTTTCTCCCTCTTCTAATCTCAACTATTATCGGTTGATGATCCGACTCGGTTCTATCCCTTATTTCAACCTTGCTTATTTTTTCCTATGCCCTCTCGGTAACTATAAAGTAGTCAATCGTTGATCTCCTCTCTCCCTTGTAATACGTCCCTCTCACTTCTTCGTCTCCTTCTCTATTTCTATTTAGATAAGGTGACCATGCGTCCCGAATTGGCCAGGACAAACCCGAATTTCCGCCTTGCGTCCCGAATGTTTTCAAAGGTTAGTTAGTTAGTTAGTTAAAATTTTTGGCGCACAGCATGAAAGGCTATTTGTGCCTACCGCAGCCCATTTACATGACTGCATTACATATTAAAAAACAATAAATTAAACAATATGTACACAAGTTGACCTGACGTATGGGTTACGACTGTAGGTGTTGTTAGTTATCGGTTCAGTTTTTGATTCCTATCCGAACTATATATCTCATAAGTGCATATATACCTTAATGTGTTCCAGGCTAACAGTCCCACTCTGTCTAAAGTCCGATTGTCAGAGCCGATTTCGTATGAAATTACCATATCCTTACCATCCCCGATGTAAGAATTTTGTAAACCCATACAAATTATATTATTAATGGTTTCTGATGCTTATTAAGTCAGATGGTCCTTGGTACGCTAATGAAACCTTTTTATTTAGTTAGTTAAAATTTTTGGCGCACAGCAACAAAAGCTATTTGTGCATAACGCAGCCCATTTAAATGACTACACTACATATTAAAACAATAAATTAAACAATAAATAAAAAGATAAAATCAATAAAATTACACATATTCAATAAAAGAAATCTTGCAGAGACAAACACAAATAAATAAGATAAAAAGTTTGTACGAAAATTTCAACAGTGTGATGGTAAGAAATTGTAAATGGGCCAATTACCATCGAATATCACAGTTTAGAAATATAACACATTAAAATAAAGCGCAAGACTTCACACATAAAACAGTAAGTTCGATTCTCTCAGGAAGACTATCAGCCTGTCCATGAGTACTCTGTCGTCACCTAAAGCAACTAACAGGTCATAGCACAGTCCTAACCTCTCCCTGATATCCTCGAACTGTACGCATTCAGTTAAAATGTATAACACAGACAGATCTGTGTTACACGTCTGACAGATAAGGGACTCTTCACCTCGAAGGAGGTATCCATGGGTCCACCAACAGTGGCCTATACGAAGGTGTGTGATGACGGATTCCTCCCTGCGGTTAATCCTGCAGGAAGAACCCCATGGTTTAACGTCTCCCTTAATCTGTCGCAACTTAACGTTCTGTGTGCGGCTCCATTCATGTTGCTACATGTCTAAAACATGATGACTCTTTGCGTCATCTGGAAAAATTAAACACACATCAGTCATAGGTCTGTGGAAGGCGGCTTTTGCAGCTTCATCTGCCGCTTCGTTGCCTTTAATACCAACATGTCCCGGTATCCAAAACAGCTCTGCCCTCACATTCTAAGCATTCAGATTGTAGAGTAGCAACGGGATCTTAAGTACAAGAGGATGCACTGGATCTGGATCTTGGATACTCTTCGGAGCGCGCAGCGAGTCCGTCAAGATAACACTTGACCGACTTTGCTCTGACGAAACAAATCACAGGGCCTTGAAAATAGCGTACAACTCAGCAGTGTACACACTCGTTATGGAGTGCAGACGGTACTGAAACTGTTGGCGTAGATTCAAAACAACGAACGCACTCCCAACCATGGTTCCGGATTTTGATCCGTCAGTAAAAATGACAGTATCCTCGAACCTAGGGACCAGTGTTCTTTGTAACTCATGTTGGTATTTGATAGGCAACGTAGTACCTTTATCAAACCTAGTTAATGTGAGATTCACAAACGGACGCGGTAGCGTCCATAGTGGGACAGCACACAAAACGAAACTTGGCATTTCGGGCATATTAAAATCAATATCACCCAAAATGTCGAAAGTCCTCAGACCAATTATTGGCTCTTGGTTTTCTGTCATAAGTCTCGGTATGCCTATTTTGTAGAATAAGGTCATACGCGGGATGATCTGGCTTGGCACTGAGTGCAGCCATATACCGCAGGGATAGAATTTTACGACGATTGTACGGTGACGGTTCGTTTGCATCACATGTTACCAGGAGGTAGTGCAACTCAGGAGAAGTTCCCGAGATGACTATCCGGAACAGTGTACCCAGGCTAAGCTCACGAGCTGGGTGTCGAGTATGTCGCCTAGGCTTGAAGAGCCTTGTCTTGCTGAAGCGTCTGAAACTGAGAATGGGTGACCCTTGTGGGGTGTTCCAAATGAAAAACAGAATTGAGTTTACATCTTTATTTAGCACAAGCATAAATAAACGTACAGACTGTATTTAAACTAAACTTATTCTAACAATTCAAAAACACGACAATACAAAGTTGAAGACTAGGATTGAGGGTTAGGGATTGTGTAGTAGGACGGCGAGCGTCGTTGTGCGCGGCGAGCGTCCAGCATTGCGTTGGACGTCGCGGCGTGATCTTCTGACGGCGAGCGTCGTGGTTTTGTCCGTGATGGACGTCTGCGGACGAACTAGTGTCCTTTGGTGGCAGCGCCAGCGGGCGTTGCGGTCCGTCGCGCCGAACATCTCACTGAGGTGACGGTGACGGATGGCGTGGTGCTGTTATCCTTTACAGACCGTTCTCCCATTACTCATCCAGAGCGATGGGTGACTGTAGTTGTAGGATTTTAGGCGGGTGGCGCTTCAATCGAGAAGGCCAATGGTTTACTAGGGACTCAGAAGAGCTGAAGGCTTTCGTAGTCCTGGTATCCAGGCGGCGCTGCTATTCAACCGAATATCCGCACGGTTTTGTGCCCTGGCGGAGACACGATCTCGGCCCTGGGAGCCGTGCGGGGGCAGCGGTGAGCGGCACTGGATTGGTGTTGGTTCCCCGATTCATTTGAGCCGCCGGTCTGTTTTTCCACGGGCGCGGGAAAAAGTGGGGCGCCACTTTCGGGAGGGTGATCGGCCCCGGGCGCGACCAAACTATGGGGCGCCGCTTCCGACGATGTTAATGGCGCGGTGTACCGGGCTCTCGGGTCTTCCTTCTCTAGGGACGTTCTTCTTCCTTAGAGACCATCTTCCCCATCGTCGTTGCCGGTGGCGGTCACTGCCACGTATTGGGAACGAACGGGAGGGGTAGGTACGTTGCTGTTCGCGTCAAGCGAACGTCTCCGCGTTAAGCGAATATGTTTCCGCGTTAAGCGAACGTCTCCGCGTCAAGCGAATGTCTCTGCGTTAAGCGAATGAATCGTAGCGGGCCGCGTCAAGCGAACCATTGTCGCGGGCCGCGTTAAGCGATCCGAGCCCAGCTATACGCGAGCTGTGGTGCGGGGCGCGTCAAGCGACCCGAGCCCAGCATTAAGCGAGCTATCTGCTACTGACCAGCGAACTGGTAGGTGACCAGCGAACTGGTATCGGTCCTGGGTTTGGAGCCGATATTTATACTAAATATTGACGTCATTCGGTGAATTCCCGGATTTCAGCCAATGGGTGCTTAACCCCGCCCATTGATAGGGTCGTTTTTAGCAAATACCAGCTAAAAATGCGCGGGTTAAGTTAATTAGCGGTTTCAGGTGTCGGCACGAATCACGCGATCACGATGAGATGAAAAAGCGCGCGGTGCGGCCACCGGCACGCGAGCAATCCGCGGTAACACACACGGCACGCTTGGTATTGGACTGGTGCGAAATGCACCTGTGGCCAATCTAACCCCAGTGTGATGTACAGTGTCAATAATTCATATCTCTTGATGTTTAGCTGACCCATAAGCTAAACATCCATAGTCCAGCTTAGTGCGGTCTGCACCCCATGTCTTATGACTGAGGACCTGCAACAAATTGAGCGACTTGGCGTTTTTTCTTGACGGACAAAAAATGTCCCCGCCAAGTAAGACGAGTGTCAAACACGAGACCCAGAAATCTGGCAGCATCGGTAAAGGGTAACTGTGCTCCATTTAGTGTGAGTGTAGGATTAGGATGCACACGTCTTTTCCTACTAAAATGTACACATACAGTTTTGGTGGTCGAGAATTTAAAGCCATTTTCGGTTGCCCATGTATCGAGACGATTGATAGTCAGCTGAAGCTGACGTTCGATTGTACTAGTCTCTTGTCCGGCGACATATATACCATGTCGTCGACAAATATCGAACTCTGTACAGGCAATTGAATACATGAAGCTGCACCGTTAATGGCAATCAAGAATAACGTAACACTCGGTATGGAGCTCTGTGGGACCCCATTGACCAGAGCGATCATTTGCGACAGGGTATTTCCGATTCGCACCCTAAAGCGCCGGTTCGACATGAAGTCTTTTATAAAGAACATCAAGCGTTCTTGGAGACCCCAGGAACAATGCAGAGTACGGAGAATACCATACATCCATGCAGTGTCATAGGCTTTCTCAATATCGAAAAACACAGCTACCAGGTGTTTGTTTTCAACGAAAGCATTTCTGATAGCTGTCTCTACCTGTCTGACCAGATGATCCGCTGTTGAGCGGAGACGGCGAAAGCCGCACTGTGTGTAGGCCAGCAAGTCGTTTTATTCTAAAACCCAAATCAGACGCTTGCTGATCATTCGCTCCAAGAGTTTGCAGAGACAACTGGTCAGTGATATAGGTCTGTGGCAACCGTAGCGATTCTCCATGTAAACATCACAGACTACTGTGATCAGATAAATTAATTTAAAATCTCAACTGTCAAATTAAATAAAATAATAATTCAATTGTCTTTTTAAGAAATCAATAAAAACACAAGTTTTTTTACAAAAACTGCGTAACTTATTTGTACCATATACCCACAACTGGTGACCAACGACGTGGTACAACGGAAGTGTTGTAATTCGTACGAGTATATTATTTAATTATTTTTTTTTAAACTCCCAATTTGGATTTTGTGATGTATCGCAAATATTATACGTCAAGAAAGCCAGTACGCGGGGAGATAACCGCGCAACGGGTCAGAGAATTAAATACTCTCTGCTACGGAACATATTTCACCTCACTTTCACCTAAATAATCTTCATTTACAAGATTTTGGAAGGAGAAGCTGAGGAACAAACAACATTTAGTGCTAATGGTCAACATGTCGCTAGAGTTGCAATCAGAATACCCCCATTTTGGCGGAAAAACGTAAAGGTATGGTTTTTACAGGTAGAAGCGTAATTTAATACAGGCGGTGTTATAGCTGAAATCACTAAGTACAATTACGTGCTTGGTTCACTTGACAGCGAAGTGGCTGAACTTGTTTGCGATCTTATATCTAAAACACCCAGCAATACTGTTTACACAGATTTAAAAAAGCGGTTGATAAAGAAATTTGCAGAGTCGGAAACAGTCAAGACAAAAAAATTATTAACCGAGATTGACCTTGGAGGCAAACGGCCGTCAGTTTTGCTCAGAGAGATGAGATCACTCGCAGATGATGCAGTAACGGATGATTTTTTAAGAACCCTGTTTTTACAACGTCTTCCAACCAGCGCTAGTTCTATCCTGGCAACAAGTAAAGATACGTTGGACAATCTGGCCATTATGGCAGATAAAATTTTACAAATAACAACAGGGCAATCATTTGTGAGCTCAGTTATTTCACCATCCGCAGTTACACCATCTACTTTTCTCGATGATAAATTATCAATCCTTGAAAAACAGTTATCCGAACTAACTCAGTCCATCAGTGGTATAAGATCCAAATCTTTTCGTGGTAGGTCCCGATCCAAGTCACCTCACCAAGAAAAAAACTATTTCTGTTGGTACCATTTCAAATTTGGTGACGCCGCCAAGAAATGCCATAAACTATGTACGTTCAACAATAAAAAGGAAAACATTTAGGCTCGTCCCTTTCGGCGACAGGGGATGCGGCCCATAAATCAAGTCGCCTTTTTGTAACAGACAAGAATACTGGTTTAAGATTCCTGGTTGACAGCGGAGCCGATAGGTCTATAGCTAGAGGGCAATCTTTCCCGACTTTGGGAATAAGATTATATGAGATTCCTTCCCCTTGGTCGGGCACTTGCCCTCAGTCCATATCCTATTATAGACATTCAAAAGCCTAGACTTAGATGATTCCGGAAGATTTAGGATCATACGATAATGTATCGCATCTGGACCAGGAGAGCTCTCTTTACACTTTAACATCGCGCTATCTAGCTCTTCACGAGAGAAAAGCAGGTTGTATACCTCGTCATTTCTGGAGAAGAAATTAAGAGGTATAGACTCTAGACCTGCTTTACGAGTTAGAAACTCAGGTGGATAATGTTCAGAGCTAGAATTGAACGCAAAATTAGATGCTAAAGTGTTAGCAATTTGACCGCTGATGTGACTACGTTACCATTTACCGATAGGCCAGCAATGGCTGTAGCTGTATTTCGACTGGAGATTTTCCGGACTTTCTCCCAAACTTTGGCCACTGGAGTGGCAACTGTAACGGTGCACACGTATTTGCGTAATGATTCGCGCTTACTTTCTTTCACAATCCTCTTTGTCCGAGCTTTCGCTCGCTGAAAGGCTATCATGTTTTCCTCTGTTGAACAATGGCGGAAAGTATTGAAGAGGTGTCTCCTTTCACATAGCGCAAAGTCGCATTCGTCGTTCCACCAGGGAACGGGAACTCGACGGGGCTGAGTGGATGACAGCGATATGCTGCTTTTAGCCGCGCTCGTAATGGAATCCGTGAAATGATTCACCTCCTCGTCTACGGTCAAGTTCGGAATATTCTCATGAGAGAATGATTCCGCAAACTTGGTCCAATCTGCTTTCCGAAGAACCTACTGTGGCCAGCGGGATTTGGTAACAATATTAAACAGAGGCCTTAAGAGGATTGGAAAGTTATCACTACCGCACAGGTCGTGATGCACATCCCAATTGAACAATGAAGCGATGGCTCCTGAAACGACGCTAAGATCTATGGCACTAAATGTATCCGTTGCCGCGCAAAAGTGCCGTAGGTCTGCCGTCGTTCAAAAAGTTCAAATTCAAATCGTTCAACATATTCTCCAGCTGACGTCCCAGTCGATCGTTCGCACCGATCCCCAACACACATTGTAGACGTTAAAATCGCCTAGTAGTATGAAGTGTGGTGGGAGTTGATCGATGATGTTCACGACATCTCGGATGTCAGTGCGAACACCAAGGGGAAGGTAGATAGAACAAATCAGCACCTGAAGGGGAAGTGCAACACGAACTGCTACGACCTGCAACTCAATGTCAATGTGTACAGGTCGTGGTACAATGTGTCTCTACCGAGAATTGCCTCGCCGTCACATGCTCTTGCCCCCGTAAGGAAATCCGTGCGACACATGGAGTATCCTCGAGGAGAGAATGTGTCGGTTTCCTTGAAGTTTGTTTCCGCTAGACAAACTTATGTAGCGCAAAATCTCATATTAAAAGTCGCAGTTCTGAGTGGGTCGCTCATTTCTGTTTAGGGGAGTTACCCCGCAACCTAATAATTTTTGGTTTACTCTTAGGTTGAGGGTCTACAGCTATTTTCTCGGCTACACTTTCATTTAGTAGTACAGGTGTTTTGATGGACACACTGGACTCCTTTTTTGTTTGTTTGGTTCTCACTGGTATCCAGTGATAAACAACGGATCCCTTATCAGTCTCCTTTTCCGGAGTGGCTGATAAGGGCTTTGTAGAAGCGACCATTCTCTGGTCGCTTCTCGTTTGTGGAGAATACTGTGGGGTCTTTTCCTCAGGTGGTGGGGAGAACTGAGGATGAGTGCGTTCTCCTTTATGGGAAGGAGATTTATTCAGACCCGATCCTCCTGGTTGTGGGTTCTGAACACTGGTCATTTTTGGCGCAGCTATTAATGACGCTTTTACTGTCGGACGAAGCACTGACTCCGTCTGAATCTGGAATCTTGCTGTCTTCTTTGCAGCTACTTGTGCGAAAGATTTCGCAAAAGTAACCGGCGCAGTCTCTTTGTTCTTCATCTTGGCGTCAAAATACGGTATCCTATCTTGCGTCTTAATGACCTTGATAGCCTTCTCTTCTAAGTACGTTGGGCATTGGCGTGAAGTCGATGCATGCGCACTTTTACAGTTCACGCAGTGTGCCGCGGTTGGACAGGTTTCAACTTCATGTTGGTGCTGCTGTCCGCAGTTAGCACAGATGGCCTGTTTGCAACGACTAGAGGTGTGACTGTAACGTTGGCACTTGTAGTATCGCATCGGGTTGGAATAGTAAGGGCGAACGTTACAAACGTTGTACCCCACCTTAACCGATGCTGGACACCTAGTACCAGCGAAAGATACCACCATAGAAATAGAAGGCTTAACGTTTAAGGAGTTAAATTTCCTACATTCAATGACACTTTGCGGTGCCATTTCCTGCACAAAGTCTTCCTCCGTAACATACGCAAGGTCATGGTCCGTAACGACGCCTCTATAAGTATTCAGTGCCTTATGTGGCTGTACTGAGATACGGTACTCGCCAAATCCTTCGCATTTCTGAAGCGTGGATGAGGCCTCAGTTTCTGCTTCAATCAATAATGGTCCATCCGAGAGTTTTCTTGATCGCTTGAGTCGCCATACCCGTATATAAAGTTTCATCACCCTGCCATGCCCACTCACCAAGGAGCCCCACACCGAGGACGTTGGCCGCAAATCGGCTCATTGCGCCAGGCACGTCAGGATGATATAGCATCGGAGGAAGTAGTCACGGGCTGCTAAACCCGCTCGAGAACCAAGAGTAGCCAGCTCTGGAACCTTGCGAGTTGTAGCCGCTCCCACAGACCCCCGAATACTTGTCTAGTGGCACAGAACTACCCCGGCATCCACGATACAGTAGTGGAGCCACTCTATCCATGAACTGTGACACCAGCGATTGTTTGAGTTGACCAGACTCAGCCTCCCGTTTTGCCGAATCTGAAGTCAAAAAATGCGTGTTGGGATCGTACTTTCCGCGGGCAGCAGTCTCCCTCAACCGACCAGGACCCTCTTCCCCGGCGTTACGGGTCTCCACGCACAGCAAGCACGTGGGTAGGAATTTAAGTGGGAGATAAAAGAGACAACAGATAAGCCTATTCACACAATCGGCTTCTCTGAACTGTCACCTCCCAAATGATGATATGTGATTCAGGGTACGTGGGATCATCAGGCCCAAAAGCTCGATATGGTCAGGTGTTGCGACCATTATGAACTTCCCTTGTGTGATTCAGGGTACGCGGGATCATCAGGCCCGAAAGCTCGACAAATGGCTAGGTGTTATGGCCATTATGAACTTCCCCTGCGGGGGATCCAAACTTGGATCGGAAAAGAAATTTGGTGGCTCGCGGGCTTTCTAGTCGTTAATATAATAGGTATTAAGGATATAGATACAACGGATTGGAAAATTTTGAAATATTTGGGTGCGTAATAAAACTTTTGGGAATCACTGCACTAACAACTCAAAATGTATATGCTAATAAAAATTTTGTACTCTCTCAGGTATGGTTGACATACTGTTATCAACTAAATCATTAAAATTTAAAATATCCTATTAGATAGGGAAAACGCTGCAAATTTTGATGTGTAATTAGTATTGTAATGCCACTGTTCATATACCCCGCCAAACATGTTCAAGGGAACACTTTAAATATTATAGGGGTCAGCACCTCCCTAACTGTAACTTAAGCAGCTACCCCGGATGATAAGTACATGCGCGACTTAGCAAACAACGGTTGAGTCGTGGAGTGAGTCGTTATATTTTGTTACCGCCATTAATATAGGTCTTTCTTGTTATGTAATCTTCTCGAACTAGAGTTATTTTATTGTTTTTTTTTTTTTTTAATTAAACTAATAATAAATTTATTCAGTTTAACGTGTCAGTGCATTTTATTTACTGTTTACCACACTGGTTGCCTTGTTACTTATCCACAAATAATAAAAATGTATCATAAGGTGATCCCCGAGGAAATTTTCCGCTATAGTATTAATTTTATTTCAGGGATGTTAGTTTTGTATAAGAAACTAAAAATCTATAGGGTTATGCGCCGCCTTAATATCAACATGTCCTGGTATCCAAAACAGCTCTACCCTCACATTTTGAGTACTCAGAGAGTCTGTCAAAATAATACTTGAGCGGCTTTGCTCTTACGAATCGAAACACAGAGCCTTGAACATAGCGTTATGGAGTGCAAATGGTACTGACCTGCGTGATTAAAGTGTACCCGGGGGCATCAGGCCAGAAAGCTCGATAGACGGTCAGGTGTTGCAACCATTATGAACTTGCGTTGACTGATTCATGTATCATGATTCATGATTTTCATGGTGGAGTCACAGGCGTAACAGGGGCAAGAGGCGTGGTGTTATATTTGAAAATTTGAATTTCATGGTGGCGTTAGAGACGTGATAAGTAAAGCTGATATTATATGGCAACTGCATATTTTGTATGACTGATATGCCGGCGAAAATTTGTTTCATATGTATACGAATTATGTGAAAACAAATCGTATAAGTCAAGTTTAATTTTGCATATTTTGCATACTTAGACGTTTTTGAGCATATTTTATGGATTTTTGCATATTTGGTTATATTTAGTAATAATTTTTAACGAATGTAGGTACTATTTGAGTTTTTTTTTTTTTTTGTAAATTCACTTGTATTGTGAATAAAGAGGTATCCCGAACAAGTTCTGGACAGTGACAGTTTTTTTTGTAAATACTGCAGCAAAACTGTAAGTTAATTTATTGTTTTATACGTTCTGTTATTTCCTTCTTTTTTTTTTTAGCTATCGCATGATAAAAAATTTCAAATAACCCAGCATCTTAGCTCTACTTTGCATAAAAATAATTTGGCAAAATTTAAAACTTCAATCCAACTCACTTTCATTTGCTTCAACATCTAAGAACACAAAACTAGAATCTTTCCGTCTTGACTTGTGTAATGTTTTAATTGCAAATATTCCGCTTTCCAAATTAGATAGTCCTTTTCAGATAGATAACATTTAATTCATTTTTGGAAAATTACACTAAAATGCCAATACCCGCAAGAACCACCTTAAGAAACAAATACGTTGATATAATATTTGGGAAAACAATGAGCAAAATTAAAGAATTAATTGGCAACAACAACATTTATTTTGTTGTAGATAAAACAACAGATACTTGTGGGCGATATAGTGCCAATTTATTAATCGGTATTTTAGATGAAAATTGTGCCGGAAAATCATACTTAATTGCCACGTAAGAATTAGATAGAACAAATAATGTAACAATCTCAACATTTGTACATGATTCTTTGACAAGGTTTTGCCTACCAGAGGCTGTACGTTGTCTGATGCGGCGGCGTATTATTACAAGGTAGGGTACTTGGCCGAATGCGACTCTTTTTTATGCTGACAATTTCGATGCAATAAAACGAATTGTTAGTTCTTTCTCCGACGATTCAACAGCAATCAAAGATTGCAAAATAATTTTAAATATCAGTACTCTGAAGTTATTACTGAAGTACTAAAAAAACTAGAGACACAACCATTTCAGCTATGTTTTATTAGGAAGTTTGTTGATGATTTAGTCTTAGTTATACCCAAAGATAAAATCAGCGAAACTTTAAATATTTTCAACTCCTTTAATCAGCACATACAGTTTATACTATGGAAATAGAACAAAATAACGCTTTACCATTTCTAGATATCAAAGTCATTAGAACACAGAATGGAAAAATAATTACAGAGTGGTACAGAAAACCATGTAAATCAGACAGATATATAAATTTTAATTCCAAACACTCTTTAAAACAAAAAATTAATACAGCATTAAATCTAAAATATAGAGCTCTTAATTTAAGTCATACAGATTTCCATGACAAAATAAGAAATAATATTAAAAATAGTTTGATTAAAAATAATTTCCCTAAACGTATTATACACAGAATTTTATACAATAGTAGTTAAAAAAAAACAAATAATCCAGATAACGTAACAAAAAAGACTTATTTTTCCATTCCTCACATACCCAACTTATCTGAACAATTAAAAAAAATATATTAACTAATGAAAATATTAATATAGCTACAAAAAATTTCAAAACTATCAATAATTTTCACAGTACATTAAAAGACAGAGACAAAAAAGAACAAAAATCTAATATTATATACTGCATACCCTGTAAAAATTGTGAAGCCAAATATGTTGGTCAGAGTAAACGGTATTTAAAAACAAGACTAAAAGAACACGAGAACAACATTAGTAAAAATAAAATTAACAATAACAAAAGTAACAACTCTATTGTAGAACATGCCAACAATCTAAAACATCAATTTGACTTTCTTAATACAACAATACTGAATGTTGAACAAAATTTAACTAAAAGATTATTATTAGAAATGATTTATATTAAAAAAGACAATTGTAATATTAATGCTTAAACTGACATAGATAATTTAAGCAAAATTTATTATAATCTTATTAAAAAAATAAATAAAATAGATCCATCTATTAATTGTATAACTAACTTCAATTAGAAATTACGGTACTAATATATTTTTTAAAAAATCTTTTAACTTAGTTGACGTATAACGTATATGTGTCGCAACCTGTAGAAGATAAGGAGAAAAAAAAATTATCCGTTAAATTAATAAAAAAAATTAATATGTTTCAAATTTTATAATTTTAACTCTGATTTTTCTAAATATCTTTGCAAGTAAGTGTAATAATGTTTAATTTTATATTTTATTTATTATTAATTTTATATTTACTTTATGTACCTAATTTATCTTAACATACATGTACTTATTTTTAGGCTTTGAGAATGGTTCAGATAGAACCGTAACTAGTTAGCAAGTAAATAAATCTTTTTAAATATTTGACTAAATTTGCTTTTAATTATCGACCGAAACCCAAGAAAATACCTATATATTTAGAGACACAAAGTTTAGAACTTTCCGAATCCCTAGATTTAATTCAAAATTTAAAAAATAGAATCAACAACGTTAAAGGAACAACTGCAGATCGAATAAAAACTAAATTACGGGAAGTTTTAAGAAAAAATGAGGGATTCAGTCAGCTTATAAAATAATGCAATATATTGCCAGGAAATCATGAAGAAAATATTCAACTGAATACAACAATAGTAAACAAATTGAAGTTCGCCCCAGTTACATAAGTTTATGAAGAAAAAAGTTTTTCCTGTTACATAATTGTTAATGTTTTTAACTCTGTAACAAATTAGAAATATTACTTTTTCTTCTTTGTTAAAGAATTTATTGATTATTTATAATAAATATATATGTTTTAAATTATAATATAATCTTTGAATAAAAATTAGATATACTCAATAATTTAAATTTTTACATTCTTTATTATATATACACTTATTTTCCAAAAAATTAGAGCATATTTTGTGCAAATATATTGTTATTTTGGGTGCATATAGTCAACAAAGTTATGCATATATTTGTGCATATTTTCGTATATATGAGTGCATATAATTATCAGCTTTATACTATGTTCCATTACTCGACAAAAGTAACCCCGGTTGAAGTTTCCCGTTCCAAAAGTGTACGACATTAACCTTTTCAGGAAAATAGCTAGGTTTCGGAACGCGGTTACTGAAAATTTTGGTTACTTTTTCGTAACCAAACTAACCGTGAAAATATCGCGGTTAATGTGATTATATCCTCCCACTACAAACTTCAAATCTAATAAAAACTACAAAAGGCGGGAATTTCAGAACAATTACTATTAGGTGAGAGTCAAGTGGAGGGAATTAATCGTTTTTTTATACTACAATTATAGTAAATTATAATATTATTTTAGTCTAATATAAAACAGTAAGAATGAGTGAAAGTAACTGATTTTTAATAATACTGGTCGTTGTCACAAGTGAAATTATTAATAGAGCACTCCAAAACAGCTGATCAACTGTTAGTCTCTGGAGGGTAAGCAAAGTTTGGTTCGCCACGTGTGTTCTATGTTTCGCCGTAACAGTAACAAGTGACATAGTACATAGTTTTTAGCCGTTATATTTCATTTTTATTCAAATATATTACCTTTTTGTGACAAAATCTAGTTAATTTTAATAGAAAATAAAAACCTATTTGTAGTTTTGTATTAAATTTTGGGTGCTTTTACTTAATAAAGGTAAGTTTGTGAAGTTTTGTTTGGAGGTTATTTTTTATGCAACTATTTTAGAAATAATTTCTCTTAAATAATTTTACTATATAATTTTTAGTCAACAAAATGATCAAGAGCAACTATTTCAAGAAATTGGAAAGCGAATTAAAGGACGTTGCTGAACGCTATATGAAGAAAATTGCGATTATTGACAATGTGGATCCTTACACATTAACTGAAAACGATCTCTCATATAGTCCAGATATGTTTCCAGCTATTACAGGGATGGATATAACGAGTTATTTGGTGTAACCCATAGCTTTTACACCAAAGAGCAGATGAAAGCCTACAAAAGTCTGTCCGCCTACAAATATTTTGAAGCAGGCTTTGTAGAAAATTGTTGTACAGCATATATTAATGGATACACTGTTATCGTAGGGAAGGTAAGAAATTTTTTTACATATATTTTTGTTTTTGACACATTGAATTCATAATGACTATGGCAGAATATTAATTTTATTGTTTTATATTCATTTACTACATATAAATTTATACTTATTCTAATAAATTAATTTTATTTATAGGTAAAACATTCCCAACGATTAGCCCTACAACCACTGCAGGTTTGGATTATTTGTGAAGATGATGGCAGCGTAATATCAGCGCACTGTACATGTATGGCCGGATGTGCAGAGGTCTGCAGCCATGTCGGAGCTATACTGTATACTTTAGAGTATATTAATATATCAAAGTCGGTGACTTCCTGTTCAGATGTTCGATCCATATGGAAAGTACCGAAAGCCAAAAATGTTCCAATGACGCCTGTCATGAACATGCATGGCAAAATCTATAAACGGAATGAATTTCATCCATCTATTAACACTCTTAAGGATGATGAATTAAATAAATTTCTGCAGGACATAAAGGATAGTGGAGATAGTGCAGTGATTATGAAAGTGGTGGAACCATTTGCTTCTGAGGGTACAGTAGATGAATTGCAAATACCGGCACTCTTCGCTCATATTTATAAAGATGAATACGAAGAATTCAATATTGAACAACTGAGACAATTGGGTGGTACCATATCGTACAACGTCAGTGCAGAAGAGTACGATATAAACAAAAATAATACGACATCACAAAATAGAAGTGTAGAGTGGTACAAACATCGAACAGGTCGTATTACAGCTTCAATATTTCGCAGCGCATGCAAGACTAATATATTGAAGCCATCAATATCATTAATTAAAACGATTTGCTATCCCTTAAAACACCTGTTTAAGTCAAAAGCAACAGAATGGGGGATATCAAATGAGAAACATGCAGTGAACGATTACTGTCATCAGCAGGAATTAACTCACGAAAACTTCACATTCGAGCCTTCAGGAGGAATTATTAATCCTGATTATCCGCAGTTTGCTGCATCGCCTGATGGTATGGTGAATTGCACATGCTGTGGTAATGGTTGTGTGGAAGTTAAGTGCCCATATGTGTTAAAAACGTCCACCATTGCAGATTATATTCATTATAAAAATTCCTGTTTGGAATATGATGGGGATAATGTAAGATTAAAACGAGCTCATGCATATTTTTATCAAGTTCAACTACAAATTAAACTTTCTAAATCAAACTACTACGATTTGGTAGTTTGGTCCAAGCAGGAATTTTTTTATGATAGAATTTATTATTCTGAAGATTTCTGGCAAAGTGAATATCCAATTGCCTTAAATTTTCATAATAATATAATCTTTTGGCTCACCATTTTACACGCGAGATAAACAATGTAGATGTTTGGTGTAGCTGCAAAAAAAAGGACGATGGACGGCCAATGATTGAGTGTCAGGAACAAACATGTAATAACAAATGGTTTCACTTTGGTTGTGTTGGATTATCAGACATCCCTGAATTATGGACATGTGCTGATTGCAGCCAAAAACAAATAGAATAAACTTTAGTATGGTAGAATTAGTTTAATAATTAGATTTTGTAAATATTTTACATAATAAATAGAAAATAAAACATTAATTAACCTAGATATTAGTTCATTGAGTCCAATGTAATTTTAAACATAAATGTATAACAAATAATTCAATAAAATAAAACTTTATATTCTGAAACAAATGGACAAATGGACAACATATATATATATAGGTGGTATTGGTTTAGGTCTTTGACCATATATATATATATATATATATATATATATATATATATATATATATATATATATTTATCTGACCGACGTTGTCAAACCATGTACATGCAACAGACAACCACAGACCCACCGAATCTAATGGGATTTCAGGAGTATATGTATCAAAAATAGAAATAGCGCACTTTGCACTCCTGGAGCAACCTTCAAGGGGTAACGAATTATGAAAAAAACATTTTTGCTATATGTGATAACCGGTATTAAGCCCCATACATGTTTACGTCGTAATCAGGTCATTTGTGTATAATTTGTATATGCTGACGACGTACTCAATCCCGTACAGTGTTGTCGGTATTTACATCGTTTCTGTAAACAAATATCCTCATGTTGACCTTCATTTGACGATTGTCTAGCGATAGTAATAAAATTTACGTATATTTCAATATGACATAATTTTTATTTTAGGATTAATAGTTCATTTATAAGGTTTCTCGGTTAATCTAATGTTTACTATTGACATTCAATGAATGGCAATAACAATCAATAGTATTTAAAAATATATATGAGGCTAAAAAATTTCATTTTTGATCGGTTGCAGTGGTAATAATAATTTTTTTTTTTACTTGCATTCCGCTACATTCTCAGAACTCTCTTTGTACTTCCTATGATTCTTTTTACTTACGAATTTTTTAAATTATTTAACTTGAACTTCGAAACTATTTTTCAAGAATGAAAGTGAATCTAATTTTTCTATTTCTTGATACGTTTTCCATTTACCATGTACGCCATAAAAATTATATAAAAATATTGTATCTTGGTTTTAATTATATTGGCATATTATTTACGTATTTTGTTATTAAGGACAATTATCTATATATATAAAATCGTAACTAAGCTACCTACTCATAATCAACGCCCAGCCCAAACCACTGGACTTACAATCATGAAAATCGGCGAGTATATTCCCTCCATGACGTGAGCACCCACTAAGACCGGATTTTTCAAAAACTCATCCTATAAGTGGGTGAAAAGGGGGTTAAAAGGGGTAAAATGTGACTTCACGGATTCTTTAATATCTCTTAGGTCCAATAAGATATCGACTTGGTTTTTGCTTACAATGATTACTCATGTAAATATTAAAAAACTAATTTCAGGATTTTGTCCTAATCGACCCCTAAAGGGGTGAATCTACAATCAGGGTGAATTATAGAACCCTTCGCATCTTCTGTGTTTATTGTCTTATAACATTCCTTTTTGGCATATAGGTGTCTTTTTAAAATATTTAGAAAGTGTTTTGACCGTTTTTTTAAATTTCACCCTTAAAGGGGTAAATTGGTATTTTTTATTTGATAGAATGTCGTCTAAACAAGGGAACATAAAATTCGGGGAGTATATCCCTTTTATAACTTAAGAACCCCCTAAGAAATGATTTTTGTATTTTCAACTCCTAAGGGGTGAAAAGGGGTAAAATGGGTTTTCACGGATTCTTCAATATCTCTTAGGTCCAATAATATATCGCCTTGTTTTTTGCTTATGAAGGTCATCCAGATAAATGTTGAAAAACTTATTTCAGGATTTTGTCCTAATCATCCCCTAAAAGGGTGAATCTACAATCAGGGTGAATTATAAAACCCTTCGCATCTTCTGTGTTTATTGTGTTATAACATTCCTTTTTGGCATATATGTGTCTTTCTAAAATATTCAGAAAGTGTATATACCTTTTTTTTAAATTTCACCCCTAAAAGGATAAATTGGTATTTTTTATTTAATAGAATGTCGTATAGACAAAATTTATTTTAAATATATATTAAATTTTAAATATAATAAAATTCGAAGAGTATATCACTTTTATGACTTAAGAACCCCCTAAGAAATGATTTTTCGAAATTCGACCTCTCAGGGGTGAAAAGGGGTGAAATGTGTTTACACGGATTCCTCAATATCTTTTAGGTCAATAATATATTGCCTTGCTTTTGCTTACAAAGACTACCCATATAAATGTTGAAAAACTTATTTTTCAGGATTTTGTACTAATCAACCCCTAAAAGAGTGAATCTACAATCGGGGTGAATTATAGAACCCGTTCTATTTCCTGTGTGTGTTGTGTTATACTTTTTTTTTTGGCATATAGGTACCTTTTTAAAATAATTACAAAGTGTTTTGACCGTTTTTTAAATTTCACCCCTAAAGGAGTAAATTGGTATTTTTTATTCGATAGAATGTCGTCTAGACAGAGAAACTTAAAATTCGGGGAGTATATACCTTTTGTGACTTAACAACCTTCTAAGAAATTATTTTTGGAAATTGAACCCCTAAGGGGTTAAAAGGGGTAAAATGTGTTTTCACGGATTCCTCAATATCTCTTAGGTCCAATATTATATCGCCTTGGTTTTTGCTTATAAAGGTTACCCATATAAATGTTGAAGTACTTATTTCAGGATTTTGTCCTAACCATTCCCTATAAGGGTGAATCTACAATCAGGGAGAATTATAGAACCCGTCATATTTCCTGTGTTTGTTAAGTAATAAAATTCCTGTTTGGCATATAGATGTCTTTTTAAAATATCTCGAAATTATTTTGACAGTTTTTCAAAATTTCACCCCTAAAAAGGTATAAGGGTATTTTTTATTTGATAGAACATCCCTTGGACATAGATACATGCTATTCGCAAAGTATATTCCTTCCATGAGGTAAGCACCCATTAACCCATTTTTGACCACTGTACACAAGCAGACACACCAGTATTAATTGACTTTTCTGCCATCTAATGATAAGTATCTAAAACTTGCCGTTGTATATTGGTTTTTCAATATGTAGAATTCTATTATTTAACCATAAAAGTATGATATACCACACTCAATGAACCCGGATTCTCCCGGGGTACCCACCCGAGTACACCGCTCTTGAAAAAAAAATTAGATTTTTTTTTTCTATGTTAATTTGTTACCTTTAAATAAATAAATAAGTTTTTAAAATAAAATCAATGTTTTTTTTCTGTGTTGGAGTTTGGGCAAAAATGGTATTGAGAAAGTATTGAAAAAGGGTGATATGTGATTTCGAGGATTCCTCAATATCTCTTAGCACCAATAAGATATCGTCTTGGATTTTGCTTAAGGCGGCGCACTACCCTATAGTCCTCAATAGTTTCTTATACAAAACTAATAATCGGAAATAAAATTAATAACAATCTATATATCAAAATTTCCAGCGAATTTTTATCTATCTAATAGGATATTTTTAATTGTAGAAAAAACTGTTAGGTAGTTGTAAATAAGCAAATTGCATTATAGACGCCATCTTGTAAACCAATCGACGGATGTTTGCGTACAATGCGGCAAATTGTACCTAAAGCTTCATTCTACAAATATGATTGTAGCTATTTTGTTGTATTGTGAAAATTACTTATAGTTATTGTACTTGGTAATCTATTTTTGCCGGCCTCTTGAATCTGCCGCGGTTTTCAAAATTGGTGTTACGGGTAAAAATGATTATTTTTTCGTGAAGAATACGTGTACCAAGTGGCATTCTATTATCTTTAAGTACAATATTTTTCGACGAAGGCTATAAACTATAAGTAATCAAGTCGAAAAAAAAATTGACTTATTATTTGAACATTTCTACACAAAACTATATAAATATAAAAGTTATTCGAAACCCACAAATAGATTTAAAAAATTACAGAACAATATCGCTGATGTATATTTTTAAGTTATTGAGCGATAATATTTTTACAATAAATGTTTATACAATTAAAACTATCATATTAGATAAATAAAAATTCGGTGCAAAATTTGATGTATAGATTGATACTAATTTTATTTGAGATTGTTAGTTTTGTATAAGAAACTAGTAACTTCCGGGGGTTATACGCAGCCTTAAAAAGATTACCCATACAAATGCCGAAAAACTTATTTCAGGATTTTGTCCAAATCAACCCCTATAGGGGTGATTCTACAATCGGGATGAATTATACAACCCTTCGTATTTCTCGTGTTTATTGAGTTATATTCCTTTTTGGCACACCGGTGTCTTTTTGAAATATCTCGAAATAGTTTTGACAGTTTTCTAAAATTTCACCTCTAAGGGGTAAATGGGTATTTTTATTCGATAGAACTTCCCTTGGATATAGAGACATGAAATTCGGGAAATATATTCCATCCGTGATGTAATCAGCCACTAAGAGATTTTTCGAAAGGGGTGAAATGTGATTTGAAGAATTCCTCAATAAACTTTAAGACCAATAAGATATTGACTTGGTTTTTCATTACAAAGGTTACCCATACAGATTTTTGATACAGTAATTCAGGATTTTGCCCTAATCAACCCTCAATCATTTCATTTTAACCGTTTTTTTATATTTCACCCCTAAATTGCTATTCTTACATTACCCTACATTACATTGGTATACATTGCGTCGGCGAATCAGTGCAGTTCGCCGCACTGAAACTGCACTGATTCTCCGACGCTAGTATACATTGGTATTTTTTAGTAGACAACTGAAATTCGGGAACTATATTTCTTCCATGACGTAGGCAACCACTAAGAAGAGATTTCTCGAAATTTGACCCCTAGGGGGTGAAAACAGATTTCTCAATATCTCTTGATGAAATAACGACTTGCTTTTTGCTTACTATGGCTACCCGTACGCATGCATAAAAATGTAACTTAGGGTTTTGCTGCAAGCAACACTTAACGAGGCGAATCTACATTAAATCAGGGCGAGTTATATAATAGTCCGAGAGCTAGCAACGTTTTCGAGAAAGAATTTTAGGTCGGCTGGTTTTTTGATATTTACCTTTCTTATTGAAGTTAGGTAGGGATGCGGTACGTCTGGCACCTGTGAGCGGTTGCGTTTACCTGTGCGCATCTCGCCTGTACAGCTAAAAAGTGGATGTTTTGAAATCATTTTAAGACATTTATTTTTATATATATAATTTTCTATGTCTTTTTAGCATTATAAATTTATAGTTGCCAGACAGTTTCGTTGTTGCTAACAGTGCGCCAGATCTAATTTAAGTAATTAAAAAATAATAATTTTCAAACCATTTTAGTATAGCTGTAATTTTAATATGATATAGTCCTGTAATCGAAGAATACAATATTAATTTGCCAGACGGAAATTCCGTTGTTTAACTAGGAACCAGACCAATTTAAGTCCCGGGGATAATAGGTAAGTTAGAAAAGTGTGGCAGCTTATTCGTTGGTTGCGTGAGAGAGATAGCTGCAACAGAGGGCGTTAGAGAAAGACAGGTTATATAGGTTAGAATTTCATAAAAAAATAGAGCAGAATAATAATTAAAGAAAATGAGGTGAGAACAACTGATAAAAAATATTATTAGCAAAATAAAACAAATCATTTATTTTAAATATGTAGGAAATGAAACATAAAATGTAATTCAGTATTTTTATTCAGTATCACTCCTTATATCATTATTATTATTGTATTCAGATGTATCGTCATTTTCTAGGACCTGAGTATATGTAAAAAAATAAAATAAAAAAAAATTATTATTATTTTTTAAATTTTATTATTTTACCACTTTTGTCTGAACAAAAACACAGTTTTCTTTTTCCTCACTCATCACGATAAAATTCTGCTTTATTTTACTTTATAAAAACAAGCAAACATAAACACTCATGTGGTCGACGCCAACTTAAAAAATAGCAGCTGTGATTGTTTTACTGTTATCTCTACTAACTCACCTATTCTCCCCGGGAATTAAATTAGTCTGGTTCCTAGTTAAACAACGGAATTTCCGTCTGGCAAATTAATATTGTATTCTTTGATTACAGAATTATATCCTATTAAAATTACAGCTATACTAAAATGGTTTGAAAAATATTATTTTTTAAATACTTAAATTAGATCTGGCGCAATGTTAGCAACAACGAAACTGTCTGGCAACTATAAATTTATAATGCTAAAAAGACATAGAAAATTATATAAAAAAAAAAAAATGTCTTAAAATGATTTCAAAACATCCACTTTTTGGCTATACAGGCGAGATGCGCACAGGTAAACGCAACCGCTCCCAGGTGCCAGACGTACCGCATCCCTACCTAACTTCAATAAGAAAGGGAAATATCGAAAAACCAACCGACCTAAAATAAACTTTTTTGTGACGTTGCTAGCTCTTAGACTATAATCTTTCATAACTTCTTGGTTTGTTGAGTTATAAAATTCCTTTTTGGCATATCATTTTTATTTTATTTATTTTATTTTTTTTTTCTAAATTCTTTTAAACTTTTTTTTTACCTATAAAGGGGTAAATTGATATATTTTTGATTAGATACATGGAATTCCGGGAACATATTCCTTCCATAACGCAAGCATCGAACACTTTATATCTCCTGTGCTTCTTGAGTTATAACATTCCTTTCTGGCACATAGGTGACTTTTTAAAATCTTTAAATAGTATTCGACATTCGAAATCTTTCGACAGTTTTTTAAATTTCATTCCTAAAGGGTAAATTAGTATTTTTTATTAGAAATAAGAAATTCCAAGAGTACATTTCTCGATATGACGTAGGAACCCACTAAGAAAGGATTTTTCGACCCCTATGGGGTGAAAATGAGTAAAATGGTTTTTCTCGGATTCCTCAATATCTCTTAGCACAGATGAGATATCGACTAGGTTTTTGCTTATAAAAGTTACCCGTGCACATGTTTAGAAATAAACTGAAAACTTTACACTAATGAGCCTCCAACGGGGTGAAGCTACACTTGAGGAGAGAGTAAGCAATGTGATCAATAGAGAACCATGACTTATACCCTTTTCACACTAGATCTTTAAGACGAGTGAACTTAAAGTTCACCGATGTTTAAGATCGGTATGCTTTCACACTTGATGTTTAAATTTCTGGTGCTGTCATCAGCTACAGTAATTTTGTCCTTAAGTTACCGTCAGGAAATTACCAGTTTTGAACTGTCTGCGCAGACGCACATTTTGAATTATTATAAACAAATAAGGATATTTCATTTCATTCTACAATAAAGACACTATAATAAAGAATATATTACACCTGTATTAACATGTAAGTCGATACATTTTATCTCAATTATTGTAGCTCTGTATTTTATTAAACACATTATTAAAATAAATAATTTTATTATAACAATAAGTATTAACTTCTTATAACGTCGATATAATACAGTATTCCTGTTTATGATAATATAAAATGTTGACAGCACAAATTCAAGGAGTATTTTTTTATAATAGAAATTAAGTTGGCAATGCGGACGAAGTTTAAGATGCAGATCTCTGTCTTAAACATCGCTTGTATTTATACGAGGCCATACGGTTTCACATTAGCGTTTAAAGATACATTCACTTTAACATCCGATCTTAAAGATCTAGTGTGAAAAGGGTATTATAATGATTGCACGATGATGGCAGATCGTCAATAAACCGTAGCGAAGCACGGGTACTCAGCTAGTATTTTATAAGACACTTTTTGGGCAAAATGTATGGAATATTTCTGTCTAAAACACATTAAACAAATTCGGTTTTTTTGTGACTTCTAATTATCATTTTATATACAACCATTTGATGTCTGTTCTTTCTCTGGTACCACAGAAAAAAATATATATATATTTTTAGTTGTTTAAAAAAATAAATTTTCTAAACATTGTAATGTGAAATTTTTGACACAAAGATTAAAATGAATAAATAAATAGACAAGTAATTAGTGATACTATTTTCATTAATAAGGACCTATATTTCCTGCATTCCAAATTAATGACCATAATTAAATGGTTTATTGACAAGTGAAGACACATTTCCTCTGAAGTGAGATAGTTCTTTTTTAATTTTACTTGTATATTAGATTTAATTTACTCTTTGTCTTGCAACATACACAGATATTTTCACTTTTTTACCTTAATCCATTCAAATTTTAAATAGTAACCGTTTCGACTAGAATATTTTTGTACATTAGGTAATATAAAACTTACTTTAGTCTAAAATAACAAAGATTGTGTAGGTGTCGTGAGTATATATAATATCTGATAGCCATATTACTTTTACAGACCCGGTATGTATCTTGACAGACCCAAACAGTGTTGCCAAGTTTCGGGTCTGTGAAGGTATATAGTGTATAGCGGGTCTGTATAAGTCGTATCAATTACAAATATTTTATACAAGCCCGACACGCGCACCATCTTCACAGAAATTTCGTGAACTAAATTTGTATAAAAAAACACGTTCTACCGCTTTCCCAGACCCACCTGAAACTCATTGCTAAAGATTGTTTGAGGCTTAATTCGTACTTCTAGCATAGAAAACGTTGTCAGACCCGATGCCGGGTCTGAGCTTGTCACTTTTGGTCTGGTAACGCCTGCAGAGTATAGCGAGTTGGGTCTGTATAAGCGGTGAAACAAATATATATATATATATATATATATATATATATATATATATATATATATGAATAATCCACATTAACTAAATTTAAAAATACATAAAAGTTAATAAAAGAAGAATATTACGGTGGTACTATTGCAGGACATAAATTTATTAGTGCACAACAAACTGTTACCGCCTTATCCAAAAGGGGAAAATCCTCAATTGCATCACTTGTTATTAATTTTAATGGAAGGGTGTCGGATAATATCCGATACTTCTGCCGAATCGATCCTATAATCCTTTCCACATGGATCCGTACATTTGCTAGTGATCGGGTTTCTTCTACTTCTGTTGGATGAAGCTGGGATTTGTATTTTGTAAACGTTGGTAATTTGACATCCGCATGAAACAATCGCACGTAATCTCTAATGAGAAAACCTCTATCGGCTAAAATTATATCGCCAGGTGATATTTTATTAAAAAATTCTGAATTGCAAGTCAAGTACTTGTCAGACGTGCGACCGCCCCAAGCCTCACTAATAAAAGATATGCGTCCTTGAGGAGTTATGCCAATTAGATACTTAACAGTATAATGATGTTTATAATTAGACCAATACTGTGCTGCAAGAGCCATATTTGATGGTTTTGTTAGTACTATATGTATAAATATGCCGAACCGCGTATTCATGGCAACCATATAGTGTACTTTTGTTCTGTCAGTTGCAATAATAAATTATATGTCATGTTATCTGACACTTGTCTTTCTGTTTTTATTTACAATTAACCACCTTTCCATTCCACAAATATCTAACAGGTTATGGGCCCAGGCCTGAAAGGAAAGGTGGCGTTTATGTGGAGATCTTAGTGTTACTGGAATTTTTTTTTGGTTGAGTGCCAATTACAGTTTAGTGAAGGAGTGACCTAAACTCGGACTTCCAGGAGGAGATAGATAGCATGAACTTAGAAAATATGAGTGATTTAATGTGCGATAATTAGAGTAAAATTACGGACAATATATTTTTGACATTTGAAATTTTTTTACTGAACTGATTATTTTTACTAATATTCTCTTTCATAATCATGTACTGTGCAACATGCGAGAAACTGTACAACGGGCAACAATCGCGCAGTAGAAAATAATTTTGTACGACGACGCTGGTAGATTGTAGGAACGCAGGAGTGGAATTTTTATTTGGAGATATAGTTGGACCAGAAAGTAACCATTTGGAAACGGAACGACGATACGAAGTACAATGGCGAACTCCAACGACGATTATAGAATTCCAAAGCTGTCCACAGACAACTACCATGCATGGGCCATACGAGCAAGGGCAGCTCTCGTACAAAAAGGAATATGGGAGGCGATAGATCCTGGTTACAGTGATGCACTGTCTACAGCGGAGAAAAAGTTAGACAACAAGGCTCTAACGTTTTTATTTCTCATCGTGGAGGATAATTATCTCGATGATATTAGAGGTTGCATGTCGGCAAAGGAAGCGTGGGAGACACTGGAGGAAATTCATTCCAAGCACGGCCTACTGCACATCCTACAGTTGATGCGAGATTTTTTCAATGTGAGAATGGGGAAGACGGAACATATGCGAGACTACCTTGGGAGGATTACAGAGATACATCGTAAGCTAGTCAGCAGTGGATATGGCTTCACCGACAAGGAGTTGGCTTTGGTGATGCTTATGGGCCTGCCGGAAGCATATGAGCCGCTTATCCTCAACTTGGAGCAGGATGAAGATAGTCTCTCAACAAGAAAAGTGAAGACAAGGCTGATAGTCGAGGAAAAGAGAATAGTTCGACGAGAGGAAGAGAAGTTAAGTGAAAACGAGGGAGACACGTCGAAAGCTTTCTTTACAAGAAACAGAAGAAGAAACTACGTATCCCATGGACAAAACCAAAATGATAAAAAGGCTAACAGCGGTAAGTCTTGGAAGAAAGGAGACGGATGTGCCAGCTGTGGTCATAAAGATGATAACGCCAGTAGGAGACGTGTACGTTGCTACAGTTGTGGTAAATTTGGGCATATTGCGATAAACTGTCCAGAGGCTGAAGAAAGCACGTTACACCAGGCGGAAACAAATCAAAAGAAACACGCCCATGCAAAGAAAGTTCACAAGGCTTTGTGTTCAAAAAGGAAAAATAACACTGATGAAGTGACACAGAACCCCTGCACTTGGTACTTGGACAGTGCAGCTGATGAACACATGACATCTTACCGAAATAAGCTCAGAAACTTCAAAGCGAGTAATTCAAAGGCCCAGTTGGCAAATAAAGATATACTGGAAGTTACAGGAACAGGAACAACTGAATTTCAGCTTTGCGAGGAAAACGGGGGCCTACATGTGACGTTGGAAGACGTGCTTTTTGTACCCAATTTAGAAGATAGCCTCTTATCAGTTGGAAGAATAGAAGAGCTCGGAATGACGGTCACGTTTAGTAACGGAAAAGCAGTAATTATCGACACAGACGGTGACATACTCATTACAGCCAAGCGAAGGGGGAGACTGTATGCTGTGGAGGAGTCCAGATCATCAGCGCGAGCAGTCAAGAGCACCATTAGCGAGTCAATGCTGCATCGTCGAATGGGACATGTACATATGGATGCAGTACGTGACATGATAAGTGAAGATGAGAGAAGCACCAAGAAGGGGGAGACTAAACCGAAGTATCAAACAATTACAATTACAACAGACAAAGCTCGACCAGACTTTACACAAGAAGTTATAGTTGAGACAGAACATGGTCAAAACTATAACCAGAGACAAAGAGATCAACAAACCCAGAATGCAATGTCACCAGCAATGACAGGTGTTGAGCCACCACAATCGCACGAAACAGAACCAACATTGAGGCGATCAAAGCGATTGAAAAACAAAGAGCCATTGGAGAAAAAATGTTCTGGCTGCAAATTAACTAAACATCATGAAGACGTTGATCCAGAGACAGTAGAAGAAGCATTGGCGGCACCTGATGGCAAAAGCTGGAGAAAGGCGATGGAAGAAGAATTGGGCAATTTGAAAAGAAACGGGACGTGGATTTTGGTTCCAAGACCCAAAGAAAGAAACATAGTTAAGAACAAATGGGTCTTCAAGAAGAAACTCGACGGAGACGGGAACTTAGAAAGGTATAAGGCACGAATAGTAGCACGCGGCTACACACAAATAGAAGGGATTGATTACAAGGAGACTTATTCACCCGTGGTAAAAACAAAATCAATCCGAATGCTACTTGCATTGGCTGTAGAACGTAATTGGGAAGCCCACCAGCTAGACATCACAGCAGCATACTTGAATGGAAACCTAAAAGAGACTATATATATGGAACAACCCCAACCATTCCTGGTTAAAGGACGAGAAGACGATGTCTGCCTATTGCAAAAGAGTTTGTACGGCTTGCATCAATCAGGACGAGAATGGAACATACGTTTGGACGAGTTCCTAAAGTCATCAGAGTTGGTAAGATCAAAGGCAGATCCATGTATCTATGTCAGCCTGAAAAAGGATTTCATAGTTGGTGTATACGTTGACGACCTGTTGATGATAGCCAAGGATGAACTGAGCATCAAACAATTTAAGGCAAACATAACTCAGACATTTGGCGTCAGAGATCTGGGAAAGGTAAATCACATTATTTCCATGAAAGTTGTGAGACGGAATGACGACACGCTCACATTAGACCAGACAGCTTATGCGGAAGAGCTACTGAAGACCATGGGAATGAACCAGGCTAGAGGAGCATCGACACCATTGGACCCAGGTATGAAGTACGTACATTCCACAGAAGAGACAGCGGTTGATGAGGAAACTGCCTACAAATACCGACAAGCCATTGGTGGACTACTCTATTTGGCTGGAGGAACAAGACCTGATTTAGCCCATGCAACGGCTTACATGAGACAATTTAACAACCGTCCATCGAAGGAGCATTGGGCTGGAGTTAAACACATCTTGCGATATGTCAGACAAACCACCGACTGGGGCCTCACATTCAAAAGGAGTGGGCGAGGCATAGAGGTTTTTGGAGATGCCGACTGGGCAAGCGACAGAATAGACAGGCGGTCATTTAGTGGTTACGTGGTGATGCTCGCCGGGACTGCAATATCTTGGAGTAGCAAGAAGCAGAGGACCACAGCAATGTCGACAGTAGAGGCGGAGTACTTGGCGATGTGTCATGCAGCTAAGGAGGTGCTGAGGCTACGGAGCCTTTTGGCAGAGCTAGGTGCTGAAAATCTGTCATCAACTCCGCAAATATTACAAGTTGATAATCAAGGAGCTATGGTTTTGGCGCAAAAACATATTACGTCCGAGAGAAACAAGCACATCGACTTGAGGCATTTCTTTCTACGCGAGAAGGTAGACTCAGGGCAATTGAGTTTCATGTATGTGCCAACTGCTGAAAACCACGCAGATATTTTTACTAAAACTCTAAATGGTCCGAAGACAAGAAAACATTGTATCGCCATTGGACTAAGAACAACAAGATGCGACTAGAGATCAACGGCGGAGTTCGTCAAGGGGGAGTGTTAGTACTATATGTATAAATATGCCGAACCGCGTATTCATGGCAACCATATAGTGTACTTTTGTTCTGTCAGTTGCAATAATAAATTATATGTCATGTTATCTGACACTTGTCTTTCTGTTTTTATTTACAATTAACCACCTTTCCATTCCACAAATATCTAACAGGTTTTTCTATAAATATTTCTAAACAATCGATAATAACTGTTGTTTTGTTATGAAATGAATCTTTAAAACATGTTGGCATTGTTTTTAGTAGTGTATCACGGTCTGGCCAAATAATTAAACTTTTAAACCTGTAGGAAAGAATATCAATTACATTTTTAAAATAAGATGATGCAGTGGTCGGACTAATATTAAATCTATATGCTAAATCTGTAAAATCTAAATTTAATCGTAATTTCATTAATGGTAAGAGAATTTGTTGAAACTGATTTAATGATGTATTATGATGAATTTTTATATAATCTTTTGTATAATTAACAAGTATATTTAATTTTTTAAATGTATTAAGACCAGTGTAATATTTTGTTTTAGCATCATCGTCTCTGAAAGATTCTATTGTCAGTATTTGAGTCTTATTTTTTAGTGCCTGATAATTAACTTGTGAAATATATAATTGACTTAACTCCTCGAGGCATAAATCGGTCTGGCATTCTTTATTTTCTGTTGCATTGCTGGCTACACAGTCAGTGGCTGCACATGGCTCATCTTGTACAGCGGAATTCTCCACCTAAATATATTAGCTACATACAGTAAAAGAATAATTAAATAGTCAGGTCCCAATCAATCTATATGAAACCACGGGCCTAGTGGTTATAAAGAGAACACTAATAATGATTTGTTACTTCGATCCCATAACAAATCAGCATCTGAAACATTTAAATTACATAAATGAATAATAATCAAAAAAATACACTTATTATTTTTTATATTCCACAAAATATGTTACTTAACTTATACTTACACATTCTAATAGTGTGTATCTTTTTTTTTTTTAATTTTCTGTCAGTATTTCTTACCAATGCAATATGTTCCGGTACTTGAAACTTTTTTCTCCGCTTCTGTGCACGCTCACTTCTTTTTACAATCTGGTCTTCGCAAACAGTTTCGTATCCCATGTTTAAATGAGGTACCCAGTCTGGATTGCTGGAGTCACCCAAATCTGCCGGTCTCCCTATTGTCATAAACACTCTATAGTGCAATAGAACATAAAAAAATACTTTCATTTCATTACCTTTTATAAAATGTCTTGAACATATTCTCATATTCTTTAATTTGATATCTGTTAAATCAGTTCTTCTAAGCGCATTTATCCATTTTTGTCGTCTGACTCCAGACAAATCGTTTAATTCAGTTTTAAATTTAAAGTTTAAAACTGCTGGCAATCTATAAAAAATCACTTGGTCACGTCCGCCACAACTACCACATTCTACTACACCACAAAATGATGGCATTTTGTTTTTTCCAATGTAAACACCACAGAATATCACGCACAGAACATAATTCACACACAAAATATCACGTAAACACTTATGTCAAAATCTTTGTTTTCTACCAGCCGCCATATTTAATTTTAAAGTGACAGCATTCTGGAGTGCTCTATTACATCTTGACAATAGCTGCTTTCCTTTTACAAGTTAAAATGCTTAGCTAAGCTAAGAAGTTAGTCAAATGTCTTAGCAAGGGAAAGAGGGGAGGAAAAAACTTAGTTTATCTTAGCCAGTGTCTTATAAATGGAACGCTCTTACAACTTAGATTAACTTAGCTTAGCTTAGATTTCTTAAGTAAAGTGGTAAAAGGAAAGCGCCTATTATATTTTTAGGTTACAAAATTCTTCTGTGGTTATGTTGCTCCCAAGTTAATGAATTGAATAATTCGTTAGAGCATGCCTGTTTTGCAGGCTATAAAGACGTTAAAGTAATAAAAGACGGTGCTATATATGGTAATACATTAGAAAATAATGACATGGGCAGTTCTGAGGGTGGAAAGTGGTCCGAGGATGCTATTAATTTATTAATATGCACGTACAACGATTTAAGACAAAAGTTTGATTCACCTCAGTTTAACAACACCCAAGTTTGGAAACAAATAAGCGACGAGCTAAAAACATATGATTTACAGAAAGATGGAAAAAATGTTCTGAGAAATGGCGTAATTTGAAAAAAACATACGTAAAGTTTGCTGTCATCAAAATCAAACAGGAAATAATAAAAAAAAAGCTGAAAATTTTTTGATATAAGTTATATGTTAATTAATAACGTGAACAATATTTCAAAATTTTATTGTAGGCTTTGCATGAAATTTATTTTAAAAATCCAGCCGTTAGTCCTTTGGCAACTACGTCAAGTACTGGTTTACAAACTAAACGCTCATTATCTCCAACAAGATCCGAACCCTGCAATGGTAATTAGATTTATTGCTTAGTAATTATAATTTTAATAATACGTATACATTATGTTGATTATAATTATGAGTTCCAAAGAAAATGAAAAAAAGAGAAGATAAAACAAAAAATATAGATATTATAGAAGCAGGAAGAGAAAAAATGGCACAGAAAGAACGCATGTTCGAAATATATATGAAAACTTTAAATAAGGAAAACAAAAATAACAATGAAAGTGATTAAATTGTTTTTTTTTTTTTTCAACAGGGCTAGACTGGGAACATAATTATTGGTTAAAACATAGGACAAACATATATTTAATACTTTATTCACGCAATCAAAATTTAAATTATAAAATAAACATAAGATAATAAACTACAGTAAGACAGAAAGATAAAGTAGAATAAAATAAAAAACATACAATTGAATTAACCATCGATTACAAACGAACCTTGTCACCGGAAAATTTTTCATACCCTACCATCCAGTGCAGCTTAGTTTTATATAATAAGATTGTGATTTTTATTTATAATAATATAGATATTATATGTATATATATATATAAAAGCCCTAATTTCTGTGTGCCATCGTTACGCTAAGTTGCGCGGTGTGAACGGTTTTTGCGGGGTGTGGGTGGTAACGAAGTTAGGTAGGGGGCAACGTATACGACGAAACAGATAGCTTACCAGACACTAGAGCAGAGCATTGTCAGGGGCATGTTTTGAATTGATGTTACGCAACGTATAATGACCCGCGGGTCGTCTCCAGCCCGATACTAAATTTTTAAACTTTAAACTACATGCATTGAGTGGCTTTTTATGATTTCCTAGGTATAATCAGAAACAGCTATACCATTGATGTCCAGCATATGGCCCGCGGGCCGTATCTAGCCCGATACTAATTTTTAAACTTTAAACGATATGCATTGAGCGGCTTTTTTGGATTTCCTAGGTATAAACAGCAACAGCTATACGAATGATGTCCAGCATATGGCCTGCGGGCCGTATCCAGCCCGATACTAAGTTTTAAACTTTAAACGACATGCATTGAGCGTTTTTTTAGGATTTCCTAGGTATAATCAGAAACAGCTATACCACTGTTGTCCAGCATATGGCCCGCGGGCCGTATTCAGTCCGATACCAATTTTAAATGACACGCATTAAACGGCTTTTTAGGATTTTGTAGGTATAATTAGTAACAGCTATAACATTGATGTCCAGCATATGGCCCGCGGGCCGTGTCCAGCCCGATACTAATTTTTAAACTTAAAACGACATGCATTGAGCGGCTTTTTAGGATATCCTAGGTATAATCAGAAACAGATATACCATTGATGTCCAGTATATGGCCCGCGGGCCGTATCCAGCCCGATAATAATTTTTAAACGACACGCATTAAGCGGTTTTTATAATCAAGAAACGTTTTTGTTTTGTTAATATACGCAGAATTATGCAAATTTTAATAATTAATTCCTGCTTATATTGATTTTTATTCGATATCAGTGTGCCAACGTTGTTGGCAACGGGGTCTGCTAGTATTATAATAAAATGTTATTTATTTTTGTAATTTTATAATTTAATATAATTTAATAGAATAATGCTAAGCAAGTTGATGTCAGTGCAAGATTTCTTTTATTGAGTATGCGTATTTTTAATGTTTTTATTTATTTATTTATTGTTTTTTAATATATAGTCTTGTAAGACCCCGAGCGGTGGGCACTTACCTCTCAGGCTTCAATTAAGCTGGGTTGGCTTACAGCTCCCTCATGGAACCTGGAAATTATGGGTTCAACCCGGACAGGAGCATATGGGGGTTGTTTAAAATTAAGCAACAGTTATAAGTTTAACTTATAACTAGGTTTATTAAGCTAAAGATATACAAAACTTAAATCTACGTGTGGTCTATAAAATTTAATCAAAACATTATGTTCGAAGAATAGTTTGGAGGTCCGTTTTGACGTCAATTTAGTAAATTTAAAGAATTAAACTTATAATTTGAATATTTTACATGCCCAATTAAATAAAGTACATAGAACATACATACATCATTTCTGAGGTGACACAGCTAATCCAAATATGTATCACAAAATACACAGTTTAGAACAGGATAACACTTCACTTTTGGATATTCCAGGATGGATCGTAAAGTTCAAAATCCCGAACGCGAATCTTACTAGCCCATTGAGGCTTTTTTGGTACAACCATCCTCCTCATGTCCCTTCATCTGCTATTAAAAGCTTTTCCCCACCACATGTCATTCAACTTATAGATAACACATAGCTTATATCGTAGTCAGTGGCTGCTCATTATAATTATGCAATTATCATTAGGGCATTCACATAATAGGGCGTCCTACTACAAGTAGGCCCCCGCTTCGCCGATACGCCACGTTTTTTGGGACATTACTTCCAACAGGTCGCGAACCTTACAGTCTAGTCATTTAGATGGGCTGCGTTAGGCGCAAATAGCCTTAGTTGCTGTGCGCCAAAAATTTTAACTAACTAACTAAGCAAGTTGAGCACATATCCTGTCTCTTTTTTGGTGTCCTAGTTGTCTTACTCGTTCATAATTTTCTGTGTTATCTATATTATTTATATCACCTTCATCTGCTTCATACTCATCTTCTAAATCAATCAAATCATTTTTTAATATGCAGATATTGTACAACACACAGCACGCTATGATGTATTTCGGAATCCATTCAATAGACCGTAGGGGAGACCTGGGAGTCATTGGACACGAGGAGAGAAAGGACAATGTCTCCAACCACATAAACAACACGTTCTTTCTAATGGTTTTGTAAAGTCGTTCAGTAGCCATTCAATTGTGATAAGTGCATCAGCCGGCTGTACAACAAATTGAAAAAATGTGAAAACATTTTATTCATTTTTGGTAAGTATCATGCAATGTTATATGTACCTATCGTAAGATATATTTTAACAATGAATGTTTTATTTCAACTCATATTTTGCCAGGTACTTCTTGGATATTTATAATTTGAGATTGTAGGATAAAAACGACTTTAATATCACCATCTTTGTTTATTTGTTGTTGAAATTGTATGTGTACATACTGAGAAGACAATGGACAGGAGAGGATGGACTGTCTAATGTCCCTTAAGCAGACTTTTAATTTATTTTATTTTCCAAATTTAAGAATTTCAAAATGCCAAACATTTACAAAAAAAAAGTGAGACGGATTTCGATCCAGAGGCTATGGAACGAGCCGTCATCTAAACATCAAGAGAAGTGCTGCGTGTCACGAAGTAAAAAAAAACTGACTTGTTATCTATGTAAAAAAAGCAAAAGATGTCAGAATTGACAATATGGAATTCAAACCAAACTTTTGTAAAAGCCAAATCCTCACACCTGAAATGGAGACAACATTGGAAGAATATTTACATAAATCTGCAGCAATGTTTTATGGGCTCACACCTAAATTAGTGAGGCGTTTGACATATGAATACGTTACGAGAAACTTGAGGGAAATGCCACAATTAGTTGTAAGGATGTTGTGGCGGTACTGCCGAAGCCAATTAATGATAGTAGGCCCAGGTTTGAAGGGATGGTATATTTTAATATTGACTTGTCAGAGTACAACTTTTTAAGTATATTTGTAGAAAATGTGTTCCGGTTACCAGTTTCAGTTACCACGACGATAATTGTATTGCCATTTTTGTATAAAAATAAAGTTTTTTGAATATATGTACGCTGTCCATTTTCTCCCTAAGCTAAGTCCACTGTCTCCTTGGGATGAGGAGATAATGGACAGGTTACACGGTTGTCTTTTAAATACCATAGATTTGGTTGCAATCATAATATTGTAATGAGTCAATGGTTGAAAGACATCTGATAGCTAAAGTTACTAACGAGATACAAACCACGATTCAATTTGCTTTTTTATGGATTTTAGGGCTATAAGTACAAAAAGTGTCCACAGTCTCCCAGGTTTCACCTACATCCAAAAATTTCAAGCATCTTTGTCTTTTTTTTTAATAATCCAAATGCCCCTTCTATTGTACTCCGAGCACTTTTGCATAATGTACTGACCCAACTTCACCTGCATAGCAATGGGTAAATGAAAAAAATTTATAAAAATTTAATGGATTAAATTTATAAAAATTTAATTGTCTGGAAGTCAAAAAGGCAAATAATCTTACAGAATTAAAAAAAATATATATATTAAGTGTAATATTCTGTCAGATATGTAGTTAGTTTTTGTATAAAACTTTGATTTAATGTATCAAATTGCGATGCAATGTATAAAATTGTGAATTAATTTAATTCAATTATTTTTCATATTGTATTTGTTCAAAGCATTATTATTATTATTGTTATTGATATTTTTGTATAACTTGTAATTATATTTATTTTGATGTTAAGAGTGTAATACTGATCTTACTAGCATTAGCTAAATAAATAAACTATTATTATTATATTATTATTATTAAATGATTACAAGTAAACATACTTGCAGTACAATACATGGGAAATTTTTACGACACATATAAGCTCGTCCTTCATTTTTGGGCATTGGTATTGGAATATAAGATCCGTCAATGCAACAAATTGTGTTGGGGAAGCCCATATCTTGGAATCCTCATTTAACTTCTTTAATATACTCTCCAGTTGGCCAGGTAATAAATTGGGAACTCATTCCTCATTCTGCATAGTGCTTCTGATACTCTGTGCACTGCTCTAAATGCAGCAGCTTTTCCTACATTAAATCTACCACAGACTGATCTTAAAATAACACAAATTTAACATGATCTGATAAATTTTTATTAAAATATAAATAAAATATACCTATACGAGTAAGGTGTTGCAAAATACCACAGAGTTGGGGATAGCAGTTGGGTCTTTGCATCGGTAGTGTGTCTATGTGCATCTAATACTGACGACGATATATCCATTTCCAATAAATTATAAATATGGTTGAACGCAGATCGATGCATTTTAAACTTTTCTTGAAATTCTTTGTCAGAATACATGTCCACTACTGTTCCAATAAAATTGATGATTTTAGGTCTTTCGATTCTAGTCATCACTACAAGGAAATTGATATGATATAATAGTAGATGATTACAATTTAAAATATTAATATTTACCTTCAAAATTCTCAGGTTCATCTTCATCAGAACTACTTTCAGAAGATAAAATGATATCGTGAAATATCATATATGTTCTTATATAATGTGCCATCGTAAAAAAAAGTACTAATAAAACATATATTTTTATTAATGAGTTTGTAAAAGAATATCTATAACCTATAACGTCCACAAAATGACAGTTCAGTTTTCTGTTTTATTATCTGTGAGGTGTGACTAGCGTTCCGTAACAAAACCGCGTTTTCAGGTAACCACTGGGTAACCACAACTTACCACGACTTTACCGTAACCGCGACCGTGGTAGTTAGGTATACAGTTACGGAACATTGTATTAGTGATAAGTGCGAGTTCTCGATTCTCACAGCAGTTGTATTTAAACTAAAAATTGATACAAATGTTCGAAGTAAACGGTTATTCAATTTCATTAAATATGTCATCAAATCAAAGGAGATATCTAGTTGTTTTATATACATATTTAGACGTACTGCGATATGATGAAAAGAAGTGGTGGGTACGTCCCATATATTTAGAAACAGAAGGCAACAATTATTTTCACTTGTGGCAAGAAATGAAGCACAGAAAAGAGACACAGACAGTTATTTCAATTATCATACATGAGAAGGATTAAATACACAGTCTTTTTTACTTGACATCACATTTTAGAATGGCATAGGTAAAAGAGGTATGTAGTGCGACATTCCTACCTCGATACCCTGTACTATCTGGCAGGTAGTGGGGTTCGGTCGCAAATGACGCTTACCTGTACTCGTTCACTTATGGGTATTCGGGCGCCAACCGATTGCTCGGATTTCTCAGTGGAGCGAGGTCCGGGTTCCAAGATAACACACACACTCTCTCGCATAGGCACACACCAAAAAAAAAAAAACAGCAAGAAACTTTTAACCCTGATTTATTTTTTTCCAATAGTATTAAAAACAAACAAAATAAATAAAACAGTCCAATCGTAGGATTCTCCCTCCCTGGTCCTCTCTGTTGGGGCGTCGATCGTGGGCGACGTCGGCTATATAAAGAAAACAAACACCCCCAGTCGCGACACTCTATCCGCGTGGGAAGCGATACGTCTGGCGAAGCTGGAACAGACGCAAACTTTGCCAGCGCGCAACGCTTCCAAATGCTAGTCAAACTACCCCCTCGGGTAGGACAATTATTGTCCGTGATGAGAAGCGGGGCGTCTGTCGATGCTGGAGCATACGCAGCAGGGTCAGAACGCAACACTTCAAAATCACAAAACAATACAAAAATAACACTATAGAAAATTCAGAGTTAAATAACTACCACCCTCGGTAGGACAATTATTGTCCGTGATGAGAAGCGAAGCGTCTGTCAATGCTGGAGCATACGCAGCAGGATTAGAACGCAACACTTCAAAATCACAAAACAATACAAAAATAACACTGTAGAAAATTCAGAATTAAATAACTACCACCCTCGGTAGGACAGTTATTGTCCGTCATGAGAAGCGGGGCGTCTGTCGATGCTGGAGCATACGCAGCAGGGTCAGAACGCAACACTTCAAAATCACAAAACAATACAAAAAATAACACTATAGAAAGTTCAAAATTAAATAATTACCAGTTTACTTACTCTTATTCGCCTGTTCACAAGTTGCAGAGGTTTACTACCTCTGCTGAAAGATAATCTATTTGAAATTTTCCTGTGAGGTCTATGCATTCAAATTCCCCTGTGTTAACGAGATACAAGAAACGACCGTCAGCGCCATCTAGTAGGTGTGGAAGCAACTGCCGGGTCAGGTCTATGTATCTGCTGGCCCCTATGCTAACGAGATGCAAGAAACGACCGTCAACGCCACCCGTTAGGTGTGAAGGCAACTACATCCTCACAGAAAAATTTCAAATAAATAATTTAAGGAATTTAATTTTTAAAAAATTTTAAGGCCGATTGAATTTTTAGTTTTATTAAAATCATTTAGGATAGGCCTCAACCTATCCCAAAAACAAAAAAAAAAACAAAAAAACGCCCTCTGAGGGTGTCGAACCCGGGTCCCCCGAATGTTAAGCTAATATGCTGAGCATTAAGTCCGCTCGCCCATTCTCGCCTTGTTACAAATTTCATTTTTGGGATGGTCACTTATGCATCGTCACAGTACATGCTTGCCTTTAAGTTTTTAAGCAACGATTAACAGCGTTTTCTGGCCGAATATGAAAGCTTATACGTAGGGCGGGATATTTAAAAAATATTATTTGATAATGAAGGTTACAAGGTCCGTTCGTAGTCATTTCCAACGGTTTATTATTGTCAGATGCCAGCATAGAATGAATTAAAATAGCTCTGTGCTTGCGTCTGATGATAATAAACAGCTAGAAACGACTCTACGAACAGACCAACACAAAATTACAAAATCATGTTAGAATGTTTTTATTATAAAAAGTAATTTACAATATTATACTATAACTATAAATAACAAAAAACTATATGGAAAAATACATACAAATAATTAAATAATATACAAAATATTTTTATACTAATATTTAGAGTTTTGTAGGTATGACCACAAAAAAACCTTTATAATGAAACTCATGTGTCTGTATAAGCTGTTCACTTTTGTAAGAACAAACTAGATCTGGTTATTTTGGTTACTTTTATAGTGTACTACTGACTTTAAATGTCAATTAAAAATATTCCTTACGCTGTAAAACCGACTTTAGGTTTCTAGGTTTTATTTTTATAATTAAGATATCATTTTTCATTATGGCATATGGATCGACATTTTAAAAAAGTGACATTTTTTAATACTAACAGGACATACAATTTCAAAGATGCAAACTATTTAAAACAAAATTTCCTCTTAGTTTGTTCTTACAAAAGTGAAAAGCTTATACGATAGAAATTGTAACCAAACTGCTTAACATAGAAAGTTGAATTTTGGCATGCTTTTACAATTCAGACCCATGACCCATATATAGGAAAAATAATGAGTTCAAAAAAATTTTTTTTTCAAAAATTAAATGGAAGCTCTTAGTACTCAAATAACGAATAAAAGTATTCAAAAAAACTGTTGATTTTGATGTGATTCTAAAACAAATATTCCTAGACATCCAATATTATGTTGGCTTCTTACACTTATAAAATACCTACAAAACCCTGAAATTTATTAAAATACACTGCACATCAATTTTTTTTTAAATTTTAGTTTTTTTTTATGAATTTTTGATGTGCCTTAATGTGCATTGCGTCACTATATTTATTTTTGGAATTTCTTCCTTTTAATTTTTTATTTATATTTTTGCACCAATTGTGCAGCAATAAATTTAAAGTTAAAACAAGAATTTGATTTATTACTGTTTTTCTATGTTCTTCACACACAATACAACGCATAAACAAATTTGGTTGCACTAAATTCACTAGATTGTTTTTTACCATGTTTAAATGGCATATATTTGCCATATTCTTATGAAATATATTTTTACATATAAGTGTTCTAACACTTCAGAATTAAAGATTAGTGCTAACCTACCTTCAAACCATTCTCCAGTTTTATTTTTTATTGAAGAGGACAGTTTCATCATAAATAAAAATCCCCTTCCAAATTATGCAGAAGCTAACTGGAAATTGTTTAAAAAAGAACTAAATGAAAAAATACTATTTCCACTCAGACTGGAATCAACAGCTGACATAGATAAAGCTGTTGACGACATTATTAATTTAATCCAAAATGCATCAAAAATAGCAATTCCTCTACGCGAGCTAACATCTCCTTAAAAGCATATACCCTGTTAAATAGAATATTTCATAAATTTGAGAAATCGCGTCAGAAAAAAGTGGCAGCAAATGCGAAGTGAAAATTTGCGTTTCTTAAAAAATTACTTGAGTAATAAAGTACGGCTGCTAATCCGAAACTACAAGAATGAGGTGTGGCAAAATAAATTAGAAAAACTTTCAACGCAAGATAATTCTTTGTGGACCAAAATAAAAAATATTAAATATAAACGAGATGAAATTCTTTGTTTAGTTAAACACAATGTGCAAGTAAGCACAGACCAAGAAAATGCTGAACTTATTGCAGAAATATTTGAAAAAGTACATTCCGGTAATAGTAACATCTCTCACAAATCTACGGAAAGAACTGTAAGAACTGTAAAAAGACCAGATAAAATACGTAATGTTGAACTAAAACATCTTCCTCGTAAGACTATAGTTTACCTCACTTATTTATATAACGCCTGCATGCAAAAAAATTATTTTCCATCATAATGGAAATTGGCACATATTTTGCCAATTCACAAAACAGAGAAGTCTGAGACAAAACGGGACCTCTTGTCTCGTTAGGAAGGTTCACGTAGGTAGCTGTAGACAAGAGAAAAACGTTAACATTCATTGTATTTATTACATCATAAGATGTACACGTCAATCCTTAGTTATTTAATTGTAAAAAGGGGCGGCAAAATTGAAGTAATTATTTAAACTCTAGTACGTGAAATTGAACTGAAGGTTCGTGGCATATACTCGCTCTTATTGTCGCTGTGTGAAGTAATCTTCATATAGATACCCGTAGTGGAACCGACAGGCAGTGCAAATACCGGTCGCTTGTAGTCGGCTGGATTCGGCAGTGGTGTCATCCTGGACGGACGGGAGATGGACGGACTTGCTCGCTCGCGTACTGTGAAATCGTGGTGTGAGGCAAGATCACGGCGAGTACACGGAGATTTCGTTGTAAATGAAGCCGGCCCAGTCCGGATGTCAGTACTGTAGCCGGTTAATATGAATTTATTGTCCTTAAGACACGTGTTTTCAATTGTACTCCGAGTTTCACCGTTCTCCAACCTCACGTTGGTGGCAACAACCAACGACCGGTGCTCAGGGCTCTCGCCCGTCACACCTGACGTGGGGTAACGTTGTGAGTGCAACCCCCATATACAGAATATCGTAACGGCACCAGATAACTGCTTCCTAGCCGGAGCTAAGACTGAGCAGTCCAAAGGTGTGACCGCCTGCCCAAACCGACTCTCGCTGGCGACGCTGGCTACGTCAAAGTACCCCAGAAACACGTGGCCTTTAATTCCATCCCTTTTATATCATCCAGGTGATTAAGCGGGGTGTATGATAGGGTAAGACCACATGGTAGGTCCAGATGGCAGTTCACAGATGTTTCAAATGGGCCGTAACATAAACCAGAGACAGCTATACTCCAGTGGCGTAGCGGACGGACGGCGGGTTACCGTTCCGTCACAGTCTCCCCCATTGGTTTAGGGATGCGGGCTATAAATCAAAAAACCAATTACCACTTTGCTAGATAAGTATTATTTATTGATATACATAGTTATTTACTTAATTTTATATAGATTAGAAAGAAAATAACAATAGTGTGAAAAGAAAATAATAGTGATGTGAAGAAATAGAGTCGGATTAGGGTTTAGACCTTGTTTTGATGTGGGGCCTTTGGGGTTGACCACACTTGACGGTCCTTCTTCAATATCTTTTTTAAGTGCCGGCGTTGGGTTTGTGACGCCCTCCCCCGGTGTCGGTACTTGGGTTTTTTTCTTTGTGCGTGCTTCCGGGTTCACGGCGGGCGCCCTGTTCTCTTGGAGTCCCCTTCTTCTGTCCACAGTCTCAGTTGCGCTGTTACCCTATGGGATTCCTGCATCCTCCTTATGTTCGATCCGTTCCGGCTGTTGGTTAAACAGCCCCGCTAACTCAAACCGCAGCCAGAGGGTACGGCTCTCCTCAATTGTCCGATACTCCCTCTCGTACGTAATCGGGTTCAGGACCCAACTCTCAACGCTTCCCTCCGTGCTTATATCGGGGGGTGATAGCCCAGGGCGGCATGTGGATCTCCACGGGCATCCGTGTTTCGGCTATATCTTCCCTGACGTCGTATTCTTTCAGCGCGTCTTCTCCAAATAACTCCTTTAGCAAATCTGCTTTCCGGCGATTTACCACGGGACGTAGGAACATCTTTACAGACTCGAGACTTAACTGACGCATTTAGGTTCAGAGCTGCTTGAATCCGTGTGTATACATAGATAGATGTATATTTTTTTCTTTTGACACTTGCAATAATTTATTGCCGACACTTGAGATATTTTTTTTCCTAAGACCCCCCAGGTCAACAACCCTACAGTGGGTTACTTAAGTACCGTTCCTTATGGTCGTAAAATTCCGAGAACTGTTGACAGGTCTAAGCCACACTGAGTATCGGGTTGTAAACAAATGAATAGCCCGACCGTTAGATTCCTTGTGCGGTTTTTGTCTTTTATTTATTCTTTTAAATAACGTAACGTTTTAAATTAGAGAGGTTAAAAACGCCTCTGTTTTTATTTGTTTTCGGATCTCTTAATAAATAGGTATTTGGATGCGGATTAGTTATGATTTCAAACGGGCCTTCGTATAAGAGGCATAATTTTTGGTTTATTTTGTCAGCAAGCCGACTGACAGGGTTAGTTTTTAATAAAACTAGGTCTCCGATGTTGAACCTCACGACCGTAGTCATTGGAATTCGTTTACGCCGTCGTTCGGATTCAGCTTGCAATCATGCATACGCCTGTACTCTGATAATATCTAGCTCTTCCCTAGCTACTTCCGGTAGGTATTTCTCGATTATTTTTGTGAATAACCGTTTAGGTTTTTCGCCCGTCACTATTTCTATGGGAGCAAAACCTGTGCTAGTATGAGGTAAAGCGATATGGCATTCCGCGATATCTGTGACGTAAAAAGCCCATGAGGTCTGTTTTGCATGACAGTATGTCCGGAATAGTCGTCCAAGTTCCTTCATTACCCTTTCGGAGGGGTTTGATGCCGGATGTCTTATGGAGGAATACGTTGTCCGGATGTCTTGTTCTTGTAAGCGTTCGGTCCAGATTTTTGAAGTGAACTGTGACCATCAGGGTTCAGCATTTATTACCCTTATCTCACGCTACCCTTCGAGGTAACATTCCAGTTTCTCTCGTTTTAACGAGTAGATGCCATTTTTAATAGTTTAAAGTGAATTCTTGCTATTCGGAATATTTTATATAAAGCGATCTAAATTAAAATCACTAGTGTTTTATTGTGCAGTTTTGTGGCTAGTGGATTTAATTGTGTTTATTTACAAATTATTTCCGCCGTGTTTCTATACACACCATTTTCTGTCTTAAATATTAGTTTCAGTGATTTTCGATCGTTTATTTATTCTTTGTTTATCTTTTTTGTAGGTTCATCCAGTGTTAACGCTTAGTTACACTTTCAGCTGTGATTGTTATATCAGATTTACAACCTGATTATAATTCTCACAGCATTTTTCATTATTACTCTAATAACTGTATTTTTTTGTAAATAACTAAAACCATATTCTTTTTAATTTTCAAGCTTATTGTTCATTGTCTAGCCTGCGCTAGAAACAACTAAGAACTACCGACGGTTTAATTACTTTTGAAAATTCCATGATTTTTTTCACGCTAGCTGAAGCAGTTGCTTTCCGTAATGGATATAACTGTAAATATATGGAAAAAACGTCCAGTACAACAAAAACGTAGGCAGCGCCCATTCTGGACTTCGGTAGCGGCCCAAAATAGTCTACTGCTACTAATTCCCCTACGGCAGCTGCTATCACAGGGTTCAATGTACCCACGAGTATTTTATTCGGACGTTTTGCTTTCTGACAAGGCTCGCAAATGTTAACATACCGCCTTATGAGTTTGTCAAATGAAGGGAAGTAGAAAGATTCCTTCATTACTAGGTACACTTTCCCTGCACCTGCATGTCAAAGCTCCAAATGGTAATGTCTCACTAGCTTGTGGATTAATGTTTGTGGAACCGCGATAGTCCACCTATCATGAAATGTACTGTAGTGGAACAATCCGTCTTCTGTTAATTTGTAACACGCTAGTAGTCAGTCTATGTTGCTTGCTTGGCGTCGGATTTTTGAGACAATCTATAATTTCACAGAGTCGGGGATCCGTCCTTTGTACCTCCAACATTTTCAGTAAACTTTGTTTAAGTTCACTTGTGCCTTCCACCGGCAAAGTAGCAATCACGGGATCAGTGAAATGTGGTTGTCCAGGGTATTTTTGATCACAAAGGTAGCGTGATAGCAGGTCTGGTATCTGATTAAATTTACCCTTAATGTGCTCTGTCTCACAATCAAACTGTTGCAGGAACAACACCCATCTCGTTAGTCTCTCCCCCAGGAGTATGTAATTTTTTAAGGATACTAATGCTTGATGATCCGTTCGAATTGTTAGTTGGGTGCCCATTACATACGTTCGGAATTTTTGCAAACAAAAAATCACGGCCAGAAGTTCATTCTCTGTTGTCGTATAATTACGTTCGGGCCCGTGAAGCGCTCTACTTGCAAAACCAATTACGCGCTGGTCACCGGGAGTGGGCTCTTGATACAGTACCCCTCCTATCTCATAGCCCGAACTGTCTGTCTGTAAATAATACCGTTCACCGGGATGCGGATGATGCAGTAAGACAGCTTTCAAGAATAGTTCCTTTATATCCTTGTATGCTTTTTCCGCTGCCTCTCCCCACATCCATTTAGTTTCTTTTTGTAAAAGGTGCATCAACGGCTGGGTAGCTTCACTATATTCCTGATAAAATCGGCGGTAAAAGTTGAAGAGCCCGAGAAAAGCCCTCAAATGTTTAATTTTCGTAGGTGTAGGAAAATTTTTAATAGCTTCTATTTTCTCGGGGTCTGGAGAAATACCTCTCGTAGACAGTATGTGTCCGAGAAACTTAACTTCTGACTGAATAAATCTCGTTTTTTCTAGATTTACTGTTATATTAGCGCGTTCCAATCGTGCTAGTACCTGGTTTATGTGCCTTAAATGTGTCTCGAGATCTGGTGAAGCGATTAGAAGCTGGCCACAGCCATTTTTAATCCAAATGGGATCCTGGAATACACAAAGCTGCGTCCATTGTAAATAAAAGCGGTATATTGACAACTCTCTTTGTGTAAAGGCACTTGCCAGTATGAAGCGGTAAGATCAATCACTGTTAAATAGGCAACGTTGTTAAAGCGCTGTAGTAGTTCTTGTACCCCGATGGGCGTTTCCCTGTCCGGAATCATGCGGTCGTTCAGCGTACGGGCATCTAGACACACACGTACGGACCCATCCTTATTTTTAACAACGGTCATAGGGCTGCAGTAAGCAGATCCTTCCCGGCGTATTATTCCTAAATTCACCATTCTTTTAATTTCTTCATCTACCGCGCATCGTAGTGCAAAGGGAATTGGATATGACTTCTTGATGAAAGGAGTATAATCATGGAGTAATATTTTGTGTTCGTACAGATGTGTCAGTCCGGGTTTTTTTGAAAAAATCTTGTGGTATTTCCGGAGGGTTTTGAGCAATATATCCTGATCTACAGGTTCCAGATTCGTCTCGCCGGCTTTTTCGCGAAGCTTTTCTAATGAGGCTGAGTCTTTCATTCCCTTTGTCACCTCACATTGTTCATTATTCGGTGAATGACTAGTGTCATAATTATCCATCTTTAAAGAATTTATTATTGTACATGGGCATTCAGCCCAGTTCAATGCTTCACCAATCAGACTGTCTATGGCCACATCCAGCTGATCTTTTGCGGGAATACGTGCGCGCCTAAAATATCTCTCAAGACCGTCCAGGATTCTTATGGGATTCCTATTACTTCCTCTAAACCGTGGCCTTTCAGAATAGGGTGGACCCCCAGGGACTGTTGTGTACGGATATGACGCTGGTCGTTCTACAGGCGTCTGAGCCCACTCTTCGACGGTTATTGTTGTATTAAGTGACTCGGGAATATCGGTCGAACACGCGGTCGTAGCCGCAGCCATCACCGATGTTATAGGCTTTTCTAGCGTGTTTATATTTAATTTCTCAACTATGTTTCCGAGTGAGTGTGAGAGAGATTTGAAGTTCTCCCCCATATTTTTCATGAAGTCGCGAATTGTTGTTTGCTGATTTCCGTGTTTTCGCAAATCACGCATAAAATGATTCATTTTACTGATCACCCCACTCGCGGGTGATATTTCTTTGAATCGTCTTATTTTTTTGTTTGGCGCTGTCTCCAGCGTCTCTATTTTACTTGGTGTTCCAACTCTGCCACTGGCTGAGTTTTTAGCAGTTGTCTTCTTCAGGATATTCTTCCATGGAGGCATCGTGTTCAGCTTTTAAGACGCCACGTACTGGTCACGGCACCAACTGAGACAAAACGGGACCTCTTGTCTCGTTAGGAAGGTTTACGTGGGTAGCTGTACACAAGAGAAAAATATTAACATTCATTGTATTTATTACATCATAAGATGTACACGTCAATCCTTAGTTATTTAATTGTAAAAAGGGGCGGCAAAATTGAAGTAATTATTTAAACCTTAGTACGGGAAATTGAACTGAAGGTTCGTGGCTTATACTCGCTCTTATTGTCGCTGTGTGAAGTAATCTTCATATAGATACCCGTAGTGGAACCGACAGGAAGTGCAAATACCGGTCGCTTGTAGTCGGCTGGATTCGGCAGTGGTGTCATCCTGGACGGACGGGAGATGGACGGACCTGCTCGCTCGCGTACTGTGAAATCGAGGCAAGATCACGGCGATTACACGGAGATTTCGTTGTAAATGAAGCCGGCCTAGTCCGGATGTCAGTAATGTAGCCGGTTAATATGAATTTATTGTCCTTAAAACACGTGTTTTCAATTGTACTCCGAGTTTCACCGTTCTGCAACCTCACGTTGGTGGCAACAACCAACGACCGGTGCTCAGGGCTCTCGCCCGTCACACCTGACGTGAGGTAACGTTGTGAGTGCAACCCCCATATACAGAATCTCGTAACGGCACCAGATAACTGCTTCCTAGCCGGAGCTAAGACTGAGCAGTCCAAAGGTGTGACCGCCTGCCCAAACCGACTCTCGCCGGCGACGCTGGCGACGTCAAAGTACCCCAGAAACACGAACTCCGAAGAGCGCGTGCCTCCAGAACACTTCCGCCACCGGAAACTACATATCTGATTTAGCCGACCCCCCATCTGTCGTTATTTGAAGTGTGTCCCAAATATGTGGGAACTCTGTATTTTTTAGGTTCAGAAACTTCCGCTGTCTTGGTAACCAATCCCACATTACCTCCCCCCCGGAGCCCAATCCTGATCTGTGTCACAGTTGAAGAGAATTTTGTAAACTAATTTTTTGGATATGAATTTGCTATGAAAATTCCGGCCAATCTTTTTAAGTTGTTTTCAAAGAAAATTATATCTGAAATTTTTGTGACCCTGTCTTTCATAGTTTTTAAAAGCGCTATTTTGTACTTAAGTGGATGAAAAGAAAGAAAGTTAAGATATCTACCTGAGTAGGTTTTTTTGGTGTACCAATTGAATTTGAGGTTATTGTCGATATTCCTAAAATAGTAGGTGTCAAAAAAAGGGAACCCCTTTTTTTCCACATCTGCGACTTCTATAGTAAATTGTATCGAAGGATGATATTCGTTGAAATTTTTCAAGACATAGTTGGTTTTGTCCAACGGGACTGCCAACACTAAATCCTCAACATATTTTTTTATAAACGGTACTTGGAAATCCATTCTTTCCAAAACCTTATCCAATAGGTATCCATGGTTATTTGAGCTAAGATGGATGAGAGATTGCTACCCATTAGACAACCCTTCTTCTATAAGTAAATCTTATCCTCAAAAGCAAAATAAGATGAATGATAAATATTTTTTTAAATTTCAATAAAAATATCCCTGCTGATAGTGGTGACTTTGGAAATGTCTATCCATCTTTTTTTAATTTCTCGTAAAATAAGGTTCTAAGTGAGGCTTGGAAATAATGAAACTACATCCAAACTAATCAAGGTAAAATTATTCGGAATTTTGAAATCTTTAAGTTCTTTTTTAAGATCAACGTAGTCCGGATTGTCAATGTTATATGATTTGTTTATGATATGGTAAGGTTTTTTAAAGGTCCATCCGAACTATCTATGATATGTCCTAATGGTTTTTCTTCTTTATGTATTTTAAGGTTGGCAAAAACCCTAGGGATTAGTGCGTTATGTTCGTTAAGATCTTTCGCAATCTCTTTCGAAATGTATTTTTTAAGTTTCAGTTTCGCTAACAATTTATTATTGAGGTTTTGATAGGAAGAAGTAGAATCGGAACCAAAGACCCCGTAAGTTTCTTCATCATCTAAAATGGTTTCTATTTTTTGTTTATACTACGCTCTGTATCGTCGGCTTTTAACAAGATTAAATTAGGATTATTTAAAAAAAAAAATTGTGGTATGAAATTGTCTCATAATGGCATTAAATTTGTATTCAGTAGACCCATGAGTGCCTTTGAAATAATTAATGAGTAGATTTGTGACCTGTGCTCTTTTAATTTCTTTAAAATCCTCCTCATGAAGAGAAAGAATGTCTTATACTTCAACAAGTATTTTAAACACATCCACGTCTCTGTGGTTAAGTGGTACAGAAAATTTACTTCCTAATCTTAAAAAGTTGGAAATCTCTTTCGGAATTTCTATGTCTGATAGGTTCATGAATCATTCATCCGAAGTTTTTATTTATTCCTTAAGAAGTCCTTATTTATTAATTCAAAATTATCTCTTATTTTCAAAAACTTATCATGAAGTCGAGTCTTTTTACTGTCTATAGACTTATTAAAGGTTGTTTTTTGTTTCTAAAAAAATCATTTTTGTACGTAAAAAGGCACGGCTTTAGTGATAAGTGTTTGCAAACAAGAAATGTCTTTCCAACTTTCTAATTCCAGAATTTACATTAGAAAGTTCCAAAGTAAGTATCTTTAATTTCAACCTTTCATTAAATGGTCCAAAATCCCTGTTTAGCTCCCCACTACTGTACACCAGGTTTTGTACTTTCTTCTCGTAAGCCCATATGTGCTTAGGAGTCACATGTTGTTTTTTGCATTTTATTAAGAATGTTCATTAACATTCTATTTACTATTTCCTTCTTACTTTCAAAAAAATAAGGAAAGTAGATGTGCTTCAAAGAAAGTTAGTGTGTGATGTAAATGATTTCTGTTACCCATGTTGCAAATTTTGTCATTTTATTGTTCTTTTTATATAATTCAAAAGTCATACACATTCCCGCTTAAATTCAAACATTACTCCAGGCCATCATGATGAGTCATGGGATAAGGAGTACTTCTTCTTACATTGAAAAATACAGAGCCCTCACATATTTGGGACACACTTCAAATAGCCTCAAAAAGGTACTAAAATTAGAAAACCTAGTTATTGCAGACAAACCATTATCCAAGTTATCTTCTATAAATACTAAATTAAAAAATAAATATAACATTGTTTCTATATTGGTAGTACGGCACAAAAACTCAGTAATAGGATAACACAACACCGTTCTGATGCTAAAGTAAGTCCTAAAAAATGCGCTTTGGGACTACTTATTCATAACACCAAGCATAAAGTTGATTTCGGTAATCCTGAGATGTTGGACCGTTTCTCCCAGTTTTCTAATAGGATGTTTAAAGAGATGTGTTATATTAATCATTTTGATCACACATTAAATTCCAGAAAGGACATTGAAAATTTACATTCTATTTACTCTTTCTTTCTTACTTTCAAAAAAATAAGGAAGGTAAATGTGCCTCCAGGAAGTTGGTGTGCGATATAAATGATTTCTGTTACCCATGTTGCAAATTTTGTCATTTTATTGTTCTTTTTATATAATTCAAAAGTCATACATACTCTCGCTTAAATTCAAACATTACTCAAGGTCATCATGATTAGTCATGGGATAAGGAGTACTTCTTCTTACATTGAATCAAATAGTGGAACATTCTGGAACTAATTTCCTCATCTCCACCCCTCACTACCTGTTGCTTCTTCCCTTTGTATAACAAAATGGCCGCTTCACGATTGTTTTTTTAATGTTCTAGAATGTTGTTAGTTTAAAGTTTTAAATTTGTGAAAATGATATGGTGCACGATTGGTTTGGTGATTTATAACGACTTAGTTCATATTTTCATAACATCTATGTGTTATGTTAGTTAGTTAAAAAATTTTGGCGCACAGCAACAAAGGCTATTTGCGCCTAACGCAGCCCATCTAAATGACTAGACTATGTATTAAAAACAATAAATAAGACAATAAATAAATAAATAAATAAAATCATTAACAATACGCATACTCAATGAACGAAATCTTGCACTGACAAACACAAATAAATAATATAAAAAGTCTGTTCGAAAATTTGAACAGACTCAGGGTGATGGTAAGAGGCTGTAAACGGGCCAATTACCATCGAATATCACAGTTTAGAAATAGAACATATTAAAATAAGGTGAAAGACTTCACACATACAACAGTAAGTTCAATTCTCTCAGGAAGAGTATCAGCCTGTTCATGAGTACTCTGTCGTCACCTAAAGCAACTGACAGGTCATAGCACAGGCCTAACCTCTCCCTGACATCCTCGAACTGTACACATTCAGTTAAAATGTGTAACACAGACAAATCTGTGTTACACGTCTCACAGATAGGGGACTCATCACCTCGAAAGAAGTGTCCATGGGTCCACCAACAGTAGCCTATACGGAAGCGTGTGATGGTGGTTTATTCCCTGAGGTTAATCCTGCAGGAAGAACCCCATGGTTTAACGTCTCCCTTAATCTGTCGCAACTTCACGTTCTTTGTGCGGCTCCACTAATGTTGCCACATGTCTAAAACCAGATGTTTCAAATGACTCTTTGCGTTATCTGAAAAAATGAAACTCACATCAATCATAGGTCTGAGGGAGGCGGCTTTTGCAGCTGCATCTGCCGCTTCATTGCCTTTAATACCAACATGTCCCGGTATCCAACAGCTCCACCCTCACATTCTGAGCATTCAGATTGTGGAGTAGCAACCGGATCTTTAGTAGAAGAGGATGCACTGGATTTGGATTTTGGATACTGTTCAGAGCGCTCAGCGAGTCCGTCAAGATAACACTTGACCGACTTTGCTCTGACGAAACAAAACACAGGGCATTGAAAACAGCGTACAGCTCAGCAGTGTATACACTCGTTATGGAGTACAGACGGTACTGAAACTGTTGGCGTGGATTCAAAACAACGAACACAAACCCAACCCTGGTTCCGGATTTTGTTCCGTCAGTAAAAATGACAGTAACCTCGAACCTAGGGACCAGTGGTCTTTGTAACTCATGTTGGTATCCGATAGGCAACGTAGTTTCTTTATCAAACCTAGTTAATGTGAGATTCACAACCGGACGTGGCAGCGTCCATGGTCGGACAGCACACAAAACGAAACTTGCCATTTCGGGCATACTAAAATAAATATCACCCAAAATGTCAAGACTCCTCAGACCAAAAGACCTATTGGCTCTTGGTTTTCTGTCATAAGTCTCTGTATGCCTATTTTGTAGAATAGGATCATACGCGGGATGATCTGGCTTGGCACTAAGTGCAGCCATATACCGCAGAGATAGAATTTTACGACGATTGTACAGTGACGGTTCGCCTGCTTCACACAGTAGGCTTAGTATTGGGCTGGTGCGAAATGCACCTGTGGCCAATCTAACCCCAGTGTGATGTACAGTGTCAATAATTCTTATCTCTTGGTGTTTAGCTGACCCATAAGCTAGACATCCATAGTCCAGCTTAGAGCTCACTAGAGAACGATATAAAAGTAACATGACAGTGCGGTCTGCACCCCATGTCTTATGACTGAGGACCCGCAACAAATTGAGCGACTTTTGGCATTTTTTCTTGACGGACAAAAAATGTGCCCGCCAAGTAAGACGAGTGTCAAACATGAGACCCAGATATCTGGCAGTATCGGTAAAGAGAAACTGTGCTCCATTTAGTGGGAGTGTAGGATTGGGATGTACACCCCTTTTCCTACTAAAATGGACACATACAGTTTTGCTGGTCGAGAATTTAAAGCTATTTTCGGTTGCCCATGTATCGAGACGATTGATAGTCAACTGAAGCTTACGTTCGATTGTACTAGTCTTTTGTCCGGTGATAAAGATACCAATGTCGTAGAAAAATATCAAACTCTGTACAGGTAACCGAATACATGAAGCTGCGTGCGTAATAAATTAACGGTGCGTTAATGGCAGTCAAAAATAGCGTAACGCTCAGTATGGAACCCTGTGGGACCCCATTGTCCAGTGCGAACATTTGTGGCAGGGTATTTCCGATCCGCACCCTAAAGCGCCGGTTCGACATGAAGTCTTTTATAAAGAACATCAAGCGTCCCCAGAGATCCCAGGAATGCAGAGTACGGAGAATACCATAAATCCATGCAGTGTCATAGGCTTTCTCAATATCGAAAAACACAGCTACCAGGTGTTTGTTTTCAACGAAAGCATTCCTGATAGCTGTCTCTAGTCTGACCAGATGATCTGCTGTTGAGCGGTGACGACGAAAGCCGCACTGTGTGTTTGCCAGCAAGTCGTTTGATTCTAAAAACCAAATCAGACGCTTGCTAATCATTCGCTCCATGAGCTTGCAGAGACAACTGGTCAGCGATATAGGTCTATAGCTACAAAGCAAGTGTTTATCTTTCCCGACTTTGGGGATAGGAATTATATGAGATTCCTTCCACTTGGTCGGGCACTTGCCCTCAGTCCATATCCTATTATAGCCACTCAAAAGCGTAGACGTAGATGCGTAGATGCGGTAATGTATCGCATCTGGACCAGGAGAGCTATCCTTACACTTTGACATCGCGCTATCTAGCTCTTCACGAGAGAAAAGCAGGTTGTATATCTCGTCATTCCTAGAAAAGAAATTTAGAGGTATAGATTCAAGGGCTGCTTTACGAGTTAGAAACTCAGATGGATAATGTTCAGAGCTAGAATTAAACGCAAAATTAGATGCCAAAGTGTTAGCAATTTCGACCGCTGAGGTAACTACGTTACCGTTTACCGATAAGCCAGCAATGTTTGTAGCCGTATTTAGGCCGGATATTTTCCGGACCTTCTCCCAAACTTTGGTCACTGGAGTGGCAACTGTAACGGTGGATACGTATTTGCGCCATGATTCGCGCTTGCTTTTTTTCACAATCCTCTTAGCACGAGCATTCGCTCGTTGGAAGGCTATCATGTTTCCCTCTCTTGGAAGACTACGGAATGTATTGAAGAGGTGTCTCCTTTCACGTAGCGCCAAGTCACATTCCTCGTTCCACCAGGGAACGGGAACTCGACGCGGCTGAGGGGATGCCTTTAGATGTTGTTTTTAGCCGCGCTTGTGATGGAGTCCGTGAAATGATTCACCTCCTCGTCTATGTTCAAGTTCGGAATATCCTCATGAGAGAATGTTTCTGCGAACTTGGTCCAATCTGCTTTCCGAAGAACCCACTGTGGCCAGCGGGATTCGGTAACAGTATTGAACAGAAGAGGATTGAAGAGTGATCACTACCGCACAGGTCGTGATGCACGTCCCATTTGAACAACGGAGCGATGGCTCCTGAAACGACGCTAAGATCTATAGCACTGAATGTACCCGTTGCTGCACAGAAGTGCATGGGTCTGCCGTCGTTCAAAAAGCTCAGATTCAAATCGTTCAACATATTCTCCAGGTGACGTCCCCGTCGATCGTTCCGCACCGATCCCCAACACACATTGTAGGCGTTAAAATCGCCTAACAGTATGAAGGGTGGTGGGAGTTGATCGATGATATTCACGACATCTCGGATGTCAGTTCGAACACCATGGGGAAGGTAGATAGAACAAATCGTCACCTGGAGGGGAAGTGCAACACGAACTGCTACGACCTGCAAATCAGTGTCAATGTCTACAGGCTCGTGGTACAATGTGTCTCTAACGAGAATTGCCACGCTGTCACATGCTCTTGCCCCCGTAAGGAAATCCGTACGAAAGACGGAGTACCCTCGAGGAGAGAATGTGTCGGTTTCCTTGAAATTTTTCCTGTAGACAAACACACGAAGGCGCAAAATCTGATAATAAAAGTCGCAATTCTTCGTAGCGTTGATATACACCGTTACAGTTCCACTGGAGTAGTGGGCCGTTCATTTCTGTTTAGGGGGAGTTATGATGCGGGAGTAGTTTGGACGCCAACCCCCACTCTCACCCTGGGAGTGGGGGAAAGCTGCCAGGGTTTATAAGGTGGCCGCTCTGTACCGAGAAGTTAGATCGTCTTTGACTTTCGCCTGTGAACGTGTCTTATTTTTAACCCTTGTACTCTCTTTCAGTTTCTCTCTACGTTACGGTAAAGCACCAGAGCCCTGACCCACAGTAAGCTCTGATTGCCAGTCCGTACAATGAGCTTCACATCTAAACTCTCTACAAGCGGTAACGTTCTAGAGCGCTCAACGAGTCCGGTGCACAGCCATAACTCCTGCAAGAACCCTCTCGGTGTTCTTGTATGTTGGCCTGGCCCACCAGGAAAATCAGTTCTTCTCAGAACTACACTAGAGTTTTACACTCACACACTATTTCCCATCCTCATTGTCACCTATCCTCATTGTCCTTACCGTCACCCATCCTAGCTATCACCTCTCCTCTTCGTCATCACTCCAACACCGACGTGCGTTCACCACATCGCCAAGCGGTACCCCATCCAAAAGGTCAGCGCGCCGAGTGCCGTTCCACGCCGTTATCGCAAGCAGTCACCCACCGAGGTCACCGCGCCGAGCGTTGTTTAACGCCAACACCGAACGCAAGCGGTCAGCCGTCCAAGCGGTCACCGCGGCTAGAGTTGCTTAACTCTAGCGATCCATTGAGAGGGCCAGTCTTCGCTCATATCAGTTACCCCGCAACCTAATGGTTTTTGGTTTACCTTTAGGTAGCGGGTCTACAGCCATTTTCTCGGCTTCACTTTCATTTGGTAGTCCAGGTGTTTTGGTGGACACAATGGACTCTCTTTTGGATGGTTTGGCTCTCACTGGTATCCATTGAGAGCCAACAGTTCCCTTATCAGTCTCCGATACTGGAGTGGCTGATGAGGGTTTGGCAGAAGCGACCACACTCTGGTCGCTTCTTGTTTTTGGAGAAGTTTGTGGAGATTTCTTCTTAGATGGTGGGGAGAACTGAGATGGTGTGCGTTCTCCTTTTGATTGGGGGGGGGGGGGTTACTCAGACCCGACCCCCCGGGTTGTGGGGTTTGAATTTTGGTCTCAGGGACCGTTTCCAACACCTTTTCATTGCCGGACACACTGGACTCCTTTTTTGATTGCTTTGTTCTCACTGGTATCCAGTTCCTAGCCTTGGGTGTTAACTCGATTTGACGTCGCACACTGACGGTTTCCAAAATATTTTCTGAAAAAAAAATAATTTTTAAGTTAATATTGAATATTATTCAAGTAAAAGATATTTATATGAACTAAATTTAATCATTTTATGTAACTGTGTGTGTGTGTGCGCGCGTGTGGTTAAAAAAAATCATCTATTTCCTCAAAGTCACACAAAAGTATAGTGTATTACGTAGAATATAAATAATATCATTATGAAAGGTTTAAATGTTATAAATGAATTCATAAAACACTTAAGTCAAATATAATAAATACCAGAAGAGAAAGATTGACTTAATAATTAAATTAATATTGTAAATTAATATTTTTAATATGGGTTTTTACCTGTACGTATTGTCTTATCAACTGACCTAATTCTATCAACTGAACTAGATACCGCTTCTGCCAAATCATCATTAGTATTAGACATCCTTCGGATCTTTGATGGTACTGCTTCTGTTGCAGAATCATCACTTGAATGCTCACTCTCGATGAATAACAGACTTGACATCAAAGTTTGAGTTTCACATGGCTCTAAAAATAAAAAAATATGGCCATGAACATAATCGTCTACACCAGACCCGGACAACTTTCCGTCAGTACTATTGAAATATTGTAAAGACATTTTAGCTGAGCCATTGTCTCAAATAATGGCCCGTTCACTCACCACCGGAGTTCTGCCGTCTTCCTGGAAACTAACCCACGTTACCCCAATATTTAAAAAGGGAGACAAATTAGTTCTATCCAACTATAGGCCAATTAGTGTAGCATCATCTGCAAGGAAAATAATGGAGCGAGTTATTGTGGCTAAGATATTGCCTTTTCTTGAAACATACAATATTCTTCCTAAACACCAGCATGGATTTTTGCCCGGTCGATCTGTTACAACTAACTTACTCTATCGCACCAATATGTGGTTTCAGGTCATGGATAATAACACCGCCCTTGATATTATCTACTTGGATTTTGCATGTGCATTCGACAAGGTGCCGATACGACGACTGCTTTTGAAGTTGGAACATTACGGTATACGTGGTAACCTGTTGAAGTGGATCGAGTCGTCCCTCACTGATTTGTCTTTCCAAGTGAAAATTGGCGATGCACTATCCTCCCGCAAACCTGTGGAATCCCGCAGGGTTCTGTTCTTGGGCTACTTCTCTTCCTAATTTACGTAGCGGATCTTCCATCAGTTATATATTCGGCATATGCGATGTTTGCTGACGACACGAAGTTTTTCAATGATGCATTTAAGGATCACTTAAAAATGTGCGTGTTTTCTGTCTAATAGGATTTTGCATACCTGGAACAATCTACCATCTTGTGTGATTAATTGTGATAGTGTCATTATCTTTAAAATCAATGTTGATGAATTTATCAACACATAATGTGACTGTCACCTATCTGCTCATGTTTTGAAGTCTATGTTTGTATTGGATCTTACATTTATTATGTTTGTATCATTATTGTATTTTTTTCTGGAGCTCTACAAGCCATCAGGCTTCTGCTCCTTAGAACTGTAATAATAATAATAATAATAATAATGAAAACAGTTTGAGCATTTGACGATAATGTTTCTGGATAAACTATAGAAAAGGAGCTGCATAACGTGTCAGATAGATCATTTTAGTGCGACGTCACAGCTATCAGACATGTAAAAATGGCAGATAGAGTGTATTGATGCTTATGGCAGGCTAGGCATGGTGCCAACCAATTTAATTTACTTAAATAAATTAATTTAAAATAAAGTCATTACATATTTATCATAAATAAAAACGATAAATTCAGAAAAATGGCTTTTTCGCAATTTCAGCCCTATTTCGCAATTATTAGACCGAATATAAACAATATGCTATCACAATATTGCAAAATGATTAACTAAATGTTTATAAATAATTCACATAGAACACCTATGGCGTACGTGTTAAACAATGTGTAAACCACAAGTTGAGCCACGTGTTTGTGTGCCCTACGACTGACATCTTTAAATGCTGCAGATCTGAATGCTGTTTTCGATACCGTTTTGGTACTCAATTTCATTAACGTTTGATTTTTGCTCCCGCTGTATTCTCGGTCCAGTCCAAGTAAAAAAGGAAGAGACGCTCCACACTTGGCGGGAGAAGACGTGCCGCCCGGAGAGTCCCGTAGGAGTGAGCATATACCGCTCACACCCTTTTCTTTGAGTACTCAGATAAGTGTTAGGTTAAGTTAATATATTTTTTATAATTTCTAAGATTTATAATAGTAATATATAAATGGTCTTTGTTCTTATGACCAGGGTAGGGAGTAAATTCTAGTTTTATTGTATTTGTTGTAAAGTAGTGCTCACGATGATCGATCAACGTCCCACTATTATTTTTACGATAATATTATATTGTATGATATCAATAGTATGAGGTATTTTATACCATTAATTTGTATATACTACAAATAGTTTGTACGTTGATATAGCCCGACAACTGTATTCCGTCGGGTAATAAAAGATCACTTGTCCTGTTTTTATTATATTTTTTGGATACTTTGGACAGCCCCTATTTCTCCTAGTTTTATTACAGGGTAGGAGTGACGGAATTCCAAGGTAGGTCAGATCAGCGTATCTTAGTCTGCGCTGATCACTTAAACTGTTTGACTAACTGGCGCCCTGTTAAGTAATACCGTTAGTATAATTTTATTCGGAACTTATCTAGAACCAGCTCTGCCCCTTGTTTATCATAATCATAAACCCCGCTCGTCTTCACTGACGCTAGCCCGGCCAACTTTAAGTTGTATTTGTTTCCCTCCTTTTATCTTAGGAATTTAAGATCCTGGCCTCCCATCTGGCCACCCTAATTTTGGGTAAAAGGGAGGTGTAGCAATATATATATATATATTTAAATCAGTCTAAGTATACCTTCAGATCAGATGTCACAAGTGTCGTGTCACAAGTTCCGAAATTTCAACTCTGAGTGCTGGCCGCACCGTCGTGCATGCGCATTTCGCTGCCATTCACGTCAAATTTGTAAATTCAAGTCAAAAGTGGTTTGCCATTTACCTTAAGTATCTGTACATAAGTCCTCCTAGCGGAGATTCTCAGCAACATCGCATTTGCGCATGACAGTTCTAAACATGGCGGCCGGCATGGATGTGTGGTTAAAACAACGAGCTGTCATTGAATTTCTTACTGCGGAGGGTGTAGCGCCCATTAATATCCATCGAAGGTTAAGTGCCGTCTACCGTGAGGCGTGTGTTGATGTGAGTACTGTTAGGCAGTGGGTAAGGACTGTGAAAGACGCAAGTCCTGCGGGATGTCCATGATCGGGCACGCAGTGGTCGACCAGTGTCTGTATGTGGTGAGAGGCAGGTGGCTCTCGTGGATGAACTGGCTATGGAACCAAAGGGTGCCAAAGCTTAAGGAACATCTCAAGGGCAAGCGTTTCTCGTCAGATGCAGAGGTGATAGCGGAGGTGCGGAAATGATATCGTGGGAAGTCTTCAGACTATTTCAAAGTCACACAAAAGTATAGTGTATTACGTAGAATATAAATAATATCATTATGAAAGGTTTAAATGTTATAAATGAATTCATAAAACACTTAAGTCAAATATAATAAATACCAGAAGAGAAAGATTGACTTAATAATTAAATTAATATTGTAAATTAATATTTTTAATATGGGTTTTTACCTGTACGTATTGTCTTATCAACTGACCTAATTCTATCAACTGAACTAGATACCGCTTCTGCCAAATCATCATTAGTATTAGACATCCTTCGGATCTTTGATGGTACTGCTTCTGTTGCAGAATCATCACTTGAATGCTCACTCTCGATGAATAACAGACTTGACATCAAAGTTTGAGTTTCACATGGCTCTAAAAATAAAAAAATATGGCCATGAACATAATCGTCTACACCAGACCCGGACAACTTTCCGTCAGTACTATTGAAATATTGTAAAGACATTTTAGCTGAGCCATTGTCTCAAATAATGGCCCGTTCACTCACCACCGGAGTTCTGCCGTCTTCCTGGAAACTAACCCACGTTACCCCAATATTTAAAAAGGGAGACAAATTAGTTCTATCCAACTATAGGCCAATTAGTGTAGCATCATCTGCAAGGAAAATAATGGAGCGAGTTATTGTGGCTAAGATATTGCCTTTTCTTGAAACATACAATATTCTTCCTAAACACCAGCATGGATTTTTGCCCGGTCGATCTGTTACAACTAACTTACTCTATCGCACCAATATGTGGTTTCAGGTCATGGATAATAACACCGCCCTTGATATTATCTACTTGGATTTTGCATGTGCATTCGACAAGGTGCCGATACGACGACTGCTTTTGAAGTTGGAACATTACGGTATACGTGGTAACCTGTTGAAGTGGATCGAGTCGTCCCTCACTGATTTGTCTTTCCAAGTGAAAATTGGCGATGCACTATCCTCCCGCAAACCTGTGGAATCCCGCAGGGTTCTGTTCTTGGGCTACTTCTCTTCCTAATTTACGTAGCGGATCTTCCATCAGTTATATATTCGGCATATGCGATGTTTGCTGACGACACGAAGTTTTTCAATGATGCATTTAAGGATCACTTAAAAATGTGCGTGTTTTCTGTCTAATAGGATTTTGCATACCTGGAACAATCTACCATCTTGTGTGATTAATTGTGATAGTGTCATTATCTTTAAAATCAATGTTGATGAATTTATCAACACATAATGTGACTGTCACCTATCTGCTCATGTTTTGAAGTCTATGTTTGTATTGGATCTTACATTTATTATGTTTGTATCATTATTGTATTTTTTTCTGGAGCTCTACAAGCCATCAGGCTTCTGCTCCTTAGAACTGTAATAATAATAATAATAATAATAATGAAAACAGTTTGAGCATTTGACGATAATGTTTCTGGATAAACTATAGAAAAGGAGCTGCATAACGTGTCAGATAGATCATTTTAGTGCGACGTCACAGCTATCAGACATGTAAAAATGGCAGATAGAGTGTATTGATGCTTATGGCAGGCTAGGCATGGTGCCAACCAATTTAATTTACTTAAATAAATTAATTTAAAATAAAGTCATTACATATTTATCATAAATAAAAACGATAAATTCAGAAAAATGGCTTTTTCGCAATTTCAGCCCTATTTCGCAATTATTAGACCGAATATAAACAATATGCTATCACAATATTGCAAAATGATTAACTAAATGTTTATAAATAATTCACATAGAACACCTATGGCGTACGTGTTAAACAATGTGTAAACCACAAGTTGAGCCACGTGTTTGTGTGCCCTACGACTGACATCTTTAAATGCTGCAGATCTGAATGCTGTTTTCGATACCGTTTTGGTACTCAATTTCATTAACGTTTGATTTTTGCTCCCGCTGTATTCTCGGTCCAGTCCAAGTAAAAAAGGAAGAGACGCTCCACACTTGGCGGGAGAAGACGTGCCGCCCGGAGAGTCCCGTAGGAGTGAGCATATACCGCTCACACCCTTTTCTTTGAGTACTCAGATAAGTGTTAGGTTAAGTTAATATATTTTTTATAATTTCTAAGATTTATAATAGTAATATATAAATGGTCTTTGTTCTTATGACCAGGGTAGGGAGTAAATTCTAGTTTTATTGTATTTGTTGTAAAGTAGTGCTCACGATGATCGATCAACGTCCCACTATTATTTTTACGATAATATTATATTGTATGATATCAATAGTATGAGGTATTTTATACCATTAATTTGTATATACTACAAATAGTTTGTACGTTGATATAGCCCGACAACTGTATTCCGTCGGGTAATAAAAGATCACTTGTCCTGTTTTTATTATATTTTTTGGATACTTTGGACAGCCCCTATTTCTCCTAGTTTTATTACAGGGTAGGAGTGACGGAATTCCAAGGTAGGTCAGATCAGCGTATCTTAGTCTGCGCTGATCACTTAAACTGTTTGACTAACTGGCGCCCTGTTAAGTAATACCGTTAGTATAATTTTATTCGGAACTTATCTAGAACCAGCTCTGCCCCTTGTTTATCATAATCATAAACCCCGCTCGTCTTCACTGACGCTAGCCCGGCCAACTTTAAGTTGTATTTGTTTCCCTCCTTTTATCTTAGGAATTTAAGATCCTGGCCTCCCATCTGGCCACCCTAATTTTGGGTAAAAGGGAGGTGTAGCAATATATATATATATTTAAATCAGTCTAAGTATACCTTCAGATCAGATGTCACAAGTGTCGTGTCACAAGTTCCGAAATTTCAACTCTGAGTGCTGGCCGCACCGTCGTGCATGCGCATTTCGCTGCCATTCACGTCAAATTTGTAAATTCAAGTCAAAAGTGGTTTGCCATTTACCTTAAGTATCTGTACATAAGTCCTCCTAGCGGAGATTCTCAGCAACATCGCATTTGCGCATGACAGTTCTAAACATGGCGGCCGGCATGGATGTGTGGTTAAAACAACGAGCTGTCATTGAATTTCTTACTGCGGAGGGTGTAGCGCCCATTAATATCCATCGAAGGTTAAGTGCCGTCTACCGTGAGGCGTGTGTTGATGTGAGTACTGTTAGGCAGTGGGTAAGGACTGTGAAAGACGCAAGTCCTGCGGGATGTCCATGATCGGGCACGCAGTGGTCGACCAGTGTCTGTATGTGGTGAGAGGCAGGTGGCTCTCGTGGATGAACTGGCTATGGAACCAAAGGGTGCCAAAGCTTAAGGAACATCTCAAGGGCAAGCGTTTCTCGTCAGATGCAGAGGTGATAGCGGAGGTGCGGAAATGATATCGTGGGAAGTCTTCAGACTATTTCAAAGTCACACAAAAGTATAGTGTATTACGTAGAATATAAATAATATCATTATGAAAGGTTTAAATGTTATAAATGAATTCATAAAACACTTAAGTCAAATATAATAAATACCAGAAGAGAAAGATTGACTTAATAATTAAATTAATATTGTAAATTAATATTTTTAATATGGGTTTTTACCTGTACGTATTGTCTTATCAACTGACCTAATTCTATCAACTGAACTAGATACCGCTTCTGCCAAATCATCATTAGTATTAGACATCCTTCGGATCTTTGATGGTACTGCTTCTGTTGCAGAATCATCACTTGAATGCTCACTCTCGATGAATAACAGACTTGACATCAAAGTTTGAGTTTCACATGGCTCTAAAAATAAAAAAATATGGCCATGAACATAATCGTCTACACCAGACCCGGACAACTTTCCGTCAGTACTATTGAAATATTGTAAAGACATTTTAGCTGAGCCATTGTCTCAAATAATGGCCCGTTCACTCACCACCGGAGTTCTGCCGTCTTCCTGGAAACTAACCCACGTTACCCCAATATTTAAAAAGGGAGACAAATTAGTTCTATCCAACTATAGGCCAATTAGTGTAGCATCATCTGCAAGGAAAATAATGGAGCGAGTTATTGTGGCTAAGATATTGCCTTTTCTTGAAACATACAATATTCTTCCTAAACACCAGCATGGATTTTTGCCCGGTCGATCTGTTACAACTAACTTACTCTATCGCACCAATATGTGGTTTCAGGTCATGGATAATAACACCGCCCTTGATATTATCTACTTGGATTTTGCATGTGCATTCGACAAGGTGCCGATACGACGACTGCTTTTGAAGTTGGAACATTACGGTATACGTGGTAACCTGTTGAAGTGGATCGAGTCGTCCCTCACTGATTTGTCTTTCCAAGTGAAAATTGGCGATGCACTATCCTCCCGCAAACCTGTGGAATCCCGCAGGGTTCTGTTCTTGGGCTACTTCTCTTCCTAATTTACGTAGCGGATCTTCCATCAGTTATATATTCGGCATATGCGATGTTTGCTGACGACACGAAGTTTTTCAATGATGCATTTAAGGATCACTTAAAAATGTGCGTGTTTTCTGTCTAATAGGATTTTGCATACCTGGAACAATCTACCATCTTGTGTGATTAATTGTGATAGTGTCATTATCTTTAAAATCAATGTTGATGAATTTATCAACACATAATGTGACTGTCACCTATCTGCTCATGTTTTGAAGTCTATGTTTGTATTGGATCTTACATTTATTATGTTTGTATCATTATTGTATTTTTTTCTGGAGCTCTACAAGCCATCAGGCTTCTGCTCCTTAGAACTGTAATAATAATAATAATAATAATAATGAAAACAGTTTGAGCATTTGACGATAATGTTTCTGGATAAACTATAGAAAAGGAGCTGCATAACGTGTCAGATAGATCATTTTAGTGCGACGTCACAGCTATCAGACATGTAAAAATGGCAGATAGAGTGTATTGATGCTTATGGCAGGCTAGGCATGGTGCCAACCAATTTAATTTACTTAAATAAATTAATTTAAAATAAAGTCATTACATATTTATCATAAATAAAAACGATAAATTCAGAAAAATGGCTTTTTCGCAATTTCAGCCCTATTTCGCAATTATTAGACCGAATATAAACAATATGCTATCACAATATTGCAAAATGATTAACTAAATGTTTATAAATAATTCACATAGAACACCTATGGCGTACGTGTTAAACAATGTGTAAACCACAAGTTGAGCCACGTGTTTGTGTGCCCTACGACTGACATCTTTAAATGCTGCAGGTCACGTGATCTAAATTATCTAGTTCCCTTGCATTTATTTACAAAAGTAATAATATATAAATAACAATCTTACTTTCTTGAGACAGCCATAAAATTCAAAGTTCTACGGTTGCTAAGACAATCTTCAGCAAAATGTTTCTTACAGATGCGAGCTCTATTATATAAAACTCTCATCGGAAAACTGTTCAAATCTGGGTTGCAGATATTTATCAACCAAATTTTATACAAATCTGCAGCAACATATAAATTTAGGTTGGGAAAACGATACCTTGTTGTTTCACTTTGATCACAACCCGGAACATAACACTTAATACCCATAGTTAAAATAACGAATAACAAGACTAAATTAACACAATAATGTATAATCACAATGAATATGTCAAGAGCAAACAATAGCAAGCGTGACATCTCTTCACAAGCGTTGTAAGTAAAAGATTTTGTCAGATTCTAACGGCTGTAGATCAAGATAACGGTTTTAAAAATTATCTGTACAGTGGCGGCGCTGTGCCAGGATGTGTAACTATTTGTGACTTCACGCTACTTAAAAAATTAGGCTTAAGTTGACTCTGTCTGTATTCTGGTTGCCCCTGCCTGGGGTTTATGACCATTGTACTTGGGGTGTATTACGAGTATACCCACTGCTGGACACTTCTGCAGACCAGATGTTTGAAACCGAATCCATAATAAAATATTTTATTACTGCCAACAACATAGTAGTCACTATTATTAACTAATAATTTTCGGGAATTAGGTCAGCTGAAATAATCAAAAATGTTGAACCAAGACCGGTTTCGATAATATATAGGTATACCCCTTCATCAGTTTATTCGAACGAAGATAATACCTACATATTATCGAAACCGATCTTTTTTTTATTATTTCAACTGACCTAATTACCGAAAATTATTAGTTAATAATATTATTCAAGGTCGAGAAACAAATTTAATTAAAAGGAGTCACTATTTCGCTAAATTATATATATATATATATATATATATATATATATATATATATATATATATATATATATATATATATATATATATATATATATATATATATATATATATATTGTTACACTCAAAAAAATTGGACCCCTGCTTTGAATAGAGTAGACCACCCAGATCACGTATGTGTGTTACCGGGCGTACTCATTCAGCCTTCCTCTAGCCTATTGTTACACAGCACACCTAGGGAAACATGTTCAAAAAGGTTCAGACAGTTACACACCATAGACTCCGCGCGACATAAAATGTTTGAACACTGATAGTGCAAGACGTCTAGAAACTTGTAGCATTCACCGAATAAAATCTAGGTTACGGGACTGAATCGCCTGTAGAATCCCACAGGAATACGCTGTACTCTACAGTAGTGTATCTAATGAAGTAAAAATGTGCAATTAGATGTCTACCTGTACCACCTGGACGTAGTCAAAGGGTCAACACACACACACATACGGCCGCATCACACCTTAGGTGAGTCTATATCTATTTCAAAATATGCGACAAAGTATCTTTGTGCCATAATTCGTATCGTGAGATACGAATTGTTAAGTATTTCAAACGAACATTCCCATGTGTTCGCTGTGTAAGTATGCGCCCACGCGCACCGAGAATCACGCTTCTAGAACAAATTGTATTTTGTTAGGCCGTTTCGCCAATACCATTCTCGATACCGATCTGAATGCTGTTTTCGATACCGTTTTGGTACTCAATTTCATTAACGTTTGATTTTTGCTCCCGCTGTATTCTCGGTCCAGTCCAAGTAAAAAAGGAAGAAACGCTCCACACTTGGCGGGAGAAGACGTGCCGCCCGGAGAGTCCCGTAGGAGTGAGCATATACCGCTCACACCCTTTTCTTTGAGTACTCAGATAAGTGTTAGGTTAAGTTAATATATTTTGTATAATTTCTAAGATTTATAATAGTAATATATAAATGGTCTTTGTTCTTATGACCAGGGTAGGGAGTAAATTCTAGTTTTATTGTATTTGTTGTAAAGTAGTGCTCACGATGATCGATCAACGTCCCACTATTATTTTTACGATAATATTATATTGTATGATATCAATAGTATGAGGTATTTTATACCATTAATTTGTATATACTACAAATAGTTTGTACGTTGATATAGCCCGACAACTGTATTCCGTCGGGTAATAAAAGATCACTTGTCCTGTTTTTATTATATTTTTTGGATACTTTGGACAGCCCCTATTTCTCCTAGTTTTATTACAGGGTAGGAGTGACGGAATTCCAAGGTAGGTCAGATCAGCGTATCTTAGTCTGCGCTGATCACTTAAACTGTTTGACTAACTGGCGCCCTGTTAAGTAATACCGTTAGTATAATTTTATTCGGAACTTATCTAGAACCAGCTCTGCCCCTTGTTTATCATAATCATAAACCCCGCTCGTCTTCACTGACGCTAGCCCGGCCAACTTTAAGTTGTATTTGTTTCCCTCCTTTTATCTTAGGAATTTAAGATCCTGGCCTCCCATCTGGCCACCCTAATTTTGGGTAAAAGGGAGGTGTAGCAATATATATATATATTTAAATCAGTCTAAGTATACCTTCAGATCAGATGTCACAAGTGTCGTGTCACAAGTTCCGAAATTTCAACTCTGAGTGCTGGCCGCACCGTCGTGCATGCGCATTTCGCTGCCATTCACGTCAAATTTGTAAATTCAAGTCAAAAGTGGTTTGCCATTTACCTTAAGTATCTGTACATAAGTCCTCCTAGCGGAGATTCTCAGCAACATCGCATTTGCGCATGACAGTTCTAAACATGGCGGCCGGCATGGATGTGTGGTTAAAACAACGAGCTGTCATTGAATTTCTTACTGCGGAGGGTGTAGCGCCCATTAATATCCATCGAAGGTTAAGTGCCGTCTACCGTGAGGCGTGTGTTGATGTGAGTACTGTTAGGCAGTGGGTAAGGACTGTGAAAGACGCAAGTCCTGCGGGATGTCCATGATCGGGCACGCAGTGGTCGACCAGTGTCTGTATGTGGTGAGAGGCAGGTGGCTCTCGTGGATGAACTGGCTATGGAACCAAAGGGTGCCAAAGCTTAAGGAACATCTCAAGGGCAAGCGTTTCTCGTCAGATGCAGAGGTGATAGCGGAGGTGCGGAAATGATATCGTGGGAAGTCTTCAGACTATTTCCGTGGCGGACTTGAAAAACTCGTACCACGTTAGCATAAATGTATTACTGTCAATGGCGATTATGTGGAAAAGTGAATATATCAGTGCGTAGAGGACAGTTTATACTATTATGTCACATTTATATGTAAAACATATATCAATTACTAATAAAGTTATAGCCATGGAGGCATTAGTTTTCAATATGCCCTCGTAGAAACTAGTGTATCATGAAACCATGGGGGCAGATATATTCTTTGCGGAACGGTGAGATCTATAGTGAGACACTTGAGACATTACCCAAAAAATAAAAGTAATAACTGTGCAAAATAAAGATGGGCTCTACAACATACGACATTTGAGCTATCGTAATAATGATTTACGTATGAAAATGTGGCAAGATGTAGGTACAGAAATAAATAGCAACGGTAAGACCTTTATAGATTTTTATGTGTTCGTGTTTTTTATATTTGTTACTTTTTATAATCAACGTGTGTCAGAAAAGATGGAAAAGTATAAGAAGTAAGTTTAGTGAAGAGTGCCAGAAGAAAACGTTGCCAAGTTGAGCTGGGATACTGACAAAATAAAAAACTTGGCCATATTTCATCCTGCTGCAGTTCCTTAAGCCGTTGTGGATAGTAGAGATACTACAACATCTATTTCTAGTCTAACAGAGCCATCAGTCGGTATTCAAATTACATCACCACCAGTTGAAAGTTACCAAGTGGAGACGAATAACATAAATGAGGACACTTTGGCATGTTCTATAATGTATAGTGAAGAAGACATCATGTCATCGCATTTCCTTGACATAGAACCGCTTCCTATCACTTCACAACCGATCAGAGTCGCAGGCACTTCACAGACTTCTTGCTCGACTCCATGCTCACAAACACCAACAAAGCCACCATTGAACCACTTAAGTTCTTTACAGGGTAGTCGTGCAAAAAAAGATAACGTATGGAAAGTTTGATACAAAAAGAATTGAGTAGACCCGAGCATGATGAAGTGCCACAATTCTTGTTAAGTTAAGCACCAATGCTTCGGACTTTCGACCCAACAGAGCGTCTAATTTATAAAGAAATAAAAAAATTAATGCAATTGAATGAATTTATTGTAAGTAATTAATAAAACACATTAAAGTCTGAAATATGTTTTTATTTTTAAGTGATTTTTACCTAAATACGTAGGCTTGACTGCCCAGTCAAGCAAAATTATAATAATATATTAGAGTTGTCCATAGAGCCATTTCCAACGATTTATTATAATCGGACATAAGCGTAGAGAAATTTTAATGCACCCATCTGGTGATAATAAAGCATTGGAAATTACTCTACGAATAATCCTAATGTGTCAAAAAGATAATATAAAATAGCTGAGAAAAATCAAAATAAAATGTTATAATTAAATAACTAAATAATAATTTAATTTAATGATCTAATTAGCAATACCAGTCATGTCCACATTACATATATTCTATTGCCAGGGAATAAATAATCTCGCGAATTTCTGCAGCACTGTTGGCGTACATGTTTGAACTAGTGAATCTCCATTATTAGTTTGAACTATCATTTCTCCATTCTCCAGGAATAATCTCCCCCGGGGACTCGACTCAAACTGGTGGTGCTTCTCGGACTTAAAATTTTTAATGAATGGTAATCCAACAGGAATAGGAGAATCGAATTTAAATTTAGACATGGCGGAGAATACAGAAATAAATAATTTTAAACTGTTTTATTATAAAATATTTACCTTTTAATATATTTTTTAAAATTCATTGTTAGAGAGCAACATCAGTGATATAAATTTATTTGATGCGACGGTTTTTAGCCCAGAATCAGCGTCGAGCACAAGATCGAGCAGCTCAATGTCTCACAACAGAAAAAATAAAAGAAAGTCTCGTAAAAATAAAAGCAGTTCGATTAGTAAGGAATCAGTAGATTTGTTAGTAAGACATGCAACTAATGCATTAAAAAATACTTCAGAGATGAAAGAAATGGATGATATACTAAGGCCCAGTATTACAGTGCAAGCTTAAACTCGATTCGAAGCTTAAGCTTAAGCTTATTACAAAATGGTGTATATCAGTGTCGGTTTAGGTTTAAGCTAACAGTTTAACTTAAGCGGTGCAGTACTGGTGGCTTAAACCTTAAGCTTGGAATTATAACCTAAAATAATATCATTGACAGAGGAGTCCGTGTATTCTCGGTGAAACATATTTAAAATAAGATTAATAAATAAAACACTCGGTAAGTTTCACAAATATCAGTTTAATATACTCTATACGTATTTCGGCAGTAACGCCATCAACAGGAGTTGCAATTACAAACTAAACTTATTTTTTAACAAATACATTCAGTGGGAACAAATATTATGGTAGGGAATACAAGTGTAAACCATATTAGCAGATAAGGGAAAAAATGGAAAAAAAGTTATTTACCGATTTATTAGGGGTGAGTTGTAAACGTCAATCTGGTCATTCATTAAGGGAATTCCAGAGTTAATATTTTTGTGAATTTCTCGGTATTCTAAAAGGTTCAGTTTAAGGCTTTTATTGTGTATGTGTAGGATTTTGAAGTCATTGACGGAAAGGTTATGATTATTGGAGATCATATGTTCTGCTATGTTGGACTGTTCTACTTTTTTATTTTGGATGGCTTTCAAATGTTCACCAAATCTTGTAGCAAATTTTCGACCAGTTTGGCCTATATATATTGTTGAGAAATCTTGGCACGATGCTTGATAAACTCCACTTTTGTTGTGTAAATCAGTTTAATCTAGTTTATTATTAACGAGTAAATTTTTAATTGTATGTTTATTATAAAAGGCTGGGGTTATATTTGATTTCTTTAATTTTGATCCTATTTTGAAACTAACCTGGCCGTGAAAGGGTATTTTTTTATAAATTTTTGTATCAGGTATACTTAGGGGATAAAAATATGTTAATAAAAGTTTTTTGCGCTTTTTTCTAATAATTTTGTCAATTTCAGCTTTGTTATAACCGTTATTAATAGCAATTTTGTAAATAGTTTGTAATTCCAGATTGTAGTCTTCATCAGAGAGTGGAACTTTTAATAAACGGTCTACATAACAATTGAAAGCAGCCATTTTGGTATTATAAGGATGTAAAGATGAAGCAGGAATAATGGTGTCAGTATATGTCGGTTTTCTATAGATTTTGAAGTTAAGTTTAGAACAAGAATGTGAGATGGAAAGGTCTAAGAAGTTTAAAGAACGATTATTATCTCCATAGTAAATTTTATTGAAGGATTGATATCGTTAATATGGTTGAAAAATAATTTTAATTGCCTATTACTACCTTCCCAAAGACAAATAATATCATCAACATAACGATACCAGAATTTAATACAGTGACGGAATTTGTTGGGACTACTAAAAATAATTTTCTCCATATGATCCATAAATATTTCTGACAATAGGGGGGAGAGAGGAGAACCCATAGGCAAACCATCTTTCTGAGCATAAATTAAGTCGTTAAAAATAAAATAGTTTTGGTCTAAACACAGTTCTAATAAATTGGATATTTCTTGAGATTTAAAGCAATCTATATTATTATTTTGAAGATAAGTTTGGACAATATGTTTTACCTCATTAATGGGAATAGAAGAAAATAAGTTGACTACATCAAAGGAAACTAAAACCGCGTTTTGGTTAATAGGGATATTCTTAATTTTATTAACCAGATCTAAACTATTTTTTATGGCAAATTTGGATTTAAAGTTTAAAATTGAGAGTAATTCGTTATTATATAGTATATTAAACTGATATTTGTGAAACTTACCGAGTGTTTTATTTATTAATCTTATTTTAAAATAATATCAATTTGAATTGTCAAAAATAAGATAAAATAATGGATTTGATAGAAAATTATAATTTTTATCTTGAAAATTATGAGATTAGTGATTATAGATCTGTTCAACGAATATTTGATTTAATTTATGATGATATCAAAACCAAAACAAACTGGTAAGTATCTAAATATGATTTTGGGCATTAATATTGTTGTATTTGATTTAAAAACCAAACAAATGAATGTCTAATATTAGTTAAGTTATTTATCAGGAACAATGCATTACATCCAATGAATGCATTATTATTAACACTTCGGTATTTAGCCACAGGAAATTTCTTGATAACAGCTGGAGATTTTGCTGGTATTCACAAAACAACAGCAGGGAAATGGGTTTGGATAGTATTGCAAGCCATTGCTCGTCAAAGAAGAGTATTTATAAAATTCCCAAGGACAGTAAATGAAATACGTCAAACAAAAACGCAATTTGTCAGTAAAGCACGATTCCCTAATGTAATAGGTGCTTTAGATTGCTCTCATGTTAAAATACAGTCTGTCGGTAAGAAATTTTTATTTGTTTATTTTATAACAGATCTATGGGCAGCACTAGCTTATGTTGTAAATCACTAGTCAACCGTGCTATTTCATAGTTAAAAATTGCTTTATATGATGAAATCATGTTTGGGTAGATATATTCCATATATTGAAACATTTTGACATGTGGTTATATTGTACCGTACCGTGGTCGAAATATAGTTTATGTAGTAAGAATATCTATGATATTAAATGTTCTTTATTACATCTAAAAATATTAATCGTTTACAGGAGGAGACAATGCAGAATTGTTTAGAAACAGAAAAGGCTCTTTATCTTTTAATGTTCAAACAATTTGTGATGCAAATTTAAAAATATTAGATATTGTTGCTCGATGGCCAGGCTCAGCACATGATAATACTATTTTTAATAATTCAACCATCCGTGCTCGTTTTGAACGTAGGGAATTTAGAAACTGTTATCTTCTTGGGGACAGTGGATATCAAAATCGTTCTTACTGTTTAACACCGTTAGCAAATCCACAAACAGCAGCAGAACGTTTGTATTGTGAAGCACATGTACGTACTAGAAATGCTATTGAGCGAAGTTATGGAGTATGGAAAAGACGTTTTCCTATTCTAGCTCGAGGAATACAAATTAAAACAGAAAAAGTGCAATGTTTAATTGTTGCAACAGCAATTTTGAATAATATTGCAATAGAAAATAATGATGGAATTCCACCACCTGTACCGTACCTGTGCCAATAGCACAAGTACGACATGTCAATGAAAATAATCGAGCACGGTTAAACATGATACATTATTTTCCTACGTTGTAAATACAATAGGAATTATTAAAAATAAATTCATTAAGACTAGTCTTAATACCCATAGTGTTTATAAGATATTTATTAAGTATTATTTTAACATTTTGTAATTTATAGCTATATTATTAACAAAAATATATTTTACTTACATTATTTCTTTGTACACACAATTTCTTAAATTTAAATCTTTGTACTACATATCAAACGAACTAAAATATAATTTCAAGGAGTAAAAGGATAAAAACAATTAATACCAATTTCCTAAATAAAATCTTTGTACTACATATCAAATAAACTAAAATAATTTCAATATTGTCAAAAGAACATAAACAATTAAAAACAATTTCTTAAATTAAATCTTTGTACTACATATAAAATAATTTCTTTATTGTCAAAAGGACAAAACCAATTTTTTAAATTAAATCTTTGTACTACATATCAAATAAACTAAAATAATTTGAATATTGTCAAAAGAACATAAACAATTAAAAACGATTTCTTAAATTAAATCTTTGTACTACATATCAAATAAACTAAAATAATTTCAATATTGTCAAAAGGACATAAACAATTAAAAACAATTTCTTAAATTAAATCTTTGGATTGCATATCATTAAATAAATATAAAAATACAATATGATCATTGCAGCCGACCGGCGTAGTTTCATTAAAAGTAGTTTGGTCATTAAAATTTAAATAAATGCCATAAAAATTAAAATAAAAAAAAATAAAATCAAATATAATAAAATATGGCAAATAAAATTTATTATATTTATTATATTTATTTATTTTTAATATCAGTCAGAAGGACAAAAACAATTAAAACTAATTTCTTTACCTAAACTTAACTATATTTCTACATCTTATTCCTATTTTGAATTTCTAAAATTTCTAAATTTAATTTTTTCATTTTTAATGAATGCTGTTCACGCATATTATTAATTCTTATTTCAGACTCTATCATGAATTGATTTGTCTGAATAATTAATAATTTTTCTTTTAATTCTTCAATTTTACTTTTTTGTTTTGTTTTCATCTTCCCAGCTGTGTTCACAGTTGGTTTCTGTTAATATAACATATATTATATATATATCGTCCAAATCATAAATAAACTACGAACTAATCTACATTAGGGCAAGCCAAATTTTATTACATCATAGCAATCATGCATATAATAAATTAATTGGTATATAACACCATGAACATAATTTTTCAAAACTGAATAAATATTAAATTGGAAAAGAATTAATATTAAAAAAAATTTAATATATACATATATATCTTCATAATCATAAATTCACTACGGAGTAATCTACATTAGGACAAACCCTAATTATTTGATCAGATTTTATATCATCCTAGCAATCATGCATATAATAAAAGAATAGATATATGAATCTAATTCTTCAAAAGTGAATAAAAAAAAAAAAAATTAGAAAAGTATTTTGAAAAAATAGTTAATAAATAAATAGCTATACAAATGCAAAGTGCAACCTTAGTTGTTAATAATGAAATTATATAGTTCTGTGTAAGACTTTACTTTGTCAAATTGTAACTCCTTAGATACTGGATTTTTCAACAATCGTGGAGTATAATTTTGCCAATCTGCAGTGTTTGTTACTAAAATAATAAATTAAATTATTGAAATATATAATACTTCTTATTTTATTTATTAACATTCTATCATGAATCTGATTATCTGATGATGGTGTGGCAGTTAAAAGCTGTATTCCAGAGGTACTGGGCAAATTGTCAATAAAGTCCTTTAAATGAAATAAAAAAATTAAAAAAGATTGGACAGATTAGTTATATTTATGTCGTTTCTGTAGCATTTATATCATCAAAAGTTCTTATTTAATCTTCCTACCATACTTATTATATCGTTCTCCAATTTTTTAGAATAATCATATATTGTAGATGTATTTAAATCATCATTCTCTACAATTAATTACAACCATTAAATTTATATCAGACATTTTACTATAAATTTATTATTTACCATCTACATCACAGATCTATCATCTCAGGCCTGTGGCCTGAGGTCCAATAACTTCCAAGACGCCTTCTTCTACGGGCGTAAAGGAAATAACCTTTGGTGCCCCACCCCTTGTGCCAGCCGTATACATTTTCATCCCGGATTATTTTTTCTTGCAGGATTTTTTAATATTGTCCCAATTCTTTTTCAAAACAAAATGCTTCCGATAAACCCCTACATTTTCCACATTGAAATCTTTTTCAATCCTCATCCACCCGTCTGTCTTATGTTTTTGTGACAGTACGTCTGACTTTTTACATTCTACAATGTTTGTATATTTCTTCACACAATTTTTTTATCTCTCCACTTCATCTTGGGTAAAATTTGGAACCCTTTTACTATCTTCCATTATTAACTGCAAAACAAAACGTGAATAACAATAATTTTTAACCTCAATATTATATCAATATTTTACATTCACTATTGTTACATATACTTACAATTATAAAAAATAGATGTATCTATATATAGATATAAATATATATGTATATAACACAATATATTATACTAATGTATACGAATTTAAAAATATTAAAATGAATACAACAAAACTTCAAATAACACTCAAATTTCAAGAAATGTATTGCCAACATAAATGTAAAAGATTCGAATACGACTTAAGCTAAACTTAACACTGATATACTGTTCATTGGTTTAAGCTAAAGCTTAAGTTTAGCTAAGCCAATACTTAAGCGTTCAGTGTAATACCGGGCCTAAGACACAAACTGAGCCTATTAGTTTCAAATAGACTGACCTACAAAAAAGACGATCAGCAACCACAGAAAATAGTTTTTATCGAAAAAAAAAAACATTTTTAATTACAATGGCTTCCCGAAAAGTTAGCGTTATTTGGAAACATTTTGTCGAACTCGATAATAATAAGGCTAAGCGCGAATGTGTGGACAAATTGTAAGTGCAAACGATGGTTCCACAGGAAATTTAAATAGGCATCTGACAGCAAAACATGTTGGTGCGTTCCAAACTGTGAAAGATGATAGAAATAAATCTGCTACTAAAACAGTGTATTGTTCGGCAGATTCCAATTCAACAATTATGGATGTTGATTCCGCTTCAACAAGTATGGATATTGGTTCCACTTTATCCACGGATCAAACAATACAAAGACATACAAGGATGATCACTAAACAGATGCAAACTCGAATTGGCAATTTTCTTACCAGACCTGTGCCCATATACAGATTAAAAGAATTTGACCAACAGTTAGTAAAAATGATTGTGAAAGAATTTCATCCTTTTAGCATTGTGTTAGATAACATATTTAAAAAATTTGTTAACATCTTATGTCCAGGTTATGAATTACTGAGTCGAAAAACAATTTCAAAATCGTTAGTACCGAAGTTATACAATAGTACAAAAGAAAAAGTTCGTGAAAAAATTGATAAAAGTAGTGCAGTGTGTGGCGCAACAAATGGATGGACATCAATAAATAATGAGAGTTTTACTGGAGTGACGGCACATTGGATATACGAAAATGGTGTTATGTGCAATAATTTTATCGGATGTTTTTGTTCAAAGTTCGACATACGGCATCAAATCTATGTAAATTTTTGACGAATATATTTGAACAATGGGACATTGAGAAAAAAATTGTTGCAGTGGTCAGTGATATTGCCACCAACATTGTTTCTGCAATCCGTAGTGGTGGTTGGAAGCACATCATGTTATGCACACACAGTACATTTAATTGTTCAGAAAAGTTGAAGAGAAAGAAATTGAAGAAACACTACAACAAGTTTTTAAAATAGTGAGATATTTTAAAAAGAGTTCTCATGCTCCTTCCAAGTTACAAGAGGTACAAGAACAAATGAATATTCCATTATTGAAATTAAAACAAGTTGTTCGAACAAGGTGGAATTCAACTTACGAAATGTTATCGAGATTTTTCACAATTTAAAATGCTATAGTTTCCACGCTGACAAGACATCTCCTGAGTAAAACACTTTAACCACACCAACAATACAGAAAAGTGTCACTGTTTTGACTATTTTTAATGATGTTACGACAGAAATTAGTGCAGAAAAGAATGTTTCAATTTCTAAAATAATAATATTAACCCAATTAATACAAAAGAAAATGAATGGATTTTTGGAAGATGCCGAAGAAAACTGCGAACCCGTAAAAATTATGGTACTAAAACTGAAGGAACAACTTAATAAAAAAATGTATGCTATTGAAGATAATGAATTAATTGTGGAAGCTACTCTTCTGGTGCCAAGATTTAAAAAAATAGGGTTTTTCTGACCAGCGTAAAGGTTTGCAAGCAATTACTAATTTAAAACATAATTTAAGTGCAGTACCTGCAGAAAATATTCAGGAAAATGGGTCAACTTCCTTGGAAATGGAAGCTGAAAATTCAACACAAACCCTTCTCCATTGTGGTTATTTGACACTTTAGTAGGTCAATTAAAATCTAGTGAAGGTCTCCTATCTGCAGGATTTACGGAGTTAGAGAAATATCTGTAGGAGTCTGTTATACACAAAACCCAAGATCCACTACTTTGGTGGATGGAGAGGAAAATTATTTATCAAACTTTATATAATTACATTAAAAAAAGATTATGTGCACTAGCAACCTCAGTTCCATTTGAAAGAATTTTCTCAAAAGCTGGAGAAATTGCCAGTGACAAAAGAAACAGACTAAAGAGTAACAAAATTTCTGAAATATTGTTTTTAAATCATAATTTTGAATTTGTTATATTTATATTAGGTTAGTTAGCTAACCTTTTTAGCGGTAAGTGATAATGTTAATTTCAACATGTACAATATAATTATAAAAAAATCATATAAAGGGAGGCTGTGACAAAAATTCCGTATGTCGCAGTTTATATCAGTTAGATTTATTGTCTAACATCTTCAAAGATGTCAAGATTCTATGTTAAATATGTTTTAAGATACGACATGAAATATTTAAAATTTTGTTATCCATGGCTTCCCTTTATCTGATATTTTTATAATTATACGGTATAATGTTGTTTAGTTTATTATATTTATATTAGTTTAGTTAATTAAATTTTTCAGTGGTAAGTGAAAATGTTTATTTCATTATGTATAATGTCTTTATTCCAAATTATGACTTTAGTAAAAAATAAGTTTTTATTCATTTATAAAATTATCTTCCGCTTATCAACCTTTTAATAACGTGTCGCCATTTTATATATAATAACACGTGTATAATACAAGTGCGCTTTTACTCACAATCCCAGAATGACTCAGTCAAGTCCAAATTAAGAGCTGCTATGTACATAATACACTTTATGATAATAGATTACAAACCGAGTTCTCGCGAAGTTCAACATGAGATTGATCCAGATCCGGATCATTTCGGTCACTGCTCACAATCGCCCGATCAATTGTCCTTGAAACTTGAAACTATCGCAGTTAGCCGGCTCGTTTCTATTTGGTAAACAGTGTCACTTCGGTCAGTGTACTGCCTTTAATAACTATAAAATTTACGGTTCTTGTAGTGGGATGCAAAAATAATCAACAGAATAATCAACAGGGATGTAAATGAAATCAACAGATAAGGACAAGACAGGAATTTAATTTAATCTTCACTGAATCCGGCATATAGCTTCAGACTTAGCAAAAGGAAGTGTTAGCCTAGGAACAAACAAAGGTATATGAAGCCCAGCAAGTGTTTGGAAGAATCCCTATATAACACTATCACAGCTTCGCCCTACATTATCAAATGAATATCCCACCACAAAATCTTCCACGTCAAGTTGAGCATTATCAACAGTAACTTAAGTGTTAAAGTAACAAAATTAAGCAGCAAAGACTGATTAATGGCAATAGAACTAGGCATGTGGCACTGCTGCATAACAGCTCAAAACGACAAAAGCAACTAAATGCGCCGTATATTCAGGTTGGAAAGTTCTCCCTCTCGCGAATTATTCACCAGACCTATCCCCTTCAGATGACCACTTGTGCTGATAACTTCAACACAACTTAGTAGATTCGCACTTCAAAACACCCGAAGAGGTCGATAAAAGCGTTGTCAACTTGTAAGGCAAGCCGATAACAACGTATAGAATAAACAAGGACGCAAGTTAGTCATTGCAATTATCATCTGATTTGTGAATGTATGAGAAATTAAAATACAGAAAAGATTTTTTTTAATTATTGAGTGGATGCTGTATCACTACGTATCAGAAAAGGTTACATCGGTCAAACATAATAGAGATCAGGAACCAATTGCAAATGCCGTATTAGCTAACCTAAGCGAAACTAAGCAAATATTATACCGCGTTTACATTGGTAGAGTAAAAGAGCTAGTAAGTAGCGAAAGTAACTAGCAACTAGTTACTATCCCTGTCTAAACAGTTGACATTGTGACTAGTAGAGTACTAGCTGCTAGTAGTTGGTCTAGGATAGCAGCTAGCTCGTCGACGTATTTACTTGCTACTATCTTTTCCCCTACTACACAAAATTGATACATTTCAAATTGGCGCCAAGTGGTAACCTGTCATAACAAATAGAAAACAACCCATATCAGGTAAGTTATTATTTGTTTACATAAATTTTGTAACATTGATGTATTATTTGATGATTTCTTCTCAATTTAACAATACCAGTAGATTGTTTATCAACATACAAATGTATATAACAAATGTTTATACATTTGTTGAGTATAAACAAATGTTTATAGTCTAAAATGTGATTTAACCTAAAAAAAATTATAGAATGTCCAACAAGAAATATTTCTGTATGAGGTGGTCAGAAAATGATACCCTATGGTTTGTAGAACTCTACAGGGAACATGAGTGCTTGTGGAACATCACAAGCATTCATTATAGGAATCAAAATATGCAGAATACGGCATACGAAAGAATAATTCAACAAAATAATTCAAACAAAAAATTAAGAATCTTAGAGGGACATACAACCAGGAATTAATCCTAGTGTAAAATGGTTTACGGCAATGGATTCGTTCATGAAGAATGTGAACAATACTTTGTTGTCCTTTATAATTAAAATACTCCGTTCCTGAGTTTGGTGGAGCAGTAATCAAAATATGCTCTCCATTTAGAGCACCATAACAATTAGGAAAATTCCATCTATTTCGGAAACCTCTTTTTATTTCTTTCCATTCATTTTCTGAGTTTGGAAACTAGAATTGAAAATAAAAAATAAATAATAGAAACAAAAATAAATTAAATAAAATTTCAGCAGTTATATATTTAAAAGTAATGCCGACATATTTTGTTTCAGGATATTGAAAGTATAACAATGGAAGCCGTGGCAGGCAGTAGTGAAGAGGCGCACAATATTACGGACGAGGATGCTCATGTTCCATGCTCAAATAACAGCTTTTTTGAGCTTCAACTGGCATCCCCTGCGTCGGCACCTGCAATTTCTAACAGCAAACCTACTGCCGGACCTTCTACTGCTTCTGCGCTCCTGTTACCACCTCTGCTTCTGTTTCCTTCCCTGCTTCTAATGCAGTGACTCGAAAAAACAGAGTGAATCAGCTGCATAATTTAACAGAAGCTGTAAAAGAATTGCAAAACACAAATGCGATATTGCAAAGGGAAGACGATGATTGCGATACATTTAGGGCTTATGTGGCTTCAGTGCTTAAAAAATTGCCACTTGAATTACAGCTCGCAGCCCTGTCGGAAATCCAGAATATTTTGATGCAGCACAGAATAAATGCGAGCAACATTCAGACATATGTCGTTAATGATAACGACATGTTTTAATTTAGTGCAGTAAGGTGTATTTTTTTTTATCTTTCGTTAATTTTGGTTTTAATTTCGTTAATTTTTTTTTTACAATTTGTTTTTTTTTTGAGAATTTATATTTAATTTTTGTGATTTTTTTTCGTATTAATTTTTTTACTTGGCTTAATTTTAGTTTATTATTTTGAGAATTGATAATTACTTTCTGTGATTTTTTTGTGCAAATAACTATATAGTTAGTTTAGCTGTAGTTTAGTATAGTTTTATTTGGGTTAATTTTTATGTCTTTGTTAATTTCTTGTCTAGTTATTTTTTTTTTTTTATATTTAGGGAATTTATTTTTACTTTTTGTAATTTTTTATTTTGTGTTTGATGTTTATAAAATGTGATCAGAATTTAATACATTTTTTATACACTATTATCATGTGTTACCGACTTGTTAAATTTGATAATTTGGTAATTCATTTAAGAGCGGCTAACTCAAAACAATGTATTTTTCTTTTTTTTTCAGTGATATCACCACATTCAGCTAGTTGATGTGGGTTTGTGCGTTCTGCATCAGTTTCCACAGCTTGCCGCTACACCAAACAGTTTAGTGCATTGTGCGTATTATGGTACTGGGTGTGTGGAAATTAAGTGTCCATACACTATAGAGATAGTAACACTATTAAAGAAATGCTTGAACTAAAGGCTAGTTTTTTAAAAGTAAAAAATTGTAAAATTTCCCTAAAGAAAAAACACAACTACTGTTTCCAAATACAAATACAAATGGCTTTATCAAATACCTTTTTTTTAGTAATTTTATGGTCTGATGTACAAAAAATGCACACATAGGAAGAATAGTGTTTCAAGAAGATTTCTGGTATGAAAAAAGAAGTTTTGCTTTAGACTTTCATCAGCAAGTAATCTTGCCGGAGCTATTAGGAAAATGTTTTACCAAAAAAGACAGTACCTTCTTTCAGCTGGGATTATATGTACCAAAATAAGAACAAGTCTTAGTGATAAGACTATAGATACAATTTGTTTATTGCGGGCATATTTCAATACACAAAAATAATTGCAAATTTAAAAGTTTTTATTTAATTTTAATTTTGAAATTTTATTAATATCGTAATGAGTATTTTTCAATAAAGTTTTATTATTATCTTATTATGTAAGTGGTAAAATAGTTTGTGGATTGAATTATCACAAATTTATGATTATTTTCAATTAAACAAAATTACCGGTAATTTACCGGTAAACCGGTTTTTAGTAAAACCAAATCTCGGCAAATTAGCATACTCTAATCACCACGTGTCAGAAAAGGCGATCAAACATGATAGAGGTCAGGAACCAATTGCAAACGCCGTATTACCTTACATAAGCGAAACTACGCGACTAATTCAAAACCATGTATCTTTCTTTTCTTTTTCCGTTACTAAGTCAGCGACATCACCACGTTCAGCTAATTGATGTGGGTTTGTGTGTTTTGCATCAGTTTTCACAGCTTGCCGCTACACCAGACATTTTCGTGCATTGTGCGTATTGTGGTACTGGGTAAGTGTAAATTAAGTGTCCATACATTTTAAGAAAGAAATTTTTTGAAACATATATGTTTCAAAATTTGGGGAAAAAATATATACTGCTGGTGCTCAATTTATTAACAGAACTATTAAAAATTGTAACAACAGTATGCACTCCTGGACAACACAGGGTAAGGTTTTCTCATTAGCTGTATACAAACGTGACCCGAAATGTTATAATTTTTTAAGACGTTTTATTCCCTTTCTTTCTAAATTAATATTGCAGAGTATTTTAATAGTTCCTTTTGAGCCAGGCATAAATTTATCCATATTTTACAGGCCGTCGGAGAGAATAAAAAATATGCAAAAATTAGATAAAAATTGTATATTAATGTTTGATGAAATGGCCTTAGCACAAAAACTCACATATGTGCAGTTCACTAATAAAATATTTGGATAAGTTGATTTGGGAAGTACTTTAGGTAGAAAAATTGAAATTGCCAATCATGTTCTCGTTTTTATGATTCATGGCATTAAAAAAATTTGGAAGCAGCCAATGGCTTTTTATTATACAAAAAATACATATAAGACAGTTGACTTAAAGTTTCTTATTAAAGAAGTAGTCACTTCTCTTCAGAATTTTGGACTAAATGTTTTGGCAACTGTTTCCGATCAAGCTGCAACAAACAGGTCATCAATAAGATAGTTATGCCAAGATTCATCCATTGACAGACACCAGGTCTGTCACCCAATTATTTTGTAAATGGATAAAAAATTGTCCATATTTACGACCCACCTCACTTATTGAAATCAACTAGGAATACCTTATTCAAATATAATAATCTTAATGAAAATAAAAAGTGGGCAAAATCGAAATATTTAAAAGGAGCATTTTGTATCGATAAGCATAAAAGATTTCAGGCTCTACGAAAATTCGATGCATATCAAGGGGTTGACTTTACCATGATTGTATGTTATTTCGTAACATTCTTTCATCCGCCTTATCGCACAGACTTTTATCGTCATATTGGTGCCAGCTGAACACGCATAAATTAATAGTTTATACAAACGTTACACATACCGTACACCTACGCATAAAAATCGGAAGATTCACACACGTGTACATGCAATCTCTTCAAAAATCACACACACACACACACACACACACACACACACACACGCACACGCACACGCACACGCACACGCACACGCACACACACACACACACACACACACACACACACACACACACACACACACACACACACACACACACACACACACACACACACACACACACACACACACACACACACACACACACACACACACACACACACACACACACACACACACACACACACACACACACGAACAAAAACATTATTAAAGTTATGTAATGTAAAAAAAACAAATTAGTTATAAAAATAAATTTAATAAATAACCAATGTAAACAAAACATTAATTAAGTTATTATATTTGAAATTCTAAAGTGAAATATGCTTTTAAAAAATATCTGAATACGTCCGTTTGCATACAAGATAAATGATGAATTATAAGTCATGTGTACAAGGTATGTCGTGAAACAGCGCTTTTTACAAACTTAGCCGAATGCGAGCTTTCAGAACGGACACTTGAGACGAGGTCGACCGCAGGGTAATCTTAACCAAAGCTTGTTACGCAAGCCTAAGAATTGTAAACTTCACAGGCTCGGACTTAGAATTTTTTACTATTTTCAATTCTAAGACATAAAAACTATGACTGAGGCTACAGTTGCTTTTTATAGCGACGAATTAATTAAAAAAATTAAAAGTGTTCTAACGCTTATTAAATCCTCGGATGAAGTAAACACTTGGATTAAACGTATTAATAAATCTATTAATTTAATATCGCAGTACGTTAATGCTAAAGATGATATAAAAAATTTATCTAAGTTACAAGCGAATTTAGCGTTGTTGATAACATATAAACAGATATTAAAAAATAATGGAGATAAAATCGGTTGTGGTATATCGATAAGGGGGAGAAAAAGATATGGGGGTTTAATTTGGCAAGATGTGAAGTCTGTATTTAAAAATAGAATAAAAACCGGAATAATAATAAATAAAAAAGGGTTCAAAGAACCTCGAAAATTTTTTGATAATGCACAATTATTATTCGTAAATAAAATCAAGCTGGCATTAAAATCATCTATTTTAAAAGTCAACGTGATATTAAGCTGTGAATTCATATTACCTACGACTGAAACCTGTGACATCAAAAGTTTTAATGCAGCTAATAAGGTAATAGATGCAAGCACGGATATTAATTTATGGTATGACGAAAATGTTACAAACATTATATTAAGCGCCTTAGATAATTTCCTACAGAAGGACTCAGGCTTTTCTCTCAGGGAAATTCTTCATTTAAAAGTAAACATTAATAATTATTCGCCGATAAGATCAACAGGATATGTGGAGTTGCCGACAGTAATAAAGTTGAAAAAAGCTATTATAAATGTGAAAAATTATGATGAATATTGTTTCAAATATGCAGTTTTATCCGCGCTTTATCCAGCTCATTCGAATTCAGACCACCCATCGTCTTACACTGAATTCTGGCAAGCCTTGAAATTTGAAGGAATAGAATTTCCGGTAAAACTGAAAGATATATCAAAATTTGAAGAACAAAATAAATTATGCATCAATGTGTATACGTTAGAGCGAGCTGCGGTAAGCAAAAAAGCAAAACATGAAGTTGTTCCAGTTCTTTTATCAACCAAAAAATATAGTAAAACCATACATCTTTTAATGGTCCATAAATTAATCGAAAATATTGCTAAGTGAATCAATTCTTGAAAAACTAAATGCAAAACAAAACGTGAACACGCAATATGTTCAAAAACATAAAGCGTTTAGTATAACATACTATTTCAAATGCTCATATGATGACGAACTATCATACTTTCAAATGTATTTCGGTGATGATTGCATCTATTGATTTGTTGATCAACTATACAAAATCGCTATTAAAGTGGACGGTATTATGAAAAATGTTGTACCGATGAAACTTACCGTGGATGAAGAATTAGATTTTAGGAACACTACAGTGTGTCACATATGCGGTGAGAACTTTAAAGAAGAAGAAGAAGGTTTTAGAAAGGTGCGTGATCATTGTCACTTGAGTGGTCAATTTCGGGAGGGGGGGTCCACGCTTCTTCCAATTTGCATTATAAAAATACACACGTTATTTCAGTGGTATTCCATAACTTAACTTGTTACGACGCGCATTTTATAATAAAAAATTTAGCAACGAGAATACCTGGGGCAGTTTCACTGTTACCAATTAAAAAAGAACGGTATATTTCATTTACTAAACGCGTGCAAAATACAGCAATTCAATTCAGATTTATCGATTCCTTCCGTTTCATGGCTAGTAGTTTAGATAAATTAGCGTCTTATTTGAAAGATTCTGAGAAAAGCATAACTAGACGCCATTGTACTTCTGAAAAGGAATTTAAATTATTAACGAGAAAGGGGGTATATCCGTATGAATATGTGGAAAAATTAAAAGATGAACAATTACCGTCTAAAGAAGCATTTTATAGTTCAATAAAAAATGACCATATCACTCAAAACGATTATGAACATGCGCAAAAAGTTTGGGGGACATTTCATATAAAAACATTAGGTGAATATGCAAATTTATACTTGAAAACTGATGTATTGATGTTAGCAGACGTTTTTGAAAATTTTCGCGAAAATTGTTTAGACACTTACAAACTAGATGCAGCACAATATTTCACAGCCCCCGGCTTAGCATTCGATGCAGCCTTAAAATTAACAGAAATCGAATTGGAGCTTCTGAGTTAGTTAGTTAGTTGAAATTTTTGGCGCACAGCAACGAAGGCTATTTGCGCCTAACGCAGCCCATCTACATGACTAGACTATATATTAAAAACAATAATTTATACAATAAATAAATAAATAAATAAAATCATTAAAAATACGCATACTCAATAAAAGAAATCTTGCACTGACAAACACAAATAAATAATATAAAAGGTCTGTTCGAAAATTTGAACAGACTCAGGGTGATGGTAAGAGGCTGTAAAGGGGCCAATTACCATCGAATATCACAGTCAATAACTAGAAACACATTAAAACAAGGTGCAAGACTTCACACATAAAACAGTAAGTTCGATTCTCTCAGGAAGAGTATCAGCCTGTCCATGAGTACCCTGTCGTCACCTAAAGCAACTGACAGGTCATAGCACAGGCCTAACCTCTCCCTGACATCCTCGAACTGTATACACTCAGTTAAAATGTGTAACACAGACAAATCTGTGTTACACGTCTCACAGATAGGGGACTCTTCTCCTCGAAGGAGGTGTCCATGGGTCCACCAACAGTGACCTATACGGAGGCGTGTGATGGCGGTTTCCTCCCTGCGGTTAATCCTGCAGGAAGAACCCCATGGTTTAACGTCTCCCTTAATCTGTCGTAACTTAACGTTCTGTGTGCGGCTCCACTCATGTTGCCACATGTCTAAAACCAGATGTTTCAGATGACTCTTTGCGTCATCTGGAAAAACGAAACTCACATCAATCATAGGTCTGTGAGAGGCGGCTTTTGCAGCTGCATCTGCCGCTTCGTTGCCTTTAATACCAACATGTCCCGGTATCCAAAACAGCTCTACCCTCACATTCTGAGCATTCAGATTGTAGAGTAGCAACCGGATCTTTAGTACAAGAGGATGCACTGGATCTGGATCTTGGATACTGTTCAGAGCGCTCAGCGAGTCCGTCAAGATTACACTTGACCGACTTTGCTCTGACGAAACAAAACACAGGGCCTTGAAAATAGCGTACAGCTCAGCAGTGTACACACTCGTTATAGAGTGCAGACGGTACTGAAACTGTTGGCGTGGATTCAAAACAACGAACGCACACCCAACCCTGGTTGCGGATTTTGATCCGTCAGTAAAAATGACAGTATCCTCGAACCTAGGGACCAGTGTTCTTTGTAACTCATGTTGGTATTCGATAGGCAACGTAGTATCTTTATCGAACCTAGTTAATGTGAGGTTCACAAGTGGACGCGGTAGCTTCCATGGTGGAACAGCACACAAAACGAAACTTGCCATTTCGGGCATATTAAAATCAATATCGCCCAAAATGTCGAAAGTCCTCAAACCAAAGGGCCTATTGGCTCTTGGTTTTCTGTCATAAGTCTCTGTATGCCTATTTTGTAGAATAGGGTCATACGCGGGATGATCTGGCTTGGCACTGAGTGCAGCCATATACCGCAGGGATAGAATTTTACGACGATTGTACAGTGACGGTTCACCTGCTTCACACAGCAGGCTTGGTATTGGGCTGGTGCGAAATGCACCTGTGGCCAATCTAACCCCAGTGTGATGTACAGTGTCAAGAATTCGTATCTCTTGGTGTTTAGCTGACCCATAAGCTAGACATCCATAGTCCAGCTTAGAGCGCACTAGAGAACGATATAAACGCAACATGACAGTGCGGTCTGCACCCCATGTCTTGTGACTGAGGACCCGCAACAAATTGAGCGACTTTTGGCATTTTTTCTTGACGGACAAAAAATGTGCCCGCCAAGTTAGACGACTGTCAAAAACGAGACCCAGAAATCTGGCAGTATCGGTAAATGGTAACTGTGCTCCATTTAGCGTGAGTGTAGGGTTGGGATGGACACCCCTTTTCCTACAAAAATGGACACACACAGTTTTGCTGGTCGAGAATTTGAAGCCATTTTCGGTTGCCCATGTATCGAGACGATTGATGGTCAGCTGGAGCTGACGTTCGATTGTACTAGTCTTTTGTCCGGCGACAAAGATACCAATGTCGTCGACAAAAATCGAACTCTGTACAGGCAATCGAATACATGAAGCTGCACCGTTAATGGCAATCAAAAATAACGTAACGCTCAGTATGGAGCCCTGTGGGACCCCATTGTCCAGTGCGAACATTTGTGACAGGGTATTTCCGATCCGCACCCTGAAGCGCCGGTTCGACATGAAGTCTTTTATAAAGAACATCAAGCGTCCCCGGAGACCCCAGGAATGCAGAGTACGGAGAATCCCATAAATCCATGCAGTGTCATAGGCTTTCTCAATATCGAAAAACACAGCTACCAGGTGTTTGTTTTCAACGAAAGCATTCCTGATAGCTGTCTCTAGTCTGACCAGATGATCTGCTGTTGAGCGGTGACGGCGAAAACCGCACTGTGTATTGGCCAGCAAGTCGTTTGATTCTAAAAACCAAATCAGACGCTTGCTGATCATTCGCTCCATGAGCTTGTAGAGACAACTGGTCAGTGATATAGGTCTATAGCTAGAAAGCAAGTGTTTATCTTTCCCGACTTTGGGGATAGGAATTATATGAGATTCCTTCCACTTGGTCGGGCACTTGCCCTCAGTCCATATCCTATTATAGACATTCAAAAGCCTAGACTTAGATGATTCCGGAAGATTTCGGATCATACGATAATGTATCGCATCTGGACCAGGAGAACTATCCTTACACTTTGACATCGCGCTATCTAGCTCTTCACGAGAGAAAAGCAGGTTGTATACCTCGTCATTCCTAGAAAAGAAATTTAGAGGTATAGATTCGAGGCCTGCTTTACGAGTTAAAAACTCGGGTGAATAATGTTCAGAGCTAGAATTGAACGCAAAATTAGATGCCAAAGTGTTAGCAATTTCGACCGCTGAGGTAACTACGTTACCATTTACCGATAGACCAGCAATGGCTGTAGCTGTATTTAGACCGGATATTTTCCGGACCTTCTCCCAAACTTTAGCCACTGGAGTGGCAACTGTAACGGTGGACACGTATTTGCGCCATGATTCGCGCTTGCTTTCTTTCACAATCCTCTTAGCACGAGCTTTCGCCCGTTGGAAAGCTATCATGTTTTCCTCTGTTGGACAACGACGGAATGTATTGAAGAGGTGTCTCCTTTCACGTAGCGCCAAGTCGCATTCCTCGTTCCACCAGGGAACGGGAACTCTACGGGGCTGAGTGGATGACAGCGGTATGCTGTTTTTAGCCACGCTTGTGATCGAGTCCGTGAAATGATTCACCTCTTCGTCTACGGTCAAGCTCGGAATATCCTCATGCGAGAATGATTCCGCAAACTTGGTCCAATCTGCTTTCCGAAGAACCCACTGTGGCCAGCGGGATTCGGTAACAGTATTAAACAGAGGCTTTAAGAGGATTGGAAAGTGATCACTACCGCACAAGTCGTGATGCACATCCCATTTGAACAACGGAGCAATGGCTCCTGAAACAACGCTAAGATCTATAGCACTAAATGTACCCGTTGCTGCACAAAAGTGCGTGGGTCTGCCGTCGTTCAGAAAGCTCAAATTCAATTCGTTCAACATATTTTCCAGGTGACGTCCCCGTCGATCGTTCCGCACCGATCCCCAACACACATTGTAGGCGTTAAAATCGCCTAGTAGTATGAAGGGTGGTGGGAGTTGATCGATGATGTTCACGACATCTCGGATGTCAGTTCGAACACCAGGGGGAAGGTAGATAGAACAAATCGTCACCTGGAGGGGAAGTGCAACACGAACTGCTACGACCTGCAACTCCGTGTCAATGTCTACAGGATCGTGGTACAATGTGTCTCTAACGAGAATTGCCACGCCGTCACATGCTCTTAACCCCGTAAGGAAATCCGTGCGAAACACGGAGTATCCCCGAGGAGAGAATGTGTCGGTTTCGTTGAAGTTTGTTTCCTGCAGACAAACACACGAAGGCGCAAAATCTGACAATAAAAGTCGCAGTTCTTCGTAGCGCTGATATACACCGTTACAGTTCCACTGGATTAGTGGACCATTCATTTCTGTTTAGGAGAGTTACCCCGCAACCTAATGATTTTTGGTTTACCCTTAGGTTGCGTGTCTACAGCCATTTTCTCGGCTACACTTTCATTTGGTAGTCCAGGTGTTTTGATGGACACACTGGACTCCTTTTTTGATTGTTTGGCTCTCACTGGTATCCAGTGAGAACCAACGGATCCCTTATCAGTTTCCTTTTCAGGAGTAACTGATGAGGGTTTAGTAAAAGCGACCATTCTCTGGTCGCTTCTCGTTTGTGGAGAAGACTGTGGTGTCTTCTCCTTAGGTGGTTGGGAGAACTGGGGTTGAGTGCGTTCTCCTTTAGGGGAGGGGGATTTATTCAGACCCGATCCCCCAGGTTGTGGGGTCTGAATTTTGGTCTCTGGGACCAATACCACCTTTTCCTTCGCAGTATTTGTGGCGACTGTTACTGTTGCTGCAGTTGTCGGACGAGGCACTAACTCTGTCTGAGTTTGGACACTTGCAGTTCGCTTTGCAGCTACTTGCGCGAAAGATTTCGCGAAAGTAACCGGCGCGCTCTCTTTGTATTTTCTCTTGGCGTCGAAATACGGTATCCTGTCCTGCGTTCTAATGACCTGTATTGCCTTCTCCTCCAAGTGCGTTGGGCAGTGGCGTGAAGTAGAGGCATGCGCCCCTTTGCAGTTCACGCAGTGTGCCGCGTTTGGACAAGTTTCAACTTCATGTTGATTCTGTCCGCAGTTGGCACAGATGGTGTGCTTACCACAACGACTTGAGGTGTGCCCATAACGCTGACACTTGTAGCATCGCATCGGGTTGGGATAGTAGGGGCGAACGCTACAAACGTTATACCCCACCCTTACCGATGTTGGACACTTGGTACCAGCGAAGGACACCACCATGGAGATCGAAGGCTTGCCGTTACGAGGGTTGAGCTTCCTGCATTCAATGACACCTTGCGATGCCATTTCCTGCACGAACTCTTCCTCCGTAACATACGCCAGGTCACGATCCGTTAAGACGCCTTTCGAACAATTCATTGCCTTATGCGGCTGTACTGAAATGCCAAACTCAGAAAACTTCACTAATTTTTGCAGCGTTGACGACGCTTCAGTCTCTGCTTTTATTAGCAGTGTACCGTCCGACAACTTACGCACCGACTTGATACCAGTAGAGCACGTATTTCTCAACGTTCGGGCAACGAAGAAAGGGGACATCTCCTTAAAAGACTTACCCTCTTCTTGTACCTTCACGACGAGAAATCGTGGTACTGGCGCACAATACTCAACTTGCCTTTTACCTTCTGCCTTCTTGGCAGCTGGCCTAACACATCCTTCGTCGGATGACTGAGCATCACGACGAGGTCTCTTGTTTGATTTTTTACGGAGTTTACTCTCACTAGTGGAGGAATTTAAGAAATTTTTATCCCTCCGGTTAGTCGCCATACCCGTATACTAAGTTTCATCACCCTGCCATGCCCACCCACCAGGGAGCCCCACACAGGGGACGTTGGCCGCAAACCGGCTCATTGCGCCAGGCATGTCAGGATGGTATAGCATCGGAGGAAGTAGTCACGGGCTGCTCGACACGCTCGAGAACCAGTAGTAGCCAACTCTGGAACCTTGCGAGCTGCAGCCGCTCCCACAGACCCCCGAATACTTGTCTAGTGGCACGGCATTACCCCGGCATCCACGATCCAGTAGTGGAGCCACTCTATTCATGAACCGTGACACCAGCCGATTGACTGAGCTGACCAGACTCAGCCTCCCGTTTTACCGAATCCGAGGCCAAAGAAGGCGTGTTGGGATCGTACTGTCCGCGGGCAGCAGTCTCCCTCAACCGACCAGGACCCTCTTCTCCGGCGTTACGGGTCTCCACGCACGGCAAACACGTGGGTAGGAATTTAAGTGGGAGATCAAAGAGACAACAGATAAGCCTATTCCCACAATCGGCTTCTCTGAACTGTCTCCTCCCAAATGATATGTGATTCAGGGTACGTGGGATCATCAGGCCCAAAAGCTCTATATGGTCAGGTGATGCGACCATTATGAACTTCCCTTGCGTGATTGAGGGTACGCGGGATCATCAGACCCGAAAGCTCGACAAATGGCCAGGTGTTATGGCCATTATGAACTTCCCCTGCGGGGAGCTGTGAGTTATTTGTGGATAAGGTTGTACGGGTTGCCGACATAAATGATGCAACTAGATCTGGCTGACCAGTTTCGAAATATTTTATTTCTTCATCAGAGCTACACAAATGATAGAATATAAGAAGTAAGAATTTAAAATATAAAAATTACAATTTGAAATATAAAATATAAATGAAATTAAAAAAAAAATAATAAATAATAAATAGTAATGAATAAATAAATAATAAATAATAATGAATTATATATATGTATATATATAAATAAAACACTATCTTGTATATTCGTAAATTTATTAAAACAGTAATTAAAACATTACAGATACGTTTCGTGCATATAGTTGTACATTCTTTCTCTTTGCAGACTGAAGATGTGCAACTATATGCACGAAACGTATCTGTAATGTTTTAATTACTGTTTTAATAAATTGACGAATATACAAGATAGTGTTTTATTTATAATATTTAAATTCGTCGAGAAACTCCAACATATATATATATATATATATATAAGGTATGTTGGAGTTTCTCGACGAATTTGAATATTATAAATAAAACACTATCTTGTATATTCGTCAATTTATTAAAACCGTAATTAAAACATTACAGATACGTTTCGTGCATATAGTTGCACATCTTCAGTCTGCAAAGAGAAGGAAATCAGTGAAATAAGAACGTTGTGCAACATTACGTATCAATGCACACGTGAATACATAATCACAAAAAAGTTTTTACAAATGAACATATATAAAAGATAAAACTAAAACAAAATATGAAGAATAAAAACATGAAAAAAAAAAAAAAAAAAAAAAATATATTGAACAAACTAAAAATATTAACAATGAAAACATGTAGTAAATGCACTAAACCGGTCAATAGGATAAAAAACTGTAACAATGTATCAATAATTAAAATAGAGAATGGTACCAGTAAAAAAAACTAAAACAAATAATTTAAAGAAAAATTTAAAACATTATTTCTTACAAAAAACCGTTAATAAGAAATGAGTAAAAATTGTAAAACGGCTAACAACATATCCACAGAAACGTAATAATTAGTAAAAATAAAAATCTAAAAAATATAATAATATAAAAAAAAAAAAAAAAAATATGAGTATTAACCGATATTTAGATTACACACTATTAACAAATTAAAAAATTTGAAAATGCAAAATTACACAAGTTAAAAACATTAATAAAAACTAAAATTGTCAAACTAACAAAAATATTGAAAATATAAAAATACTTGTCAAAAATTAATAAAAACATAATTTTACAAATAGAAAAGAAACAAGGCACAGGTGATGAAACAAGGTAGTGTACTTAATAAGAGAACAAACGCTTACCATGTAAAAAAATCTAAAGTAATCTAAATATCGGTTTATACTCATATTTTTTTTTTTTTTATATTATTATATTTTTTAGATTTTTATTTTTACTAATTATTACGTTTTTGTGGATATGTTGTTAGCCGTTTTACAATTTTTACTCATTTCTTATTAACGGTTTTTTGTAAGAAATAATGTTTTAAATTTTTCTTTAAATTATTTGTTTTAGTTTTTTTTTACTGGTACCATTCTCTATTTTAATTATTGATACATTGTTACAGTTTTTTTATCCTATTGACCGGTTTAGTGCATTTACTACATGTTTTCATTGTTAATATTTTTAGTTTGTTCAATATATATATATATTTTTTTTTTTTTTTTCATGTTTTTATTCTTCATATTTTGTTTTAGTTTTATCTTTTATATATGTTCATTTGTAAAAACTTTTTTGTGATTATGTATTCACGTGTGCATTGATACGTAATGTTGCACAACGTTCTTATTTCACTGATTTCCTTCTCTTTGCAGACTGAAGATGTGCAACTATATGCACGAAACGTATCTGTAATGTTTTAATTACGGTTTTAATAAATTGACGAATATACAAGATAGTGTTTTATTTATATATATATATATATATAAATCGTTATTATCTAGAGAGTTTATTGGTAAAGTCGACTATGCGCCCTTTTAGTTAAAATTTCTGTACCCGCCTTTGCGACGATTCGCTCTGACGACGGTCTTTTATTGCGACTATATCCCACTTAAAAGGAAAGTATTTGACCAATTTTTGCTGGCAGTTATTGCTTATGAAGTGGAATATTTCATATTAATATTTTTCTTTGCTGATTCATGTACATATATCAAAGTTTTTCCCAGACATTCCATGCTATTTAGTCTTCTTAAATTGTCATCACGTGTCCTATTTTTTAAATTACAATATTGGCTCCAAACTGTAATTCTGGGCGGAAAATACTATTGTCCTACCCTAGTTATGCTTGTAACTGGTCAACCATCTGTCGTTAATTTTTTTAATTATTAGGCGCTTTTTGTAGTGGCACAGGTTGGAGCTTCTGACCGATATCGATAAGGTTATGATGATGGAACGAGGTATTCGTGGGAGGGGGGGGGTTCTATTTGTGTAAATAGATACGGTAAAACTAATAATAAATATATGGGAGAATTATATATTTCAAATGCATCTGATTCATATCTAATGTATTTTGATATTAATAATTTATGTGGGGCCGCTATGAGAATACCTTTGCCTTACGCTCAATTCGAATGGGTGTGAGTATCAAAATTTAATAATATCGATATAATGAACTTATCGAGTGACTCACATATTGGATATATTTTTGAGGTGGACCTGGACTATCCTGTGACATTGCATCACCTACATAGAGATTTACCGTTATGCCCTGAACATTTCATACCGCCGATCTCAAAACAATCAAAACTTATTCAAAATTTATATAATAAAAGAAATTACATAATACATTATGAAAATTTAAAACAGTGTTTGAATTTAGGCATGAAATTATCTCACATTCATAGAATTTTAAAATTTAAACAAAAACCCTGGCTCCGGAAATATATAGATTTGAATGCTGAATTAAGAAAAAAATCAGATAACAGCTTTAAGAAATTTTTTTATAAGTTAATGAATAATGCTGTATTTGGTAAAATGATGGAAAATGTGAGAAAGCGGAAAGATGTCAAATTAGTAAATAAGTGGGGAGGGCGTTATGGGGCTAAAAATTATATTTCACAAGTTAATTTTCATTCCTGTGAAATATTGGATGACGATTTTATCCTTATAGAAATGTCTAAGAAATTAATTGTATTGAATAAACCTATTTATGTGGGTTTTGCAATATTAGACTTGTCGAAAATTTTGGTTTGATTTTCATTACAATTATATTAAAAAAAAATTTAGTGAAAACGCTAAACTTTTATATACAGACACAGATAGCGTATTGTATGAATTTAAACATATTGATATTTACCAATCGATGAACGCACAACTTTATCGGTTGGATACATGTGATTATGCAAAAAATAATATGTTCAATATGCCTAGAGTTAATGGGAAAGAAATTGGGTTGATGAAAGATGAAAATTGTGGAAAGGTGATGGTAGAATTTGCTGGGTTGAGATCAAAAATGTACGCCTATAAGATGTTAGATGAGTACGTAGGAAAGAGAGCAAAGGGTGTAACAGAAGGTGTTTTAAAAACAATAAGTTTTGATGATTACTACACATGTTTATTTAATCAATTATTACTTACCAAGTTTCAGTGCACTATCACTTCAAAAGAACAGGATGTTTATACAATCAAACAAAGAAAAATAGCGTTAAACCCAAGCGATGATAAAAGAATTATAAATTTCCCTTACACTGATACTTTACTCTGGGGGTATAAAAAGGAACAATTGTAAATAAAGATTTGTATATATATTTATATATTTTATTTTGTAAATTACATATTACAAAATAAAATATATAAATATTTTATTTTATAATATATATATATAAAAAAATGTGTATATGTAAGTTAAATAATATATTTAACAAACTTTGTTTTTAAAAAAAGTTTATTTGTTTACATACAAGTGTGGGTGACCACAGTAAGATTAATTCTGTCTTGCTTTGATAACTAACATGTATTTATATGTTTTGTTGTCAGAGCAATGACCAATACATGATGTGATAATATATTCTAATCGTGACTTCTGATTAGTAAACCAACGCGTGAAAGCGATTAAGATTTTTTGGTGCATGTCCGGTGTCAACTTAATTGCTTTTATAGATATTTATAACTCCTCCCTTCTTTAAGAAGTTGGTTTACTAAGAGAATAAGAAGTAGTAAGAATTTGATTATCTATTTCTTCTAATTCAACCATAGGGTTATTATTCTTACTATTCCTTGTACAAATTTTTCTCTTAAATATAAAATATAAACATGTGAAACTTATAATTAATATTATTGCAATAATCATACCAGAATTAACATGGTGTTGATTACTCACAGTTAATTCGTGTATTTTGGGGATTTCTTTAAATTCAATATTCCCTTGCTTTATGTCCCTTAATTCTAACATAGTATTAGTTATTTGTTTAGGGGTAATTTGAAAGTAAACATTTTCAAAGATAATTTCTTGACCATTTAAAGGTTTCTTGACATTTAGTTTGTAATTTTCTAATTGACAGTTTGAATCTGTTCGGAATTTGTAAGTTCCGATTATTTCTTTATATTTAATTTTATTTATGCATTGGACTTTGACAGTTTTAGGAACGATACTAGTTACAAAAACAATATTTTTATTTTCTACCTGAGTCAATACAAAGTTTTCATTTATTTCGTGATAATTGCAATAATTATTATTATGATTTCTAAGTATATTAGAGATACATTTACTTAGTTTAATGTAGTTAGTTCGACAGTAGTTTGTCGTGTTTATTGCCTTACAATCATATGCAATAAAGTATTCGCTTTTACTTTTGATAGTTAGCGTTTTGGCTTCATTTATAAGGTACATATGTGAATTTTCGATTCTTGGGATAGGTGTTATTTGATACAACTCATAGCTCTTACTTTCGTACAAAGGTATTTCAATTAAATATTCAATCTGATTTTTGTTTATTTTACAATGGCTAGTTACAAATTGAGATATCTCCCAGTAATTAGAATGGGGATTATTCTCTGTTATTAACTTTTTCAATTCTTCTTTATTAATTATAGAATTATGTATTTGATTTAGATTACAAAAGGTTAGACTAGTTTCTATTTCATTCAGAATTTCTATCAAGTTAATACTTAATAATATTAGTTGATTTATTATTTCTTTGATTTTTAGGGAATTTTCAGTATTAAAATTTTCTTTTATTAGAGTTTCTATTTGCATGATTCTTGATTTCAAAATAATTTCATTGTGTTTCACGTTTTCCAATTGGTTATTAAATTTTGAGACAATTTCTTTATTAATGCGGATATTTTCAAAGGCTTGTTGTTGTAATGTTTTTTGATTTTCATTTATTTGCTTGAATAATCGATCATATTTTTCAGCATCATTATTGTCTAGATTACCAGTAATACTTTTGATTATTGAGCCTAAACCGTCTACTAATCCTCTTTTAAATCTATTGCTTGTATTAGGTTTTAAATCTTCAATTTTATTTTGCAACCTATGAACATTAAAATTTAATATATTTAAATAAGTTTCTGTTTCTCGTTTGTAACCGTTTTTTATAGATTTTTCTTTTTCTAATTCGTTCTCGGTATCTTTTTTATATAATTTGATTTTATCGAATTCTTTGTAAATTGGTTCTAAGTTATAATAAAAATAAGAATATCGGGAAGTTAGATAAATTTTTGTATTTCCAAGATTGAGAATATTTATGCCAGGTCCATTGGGTACTTCTGTTAGGTCTTCGCATTCGCAAGTCCATCTGTAAAAAGACGTTTTCTTTTTATATCAGTGATTCTGCGTTTGCCTGTATTTTTACCTTTTATTTTTAAAGTTTTTAACTTTGGATCGTATTTGTCAACATCATATTTTTTATATAATGGTTTTTTAAATTTTGAAATGAGTCTCGTATTTTGTTTGACTAATGCGTCATTGAATTGTAAACGTTCCACATTATCTTTAGCAGGTTTTTGATTCGTAAATCTCTTGTTCTTTTCTTTTTCTAAGTTGGAATACACTTGTTCATTGAGTGTTTTTAATTTTTCTTTCCATTTCTGTAAATAGTCTTGAGTTTGGTTTTCAAATGTCATAGCGTTATTATTTCTTTCGGATCCGTATAATATTTCGTTAGGGGTAAATTTTGTAATTGAATTTATTGTATTGTTATAGGCTATTAGGGATAAGGATATATTCTCTAATACGTTGTTTTTCTTTTCAGTTTGATTTAAAATTCTTAGGTGTTCAATAAGGGTCGAATGGAATCTTTCAATAAGTCCATTTGATTTTGGGCTATTTGTACTAGTAATATGGAATTTTATTTTGTAGCTGTTCATGAAATTTTCTATTAGTTTGTTATCGAATTCAAGGCCTTTATCAGATATAACTTGATTCGGGATAGGATAACGTGATATATAAAGTTTTAAGGAATTTACAATTTCGATCGCGGTTGTGTTATCTAGCGGTAATACTTGTGCGAATTTTGAAAAGGAATCTATTACAGTTAAATATTTTTGTTTCTCTAAAGTTAATACATCCATGTGTATTATGTCAAAAGGGTACTTCGCAGTAGGGGTCAAATTATCAATGACTTGATAAGGGTTTCTCTCGTATTTGTTTTCTTGACATATTTTACAATTGTTTATGTATTTTTGAATATCATTTAGCATATTCGGCCAATAGTATTGCCTTTTTAGTTTTTGGTATGTTTCTAGTATTCCTCTATGATTTGTTTTTCCTAAATGATAGTCTACTATGGTTTCTAACTGTTCCTCTTTAGTTTGTCTGTCTTCTAACACTTCGGTACATTGTATTAATTTATAACTGGTTTTATCAAAATGTTTCATTAAAATATTGTTAAGTGGTAATAACAATTCTTTGTCTATTAAACAATAATAATTAACCCTTGGAGCTAAATACTCCTTTAGGAATGCCATTAGTTCCTTTTCTATATTACTATTATTGATTGTTATCATCAATCTCTGTTTGTATTCAAATAATTTTATCATTTTTTGTTCTGTAGCATTATCAGTTAATTTTAATATTATTTGGTTTTTTCCAACATTAATACTTGTGTCTTTGTATGTTATTCCATTGAGCTCATTCTCGTCAGCGGAATGTACAGTGTCAATGTCGTCATCTGGGTTAACAATTACACTTTCGTTATCATTTACGAATACTTCCTCGAATTTAAGTTCATGTATAATTATTTTTATGTGAGTTTCTTTGAATATTTTGTTTAACAAATTTTCAATTTTATTAAATGGAATTTTATCTAATCCAGAACATATTTTGGGCATATGTATTTCGTAGATTTCGTTTTTTATTAAATACTGTTTTAATGTATTTAAACATAATTCTATTTCTTCTAGTTTTGGTTTTTCAAAGTGCTTTTCTTTTGTTATCAAATGAAATAATTTATATTTGTTTTCTCGTATAGGTTGGATTATTACTTTTAATTTTGTATTATCAATCTTATTCAAATAATTTTTACTATTAAATTGTTTATCGATTTGTTGAGCAAATCCTTTACTCAGTGAATTATCTTTTGATATACAATGTATTATATTATGATATTTCTCAAAAATGTCATCATGTGTTTTATAAATTTTAAAGTTTTGGCGTACTCTAGAGAGTGCGTCAGCGTTTGAGTTTAATGTGCCTTTCTTGTATTCGATAGTGTAATTATATTCATCGAGCTTTATTCTCCATCTCATAAGTTTAGAGTTAGGATCTTTTAGACTCATAAGCCATGTCAGGGGTCTATGATCTGTTCTTATAACAAATTTAGTTCCATAAATATAAGGCCTAAAGTATTTTACTGACCATACTATTCCTAATAATTCTTTTTCCGTTGTAGAGTAATTTACTTCGTGTTCGTTTAGAGTACGTGAAGCGTACGCTATAGGCAAATCTTTGCCATTAAAATTTTGACTTAATACTGCGCCAATTGCAAAGTTACTTGCATCTGTAGTTACAATAAATTGTTTACTAAAATCAGGATATTGTAAAATAGGGGAATTTATGAGTAAATCTTTACTGTTTTCAAAACTTCTTATATATTCTTTGTTATTGATATCAATATTATTATTTTTCTTTAAACAATTTGTTAGAGGTTTTGTTAATTTTGCAAAGTTTGGTATGAATTTCCTATAGTATCCGAGTAAACCAAGGTACTGTTTTATTTCTTTAGGCGTTTTCGGAATAGGGAATTCTTTTACTGCTGATATTTTTGAGGGATTTGGTTTCACTCCATCTTGTGATATTACGTGTCCAAGAAATGCTACTTCTTTTTGCATAAATTCAGATTTGTCTAATTGAATTTTTAAATTATGAGTTTTAAGAGCTTTAAAGATTTTTCTTATGTTTTCGCAGTGTTCTTGCAATGATGTTCCAAAAATAATAATGTCATCTAAATATACTAGGCATATTTTATTTATGTAGTCTCTTAGGACATGGTTCATCATTCTTTGGAAAGTTGCTGGGGCGTTTTTGAGACCAAAAGGCATTCTAACATATTCAAAATGGCCTTTATCCGTATTAAAAGCTGTTTTAGGTATACTATCTTTATGCATCGGGATTTGGTGAAATCCTTGTGTCAAATCGAGTGTGGTGTAATATATGTTTTTACCTAACTTATCTAATATGTCTGTGATGTTGGGAATTGGGAATTTATCATCAATTGTTTTCGCATTAATTTTACGATAATCTATTACCATTCTAAATTTCTTTTTACCAGAGGCATCAGCCTTTTTAGGTACCATCCAGACAGGGGATGACCAGGGACTGCTGCTATTTCTAATGACTTTATCATTTAATAATTTAGTTATCTGTGAGTCTATTTCTTTTTTGTATATTTCAGGGTATCTATAGGATTTTGTATAAGTCGGGGTCTCGTCTGAAGTTATTATTTTATGAGAAATAATGTCTGTCTGCGTGAGTTTATCTTTTTCTTTTGGGAATATATTTTGGTATTCTTTAATAATTTTGAATAGGGCTTTCTTTTCTTCTGAATTCAAGTGTTCCGCTCTAATTTTAATTTCTTCGGTTTCAGTACAGTGAAGACTTTTGGGATTTTGGAAGTAATTAATATCGTAGTATTTTCCTAATAACTTTATTTTATTCTTTTGAAAATCTATCTTAGCATCTAACTCAATCATCGAGGGTAAACTTAACATTATATTAAAGTTTTTATGAAAATTATACAAATAGCATTTTAGAATTTTGTTTTCGAAACGCATTAGGGTGTATTCATTTCCTGAATTTTTACCGGTAGGTGTAAAAAATTCAAAGTTTTCTTTATAAATTTTGAATCGTTTAGGATATGAGTGCGCGAAATGTGTATTAATTAAATTTATAGTAGATCCTGTATCTATCAAAATAAATAAGTCTCTAAATTTTAAAAAGGGTAGTTTTGACTTTGTGTTGTTCGTATTCATAACTTCTAGGAAGCTATGTTCTCTATTCCTAAAAAAGAATTTTGTTCTGATTCTTCTTCAGTTACTTCAATGTTTTCTGGGTTTTCGGTATACAGATAGTCTTCGTAATTTATATTTAGACCGTCTTCCGTTAACTGTTCTTGTTCGTTATCGTCGTCCTCAACATAATTTAATTCTTCGACTATGTAGTTTGGCTTGTAAGTGCCAAATTGCCTATTTTGTGAGTTAAAATAATTTTGGTTTTGTTGGGGTTTATTAAATGTCTGTCTGGTCTGTGTAGACATTGGCGTGGGTTTTATTCCTTGAACGTTTTTCAAATTTTGACGTGGTGCAAAGGGTTTATTTGCAGCAGGTTTTTGTTGAAATTTAATAGGTTGGGATGGAAAACTTGTTCCAGGGAATTGTCTAGGTTGTACATAGTTTCTTTGTGGTACAGGTTGTTGTCTGGAATTGTTTAAGGTTATTGGTGTGTTTTGTTTTAAGTATTGAAAATCGTTTTCTAGTAGTATTTCAATATCTCTAAGTGTTTGTGGATTGCGTGTAGCTAAATTGTTTCTATACGGATCTCCTACATTACTTATGAAACTGTTTGTGATCAGTTTCTCAACAATATCTAATTTGTGTATCTTTTCTATAGGATCGTGGACTTCGATTCCTAATTTTGATTTATACTTTGTGAACTTTTCTTTAATCATCTCCATAAGTTTGTATGGATTTTTATGTGAAATTTTAAGAATTTCAATCATAAGGGTAGTAGATGTCGCTTTATCTTTAAAATTATTCGATAAATGTTCAATTAAGGTATCCGGGTTGGTTATCGTAATTTCTGCAATACTTTCAGCGGCTTTACCTTTTACTTTATTT